>JAVUPR010000167.1:6933333-7600000 GCA_036785695.1 Gentiana straminea | reverse complement strand
CATCAGTCTCCATAAGCTCAGTAGCAGTGAACTTGTTAAAACTTTCTGCAGTTGATGAGAAAAGTGTGGCCGAAAGTGTCCCAGATTCATCGTTCAGGAAAACATGTACATGACACCTGCACAAGTGTAGCTCGAATAATGTGAAGGAATTTTCTTTATTTGACTGTTTGTCATTAATGCACAAATAATTGATTTATGGTTTACCGTGGTTCAACATTCATTTCTTTGTTGCAATACATACATGAAAGGTTTACAGCCTACTGGAAGAGTGAATGTTCTCTTGAATTTATCACAAACAGTATACCGGAGTTTGTCTTGTGCTGGCATTTGATGAATAGTTGCTAAGCTATAGAGGAAAATACAAATCAACAATTTAGATATTGGATCTATAATGAAAAACAAATGCAGTAACACATGTGCTGGATACCGTTTCCATTGATGCTGAAACATCTCTGATTGGAACAATGTAAGCAGCAGCTGGGTTGGAAGGAGAATGTCAGTTGATTTGTAAGCTTTTTCTTGAATTAATAGTGCAATCTCCTGAGTATGTTCAGTGTACCTTGATTATTTTTATAAGTAATTACAACACTTTGTTAATCAATATCAAAAGAAATAGCACGCAAGTACATGAGATGGACACTAAAAACCAGGAGACAATGTCATGTAAACTAGAGCATCAACATATACCAATACATAAATTGTCATAGAAGAATTATCCAAAATGAACAAGGAATATTCAAAATATGATTGCTTGAAACCATAGGCCTTCAGTGTGTGTTCTAACCATAGTTATCAGAACCGGACCGGACATTGAACCGGAAAAGGCACCGGGTCACCGGTTCAACCGGCGGGTCATTGGTTCAACCGGTGGGTCATTTCTTATATATATATATATATATATATATATATATATATTCAATACATAAGAAAAGATTATAATATGACATCCAAAATTAATTTCAAAATATTCCGACATCTAAATCGATCACAAACAAGAAACAAATGAAATATGTAAATTATAAATACACTACAATACTAGTGAAAACCCACAAAAAGTTTCGAATAATATATATGGTTTGTAAATTTTGCACATTGTAAAATAACAACCATACTAGTCCTTAATTTTCAAAATAGTACCAAATTCATGATCAAAAAATTTGAAATACTGAAACTTATCAGTTTTCATAATAAATCCAACAAAAGAGATGAAATAAGAACATATAAAATAAAAGATTTTAATGAGAAATAATGAATTTTTTACAGGATTTATTCCAAAATGGACGAAGCTTGAAAGAATAAAAATGTTAATAATTGATGAGTGAAATTAAATCTTTTGTGTTTTGCTTTGATTATACAAAGGTAAAATATTTGTTGTGTTTTTTAAGTTAAATCTCACCAAATTATTAATAAAAATTGAAAAAAAATAAAATGAAAACCGGTTAGACCGATAACCGCCCGGGTCACAGTTTAGCGGTTCAACCGGCGGTTTTACCGGTTTTGAGCGGTCGGGCTCCTTAACCGGTCCAATGACTGAACCGGACCGGTTCCGTGTCCGGGTCACCGGTTTTACCGGTCCGACCGCCGGTAAAAATCAATATCAAAAGAAATAGCACGCAGTACATGAGATGGACACTAAAAACCAGGAGACAATGTCATGTAAACTAGAGCATCAACATATACCAATACATGAATTGTCATAGAAGAATTATCCAAAATGAACAAGGAATATTCAAAATATGATTGCTTGAAACCATAGGCCTTCAGTGTGTGTTCTAACCATAGTTATCAGAACCGGACCGGACATTGAACCGGAAAAGGCACCGGGTCACCGGTTCAACCGGCGGGTCATTGGTTCAACCGGTGGGTCATTTCTTATATATATATTTATATATATATAAATAAATAAATAAATATATATATATATATATATATATATATATATATATATATATATATATATATATATATATATATATATATATATATATATATATATATATATATATATATATATATATATATAACAATATATTCAATACATAAGAAAAGATTATGACATCCAAAATTAATTCCAAAATATTCCGACATCTAAATCGATCACAAGCAAGAAACAAATGAAATATGTAAATTATAAATACACTACAATACTAGTGAAAACCCACAAAAAGTTTCGAATAATATATATGGTTTGTAAATTTTGCACATTGTAAAATAACAACCATACTAGTCCTTAATTTTCAAAATAGTACCAAATTCATGATCAAAAAATTTGAAATACTGAAACTTATCAGTTTTCATAATTAATCCAACAAAAGAGATGAAATAAGAACATATAAAATAAAAGATTTTAATGAGAAATAATGAATTTTTTACATGATTTATTCCAAAATGGACGAAGCTTGAAAGAATAAAAATGTTAATAATTGATGAGTGAAATTAAATCTTTTGTGTTTTGCTTTGATTATACAAAGGTAAAATATTTGTTGTGTTTTTTAAGTTAAATCTCACCAAATTATTAATAAAAATTCAAAAAAATAAAATAAAAACCGGTTCGACCGATAACCGCCCGGGTCACGGTTTAGCGGTTCAACCGGCGGTTTTACCGGTTTTGAGCGGTCGGGCTCCTTAACCGGTCCAATGACTGAACCGGACCGGTTCCGTGTCCGGGTCACCGGTTTTACCGGTCCGACCGCCGGTCCGGTCCGGTCCGGTTTTAATAACTATGGTTCTAACTTAGAAAACCATCATCCGGGTGCCTGGCAAAGACTATACAAGGATTTGCGTAATCTGCATACTAACCCCTATTGTGGAGATTCAAAACAATGAGACAATGTCATGTAAACTTCCTCTACCAAATCACTGTGGTGAAAATTATTATGAACAACCTTTTGGTGACGTTGCTAGTTCTTGGCGGCATCTACAACAAGGAAAGTCCGGACAGTGACAATTTTAGCAACAAGAGCAAAAGTGTGAGTATAGTCGATCCCTTTAACTTGAAGATTTTCAAGAATCACATAACGTGCTTTGTAATGTTCAGTCGTCTTATTTGTATGATGCTTGATCCTATTTACTCATTTACACCTAATATCTCGAAGTTGAGGTGGCAACGTTACAAGAATCCATGTGCATGTTATTATCCTCCAAGGCCTGAATTTCCAATTTATATCTTTGACCGTTTTTTAGTATGCCTGAGGTTCGACACCCGCAGTAACTACTATCAAAAAAGCACTATAAAAAAATTAGCGTGATTAATATAATGGTCTATATGATAAGGAGTACCTGAGGAATGTGACAGAGCCTGAGAAATCAAGGTAGAGCGGGCTAGAGATAAATTAATTTATTCATTATTTTAAATATATTTATCCTTATCAAATGTCTTGTATTCCCTTTGACCTACGATAAGGAGATTGGGTAGGTGGGTGGGAGGGTGGGGGAGGAGGAATCCCAGTTGCCGAAAACACTTGCTTTTGTAGGTTAATTTTACTTTCTTTTGTTTTGTATTCTTTGTTGGAGGTAAGAAGTTCATCATATATACTTCAATTCAATTATCAATAGAGAGAAAGTAGTATAGCATATAATATTATATTATACGATTTGATTGCACCTAAATTGATACTCTAACGATTTGATTTTGTATTTTGCAAAAACATGTAACAAGTTTTTTTTTGAATTACACGGGAATAGGTTCCGGATTAGTTGTACATGTCAAAAAGAACTTCTTCCCATCCCAAAGAGTATCTGGAAGGGAAATTTGTAACTTTACCTATTTCAGTTAACACATTATTAAAAATGTGTAACCTTTTTTACACATTTGTTAAATGTGTTTTTGGGGTTTTGCGGTGTTTTACGGCCCTCTAAGGCCCTCTACGCCCGCTACGGTCCGCTGCGAACCGCTACGGCCCGAAACGGTGCGTTTAAAGAAGGGGAGACATTTGGATCATCTTCACTATATCTTCTGCAGTACAAGATGCACATTTCAGTGTCTTCTCGCAAATACTTTGTTCAAATTCATGTTTTTTCTGCATCTATGTGTTCAGATTCATGTTTTTCTTCTTCATATATTTGTTCAATTTTTTCTTCATATATTTGTTCAGATTTATGTTTTAATGCAGAATGATAAAATAGGAAAATATAAGAAATGTGAGGATTAATTTTTTCAGTCTAAACAAATGTATAGAAATGCAAATAGTAAAATGAGACTGTAACCAATCTTAGTTTGAGAAATGCTCAATCGTAATGATGATCACATGCATACATTGAGACACAAAGAACAACAACATGCCAAACACATCATCAAAACAGCAACAAAAGGCTCATTCTCACATGTACACATGATCTTTTATACTAGAGAAACATAAGTAACAGAAAGAGAGGAATATTTTATCTATTGATCATAATCATGGCATTACACACACAGCAATAAATAGGAAATAGAAGATAATCTATCATTAGATTTCTGTTACACTAAAATGACACGTGTCATAATTTCTACCATCCACTACACACTTAATCCAACGGTTCTTATTTAGCCTTATCTTCAACAGCCCCCCTCAAACGAAATGGTGCACTTGCTACATTAAGTTTGTTTCTGAAGTAGGTGAATGACTGTGGTGGTAGAGCCTTGGTCATGCTATCTGCAGTCTAGTCGGATGAAGGAACATAAAGAACTTGTAGTTGTTTGTTCAGCACCTGATTCCGGATAAAATGGATATCAACTTCAATGTGTTTTGTTCAAGCAAGCATGATAAAATGGATTGTAAGCGAAAGAGGTAGCTCCTGTATTGTCACAACAAGCCCTGGTAATTCTAGAAATCAGCAATCCTATTTCAGACATCAACTGCTTAAGCCACTTCATTTCTGCATAAAGGTTAGCCAGAGCCCTATATTCTGACTAAGTGCTTGACCTAGAGACCACCCATTGTTTCTTTGAACTCCAGGACACCAATATACACACAGTAACCCCCAAGTGATCTTCTATCAAAGGTGTCAATAGCCCAATCATCATCAGTAAAACCAGTTAAAATTAATTCATGTGAGGGTTTGAAGTGGAGACTGAGATGCAAGGTGCCACTCACATACCTCAAGAGTCTTTTCAAGGCTGTCCAATGATCCGAATAAGGCTCTTGCATAAATTGACTAAGGCAGTTAACTGCAAAGGTAATGTCAGGCCTAGTCAAGGTTAGATATTGTAACCCTCCAATGGCACTCATGTATGATTTAGTGTCTGGACATTGACAATTTTAGCTACGGAAGCAAAAGTGTCAATATAGTCGATCCCTTCCACTTGAAGATTTTCAAGAATCACAAAACATGCTTTGTAATGTTCAGTCGTCTTATTTACATGATGCTTGATCCTATATACTCATTTACACCCTATAGCTAGAAGTTGAGGTGGCAAGGTTACAAGAATCCATGTGCGTGTTATTATCCTCCAAGGCATGAATTTCCAATTTATATCTTTGACCGTTTTTTTTAGGTTAATTTAACTTTCTTTTGTTTTGTATTCTTTTGTTTTTTTTTTTTGAGTGGTTGCATTCTTTTGTTAATTTAAGAAGTTCATCATATCTCAATTCAATTATCAATAGAGAGAAAGTAGTTTGGTATATAATATAATATTATACGGCAAATTGAATTTGTATTTTGCGAATATTTAATTATATTTGATTCGAAGCATGCACCTAAATTGATACTCTAACGATTTGTTTTTGTATTTTGCAATCTGGAACAAGTTTTTTTTTTCCCGGAATTACACGGGAATCGGTTCAGGATTAGTTGTACATGTCAAAAAAATAAAAATTAAAAAAACTTCTTCCCCATTCCAAAAAGTTTCTGGAATTATACTAGCCAACAAAAATGGGATAAAACTTTTGTTTACATTTTTCCTTTGTAATTAAAGTAAGCACAATTTCCGGTTTGCCACCTTTGAGCTTGGATGACGCATCTCACTCCTATAAATTAAGAGTAAACTTTATGAAAGAAAATGCAACTCTATTTTCATAAGCAGAAAAAAAAAATTCTAAACAGAAAAAAAAAGAAGAAGAAGAACACCATGAAGTTCAGTTGCTGCATTCTTATTATTCTTATTGGTACGTATACGAATCATTAGAGAGAAATTATACGTTATTAGCACAGTTATACTAATTAGAGTGATGTGCTGCAATCCATACTCATCATTTTTTCACACAGTAAATTTGTAAGTGGGTGTAATCTAGGATTCACGGATATATATATATATATATATATATATATATATATACGTATATATATATATATATATATATATATATATATATATATATATATATATATATGTATGTATATATATATATATGTATATATATATATATATATACATATATGTATATATATACATACTCGGATACTATATATATACTATAGTCAAGATACGTGTATCCGGTAAAGTATCCAACTTTTGAAAATTACAATTTGACCCAGATATGTATCCAATGGAGTATCCGTGGAGTATCGTTATCCGATACGTATCGGATACGGGATACGTTTGCAGGATGGAGTATCCGTGCATCATAGGGTGTAATAACCCTCGTTGAAGCAATGAGACCATTTTAGGTCAATGGAAGACAATAGACCTGAATAGCTATTAGATTCATTTTTACTCAATTAATGACTAATAATATGAATTTGAGTTTTTTTGTCTGCACTGTTCATTTATCCACAACTTCTTACACAACACTATTAAAATCATTAATTTTGGGACTTAAAATAAATAGTTGATCATTTTAATCAATGGAAATGAAGTATGTGGTGAGAATAATACTACACAAACGTGTAGTGCGCATACCATTTCCCGTATTTTACCTTGCAATATGTATGACTTTCATTTTCTAATATCTTTGTAAAATATTATGGTTTTCTTTTATTTTCTAAAGTTTTCATCGTAGGACACAAAAGTGATTAATATATACTCTCTTCGTTCATATTTAACTTTCGTATTTGTCAAAAACACGCATATATTAAGGAGAATAGTTAATACTTTGACTTAATATCAAAATGACAATAACACCCCTTGAATATATCAATCTCTCACCCTTAATAAATAAGAGTAGATGCTGAAAAATACAATAAATAATATTTTGAAAATGTAACCACGACAGATAAAAAGAAAATTTCATTTTTGACAACTACGACAGTTAAATAGGATATATATATCATTATCATTTTGTGCTTTGAACTTATGTCTTCAATAATATTTTGTTATACAGTTGGTTCAATGATACATGAAAGCACATCGATGAATGTGAAGACAAAAGGATTCCAGTTGAGCAGTTTTCCTGTAAGTGGTGTATGTAACGGACCTTGCAGAGAGGACGGGAGCTGCGCGGATGAAGAAGGTTGTCCCTGCAGGACATCTACCAATATATGCGAGCCTCCCATACTAGACTGATGATGTTGCAGTGTTACAACGTTTGCATCATAAAAAAATTCTGATTCCCCCCGACCCTCATCATTACAAATAAACATTTAAGTTACAAATAAGGCTCATCCCTCTTGTGAAATATTTCATTACTTATGTTATGTTACTAGTGGTAGAGTATGCCGTGCAAGGCACATCATGCCTTTCCAAATAATCTCTATTTTATGTCATATTTAAGTGTACCTGTATCTGACATGAGATATTCGATATGTAAACATTATATGTAGTCACCTTGTTTGACAGAAATAAATGTAAACAAAAACAGTATAACAGTAAGACATACATATATTTAAAGGTTGGGAAAACAATAAAAAGCCATGCATATATTACATACGAGAGATTTTATGGTGCAACGGTTGTAAGAAGGTTGTATCAAGTGGCATACATTAGAGCCTCTCATTTTTACTCTCTTTCACATAATACACTTTTATCGTGTGTGAGAGGTTAGAAATGAATGGTTGTAATTTATGCCACTTGATACAACCTTGATACAACGGTTGTATTATAAAATTTGTCATTACATAAAGGTGATTGTGCCCGTAAAAAATTACAAAGCCGACAAAATATTACATGATCAGTCATAATGTTTGATCCCGAAAACTGAAGCAAAATAAGTACTGACAGTCTTCGATTTATAAACGAACAACTTCACATTTTATCCAAAACCATTAATTGTCAATGGATGCACAACTAGTGTCCATAATATGTAAGTATTTTCATTTGTTAAAACAGCTAAAACTTACACACATAAGATATGGGCTACTTGGCATTTCTTCAAAGCAAGGAACACCATTTAGTGGTCTGACTGCTCCTCGGTCTGTTTGTTCATAAGTTTATTACCGGACTTTCACTACCAATAGTAGGTGCAACAGCTTCTTGGCCAGGAGATGGAACCATCTGAGAAATGAGCACATCTTGGTTTCACCAAAATTGTCAGGAAATACGATTCCCCTTTTTGTAGATGGACATGGCATCATGGTTCCTTTATCCATAGCAGTTGTAAATGCTATTTCTTCTATCACTTTCTTGGTTGATGGGCTAAACAATTGCTCTTCTTATTCAGCATCCATAGAAGCAGAGCCTTGCAGGACTGGTGCAATTTCATTTGCAGCCAGATTGGAAGATGGATGTGCTGCTGCATGATTGACTTCTTCATCAGTGTACAATTTGAGGATCGGATATGTCCTTTCAAGCCTTATTTCTGAAACTTTTGTCATAATACTTAAGAAAGCACACAACCGACTTCTTGTCTATTTTCCTTGCAATCTCACCAGTCAGTGGTGCATTCTAGGACAAGTATACATTTAATTAGGAAACATAACCATATATATAATGAATGGAGCAAAGAAAACATATTTGAGTTGATTCATGTGAAAGGAGTACATTAAACAAAAAGCACATAAAGTCAAAATAATAAGAACATGCACAATAGTTAAAAAAGTGATAAGAAAATTGGAAGTGCTTTACCACTTAAACTCTAGACCAGTGTGATTTAAAACATTTTTTAAGTGATCACCAGTTTTTCTCATTTCCATTTTTCAACATTAAATTTTTCTTGATCAATCAAGCAGAAGATTTTCAGGTGCATCTTTTCAATTTGTTATCATACTAAAGTGTATGCATAAATAAGATTACATTTTTTGTATTTTTTAAGTACATTTTCATCAGTCTCCATAAGCTCAGTAGTAATGAACTTGTTAAAACTTTCTGCAGTTGATGAGAAAAGTGTGGCCGAAAGTGTCCCAGATTCATCGTTCAGGAAAACATGTACATGACACCTGCACAAGTGTAGCTCGAATAATGTGAAGGAATTTTCTTTATTTGACTGTTTGTCATTAATGCACAAATAATTGATTTATAGTTTACCGTGGTTCAACATTCATTTCTTTGTTGCAATACATACATGAAAGGTTTACAGCCTACTGGAAGAGTGACTGTTCTCTTGAATTTATCACAAACAGTATACCGGAGTTTGTCTTGTGATGGCATTAGATGAATAGTTTCTAAGCTATAGAGGAAAATACAAATCAACAATTTAGATATTGGATCTATAATGAAAAACAAATGCAGTAACACATGTGTTGGATACCGTTTCCATTGATGCTGAAACATCTCTGATTGGAACAATGTCAGCAGCAGCTGGGGTTGGAAGGAGAATGTCAGTTGATTTGTAAGCTTTTTCTTGAATTAATAGTGCAATCTCCTGAGTATGTTCAGTGTACCTTGATTATTTTTATAAGTAATTACAACACTTTGTTAATCAATATCAAAAGAAATAGCACGCAGTACATGAGATGGACACTAAAAACCAGGAGACAATGTCATGTAAACTAGAGCATCAACATATACCAATACATAAATTGTCATAGAAGAATTATCCAAAATGAACAAGGAATATTCAAAATATGATTGCTTGAAACCATAGGCCTTCAGTGTGTGTTCTAACCATAGTTATCAGAACCGGACCGGACATTGAACCGGAAAAGGCACCGGGTCACCGGTTCAACCGGCGGGTCATTGGTTCAACCGGTGGGTCATTTCTTATATATATATACATATATATATATATATATATATATATATATATATATATATATATATATATATATTCAATACATAAGAAAAGATTATAATATGACATCCAAAATTAATTCCAAAATATTCCGACATCTAAATCGATCACAAACAAGAAACAAATGAAATATGTAAATTATAAATACACTACAATACTAGTGAAAACCCACAAAAAGTTTCGAATAATATATATGGGTTGTAAATTTTGCACATTGTAAAATAACAACCATACTAGTCCTTAATTTTCAAAATAGTACCAAATTCATGATCAAAAAATTTGAAATATTGAAACTTATCAGTTTTCATAATTAATCCAACAAAAGAGATGAAATAAGAACATATAAAATAAAAGATTTTAATGAGAAATAATGAATTTTTTACATGATTTATTCCAAAATGGACGAAACTTGAAAGAATAAAAATGTTAATAATTGATGAGTGAAATTAAATCTTTTGTGTTTTGCTTTGATTATACAAAGGTAAAATATTTGTTTTGTTTTTTAAGTTAAATCTCACCAAATTATTAATAAAAATTCAAAAAAAATAAAATAAAAACCGGTTCGACCGATAACCGCCCGGGTCACGGTTTAGCGGTTCAACCGGCGGTTTTACCGGTTTTGAGCGGTCGGGCTCCTTAACCGGTCCAATGACTGAACCGGACCGGTTCCGTGTCCGGGTCACCGGTTTTACCGGTCCGACCGCCGGTCCGGTCCGGTTTTAATAACTATGGTTCTAACTTAGAAAACCATCATCCGGGTGCCTGGCAAAGACTATACAAGGATTTGCGTAATCTGCATACTAACCCCTACTGTGGAGATTCAAAACAATGAGACAATGTCATGTAAACTTCCTCCACCAAATCACTATGGTGAAAATTATTATGAACAACCTTTTGGTGACGTTCCTAGTTCTTGGCGGCATCTACACTAAGGAAAGTCCGACAATGACAAATTTAGCCACAAGAGCAAAAGTGTGAGTATAGTCGATCCCTTTAACTTGAAGATTTTCAAAAATCACATAACGTGCTTTGTAATGTTCAGTCGTCTTATTTGTATGATGCTTGATCCTATTTACTCATTTACACCTAATATCTCGAAGTTGAGGTGGCAACGTTACAAGAATCCATGTGCATGTTATTATCCTCCAAGGCCTGAATTTCCAATTTATATCTTTGACCGTTTTTTAGTATGTCTGAGGTTCGACACCCGCAGTAACTACTATAAAAAAGCACTATAAAAAATTAGCGTGATTAATATAATGGTCTATATGATAAGGAGTACCTGAGGAATGTGACAGAGCCTGAGAAATCAAGGAAGAGCGGGATAGAGATAAATTAATTTATTCATTATTTTAAATATATTTGTCCTTATCAAATGTCTTCTATTCCCTTTGACCTACGATAAGGAGATTGGGTAGGTGGATGAGAGGGTGGGGGAGGAGGAATCCCAGTTGCCGAAAACACTCGCTTTTGTAGGTTAATTTAACTTTCTTTTGTTTTGTATTCTTTGTTGGAGGTAAGAAGTTCATCATATATACTTCAATTCAATTATCAATAGAGAGAAAGTAGTATAGCATATAATATTATATTATACGATTTGATTGCACCTAAATTGATACTCTAACGATTTGATTTTGTATTTTTCAAAAACATGTAACAAGTTTTTTTTTGGAATTACACGGGAATAGGTTCCGGATTAGTTGTACATGTCAAAAAGAACTTCTTCCCATCCCAAAGAGTATCTGGAAGGGAAATTTGTAACTTTACCTATTTCAGTTAACACATTATTAAAAATGTATAACCTTTTTTTTACACATTTGTTAAATGTGTTTTTGGGGTTTTGCGGTGTTTTACGGCCCTCTAAGGCCCTCTACGCCCCGCTACGGTCCGCTGCGAACCGCTACGGCCCGAAACGGTGCGTTTAAAGAAGGGGAGACATTTGGATCATCTTCACTATATCTTCTGCAGTACAAGATGCACATTTCAGTATCTTCTCGCAAATACTTTGTTCAAATTCATGTTTTTTCTGCATCTATTTGTTCAGATTCATGTTTTTTTTCTTCATATATTTGTTCAGATTTATGTTTTAATGCAGAATGATAAAATAGGAAAATATAAGAAATCTGAATCTATGTTTGACATTACATTGTTTGGTGTGAGGATTAATTTTTTCAGTCTAAACAAATGTATAGAAATGCAAATAGTAAAATGAGACTGTAACCAATCTTAGTTTGAGAAATGCTCAATCGTAATGATGATCACATGCATACATTGAGACACAAAGAACAACAACATACCAAACACATCATCAAAACAGCAACAAAAGGCTCATTCTCACATGTACACATGATCTTTTATACTAGAGAAACATAAGTAACAGAAAGAGAGGAATATTTTATCTATTGATCATAATCATGGCATTACACACACAGCAATAAATAGGAAATAGAACAGAATTTATCATTAGATTTCTGTTACACTAAAATGACACATGTCATAATTTCTACCATCCACTACACACTTAATCCAACGGTTCTTATTTAGCCTTATCTTCAACAGCCCCCCTCAAATGAAAT
The DNA here is from genome assembly GCA_036785695.1 of Gentiana straminea. NCBI lineage: Eukaryota > Viridiplantae > Streptophyta > Magnoliopsida > Gentianales > Gentianaceae > Gentiana > Gentiana straminea. Next base: position 7,587,399 of record JAVUPR010000167.1, on the reverse strand, counting down.
GGTGCACTTGCTACATTAAGTTTGTTTCTGAAGTAGGTGAATGACTGTGGTGGTAGAGCCTTGGTCATGCTATCTGCAGTCTGGTCGGATGAAGGAACATAAAGAACTTGTAGTTGTTTGTTCAGCACCTGATTCCGGATAAAATGGATATCAACTTCAATGTGTTTTGTTCGATCATGATAAACTGGATTGTAAGCCAAAGAGGTAGCTCCTGTATTGTCACACCAAGCCCTGGGAATTCTAGAAATCAGCAATCCTATTTCAGACATCAACTGTTTAAGCCACTTCATTTCTGCATAAAGGTTAGCCAGAGCCCTATATTCTGACTAAGTGCTTGACCTAGAGACCACCCATTGTTTCTTTGAACTCCAGGACACCAATATACACACAGTAACCCCCAAGTGATCTTCTATCAAAGGTGACAATAGCCCAATCATCATTAGTAAAACCAGTTAAAATTAATTCATGTGAGGGTTTGAAGTGGAGACTGAGATGCAGGGTGCCACTCACATACCTCAAGAGTCTTTTCAAGGCTGTCCAATGATCAGAATAAGGCTCTTGCATAAATTGACTAAGGCAGTTAACTGCAAAGGTAATGTCAGGCCTAGTCAAGGTTAGATATTGTAACCCTCTAATGGCACTCATGTATGATTTAGGGTCTGACAGAGGTGTCCCTTGTTTTGGCTTCAAACTTTTCCCTGCTATGCCACTCACATACCTCAAGAGTCTTTTCAAGGATGTCCAATGATCAGAATAAGGCTCTTGCATAAATTGACTAAGGCAGTTAACTGCAAAGGTAATGTCAGACCTAGTCAAGGTTAGATATTGTAACCCTCCAATGGCACTCCTTTATGATTTAGGGTCTGACAGAGGTGTACCTTGTTCTGGCTTCAAACTTTTCCCTGCTATCATGGGTGTAGGACACCCCTTGAGGTGTTCAAACCCCAACCTTTTCAGTAATTGTATTGCATAATGTGACTGATTTAAGTATAGGCCTGAGCTGTTTCTGAATACATGCATCCCCAGAAAGTGAGAGACCTGTCCAAGATCCTTAAGGGAAAATTTAGTGTTCAGCTTCTGCACAAACTTCTGAATCAGATCAAAGGAATTTCTTGTTATCATGATGTCATCTACATACACAAGAATATATAACACTTGTTTAGCTGTCTTATAGGTAAACAATGAGGTGTCAGAGACTGTCTAAGTGAAACCCCATGCCTTCAGTTGGCCAGTCAGAGCCTCAAACCAGGCCCTAGGTGCCTGTTTTAGGCCATACAAGGCTTTATTCAGTTTGCAAACATAGTGTGGTTTATCAGGATTCACAAAGCCTTCTGGTTGGACCATTAGGACTGGTTCATTTAAAGGGCCATTTAGGAAGGTATTGTTGATGTCTATTTGGTGTATGGGCCAATTCTTGAAGACAGCCACAACAAGGATAACTCTGATGGTTGTAGACTTGGCAACTGGACTAAAGGTCTCAGTGAAGTTGATACCATAGCTTTGATGAAATCCCTTAAAAACTAATCTGGCCTTGTACTTAAAGACACTACCATCAGGATGCAATTTGACCTTGAACACCCATATGTTCCCTACTACATTCTGATTTGGTGGTGATGGAACCAAATCCCAGTTATGATTATGCATCAGTGCCTTGTATTCATCCTCCACGGCATGTTTCCACTCAGATTTGCCCAATGCTTCTGACACATTTAAAGGTTCATTGGGAAATGTCAAGGCACTGACATTAGCATAAGTGACACTATAGGTTTTGGGTTTAAAGATCCCTACCTTGGATCTTGTTTGCATAGGGTGTGAAGGGACAAGGCTGTTAATAGGTTGGGCAGGTGGTGACTGTGCAGGGCCAGGTGAGGGGCTCACTGTAGGTGAGGTTTCTGGAATGTAGGGAGGAGTAGAGGCATGTGTGGGTGGTGTAGGTACTGTAGGTGTAGGGATAGATATGGGAGTGTGGCTAGGTGTAGATGGAGGTGTTTGGTGAGGAAGGTTGGAAGGACTAACATCTGGTTGTGAATCACTAGAAGAGGACCGTGAACAATGGTGTATGTAAAAGAGTGAATCAAGATGCCTTTTGTTGGCCACTTTTACAAATAGGGTTCAAATCCTTTGCAAAAAGGGAAGTCCTCTTCATTGAACACTACATGAATGGAAATATTCTCCACTCCCAAACACTTATACCCCCTTATGGTTCATACTAAGACCAAGGTTAACACATTTCTGACTATGAAATTGAAACTTAGTGTGTTGAAAGGGTCTTCAATTTGGATACACATCACATCCAAAAACACGAAGCAAAGTATACGAGGGTTTAGTATGAAACAGACACTTATGTGGCGACCTATTCTTGAGGACAGATGTGGGAAGGCAGTTTATAAGATGGACAACATATTCAAAACTGTGCCACCAAAACCTAAGTGGCATTGAGGCTGGTTAATGCTTTATGTGTCCGTGCTTCATTTTATTTTGTTTCATGTGGAGCCTTCACTTTTCAAATAGGATATATCCAAGTATAGTTGCTCCAAACTCGATTCTGGATGAGAGTTTTAAACTCTTCGATTTTAGTTTTAGAGGATATATCCAAGTATGTCTGGTGTGATCATCTATAAAATGGATGTAATAAGAGTATCCTTCTATAGATTTCACAGGGGCAGGTGATGTATGTCAACCGGATGATTAAATTTTATGATGTTTTACCCAAATTCTTTAGTTATATAGTGATAATTCGTTTCAATTATATTAAATCTGTTATAGATCGAATCCCTTTTATTTCAGTATAAATGCAATAAATATCCAACATTTTATTATATTTTTATTAGTTTTATTTTATTTTATTCTCGAAACTACTCGTGGCATTTCCATTTTTCAGTAATTACGAGATGCGGAATGTCGGAATCGAAGCCGGAACGAGCTATTGAGTATTAGTGGAGATGGAATCGGGCTCGGCTTCATTGGCAATGCAAATATAGTCATGGCGCACAACAAGACATGTCATGGTGCACACCGAGAAATCAAATTGTATGATTGCAGGAGCATTTAATGTGAAGTCATTTCTCAGCTACTTTGTCAGAACATGGCGCACACCATGATATGTCATGGCGCGCGCCGAATTTTATAAAAAGTGGGATAATGCGTTTTAAGCGAAATTTAGGACGGAGAAGAAAAAATATCATCATAAGAGAACAAAACATCCGTGGCAGCATCTTGGAGGCACCTCCACCTCAAGGGTTTCCCTTAACCACAATTCCACCATTTAACACTTAAATCTAGTGTAAACATTTTAGAACTATCATTTTGATGCTTGGAGCTTTTGGTGGATGTAAGAAGCAACTAGTTTGTGTTCCATTTTCACCAACACCTTGAAGTGGATGAACTCCATTTTCGAGTTCATCATCCAAATTCGGTATTTTCTTGACTTTTATGTTGATCTAATTGTTCTTATTATTATGAATGCTAGCTTTAACTTGGTAGTAGTTATAATCATGAGTGGCTAGTTCTTTGTATTGACTAAGATGATATAGTAATGATAATTAATCCTTTTATTGTTTGGAATAGATCGTTTATGTTGCAAGCTTTAATTGTGTTGAACGTCCTCTTGCTTGCTTTGATTGATAATGTGTGTATTGGAGTAATTAACCAATGTATGTACCTACACAACTAGTAGATACCGAACGGAGACGTTAGTTGTGAGACGAGAGTAAGAGGGACGGAAGGTAGAATCGACCGTAACGGAATTTGGTTCCTTATCGGGGAATATTGCATTCAAGTGTTCATCGTCCCAAGTCATTAGGTTTAAGGTGCTTAAACCAATGATAAGGCATAGTGTGATTTTATACACTCGTAGGAGGGAAAATCACGTGTTTAGGAATGCACCATTCACGCAATAGAATATTAATGGAAGGAGGTAGGTTGATTAATTCCAATTAATATAAGGGAAATAAATTGAACTAAAAATCATCTTAGTCGATTTATTTTATCGTTTGAACAACCTTTGTAGCTAGTTATTAGTCTTTTAACAAAAATTGCGATTCGGATCAAGATAATGATAACTAATCGGTGTTTAACCTCACATTTCCCTTGGGAGACGACCTTGACCACCACGCTAGACTACAATTGACCCGGTACACTGCCGGTGGGATTGGAACCCTAGAAAGTTTGCATCAGCAGGTCCCATATATCAGTGTGGACAAGATCAAACATGTTATGAGCACAGGAATCATAAGATGTTGTTTAATCTTTTACTAGTCAAGTACGTATTTTATTAAAATGATTAACTAACCACCTAAGTGTTTTCAATTAATCTCCCTCACCATTTACTACTCTCTTCCTCGACCACTAGAGATTAACAAGGCCTAGCAAATACACAGACATTGATGAATACTAATCCATCAAAGCATAAGCCTATCATGCTCTTCTGACGGATCCGAACTTCAACTCCTTTAAGAGTAAATTCGGCGTTTTAACTGAACGAATCAGAAGCTCAATTCAGGCTTGTTTATATTTATACAATGTTAACATATCATGAATAAGGGTTTAAAACTGAAAGACATAGCTTAAACATCATTTATGCACAAACCGGGGGCAATACGTGCGCATTAGCTGGAATGCGTACGCATTCCCTGCTTCTAAAACATGCTGAAACTGTATGTCCAAACAATGCGTGTGCATTGCCTACAATGCGTATGCATTACTTGACCATAACCTAAACTAAAACTCTATGTTTGAACAATGTGTGCACATTCTTATGAATGCATACGCATCCAAAAACCAGAAGCCAAACCTGCTGCCTGCTGCATAAATGCGTGCGCATTGATAGGCAATGCGTATGCATTCAACGCAGAATGCCCTAAACCTGATTTTTTGATCCTCAACGATTTCTAATCCGTTTCTAACCCAATTCACATCAAATTTAACACAGTAAATCATAGAAAAACATATCTAATTGTACCATAGCATCTATGATCTTTTGATCAACGAAAAACGCATCTTTCTAGCATTAAAGCTCCTTAAAACATGATCTAAACCCTATAAACGATAATTGAGATCATAGGAAGAGTCTCTTACCTATTTGCAGCCAAAAACTAAGCCAAACAGCCTTGAAAAGTTTGTTGCACTTCCCACGAACTGATAGCCAAACGGTGCTCTTCTCACGACGATTCCAAATCTCTAGTCCGATCTGAAAACGGTTCAACACCTCTTTAGATAATTGAAGAACTCTTCTAGCCCTTTTTCTCTTCTCCAAATTGCGCAAAGATGAGAGCGTGAAACTGATTTTCTGATTTAGTTTAGGTTATGGGATTAATGTGTGTTAATTTTCCTTAAATACCAATTTCCAAATTAATCCCTTTTTCCTTATTTATCCCTAATTACCAAAAATCAGAAATTCCCTTTAATTATATACATATTTCGAAAATTATACATATATAATTAATACAACACTTAACTCAATAAAAGAAAAGAAATAATAATATTTCGTTTTCGCAAAATGACACGTCTGCCATTTCCCGAAAATCGGAATATTACATTCCTTCCCCCTTAAAAGGAGTTTCATCCTTGAAACTAGAACATACCTGGTAGATCAACGAACTCTAGGAATTCACTGGTCATATCATCTTCGACTTCCCAAGTCACCTCCTCGGGTGAATGATTGCTCCATTGAACTAACACCAATGGAACCAATCGCCTCTTAATCAACTTCTCCTTCCGGTCCAAAATCTTGATAGGTCTCTCATCATAAGCAAGATTGTCTTGAAGAATTTCCGGATCAATCGTAGTTTCAACATCATTCTTCGTCAGACACTTCTTCAACATTGAAACGTGAAACACACTATGGACTTTCGACATCGTTTCCGGTAACTTAAGCTTGTAAGCCAACGGTCCAATTCTTTCCAGAATCTCAAATGGTCCAACATATCTTGGACTTAGCTTTCCATTTTTCTAAAGCGTTTCACTCCTTTCATCGGTGAAGCTCGTAGATAAACTCTATCACCGACTTCAAACTCAAGGGGTCTTCTCCTAACGTCTGCCCAACTCTTTTGTCTATCTTGGGCTGCCTTCAGATTTTTCTTGACCAACTGAACCCTTTCCTTAGCTTGTTCAACCAACTCTGGCCCTGTGATTTGTCTTTCCCCAACTTCATCCCAAAACACCGGCATTCGACATCTTCTCCCATACAAAGCTTCAAACAATGGCATGCCTATGCTTGCATGAGAACTGTTGTTGTAGGCAAACTCTGCTACAAGTAGGTAATCATCCTGTGATCCGCCTACTTCCAAAACACAAGCTCTTAGCATGTCCTCGAGCGTTTGGATGGTCCTTTCTGACTGTCCTTTTATCGTCTGAGGATGAAAGGCCATACTCAAATCTAACTTGGTTCCAAAAGCTTCTTGTAAACTCTTCCAAAATCAACTGACGAACCTTGGATCGCGATCCGAAACTATTGAGATAGGAACTCCGTGTAACTTTACTATATTATCCAAGTATAGTGTCATCATCTTCTTCAAGGACATATCAACCTTATATGGTAAGAAATGAGCGGATTTGGTCAATCTATCCACAATTCACCCAAATCGCATCATGTCCACCTCTTGTCTTTGGTAAACCGGTGATGAAATCCATCGTGATCTTATCCCATTTCCATTCAGGGATATCCAAGGGCTTAAGCATTCCTCCGGGTCTTCTATGCTCTGCCTTCACTTTCTGACAAATTCACATTCTGCCACGAACTTGGCTATCTCTACCTTCATCGAGGGCCACCAAACTTTTCCTTCAAGTCTTTGTACATTTTAGTAGCTCCTGGATGAACTGCAAAAGCAATCCTATGTGCCTCTTTCATAATTCTCTGTCTTAGGTCACCAACATTAGGCACACACAGACGATCCTGGTACCAAAGATTTTCCATTCTTGTCCAGAACATAACCCACTGTAGGTTTCTCTTTGGCAACTCGCTTCAAATCAACCAAAACTGGATCTTCATTTTGCTTTTCCCGAATATCATCCATCAACTCGGACCTTGCTAACAACGGTGCCACAATCTGATCAAAGTTACTGATTTCAGCCATCTAACCTTTCTACAACAACTTCAACGCTTGAAACTGCAAACACTGGTTTCCTGCTCAAAGCATCAGCCACTACATTGGCTTTGCCCGGATGGTACTGAATATTGAAATCATAATCCTTTACGAACTCTAGCCATCTCCTCTGTCTCATATTCAGATTCTCCTGTGTGAAGAAATACTTTAAACTCTTGTGGTCGGTGAAGATCCTAGCCTTAACTCCATACAAGTAGTGCCTCCAAGTCTTTAAGGCAAACACTACTGCTGCCAACTCTAAGTCATGTGTCGGGTAGTTCTTCTCATGCACCTTCAACTGTCTAGATGCATAAGCAATCACTTTCCCTCCTTGCATCGACACACAACCTAAACCCTGTCCCGAAGCATCCGTGTAAACGTCGTAGTTATCAAAGATCTCCGGAACTGCCAAAACTGGGGCTGTAGTCAACTTCTTTTTCAACGTCTGAAAAGCTATTTCACACTCTCTAGTCCATTCAAACCTCACATTCTTCTGTGTAAGCTTAGTGAGTGGGGTAGCTATCTTCGAAAAGTCTTGCACAAACTTCCTATAGTAGCCAGCCAAACCAAGAAAACTCCTTACTTCTGAAACTGTGGTAGGTCTAGGCCAATTCTCAACTGCCTCTCTATCTTCGCTTGGCCAACTTGAATGCCATCTCCAGAAATGACATGATCCAAGAAACTGACTTGCTTCAACCAAAAGTCACACTTCGAAAACTTAGCAAACAACCGACTCTTCTTCAAAGTATCCAACACTATCCTTAAGTGTTCCTCATGTTCTTTCTCATCCTTAGAGTAAATTAAGATGTCATCTATGAACACTATCACAAACTTATCCAAGTATGGCATGAAAACACGCTGCATTAAATCCATAAATGCAGATGGAGCATTAGTGAGTCCAAAGGGCATGACTAAGAACTCATAATGTCCATACCTCATACTAAAAGCCGTCTTCGGTATATCTGCTACCTTGATCTTCAACTGATGATAACCAGACCTAAGATCAATCTTAGAGAACACTTTCTTGCCTTGCAATTGATTAAACAAATCATCTATCCTCGGTAAGGGGTACTTGTTCTTGATGGTAAGATTGTTCAACGCCCTGTAGTCGATACACATCCTCATGCTACCATCTTTCTTCTTCACGAACAAAACAGGGGCTCCCCAAGGCGAAGTACTAGGCTGAATTATGTTCCTCTCAAGCATATCCTTAAGTTGAGCTTTCAACTCTTTTAATTCAGCCGGTGCCATTCTATAGGGTGCCTTAGCAACTGGTGCCGCTCCCGGTACTAACTTGATCTCAAACTCGATATCCCTATCCGGCATGTTTCCTGGTAACTCTTTTGGAAACACCTTATAGTACTCTCTCACTACAGGAGTTTCCTCTAGCTTGGGCTTCACTTGTTCCACATCCACTGCGTACAACAAGTAGCCTTCACAACCCTTCTGACAAGCTCTAATTGCCTTAACCGTTGAAATTATCGGATGTCGCTTCTTACTCGGCTTGTACACATTACCCTGATAAGTCTTGTCTGATTTCCCGGGTATCTTAAAAGTCACTTTCTTCTCTCGGCAATCTAAGTGAACATAATTCTCGGATAGCCAATCTATTCCAAGAATCACATCAAAATCTGAAAAGTCTAGAACTATGAAGTCACTCTTGCATCGATAAGATCCAACTCGAACTTCCACTTGAGGTATCACCCTAGTTACCTTTGTTACCTTTCCTAACGGTGTAGTTACCTCCAAAGTGTTTCTTAAAGGTTCCGAGGGTAAACTCAACTTCTTAGCTACCATAGTCGACACAAAAGTGTTAGACGCTCCCGTATCGAACAAAGCTCTGACCACTAGATTATCTAACATTATCGTACCTAGGATGCATATTCATTCATTTAAATAAAATTACAACATGAATAAACGTGCTATAACAATATCTTAATAAATTAAACAACAACAACAAGGTACCTGAGATAACATCATCCTCTGGTTCTGCATCTCTAGCATCAGCTGCAAAAACTCGAACTAGTCGGCTTGGGCCGCTTCTCCCGTTTCCTCGGCTCGTACTCCATTTATTCCCCTTATTGCGACATTCCTTAGAAAAGTGCCCCGGTTCTCCGCAAAGGTAGAAACCGCCTGAACTAGCTCTGCACTCTCCTCGAATGATTCCTGTTGCACTTGGAACACAATGGTGCACTGTTTGGGGCCTTAGCTTCCGGAGGAGCTATTGTCTTCTTGGTATTCTGTTGTGGGGCTCCTCGGTAATTACCCTGACTAGTCCCAAAGTTCCTCTTGTTCCCAATAACCACCGTAGCCTTCTTCCTGAAGGTCTCAACCTCCAAGGCTTTATTCAATAGCTCTGCCATGTTCCTCGTTGTAAATCCCAACATGCCAGACTGTATCTCATGAGCCAAACCTTCCTTATAGAGGGCCATCTTCCTCTCTTCCACTTTCATTAATTCAGGGTAGAACCTTCCCAACTCATTAAACTTATTGGTATACTGAGATACCGTCATGTAGATACCCTGCTTGAGCTTTAAAAACTGACTTGCCTTATCTGCTTGTACCGTTTCCGGAAGTACTCGTTGTAAAACATAGCTTTGAAAGCTTCCCAATCTGTTATCTTGCCATTGCTACTTTGTATAGCGTCAATCCAAGCTTCATCTGTACCTAAAAGGAAGCTGACTGCCAGCTGTGCCATCTCTGTTTCAGGAACATGTATATTCCTGCAAGCCTTCTCAAACCTCTCAGCCATTCTTCAGCCTTTAAATGCTCCACATTCCCATGGAAGTTTTCAACCCGATTCCTTCTCAATTTTGTATACCAATCCACAGTTGGTGCTTGCTCAAATGCTGGTCTAACTGGTGGGTAAACTGGAGGGTAACCAAAAGGTACTTGCTGCTGGTATTGTTGTTGTAGAGGGTAAATTGGATTCACTTGAAGCTCAGGCCGTAAAGAGTAGTATCCCGATAGTAATTCTGCTGGTGCTTTGTGGGGTTGGCTGAGGTTGCTGGAAACCGAAGGGTGGGTAACCAAAACCTTGTTGATGGTCAAACCGTGGCGAAGAGGGCACAATAGGTCGAGGAGTATGACCTACAGGAGGTGGATAGAAGGTCTGCTGCTGTTGGTGATGGTAAACTGGTGGAGAGGGGTGACTCACTGGCGGGTAAACACTCACCGGCGGAGGATAAATGCTAGTCACTGGTGGTAAACTGATCGGTGGGATGTCACCTACTATAGTGACACGGGTAGGTGCTTGTCCGGGTTCTCCATAGATATAATTGTACTTTGGTGGTTGTGGTGGAAGATTCTGACGAGGTCTCGGTGACAAGTTCTGCTGGGATCTTGGTGTAGGTATCGCAGTATGAGGTGGTGGAGAGTAGCTCGGGTGAGGTGAAGGATTCTGCCTCACGAAACCGCCTCCTACTACCGGCGTTGGACTTTCCCGACGAACTCCAGAAGTCTCACACCCGCTCCAGTTCTCGTGAACACCATCCTGATGATCAAAGAAAACCAGAACGTTACTAAAAGATCTAAAGAAAATTATCTTAAAAGAAAGGAAGCCTAAAAGACGCTTCTCTCTGATACCAACTGTAACGCCCCGTTCCCGGACACCGAGTCCTTATCCGGAAAAGGAACGTTCGGCACGTATAAAATAAAAATAAATTCATTTCATACATAAGCCTCTACTACGTCGTATCAATTAAAAGCAAACGGAAGCAAAAGACTCGGGTATAAAATTTCCAAACATCCAAGAATGGGGAACAACATCTAAAGATGGAAATGTAACTTTATTACATTCAAAGAAAGTACGAAATCCAAAGAAACGTACGACAAATCTCGAAAGACCAAAAGTCTAACCCAAAAAGTACTAACATAGTTTAATAATGAATAACAAAATAAATAAACGAAAAGTCTTCAATGAGGCGTCGTCAAACGTCGTCATCGAACTCATCCTCGTAACCCTGATCAACCTGTTCACCTTCTCACCCCAAACACATAGAAAACATGCATTTGAGGTAAGTACAACGTACTTAATAAGAAAGAGAAGCTATGACAACAATTACAATTTATAAAGAAAAGATATTTAAAAGTTTAGTTGCTTATGTGTGACCGACTCAATCTGGGGTTCATTTCATGTCCATCAACATGAATTGACTAAACGTTTCTACTTAAATTATCTATGTTACAACCGCACTCAAAGGCACTACGCCTGATGTATATCCACCAGGAGATATCGATTGCAACATATTAGTGGATCACACCAATATCCACGAAGCCTGGAATAGGTAGACTCCGATAGTATGCGCGTCTCAGTGGAGTCCCTCCGTACTTAGGGTTTTTTTGACCTACGGAGTTCTTCCACCTTCAGAGGTAGCACACACATCGCGATATAGACTGGTGCCTATCCAAGAGAGACATGTTGTTTAATCTTTTACTAGTCAAGTACGTATTTTATTAAAATGATTAACTAACCACCTAAGTGTTTTCAATTAATCTCCCTCACCATTTACTACTCTCTTCCTAGACCACTAGACATTAACAAGGCCTAGCAAATACACAGACATTGATGAATACTAATCCATCAAAGCACAAGCCTATCATGCTCTTCCGACGGATCCGAACTTCAACTCCTTTAAGAGTACATTCGGTGTTTTAACTAAACGAATCAGAAGCTCAATTCAGGCTTGTTTATATTTATACAATGTTAACATATCATGAATAAGGGTTTAAAACTGAAAGACATAGCTTAAACATCATTTATGCACAAACTGGGGGCAATGCGTGCGCATTAGCTGGAATGCGAACGCATTCCCTGCTTCTAAAACTCTGTCCAAACAATGCATACGCATTACTTGACCAGAACCTAAACTAAAACTCTTTGTTTGAACAATGCGTATGCATTCTTATTAATGCGTACGCATCCAAAAACCAGAAGCCAAACATGCTGCCTACTGCATGAATGCGTGTGCATTGATAGGCAATGCGTACGCATTCAACGCAGAATGCCCTAAACCTGATTTTTCGATCCTTAACGATTTCTAATCCGTTTCTAACCCAATTCACATCAAATTTAACACAGTAAATCATAGAAAAACATATCTAATCGTACCATAGCATCTATGATCCTTTGATCAACGAAAAACGCATCTTTCTAGCATTAAAGCTCCTTAAAACATGATCTAAACCCTATAAACGATAATTGAGATCATAGGAAGAGTCTCTTACCTATTTGTAGCCAAAAACTGAGACAAACAGCCTTGAAAAGTCTGCTGCACTTCCCACGAACTGATAGCCAAACGGTGCTCTTCTCACGACGATTCCAAATCTCTAGTCCGATCTGAAAACAGTTCAACACCTCTTTAGATAATTGAAGAACTCTTCTAGCCCTTTTTCTCTTCTCCAAATTGCGCAGAGATGAGAGCGTGAAACTGATTTTCTGATTTAGTCTAGGTTATGGGATTAATGTGTGTTAATTTTCCTTAAATACCAATTTCTAAATTAATTCCTTTTTCCTTATTTATCCCTAATTACCAAAATCAGAAATTCCCTTTAATTATATACATATTTCGAAAATTATACATATATAATTAATACAACACTTAACTCCAATAAAAGAAAAGCAATAATAATATTTCGTTTTCGCAAAATATCACGTTTCTGCAATTTCCCGAAAATCGGAATATTACATAAAGAAATGCCCTGCACAAACACGTACAGCATTTAATGATATTTATCGGCTATAAAATCTGTAAAAACAAGAGTAGTTTAATGACAGCAAATGAACAATTGGTGCGAAATAAAATCATATTATTGACAGACGAGTAAGCCCAATCATTTGCTACTCAATTCATAATCATTTTATTTATGTGCAATTAAGGGCCGTTTCTTAAATTTAAGCCTGAAATATAAAGTTGAAACAAGTAACTGAAAATAATTTGATTACATTTTACATCTTAAATCAAAAAATGCTTACCTTTATGCATGATAAAATCTTTAATAACAAAAACAATTTAATGATGGTAAATGAACAATTAATTGGTGTGAAGTAAAATGATACTAGCGACAAATGAGTAAGCCCAATCATTTGCATCTAAACCTACACACTCAATTCATAATCATTTTATTAACATTGCAACTAAGCAACACTACAACGCAAATAATACAACATCAAATAATCTATGTGCTTTCAAAATATCTGAAATATTAGGTTGGATACAAATTACAATATACTAACGAAGGTAACTGACGATGTTGGAAATCGTCTATTAGTTGATGCGGATAAATCTTATATGTGACAACGATCGAAAACCCAAGAAACCCTAATTTGTGCAAAAGAGGGACGAGTCGTTATATTGGTTTGGACTGAGCTCTCAGAATATTTCTGAGAGTTGCCTACGTATCCAATAGTCAAATTGGAATCAAGTCATCCGTAGTTCCTTAGGGTTGCTTATATAGGCGATATTTCACATCTATTACTTGTTGAGAAAAGTATTATAATTAATAATTAATCCCTAAGGATAAACATGACTTAATCCCTAAAATCAGAGATATAGACATATTTAATGCCGAGATTGGAGTCTTTATGACTGATGATTCTTTCCATAAGTGGCTATCCCCAACGTGGAATAACAGCGGAGCTGTTCGTAATGTTTCACGCTCAGCCCCCAGAACCAATACGGACGAACTGGGCAGCTCCTCCTCGTCAGGCCTTAACCGTCCTGCGGTGGCTGGAGGAGGAGCTCAGACCGATCTTCCGTGGTAGATGATCAGCCCTCTGATCGGCCTTTGGGGCGCATGGCCCTTAAAGCCCTAAACCCAAGGGGCGGTAACTTGTTAAGCACCCCTAAAGGTGACACGTGGCGCGGTTCGGGTCGGGTATCATCATAAGCCCCCGAGATCTGGCTAAACTTCTTAGTTGGTCAGATCTGCTCTATTTGGCGGTTCGGCCGACCCCTACCCGATCACGCGTTTTGAAACCTCCAACTGCCACTTGGCAGCCTATTAAACTAGCCATCATTGCATATGCGGCACACGAGGCGTTTTTCACTCCTTTTCATAACTGACGTCGCTTGAATGTTAGGGGGGAGGTTATAAACCCGTCCTTTCACATTAAACTTCTCCTCTTCTCTTTCTCTCTATTAAATCAAAGATTTTTCTCCAAGATCCTCTGCATTCCAAGTAAGCATATTTCCCTACTTGTTATTTATCCTTTATTTTCCCTTTCTTCTCTGCTTTTTCTTGTTTATGAGGGCGAGCACTGCATCGAGCAGCTCTATTGATAGGGAGTTTGAGTCCCATTCCGAATCCGAAACTGAGGTCACCCAACCGTTCATTCAATTTGGTGGCCCAATAGATATTCATGCGCTAAACACAATCGTTGCTCGCGATAATACCGAGCAGATCGTTATAGATCAACCCTCAACTAGACCTAAGTATCACTCCCCATTTGGGTTTACCTCCATGTACCAGTGTCTTAGAGCCCACATGACTGCGATGACCACAATAAGTTGTTTTGGAGTTAGATCCAAACTTACCCAGGAGGCCTTCCTGGAGACGTGTGCCACATATAATATTAACTTGGACCACTATGCCCCTCAACTTCCTGGTGGTGTCCACTTGTATGCTCATCAGCCCCCGAGGGGTACTGTACCGTGTACAGAGAGCATTTTGTGGCTGGTCTGAGGACCCCATTCTGCCCCGCCTTCCTGGATGTACTGAGGCATTACAACTTGAGCTCTGCTCAAATTGCCCCTAACGGAGTTAGGGCAATTATAGGTTTTGCAATCTTCTGTAGGCTGATGGATACGGAGTTCTCGGTGGACCTTTTCAGGACATTCTACCAACACAAAAAAAGTTAGGAATCACAGCGGGTGGTATTATTTCCCATGCCGAACTGACCATCGTAGGCTTGTCACAATCTTGAACAAAGGGAAGTCTTCGATTCACGAGTGGAAGCATCACTTCTTCTTCATTTGTCACGACGGACATCCTGAGCTGGCTGGATGGAACATACTCCAGCTCGCTCCTGATGTGTGTCCTACTACAGTCGGTGAGCGCCTGCTGAACGACATTGCTGACGCCCGTATACTTCTCGATTTTGAGCACTGGCCTGCCGCACTGATAGAGGCTGCTCGTCTGTCTGATTCTGGTCTAGAGCCTTATCTGAGGCTTACTCAGGAAGAGTACAATCATCGTAGGAACTTTTCCTTTGACATTCTTTTTACCTTATGCACTTGTTTTACTTTACTATTTTTTCTTCTTTGACTTGCTGACACTCTCCCTGTTTTCAGTGGCCGATGTTGCTCACATCTTCGATCAGGAATTTGGGGAAAAAGAATATGTGCCCGTACAGGAGGAGCCCCAAAACCTGGAAATTCCAAGGGGTGAGGCTAAGCCAGAGCCTGAACTGGCCGATCCGGAGGCTAACCCTGAGGTCTCCCTTACTGAGGATCAGCGAGAGGGCCACTTGGCCTCCGGCACACGGCAGGTCGAACAAGGGGAAGATATCCGGTCATCCTTGACATTTCTGATACGGGTGATCAGGCTCGTCAACGCTCTCGGTCTGGTCGAAAGAGGCCCAGATCTGGCCACGAGGCTTTTGAGGGGACATCAGGTTCATCGGCTGAGTTCCTAGTTGAGCTGCCAGATATGGATCTAACATCCATTGTAAGTTGCTTCCTTTCGATCTCTGTTCGTTGTGTTTGGACCGTACTGACTTTGTTTGCCTCGCATTTGTTATTTACAGGTTGTTAAGGCTGGGAAGGAGGTTCTCCATCGCCTCAATGATTTCTCTACCCATAAGGCTTCTTTGGAGAAACGAATCTCTGACCTTTCTGCCAGACGCAATAAACACAATGAAGAGTCCTTGTCCAAAGATGCCCAGATCACTGATCTGGAAAAGGTCATGCATGCCCAACAGGCCGAGCTGAATGAGTTGTGAGCTTCTGGTGCTGCTCGCGATGAGGTGCTGGTGAAACTTCGAAGCCGATCATGAGGTGTTGGAAACCGCCATGCCTGAGCGAATCGCTCAGGCTATTCATGAGTATAAGAGCTCGGATCACTTTACTGGCGGCTTTGAAGGTTTTACTTGGCCCTATTTTGAGCCATGGGTATACTCTGGGGGTCAACCAGGCCAAAAAGCAGTGTCTTGAGCTGGTTATTTCAGACCTTCCCCATGGCAGGCTTTGCAAACTAGGTGGCAACGAGCTGTACCAGGCCAGACTTGGGGAATTTCAAGCTGGTGAGGATTTGGCAGAGAAATACGGCCGCCGTCCTGCGACCCGTCAGACCAGCACCTCGTCAGCTCAGCGCACCGGCACTCCTTCTGATCAACAACAAGAAACAAATGCAAATCTTTAAGAACTATACTTTTGTTATTTTGTTGAAACTTTGCAATATTTCCCAACTTTCGTTACTCTTTGCTCTTGACAATTTTAGATTTTTGGCACTTGTTCTGTAATATTTTCATCATTGGCGTTCAGCCTTTCTTTGTCATTACTATGGTTTTGCATTTGCTTTTGTTTTAGGCATAGCTTAGTCTTTTACCTCCCCCGAAGTACATCGTTTACAACGCCTTGCTTTTCGAACGATGTACTTCGACAACGATGTATCGTTCGACCTATGCGACTCGTCATCTGCCGACTCGTCCGTCTGCGGACTCGTCATCTGCGGAGACTTGGAAAGTTTGATTATTCAACTTTCCAAGTATTATGGAAAGCGCTGATCGTCCCAATTTATTTATTTATTTATTTTTATTTTTTTGATTTGCCTTGGCAAATTTTTATACTGAGTCCGACCTGCGGATCAGTTCGTTGGGTCTGTTCTGCAGACTTTTCGATTTGCCTTGGCAAATTTATTTTCTGAGTCCGACCTACGGATCAGTTCTTCTGCTGAGTCCGACCTACGGATCAGTTCGTTGGGTCTGTCCTGCAGACTTTCGATTTTCTTTGGCAAATTTCTCTTCTGAGACCGACCAGCGGTTCAGTTCTTATACAAAGTCCGACCTGCGGATCAGTTCGTTGGGTCTGTCCTGCTGACTTTCTCTATTTGCCTTGGCAAATTTCTCTTCTGAGACCGACCTGCGGATCAGTTCTTCTACTGAGTCCGACCTGCGGATCAGTTCGTTGGGTCTGTCCTGTAGACTTTCGATTTTCCTTGGCAAATTTCTCTTCTGAGACCGACCTACGGTTCAGTTCTTCTACTGAGTCCGACCTGCGGATCAGTTCGTTGGGTCTGTCTTGCAGACTTTCTCGATTTTCCTTGGCAAATTTCTCTTCTGAGACCGACCTACGGTTCAGTTCTTCTACTGAGTCCGACCTGCGGATCAGTTCGTTGGGTCTGTCCCGCAGACTTTTTCGATTTGCGTTGGCAAATTTCCTAAAGCCGACCTGCAGCTTAGTTATGATCAAGTAACATAATGATAACACATATAGCAATGAAACATTTATTAAATATTTGATGTCTGAATACACCTTATTGATAATTCAAAATTAACAATGAAAAAACTAGTTTGGAACCTGTCCTAGACATAAAACTTCCTCAAGTTAGAGGTATTCCAGCTGCGGGGCACAGTTTGCCATTTGCATCTGCTAGTTGATACGCCCCTTTATCATGTACCTTGACCACTTTGTACGGTCCTTCCTAGTTCGGATCAAGTTTCCCTTAGAGCAATTGTTTGCTCACCTCATTCTTCCTGAGCACCAGATCCCCTTCTTTAAAGTATGAGTGTTTAACTCGAGAATTGTAGTACTGAGAAATTCGCTGTTTGTACTTGGTCATCCTTATGAAGGCTATGTTGCGAGCCTCTTCCAGGTCGTCTTTGGAGTGTCTAAGCTCAGCTACCTGCTGATCTGTTGAGTAGAGCGCAGTTCTTGGTGATAGTAGGCCGATCTCGGCCGGGATCACCGACTCGCAGCCATAGGCTAGGCTGAAAGGGGTCTCTCCTGTGGCCGAGTTGGGTGTAGTTCTATACGCCCGTATGATGTTAGGCAAGTGATCTATCCAATTCTCTTTTTCTTCCTCTAGGCGTTTTTTCAGCCCTACCTTGATCTGTCTGTTGGTCTGTTCGACCTGTCCATTAGCTTGGGGATAACCAACTGAAGTGAAGTGTTGAGTGATGTGTAAATCATTGCACCATTCTCTGACAACCCTATCTTCGAACTGAGTTCCATTGTCTGAGACCAAAGTTTTTGGTATTCCGTACCAGCACACTATGTTCTTCTACATGAATTTCTGTCACGGATTTTATCTAACAAAACAAACAAGTAATAAAATTTATAAATCCGGTATTCCCCAAGTGTAGGGATCGTAGTACAGCGATTAATACCGGAGTCGATCACAGGGAATCGGGGTATCTAGTTCATTAATTTTTCTAAGATTGATACTATTATTATTAAAACCTAAAACGATACAATAAACTGGACAGAGGATTGTCAGTCCAAAGCCAGGAAGGATAAAAGCGAAAACGATATCTAAACTATAAACTATAAAATAAACAGTAAACAAGAAGATGATCATGGTGATTAAACAATGAACAAACAAATATTCCTCCGATCCCGCAACCCTTAATTTCCTCTCTAAAGTTATCTTGTGATGATTTAATTAAAGATGTGGTTCACCTATCAAAGGTATGAATTCCTACTCTCGTAGATAATTCGCCTATCAATCTCTCATCTCTCGATATATAAGATTGACGCTATCAAACCAAGGTGTAAGATCTCTCAATCTAGCAACCTAGATATCTAACCTATCAACTCTCGTTATGTCAAGGTTAAAAATCCCATCTTTCCTATGGTGATCTAAGGTTTACACCGACTCTCGTCATACGGTAAACATCAACAACAATTCATCTTTCGATATTGATTGCATAGCACATAAGCATAGGAAAAATACATCTTTAATCAAATTCACAAAACAAATCTAGTTTGAAAATAAAGAACCTGCTGAAACGGTTTCACATGGTTTGAACAATTGCTCAGCCTCCAAGCATTCAGCATAAAACAGCAGCAAAACGAAATAAAAAGCGAATATAAAACAAGAAAAATCGCAACCCCAGCCTCCCCTAAGGGGGCTGGGGCCGCCTAGGGTTTTCTCTTTATGAGTATGTATCAATAAGAGTCAATAATGTATGTTTAGGGTTGAAATCCGCGCTGCTATTTACAGAAAATAAAGTCGGCTGCCGCTAAGTCGGTCGAAGGACGCCCGTCCGTCTATCTGGACGCTCGTTCGGGTGCCTTGGACTTGCTTCGGACGCTCGTCCACTCCAGCGTCCAAACTCTCTGAATCAATTTTTCTCTCTTGGACGCCAGTCCACTTTGATGGACGCCCGTCCACTCTGGACGGGACTTGGACGCCAGTCCAGCTGGATCAAAATTCGAAATCTTCAACTCTATCTCTTTTCTTCTATCCAATTTCTTCCTTATCTCTTTCTCATCAATTAAATCCGACATTTATCTTCATTTAATCATCTTTTGAACCGCAATTATGCATCTACACGTCATCAAAAACATCGCAAAGAGTAATAATATTCAAATAAACATAAAATCATCAATAAAACGCATAATTCAACTAATTTTGCGAATAAACCATTTAAAACCTCACTTGCTCAATACTTCAATATAAAGCTCATTTTCTATGCAAATTATACAAATATGGAGGAAATCATTATAAAATATAACGGAATAAATCATATAAAATCACCCTTAACAATTTCCGTATCTGCCTTCCGGTTATTGTAGCCAGTGGTTCAGCCTCGACCCACTTGGTGAAATAATCAATTGCTACGATCAGGAATTTGACATTGCCTGGGGCTCTGGGGAGTGGCCCTACCAGATCTACCCCCCATTGGTCTAATGGCCAGGGGGACACCATCAGAATCATGTCTTGGGACGGCTGATGTGACAAATTATCATGTACCTGACATGATCTGCATTTCTCCACCAACTCCCTGGCGTCTTCTAACATTGTTGGCCAATAGTAACCGAATAGCCTGCATTTCCTCGCAAGGGTTCGTGCTTCTTGATGATTTCCGCAAATGCCTAAGTGTACTTCCCTGAGCAGGTAGTTCCCTTCTTCCTCAGTTACACACCTCAGCCATGGAGCAATATACGACCTGCGGTAAAGTACGCCTTCGAACAACGAGTATCTAACTGCTAAGAGCCTCATTTTCCTGGCCTGAACTTTGTCTTGGGGGAGAATGTTATCTCTAAGATACAACATAATAGGATCCATCCACGTACCGGCTTGTCGATCGGCTGTACAGCATGCTGTTCGTAGCTTCTCTCTTTCAACAGCTCCACCAATACTTTCTTCTCTGATAAGAAGTTTGAGGACAATTTGGACAAGGCATCTGCCCTCCTATTCTCAGTTCGTGGTATTTGGTCAACCTGGACCTGTCGAAACTTTTCTAAGAGAATCTTAGTTGTTGCTAAGTACCTCCTCATAGGTTCTTCCTTAGCCTCGTATCCTCCGTTTATATGATTTACCACGAGCTGGGAATCACTGTACACCTGCAGGTCGTCTGCTCCGAGCTTATTTTCCAACTTAAGTCCCGTAATTAAAGCTTCGTACTCAGCTTCATTATTTGTATCCTTGAAATCAAACCTTAGAGCGTAGGGGAATTCCTCCCCTTTAGGGCTGACTAGCAAGAGACCTGATCATGCCCCATCTTTACTTGATGCTCCATCAACATATAAGTTCCATCTATGTACCTCTTGCTTCCCATGGTCATCCTCTAGGCGAATTGATATTCCTTCGGCCAAAAAATCCGCTAAGGCATGTGCTTTGATCGCAGTTCGAGGTCTGAAATCAATGTCGTATTCTGCCAGTTCGACAACCTATTTCGCCAACCTCCCTGAGATTTTTGGTCGTACCAATACTTGCCGTAGCGGTTGATCGGTGATCACAGTAATGGGATGGGCCTGAAAGTAAGGTCTCAACTTCCTTGAGGCATGTACCAATGCCAATGCTAGTTTCTCCGCGTTTGAATATCTGACTTCCGGTCCATGAAGGGCTTTGCTTACAAAGAAAACGGGTATATGTTGCCCACTTTGTTCTTTTACCAGTCCTGCGCTCAATGCTTCTTCACACACAGCCAAATAGACGAACAGCGGTTCTCCTTCCTGAGAGCTGTCAAGGTGGGCAATTCAGCTAAGTATGTCTTCAGTTCGTCAAATGCGGTCTGGCTTTGATCATCCCAGTGAAAAGGACTAGCTCTCCGTAAAATTTTGAAGAAAGGTAAAGCGCGTTGTGCTGATCTTGATAAAAATCTGTTCAAGGCTGCTATTCATCCTGTCAGACGCTGAACCTCCTTGACGATTTTTGGTGGAGACATGGTCTTTAATGCTTCGATCTTATCCGGGTTCGCTCTGATTCCATCTCTGGATATCATATATCCTAGGAACTTCCCTGATCTGACCCCAAACGTGCACTTCCTTGGGTTGAGCTTCATATGAGTTTCCCTTAGAACTCCGAAGACTTCTCTTACATCGCTCAAATATTGGTCAAGAGACCCTGCTCTTGAATCAGGAGGTCATCCACGTATACCTCCATACTCCTTCCTATCTGATGGTCAAAAATCGAGTTAACAGCCCTTTGATATGTTGCTCCCGCATTCTTTAGTCCAAAAGGCATAGTGACGTAGCAATACGTCCCAAATTCTGTTATGAAAGCAGTCTTCTCCGCATCTTCCGGATCCATCACGATCCGGTGATATCCTCTATATGCATCTAAAAATGCAAATACTTCGTATCCTACCGTTGAGTCCACCAATCGGTCTATCTTGGGTAGGGCGTAACAGTCCTTTGGACACGCCTTATTCAGATCTCTGAAATCTACACGCATCCTCCAGCTCCCGTCTAGTTTCTTGACTAGCACAGGGTTGGCTAACCATTCAGGATATATTACTTTCTTGACTATGTTTGCCTGCAATAGCTTCGTTACCTCTTGCTTGATCGCCTCGATGCGCTCAGGGGCGAAGTGTCTTTTCTTCTGCCGAACATGCTTCCTGTTCGGATCTACCTTTAACTTATGTACCGCCAGGTCGGGAGACAGTCCTGGCATATCTTCTGCTCTCCAAGCGAACACGTCTCTAAACTCCCCCAAAATTTCTACCAAGGATTCTTTGTGTGGGGAGGGAATCCATGCCCCAATGCTAACTGTTGAATCTTCATATTCGTCCCATAAACGAACAGCCTGTGTCGGGTCCTCAGAAGACCAGTTCTCTTCGTCATCAGGTATTAGTTCTTTAATACTGACTTGCTGGACCATTTTCCCATTTACCGTTGCAGTGTAACAGCTCCTGGCTGTTTCCACATCTCCTCTGATCTCTATCGATCCTTCCTCGGTGGGGATTTTCATGCTAACATGAGCAGGTGAGATCAACAGCCCGGAGATCAATAAGGGCTGGTCTTCCCATGATCACGTTGTATGCCGATGGTGCCTTTACTACCACATAATCTACCATTAGGGTCCTGCCCCTGGTTCCTTCTCTAAAAGTGGTGAGCAATTTGATTACTCCCAGCGGATGAACTGGAGGTCCTGCAAAGCCGAACAAAGGTGTTGACACAGGAGTCAGGTCGGCGTCCTTCACTTTCATCGCTCTGAAGACATTATAGTAAAGGACATTCACGGCACTGCCAGTGTCCACACATATTCTCTTTATCCGGTTCTTGCTAACTACAGCCTCTATCACCAATCCTTCGTTGTTGACTACCAATGGTAGGGAATCTCTCGGACCATACACTACCTCTCCTGACATCCTTTGCCTCTTGTTCGTGGAAGTATGAGCCGTAGATCTACTGTTTCCTTCTTCTGATACCTTTAAGCTGTTCGGTCCCCCGAGATCGTATTGATCGTGTTCACAGGGCGGTTATCTGCGTGTCCCTCAGGGTCTGGAGAACGATCTCTTCTCCCCTTGTGCTCGTCTCGCTGTTCTCTATCGCTGTTATTCCGGTGCTTAAAATCTCATCGTCCCTTTGGTTCGGCCTGCTGAGACCGATCTACGACCTCATCAAGTTTTCCTTCCATTATCGCTGCATCGATGTCCCGGATTAGATCTTTGCACTATTCTGAGTCATGTCCTACATCTTGGTGATACTTGCAATACTTGCTCTGGTTCCTGTTCTCTCTAGGTCCTCGCATCGGGGGTGGGGTCCTAGCAATGCCTTTTCTTTGCATGATTGCTAGGACTTGTTCACGAGGCCTATTCAACGGAATGAAATCTCTGTCATGCAGAGCTCCTTTCTTCCCAAGCCGATCAGAGATGGGCGCAGTTACCCGATCCCAAACCGACTTTCTTTTCTTATCCGATCTATCTTCATGCTTATTTCTCTTATTTTCACCTTTTTCCAGTTCTCTTTTGAGTCTATTCGCTTCTTCCCCCTGGCAATATTTGTACGCGACGTCCAGATATTCTTCCATTGTGTGTGGGAGCTTGCTGTTAAGCTTGGCATGTAGCCGTCCCTCTCGCAGACCTGCCACGAAAGAGGTGACCAACAACCTATCATCCGTATCTTGCACTTGTGCGGCCTCTTCATTAAAGCGCTTTATGAATCGTAGTACGGACTCATCGTGTTTTTGTTTTAACGTCAACAGATGGGTTTGATTTCTTTGGAATGGGCGCGCCGCAATGAAGGCATGAACGAACTTTCGGGTCAAAGTTCCAAAATCTGAGATCGATCTAGGAGGAATCTTGTTGAACCATTCTCTGGCCCTTCCTGTTAGGAGTGCGGGGAAGGCTTTGCACTTCATCTCATCTGACGTGTTGTACAAGTTCATGTGGGAGATGAACTGATGCATGTGGTCATAAGGATCCTTGGATCCATCATATGCATTGATCTTGGGAATCTTAAACCCAGCTGGACGGGGATAGTTGTCTATATGCTCAGTGAAAGGTGACGCACAGATCAGATAGCTATTTGATCGTCTTCCGAGCGGAGTATCCATTTCGGCCTTGGCCGTCTCATTCAAGTGACGCGTAGCTCCATACTCTGTGTGGGCGCTTGACTCCACGATCTCTGGTTTACTAGGGGCCTGTTGCTGGAGATTTGTCTCTGGCTTCTCCGGAGGATCCCTTCCTTTAAGGGTCTCATCCAGAATAATCTTGATGGTAGTATTGTTTAGGTTTTTCAGGGCATCAACCAATGCCTGATTATTCGGGTCCTATAAGACTGGATCTAGTTGATCTCCAGCAATATCTGCCCTTTTCTGGGCCGCTGCATCTTGAGTGTCTCCTTGCGTGGCTACAGCTCCTCCCTGTTGAGTTGGATCTACGTTTTTCTTTGCAGTGTTCTTTGGTGGTGCCATAACGTCTGTAGGGATCCTGGCTTGTGGGATCGATTATCAGTAGAAGACCCTCCTTCTAACGCCAATTGACGATGCTAGAAATCGTCTATTAGTTGATGTGGGTAAATCTTCTATGTGACAACGATCGAAAACCCAAGAAACCCTAATTTGTGCAAAAGAGGGACGAGTCGTTATATTTGTTTGGACTGAGCTCTCAGAATATTTTTGAGAGTTGCCTACGTATCCAATAGTCAAATTGGAATCAAGTCATCCGTAGTTCCTTAGGGTTGCTTATATAGGCGATATTTCACCTCTATTACTTGTTGAGAAAGTATTATAATTAATAATTAATCCCTAAGGATAAACACGACTTAATCCCTAAAATCAGAGATATAGACATATTTAATGCCGAGATTGGAGCCTTTATGACTGAGGATTCTTTCCATAAGTGGCTATCCCCAACGTGGAATAACAGCGGAGCTGTTCGTAATGTTTCACGCTCAGCCCCCAGAACCAATACGGACGAACTGGGCAGCTCCTCCTCGCCAGGCCTTAACCGTCATGCGGTGGCTGGAGGAGGAGCTCAGACCGATCTTCCGTGGTAGATGATCAGCCCTCTGATCGGCCTTTGGGGCGCATGGCCCTTAAAGCCCTAAACCCAAGGGGCGGTAACTTGTTAAGCACCCCTAAAGATGACACGTGGCGCGGTTCAGGTCGGGTATCATCAGTAACATAATACACTTAGTGACTCTTGAATCATCAACTCACTAAAAATGCGAGATGGTGTAGAAGATAGACAATGTTAAAAGGATAAACAAGATCCAAACACAAGCTCTTAATGTAGGCATGTTTAAGCTTTTATGACTTTTAGTTTAAAATAAACAATGTGTTCTTATGTGTTTTTGTACTTCTGAGTTGCCCAGAATCGGGGACATAAAACCATGTCTTGCGGCCGCAAATACGACAAGATCTAGAGGGGTCTGTGTCTCGAGTCTCGGCAGGTTTTAATTGTCATTCATGTTTATTTTTTTATTACACTGATATGACGTCTGACCTAGGGGTGTACACGATTCGGTTCGGTATGGTTTATTAATGGCCTTACCGAAACCGAACCGAAATTTTCGGTTAATTGAAATTCGAAACCGAAACCGACCCGTTTATTTTAGGTAACCGAATTGAACCGGACCGAAATATACAGTTTGGTTTGGTTCGGTTAACCGAAAATTGAAATAAAAATAACAATTCTTTTCGGTTATAAATAGTTCGTTTTTATTTGAACTTTTAATTCGGTTAAGAAATTGTTCGGTCAACGGTTCGGTTATATGTAGACGCTTATAATATTTTGGCTATGAAATCTAGTTATACAAGTTAATTATAGACATTTCAGTTACAATTTTCTATTCAATTTCGGTTAACGGTTCAGTTTTTTATTCGGTTCGATTAAGGATAATTTAGAGAGTTATCCGTAACCGAACCGAAAATTTCGGTTTCTTTATAATACTAACCGAACCGAACCAAAAATTTCGGTTTCTTTATAATACTAACCGAAACCGAACCGAAAATAGTTATTAACCGAACCAAATTGAACCAAATGACCTTGGTTCAGTTCGGCTTTCGGATAATCCGTATCCGTGTTCACCCCTAGTCTGACCTATGTGAGTTTAATAATTTATTCTAAAAGTCACATGTTGAAAACATCATTTAACCCTCAAAAAAGAAAACATCATTTACGTATAATTACTCAATATCTGGAAACGGTGTGTTTCAAATTCTCCCTCCGTCCTTTAATAAGTGTGATTTTTTCAGAATAAAAGTTTGCCCAAAATAAGTGCTTTTTCAGAATACCAATACATTACTTATTACAAATTTTCAAATAGTATACTCATAATCAACCATCGCATAACATGTTGTCGTATACCCTAACCCTAACACAAACACAACCTTCTGAATTCATTGGACATTGAGGTCTGTACATCAAAAAACAACTGTCGATCATCACTGACATGTTCTTCATCTTATTTAATGTCTGTCAATTAAACTAGGATACATCAATTTAACTGTTTCAACAGATGATCCCGATTTGATATCGGTACAATCAGTCTCATAATCACCTGACACCGTTTCGCCTAACCCAATCTCCATTTTGATTTTAATGTGGACTGCAAATGCTTTTCTCAGAAAATGCAAGTAATAAACAAAAATAAATCCGATTATATAAACCAACAAAAGATACAATTGTTACTTTAATAAAGTTAAAAAGAGAAAGTGGCTACAGTGAAATGGCACGAATAATCGAATTTTACTTTATTAGTGGGGGGCCACGTGTCGGCCAGATGGGGCAAAACCTGTAATATTATAAGGTTTTGCTTACGTCATTCGGGCCCCCTAATTATAAAAATAGAAAACTGAGGTTCTCAGGTTCTCACCTCACTCAATTGAGAACCTGAGGTGCAAGTTCTCACTTCTCACCAAAACCTAGCATGCATAGAAGTTCTTCATGCCACGACAAAAAAACCAATTCCGCCTTCAGGGCAAATCCGTCTTTTTATCATATCCACACTGCCCATTAATTCCACTATTCCTCATAGACTACTTATTTACCCTTCTTAAGGAATTTAATATTTCTTATGCCAGAGTCTGTACGGAAAATCATCAAAACGGGGAACCACATCTGCACTGTCTGGTGCATCTCGAAAAAAGATTTTCTACCAAAAACCCAAAATAGTTTGACATTACATATCAAAATAGATCTACCTCCTACCACCCTAACTGCCAAATACCACGAAGGGATGCAGACGTAGCGGATTACATCGTCAAATGAGGGCATTTTGAAGAAAGAGGATTACTCAAGGCTTCACAACGAAGCCCAAAAAAATCAAGAGACTCAATATGGTTAGCCATCATGAATGAGTCTACTTCGACAGATTTCCTATCAAAATTGTGCACTGAACAACCATACACGTATGCAAAAAACTACAGGAATCTGTGTTACATGGCATCCGCTAGATGGCCAGAACCAACTGCTATATTCATCCCAAAATGGACAAGTTTCCTTAACGTTCCCCCGCACCTTACACAATGGGCTGAAGATAACATCCAAATGGTACGTAGAGATTTGATTGCAAATTTTACATTTTGAAGACATATATGACATCCAAATAGGCCATGAACAACTGGAAGAATTGTTCATGGATCAAGCCCATGCCCATTTACTCCATTCTTTGCCTGACACAATTGACGTGACTACGGGATCCGGAACAGAAACCAGACCGCCCACTCTCAATGATCATTGAAGGCCCAACAAGAACAGGGAAAACAGCATGGGCTAGAAGTTTGGGCCGCCATAATTACTTCGTGGGGGGGGGTTGATTTTTCGGCCTGCGATATTAACGCACTATACAATGTAATAGATGATATCCCTTTCCAATTTCTCCCGTGTAAGAAGGAGTTCTTAGGTAGTCAAAAGGATTTCACTGTTCCTGAAAAGTATAGGAAAAAACAAGTGATATCTGGGGGGATTCCATGTATTGTACTATGTAACCCAGATCAGAGTTACCAATCGGTTATATCTAATGACAGCAGGTTCTATGACTGGGCAACCGGGAATGTAATAATGTATGAAATAAATCAACCCCTTTATTAATCAGGTATAAAAGAACATTTTGACTATATAGTCATTACAGATAATGTTCCTGAAACTGAACTAGCCGCACATAAATACAATGCATTTTCATGAATATTGTCGATGGTTCCAGTGGTAGACCCACCGTATTTAACTAAAACAGTCTTCTTAAAATATTCCTTCACAAACTGTTCTTCTTGACCTCCTGAATTAGAACCCTTCTGGGCAAGCCAGTAAGAACCCCGCCTTAAAACCCTGAATATGTCTGTCATATCTTCCTTAATCATTGCAGTGCATGATTCGTTGTTGAACACATCAAATATATCGGTAAACTTCACAACAAGATCAGCTGACGTTCCATTAGGTTTCCTGTCAACAACTAAAAACCATAGAACATGAAGCCCAGAATAAGGTTGACATGTGTTAATGAAAACCTTTCCTTTAATGTTAATGGCATACAGGTTAACATCATGACCAAGCCTTTGATCTGAACTTGTACCCTAGCTAATAATATTCAATAATATACATTCTCCTTCATCATCAATCGTCAATTTCGTATGTATTGTCTTCAATCGTTTTTCAGAAAATTTCTTCAGCCTATAGACAAAAAAATGGCCTTCTAACTTGAGATCTGAAAACTTCTTCAGCCTATAGAAGGTTTTATTCCTATAGGTCGATTGTGGTCTTCTAACTTGAGACCTGAAATAGTTCCTAGAAATTGTTCCAAACAAATTCATGTTTACACTTGCATATGCCAACTTCCGTTTGGCGGCTAACATCTCCTACATCTTTCTGTTTGCTGATGACATTGAAAATTCGATCAATCTCTACCTCTGCTTTCTGCTTCTTCATCCAATACGTGCCCTTACTTCTGTTAAATCTGCGATTCACAGAACGAAGTTTAACCAGCCTTTCCCTCAACAGATGAGGATTCTCCTGTTCCTGGAACCCCACCCCGTGACATACAATATTCTCCCATCTCTCTATTGAGCCCTTTAAGTGTTCCAATTGTGATTGTAATATTCCGATTTTCGGGAAAGGGCAGACGTGTCATTTTACGAAAACGAAATATTATTATTTCTTTTCTTTTATTGGAGTTAAGTATTTCATTAATTATTTATATATGATTTTCGAATTATGTATGGTTAATTAAGGAGGAAAAATCCGATTATTTGGTAATTAAGGGTGTTTATGGAAAAAGGGGATTAATTGGGAATTGTATTTAAGGAAAAGTTAACACAGTTTATCCCATAACCTAAACACAATTCAAAAAAAAATCAGTTTTTCTTCACCTCTTCTCTGCGACTTTGAGAGGAGAAAGAGGCTAGAGGAGTTCTTCAATTAACTGAAGCAAAGCTTGACCGTTTGCAGATCAGAGTAGAGAATTGAAACCATTGTGAGGAGCACATCGTTTGGAAATCAGTTTTGTGGGAAGGGTTGCAGACTTTCAAGGCTGTTTGAATCTGGTTTCTGGCTGCAATTAGGTAAGAAACTCTTCCTATTACCTCAGTTATGATTCGTGAAGTGTAGATCATGTTTTAAGATGCGTAGATGTTAGTAAAAGATGTGTTTTTCGTTGATCAAGGATCATAAGTGTCCTTGGGATGTTTAGATATGTTTTCTACGTTTTTCTGTGTTTAATTCGATGCCAATTAGGTCAGAAACAGATTTGAAATCGCGTTTAGAAGATTTAGCTTTTTGGGAAAAACCCAGGCGGACGGGCGTCTGCAATAAGCGGACGGGCGTTCGCAACCCCAGTAGCTCAGACGGGCGTTTGCATAAGGCAGACGGGCGTCTGAGGTGAGATTTTTGATTCAGGATGTAGCTGTTTTTGGCAGACAGGCGTTTGGGGTTCAATGGACGGGCGTCTGATTACGGACGGGCGTCCATAGGGTTTCAAACGGGCGTCTGGCCTGTTTTACCTTGTTTTTACGGTTTTATCGTTCTAGTTTGGTTTCGGGTTTCATAATCACATTATTATTGTTTTCAACCCTTATTTATGATATGATATCATTGGTTAACATAAACAAGCCTAAATTGATCTTCTGATTCGTTCAGTTAAAACACCGAATGTACTCTTAAAAGGAGTTGAAGTTCGGATCCGTCGGAAGAGCATGATAGGCTTGTGCTTTGATGAATTAGTATTCATCAATGTCTGTGTAATTGCTAGGCTTCGTCTGTGTCTAGTGGTCTAGGAAGAGAGTAGTATTTGTGAGGGAGATTAATTGAAAACACTTAGGTGGTTAGTTAATCATTTTAATAAAATACGTACTTGACTAGTAAAAGATTAAACAACATGTCTCTCTTGGATAGGCACCAATCTATATCGCGATGTATGCCTACCTATGAAGGTGGAAGAACTCCGTAGGTCAACAAAACCCTAAGTACGGAGGGACTCCGCTGAGATGTGCGTACTATCGGAGCCTACCTATTCTAGCCTCCGTGGATATTGGTGTGATCCACTAATATGTTGCCAAGAGTGTCCCAAAAGTGGATACGCGTAGTGCCCTTGAGTGCGGTCGTAACATAGATAAGTTAGGTAGAAACGTTTAGTCAATTCATGTTGATGGACATGGAGTGAACCCTAGATTGAGTCGGTCACACATAATCAACTAAACTTTTAATTATCTTTACTTTATAAATTATAATTGTTGTCATAGCTTCTCGTTCTTATTAAGTACGTTGTACTTACCTCAAATGCATGTTTTCTATGTGTTTGGGGATGAGAAGACGAACAGGTTGATATTGTTTGCGAGGAGGAGTTCAATGATGACGTTTGAAGACGCCTCATTGAAGAATTTACATTTATTCTTTATTAGATTGTGTTAGACTTTTGGTCTTTCGAGACTTGTAGCACCGTTACGTTTCTTTGCGATTATCGTACGTTTCGTTTGGATTTCGTACTTTTCCTTGAATGTAATAAGTTACATTTCCACCTTTAGATGTTGTTTCTATTCTTGGATGTTTGAGAAATTTTATACCCGAGTCTTTTGCTTCCGTTTGCTTATTTTTTATACGACGTAGTAGAGGCTTACGTATAAGGTGAATTTATTTTTGTTTTATACGTGCCGAACGTTCCTTTTCCGGATAAGGACTCGGTGTCCGGGAACGGGGCGTTACAGTGACGTAATCCAATGATCTACGCACATCGCTCTTAATCCTTCCCAATTCATGGGATATTCGTCCACATCGAATATACGTGAACCCATTTATAACTGTGATTAAATTTAATAGAGCTACAAATAAACAAACAACAACCCAGAAATTGTAACTTACACAGATTTCCTCCATAAACCGGCAAAAAAACATATAACTATCTATATTGTTTTATAAACAATGTTTACTTGCGCTACACGCAAGGGCTAATTTTATTTTATTCTTCTCAGCTTCCACAACACTCTTCTTCGAATCTTCGCCACTGTTCTTCACATCATCACGTGATTCTGAGGGTTTACTAACCGATTCACAAACATTGGGTTTGGGCCGGTCCAAATGACTAAATGACACTCCGCTATCCGAAAAAGAGTCTCCAGGCCCACAAGATATGACTTTGGGCTTGAGATGGTGGTCTATACCAGAACTAAGACATCGACTTAGTGTGGGTTTTTTTATACGTGCAATGCCAAACATCCACGTTATCCCTGCTAAATAATTTCGATCGGATGTCAATTATGGGACCTCTAAAAGCTAATTCATTGGGCCTCTTAACTGTGGACAGTTTCAAAAAGGCTTTCATCTTGCAGTAATTGACATCCGCCTTAAGGTTTGAATTTTCCAAAACATACGTAATAGACCAAGGGCATTCCTTGTCCTTCAAACTTGCATATGCATTTCCAAAAAATGTCATATATATTCAAACAACAGCATACTGGGAACACGAACTCAGCCTGTTTACAATTAGGTTCGCATAACCTGTTGTCGTATACCCTAACCCTAACACAACCTTCTGAATTCATTGGACATTGAGGTCTGTACATCAAAAAACAATTGTCGATCATCACTAACATGTTCTTCATCTTATTTAATGCCATATCAATTAAATGTTTCAACAGATGATCCCGATTTGATATCGGTACAATCAGTCTCATAATCACCTAACACCGTTTCGCCTAACCCAATCTCCATTTTGATTTTAATGTGACACTGACGTTAGTGTTCAACAAGGAACACCAGAGTGACTGACGTTCTCTTTATAAAAAATCACCGGATTCCGAATAATTTTATGTGGTGCCGAAAGTAATAGTGGTGTCAGTAGTAAATTGGGGGTGTCAATAGAACCCCTACATTTATAAACTCTCTTAATATGCATGTGTGGGGAAAAAGTGACTTTTTGGGCGAAATTGAAAATCCTACATTTATAAACTCTCTTAATATGCATGTGTGGGGAAAAAGTGACTTTTTGGGGACTAATGAGTAATTTACAGGTTGAAATTAAAACAAATAAAACTTGTTTTGTATATAGACTTTTTGGTCAATATGGAATTATGGTAGAACAAATGAATAGTGAGTTATTATATACTATGTTCAAAAGTGTTTTCAATGGCGGAGAAGAAATTACCGGCGCATGAAAACCACATATTCCAGGTCGGAGAAGAATGTCAATTAGTGATAAAAAAAAATATTTTGTTTGAAATTTCTCTACGTTTTAAAAGATAGGTTTAAACGTAAGGAATATGTGTTGAGTGATTTTTGTATGAGATTTGGTTTGAATTTCCTTACGTGGAGGATCCTTAGTTTGAACGTTCTTTACGAATTTTCCATATCGTAAAAGCGTGACCTCGAAATACAAGTGTCGGCAGCTGAACACAACCCGATTTTCCAATTTCTCGCTTTTTAGGGACTAATGAGTAATTTACAAAATTAAAACAAATAAAACTTGTTTTGTATATAGATTTTTTGGTCAATATGGAATTATGGTAGAACAAATGAATAGTGAGTTATTATATACTATGTTCAAAAGTGTTCTCACGAAAGGGTTTAGTGATAAAATGTTTGAAAAAAACGTTTTAAATATAATAATAAAGTCAAATGTTAGGAGGTAGGTTCGAACTCCGATCTAAATCACTATAAATAATAGCTTTAAATCCGATTAATATTTTCATTTATCTCGTGAGACAGGAAGCGGAGACCGATTAGGGTTTAACCATTTATATATATGCTAAATTCTAGGCTTTAGGGATATGATTCTCCCGGGAATTATGTTTCTCATAAGGAAAAAAACTAAAAAGTTGGTCACAAAATATTGCTCCTTTGATAAAAAAAAAAAAAATTTAATATTGTTCCTAGATTCCTGCATCCACAACGGCTATATCTGGGTGCTTGTTGTTTTCTTTATCTTTTCTGTTTTTTGTTATTTGTTATTTGTTATTTGTTATTTGTTATTTGATTTTGTTTGTTTAGAAATATTACCCATTATCCAACAATACACGTGACATTCTTGACTGCCAAAGTAAAAAATGCAGGTGGTAGTCTATTATTTACTCACTAGTTTTACGGTAGGATTGGATTATCATATCATAATTGTTTTTTTTTTTTTAATTTATATTACCATAAATATGAAATATACGACATGAGTTTTTAATTAAGGATTAATGTAATAATTAATCACAATTCGTGACATAAACCAGAGTTACATGGGAGGGAGGGGAGGATCCTGAAACCCATTGTCTCATTAATCAACAAAATCTAAATGTGCGGTTTAAGAAGTAAGATGAAATTTACCCCTTCTGAATTTTACTACTGACAAAGAAAACCAGATATTAGAAACAACAATAACAACAATCAATAGATTGATTCATTAAAACCAAACTGCACAAAGACAAGACAGTATCTTCTTGGTCAGAAAATGAATGAAACAATAATACAAATTCAATCTTTTGAATCAGATAGGCAGTGGTGAAGGTAGTGTAGTAGGATCAGCAGATGAAGGAACTTCAGGACCGAACCGACATCCTTCAAGCATGAAAACGATGTCAGCCATTGATGGTCTTTCAAGAGGATCAGGCATTGTGCATAGCAAACCAACTTTTACACCAAGCAAGAATTCTTCCCATTCTGTAGATTCTGGATCAAGGTCTAGCAATCCAGGCTCAAGCAATTCTGTAACTTGGCCTGCTTGAAGTTGCCTTTTAACCCATTTAACAATGTCTTCTTCTTCGTCTTCATCGAACATCAGGGTTTTCTTCCTGTAAGCATCTCTAATAGTACAATCCCGTAACTGTATACATCAGATTCTCTTGTGGGCTGCCCTGTTAATTTCACTTCAGGGGCAGCATAGCCTAATGTTCCAGTAGACGACATGGATGATGTTGATGCTTCTGCAGGTGTTGCAACGGCTAGCTTTTCTAACCCGAAGTCGGATATATGTGGCTCAAAATCAGCATCAAACAAGACATTTTTAGGGTTCAAATCTCCATGGACAATGGAGGATGAATGTATAAAAGATAATCCACGAGCAATGCCGAGTGCAATGAGGTGTCTCATTGGCCAATTTAGTACATGTCCTTCTTGATGTACAGCTTCTTGAAGGAGTGTGGCTAAGTTCCCATTAGGCATGTAATCGTAGACAAGAAATCGAACTTCTGGGGGAGGGCCCGCGTAGTATCCACGTAAAACGGTTAGATTCCTATGCTTGATCTTGCCAAGAGCTTCTACTTCCTTGCGGAATGTGTTCTCAGGGATCGATGTATCAGGAAGCCGGTGGATAGCAAGCACCATTCCATCAGTATATGTAGCTTTGAAAAGCAGTCCATATTTTCCCCTAGTTATTACATTCTCTTCATCAAACTGCCTTGTAGCATCTGTTGTTTCAGTGTATGTGATCTTGTTATTGAACAAAATTAGTTTTGCTCCACTTCCTCTGCCTCCTTCGGATTTCGGACTCGGCTTTCTCTCTCCTACTTCTTTTGATCTTAGCTTCTTTCTATACCATAAGAAAGAATACAGATATATGCAGCAACAACAAGCAAGAACTAACACCCCAGCTACAGCAAGAAATATGAACAGCAGTAGTTTTTTCTTTTTTGGCCTGTGCTTTTTCTTGCATTCTGTTTTCAGTGGGTCGCCGCATAAATTTGCGTTCATTGCAAACGCAGAAGCATCAGGAAACCGCGAAGCTAAAGAATTTGGGATCTTTCCATCAAGACTATTATGAGAAAGATTCAAGTGCTTCAACCCAGAAATCCGGGAAAGACTATCCGGAATCTCACCAGTTAAATGGTTAGAAGATAAATCTAGCACTGTTAAATTGGTTAACTTTGAAATAGAATGTGGTATTTGGCCTGAGAGGTTATTGGAATCAAGTAACAACACTGTAAGGCTTGAACACTTAGAAATATCAGGTGGGATTTCACCTGTCAGAACATTATTTCCCAAATCTAACTTCTTCAAATCAGATAAAAGACCCAAAGACACTGGCATTTGCCCCCTTAAATGATTCCCTCTAAGTTCAAGAACTTCAAGATTAGTACAATTGCCCAACTCAGACGGAACGGTGCCGATAATGCGATTGTTAGAAAGAGACAATTCAATTAGTGATGCAAGAAATCCATATGTTGCTGGAATCTCACCAGAAAATGCATTGGATGAAAGATTCAGATATTGTAAGCTTGATAAACTGCTAAAACCTTCAGGAACATCTCCAGATAACATATTTTCTTCCAAATCCACAACTTGCAAACTAGGCAGTCCAAAAAAATTCAGAGGCAATTCCCCTGAAAGATTCTGCTTGCTCAAATCTAAAGTTGTTAGCCTCAACATACTCCCTATGCTCTCTGGGAAACTTCCTGAGAATCCACAACTACTCATATTTAGAACCACAAGCTCCTTCAACTCTCCAATTTTTACAGGAATTTCGCCTGAAAATTTGTTAAAACTCAAGTTCAAACTGCTCAAATTACTAAGCCCCATTAGTTCCAAAGGTAAAACTCCACTTAGATTGTTACTACTCAAATCTAAGGAGTTGAGTGTGTAGATTGTGCCAATACTAGCAGGAATTGAACCTGTAAATCTGTTCCTTCCTAAAGATAACACTCTCATGGCTTTAAATCCCACCAAAAATTCCGGAATCGAGTCTGAGAATCCATTCCCTCCCAAATCAAGAACTTGAAGCATTCTACTTTTTGAAATACTGTTTGGGATTCCACCAGATAACAAATTATTGGCAACTCTAAACTCCTCCAGATATATAAGATTTACCAAATTAGAAGGCAAAAATCCGGATATTTGATTATCTGAAAGATCCAATATCTTCAATGTAGGGACATTCATAATCCACTCAGGGAACACACCATTTATCTGATTCCCGTGAATATCCAGTACTTCAATGGCACATGTTGCATTTAAATTCTCTAAGCCCGTGAACATATTATTACTCAGGTCAATGATTCTGCTAGTAGAAGCATTTGTGGACGAATTATTGCAAAAAATGGAGACAGGGATTTCACCAGAAAGCTGATTATTCTTTAGAGAAACAACTTGAAGGTTTGCCAGTGACCCCATCGTCGCCGGAATAAGTCCCTGCAGATAATTGTCTCCGGCACTGAGGTGGATTAAGCTCGAGCAGTTAGAGATTGCCGAAGGGATAGTACCGTACAATCGGTTAGAATCAAGCCATAAAAATTCGAGCAACTGGAGCTGGCCTATTGTTGCCGGAATTTGGCCGGTAATATGATTGAACGAAAAGTTAATAAGCCGGAGCACAGAGAAGGCGGAGAAATTCGACGGCATGTTTCCGGAGAAGGAATTGGATGAAATGTCGAGCACTTTCAGACCCAAAGGAAGGTAAGATGAAAATTCACCGGTGAGGAAGTTGTGTGCAACGTTAAGAACTTGCAAGTTTGTGAGATTAACAAACGCCGGCGGAAACCCACCGGTGAGAGAGTTGTAATGAAGGTAAACAGCTCGAATCAGAACACACCGAGCCAAACCTTCCGGAATGGAGCCATTAAAGTTATTAGAATGTAAACTTAACCGCCGGAGCTGCCGTAAATTCCCAAGCTGTCCACTAAGCTGTCCCGTTAGATGAAACCGAGGGAGGCGGAGTTCACGAACATGGTCCTGAAAACATGAAACGCCACGCCAGTCACAAGGTGCAGAAGGAGTTGAAGCATCCCAGCCGTCCATAACGCCAAGTGGATCATCAAGATTAGCTTTAAACGACAATAACGCATGTATCTCCTCAGTGGCATTATCTCGAACACCATAAGTAACGGTTAAAGAAATGAAGAAACTGACGCATATTATCAACACCACCACCGCCGCCGCCGTGGTGTGGCGGAGGAAAGTAACCGTTGACATGAAAACAAGAAACAACAACACTTTGATTGATTATCAGGGACGTTGAAGGTGGTGGCGTTTTATGGTGTGGAAATGTGTATGGTAGCAGAGAGCGTCTCTCCTCTGCCACCTGTTGGGAAACAGTTGATTTTTTTAGCTATGGCAAAGCCATATGTTGCGGTTCAGTGGTCAGAGCCACCACCCAATAAAACCAAGAACTAGTTTTTGGTGAAACTTAAATGGTGATAATATATATAAACCATATAAAAACAAAACTCCAATTAATTATATTATGAACTCCAATTAATTATATTATGATAATGGTCTTGCTAGCATTTAATTTATTAAAGTGTTTCATATTAATGAGTAACACCATAACCATTCATGGTTAAGAAAATACATTAAATATATGTGAATAAATTTAGTCCAATGCTTACTTTCGTTAAAATTAAATTTTAAAGGAGTAATGATAATATGTTGAATATATGTGAATAAATTTACGTTGTTTAATTATTTTAAAGGTAACACATCATCTAAATGAGGTTTCATCTGAAATTAATTCTAATTCAATCAAAATGTCTAGGGTTGTAGATTGAAATGAGGTAAACTTCATCTTGTCACAATTTGTGTTTTCCCCTCGTGTTTATCCCACTGCTTAGTTTATACAAACCCCCCCCCCCCCCCCCCCCCCCCACATCTCTCATTATTGATGTTGCATCAGTTTGTATAAATCTTTACTAATGTCAAGTATATCACTTACAAGACATGGTATAATGCTTAACTGATTGTATGCATGTATTATAAAAGTATTAAAGATCTTTATAACACGGTACGACCAAAGATCAAACACAAATTGAAATTAATTAGCAAAGATATGATCAAACCAGAATCCTGATTTAATCCACTCAAAAAAAAATCCTGATTTAATACAAAACATTGTTCACTGATCTGGTTCATCTAAGCTTCAGTTGATGCAATTTTGATAGAGTTTGTTACATTAATCCATGTTTAAATACATGATTAAAGTAGCTAGCATTGATACATGGAGAGCCAAAAATAAAATTAAAGTCACAAAATCATAGTGAAAATCAAAAAATAATAGAGGAAAATTGTTGTTATTTGAATACGTGTCAATTTTACAATATCGGGCGGATCCATAATAGCGGAAAATTTATTATATATGTATGTTTTTATTTGATTACATGTCAATTTTACGATATGGTACCTCCTTATAGTTGTTGATGTTTGTGGATGTGCTTTTCGAGAGGATTATTTTCGAAGCAAATGTTAGAACGTTGACGTCAATTTTGGTGAAAGCATAAACCCTATTTCCACAATGTAATTACAATTTTCAATGAAATAAAAAAAATTCGTGTAGATTTAATCCGATCCAACCTAATATAATATGTTAATTTTTTTTTCTGATAAATGCCCAATTTTTTTTTTACTCCAATCGATAAAGGTCCCAATAAAAAAATTTACATTGCCCAAAAAAAAATTAGACATATAAACAAGTTTTATTAATTTTTTGTATTTACGGATGTTAAAAACGCGATAAGTGTTGGAAAAAATATAGTACTTAGAATTTGACAGAGAATTAGAAACTCCAATGCACATTAATAACGTTGTATTTTAAGAGATGTTTCGTCCCACACGATTTGTCACTAAGGGATCAAATGAAAATCTCTTTCAGGATACAATGAAGGTGTTTGATTCAAACAGTGACTTGTTTGAATCAAACCCGAGGACAATCAAAGTTTTTCTGATGATGTTGTCAAACTTATGAATTTTCGTCTATATACTTATGTCTTTTATAGGTTGCAAGTACTCTATAAAAGAATGGAGGTACTCCTTGCATGAAAGGGTTGTCACTGTTCACCGGATGAAAGCATGCAACCCTTACACGAAAGGGTAAGTACATATCAGTTCGAAAATGCATGTATCTGAAAATTAATGCATATCCCTTCATGAACTGATGCATGCATTGGTTTAGGTTTCGGGGACGTTGCCCCCGAACCCCCACGAGTTGGCGCTGCCCCCTCGACCCCTG
The DNA here is from genome assembly GCA_036785695.1 of Gentiana straminea. Lineage (NCBI taxonomy): Eukaryota > Viridiplantae > Streptophyta > Magnoliopsida > Gentianales > Gentianaceae > Gentiana > Gentiana straminea. The sequence goes on along the minus strand of JAVUPR010000167.1, from coordinate 7,548,086 downwards.
CGAAGGGAGGACGCTGCCCCCTTGACCCACCGCAACCTGACTGGGCAGGTCGAACCCCGTTTCGTGGCAATAACATTAATTCGTACGGCAACACGTATGCAAACGATAACCAAAATATTTATTTATGAAAAAATATCTAACAATAAGTATGTTTTTAAAAAAAAACAACTTCAACTAAAAGTCCTAATTCGGAGACTTGGTCTTAAGCCCAATAAAAGCGAGGGCCGGCCCCGGAGAACACCGCCTCATAAGTCATAACTTGGGTCTAGCCGTTAGTATGGGTTCTAGGCCGTGTATTAATGCACAATGAATTCAGTAATTATTTAGATTAATAGTACTCGTTTAACCTGAAAGGTTCGTGGAAAGAGTGAAATTCTTGTATATAAAAAGTAGATGTTTACTATGGACAATTTAGAAATTATGCTTGTCCTCTCTTATATGGGTATTAGTTTATGGAGAAAAACATCTTCAGGTCTTCTCCCAAGACACTCTTAGCTCTAAAAATAATCACTTCCTTTTGACCATTTGGCTCCAAAAAAGCGCTTGCATGCAAAAATATATATTATTACCTTTAACTCTTTATATATATATATATATATATATATATATATATATATATATATATATATATATATATATATATATATTGCAGACAATAAAAAATAGAATAGAAGACTATGTCAAGCCAACAACAATCCTTTTTCTTAATTCTTTTTTAGGGGTAAGAAATACTGGATCCATATTGTTTTACTATGATTTTTGCATTTGTATTCTCTATGTTTCATCTAAACATTTTTAACTCTGATCTATACATTTTCTGACCTTTTCATATCTTTTTGCTACGAATCAAATATTTATTGTCAAAATCATGCTATACCTTCGTATATAGTTAGGAGAAAATTATTATACAAAGGTGAGTGAGTGATACCAAATAAATGGATAACATGTATTTTTACACAAAATCTCTAATAAAAATGTGTATGGGTGAATTAGACACATATCGCCTCTCCATTTGATATCACCGACCAATCACGTTTGTAATAACTTTTCATTATAAACAAGTTGATTAAAATACTCCTTAAATAGTTATAATATGTTGTTTGGAGTATTCATTCCTTATTTCTACCAAAACGATATTACCAGGGCTGGCCCAATAAGGAAGCGGAGGAAGCATGGGCTTAAAGCCCAACCATCCCGAAGGCCCGAAAATATGTGTTTTGCAACGAGCAAATAATAAATGTTCGAATATTTTTGAGTTACCTATTATAGTTCAATCGGTTATGATATTTGGCTCTTTCTTGAAAGACTTGAGTTCAAGTCCCACCAAGAGTAGATTTTTTTTTGGACTCATTTAACTCAGAGGACCTTTTTTTTGTCCCGGCATTAGCATTTTTTTTTACTACTTTAAATCACTTTAGGCTTTTTTTGTTTTCTATTATTTCAGTTAATTTATTGACTCCTTTAAACTACTTTGGGTCTTTTGAACCCTGATATATTAGCACCCTCCAATATATAGGTGGTTTATATCGGCACTACATAATTACTACTCACACCGTTTTTTTATTTTGTTTTTATTATTCCAGCCATATATATGAACATCGTAATAAAAGACCTAAATATTCTCCAAAAGAGATTTTTAATTTTACTAATTTATAGGTATGTTTTGATGCTATCAACGAATTGAATTTGTATCTACGAATGTTAAAATAGTGATATTAAAGTAATATTTTGTAAATATTTTTTTTTAAAAAAAAAAAAAAACTTCGAATTAAAAGGCCTAATTCGACGATTTCGCCGAAGGCCAAAAATTTCCAGGATCGGCCATGGTTATTACCATTTATAATGGAAATAATCCATATATAAAACTAATGGGACTCGAACTCAGAATCTTTTGGTCATTTTGCCTCGTACATCATTTGTGTATACCTTATTGGCTTTGGAGTAAGCATTCCGAATGCTCAAAATTAGTTCTAGGGTCGAAGTGAGGAAAAATAGTTCATTGCCCTCAAAAACATAACTCAATGATTAAAGTGCGCGCGGATGTTGTGGCAACATATCATACCTTGATCGAGTTAGATTTTAAAGACTCGATTCTATAAACATACAAACGACTACCCTTCGCACACTAAGACATATTCATATTGTGTACATCATTCTCGAAATTCGAGAGGTATAACCCTTAGATGCCTTTGGATTGGAGATCAAAATGTTGTTTTTAGTGTGAGGGTGGGGTGGGGGTGGGGGTGGGGGTGGGGGATAGTGTTACAATTCATGATCGACTTTACAAGAGCTTGGGAAACGGCGTGAATCATTAAACTCAAGCAACAGTGGTTCAACATGACTGTCCAAAAAGAGTTGAGAAAGTGATAGGATTAATCTTGATGTCCTTTACTGCCTCACTCTTTTGACCTGATTTGTCTTTATTGTTCCAATATATAAATACTACTTCCATTTATTAAATAGTATATTCAATCCCCCGGTCCCTACATTAAATTCAATGCTTCCACAAAAATAGTCTCAAGAATTAGATTTCACATAACAGAACTGAACACACATGCATGCAGCTAAAAGGGAGAACAAACAATAAATGTTAATGCCACATCCATAATTATAATAATGAATTATCTCAAAGTGTTTTGAATGATATATATAATAAATAAATGTCGTTGTGATCGATGCTTTACTATGATTCGTTATATTTTTGCTATGTTATGTCTGCGTTGTTTGTTATGATTTACTTTGTTTTGATTTTTTCTTTCTATGTTTTATGACACCATCACAATACTATGTTACATCTTGTTATTCTTGTGTTGTGATGCTTGTTGTAACATTCCGTTTGTTATGACGGTAGTAGGACTCTAATGAAAACACAACGAAACCGTTTAATTAAACAAACTAAAAATTAAGTAAAACGCTAATGCCGCAATGAAATGATAGAATGAGCGTATCAAGTCATCTCAAAGAATCACGAGGAGTACATAGCAACAATAACAAAAAAAAAACGCCGCTATGTATTGTTATGTATTGTTATATATCATATTGTTTATTAATTATATATGCTTTGCTATTCTTTGATATTACTTCGTGACACTCTTACAATGCCATCTTCAGTCTACTTATGTTTGTTATGTCATTCGTTGTAACATTTCACTCTGCAAGAATAAATATATCGACCCAAAATCAATAAATATGATGATTTTGCATATATAAATATAACACTCTTATGATAATAGTATTTTCAATCGGTAAATCATCAGAGCGATGAAAATACATCCTATTGAATATATGGTTGAGCCAAAGCAAAGTGTTTTGTGCTTTATATATACTATAATTAATGTAAGTAAATTGTGCTCTTTAATTAGGGCTAACAAATTAAACTTAAAATCGATCTTTAAGTAAATGAACTTAATTACTTCTTCATTAGTTTAAGTTATGCTGCTCTTCAAGACATATTTACTTTTTTTTTTTAGAAAGACATATTTACTTGTACTAAGTACTTGCCTCTTAGCTTAAATTGTATAGTTAAATCAGATGAAAAAAAGCTTGAACTTATGTTAATTTTTTTTATTTATTTAGGGAACTTATATTAATCTCTCGATATGGTTCTTTTCAATTATTCTGTTGTTTTGAATCTCAAAACGATAACAATTTAAACGACGACTCAATATATATTAGTTCAATTAATACAAAACTTTATTTTATTTAAACTAATAAATCAAACTTGAAATCATAATATATAATCACCGTCTCCAAATATGATACTACAAGTAATAATTTTATTTCTAAAAAAAAAAAAGCACTAATAATTTTATTTGAAAAGACAAGGCAGCAGGATAATTTCTATAACTGAACAACCCCGTGACAAATATATACAGCACTAGTACAGGAAATTGTATTCGTTTTTAACACTGTGATCAACAGATGAGATGAAATTGTTTGAACCATAGGCCCTCCTCTTTTTTATTTTATTTTATTTTTTTGGCATTTTGTTGTTGTTGTTGGATTCAAAATTTTGGCGCATTCTGGAAATGAAAAAAAAAAATCTAATTAAATTCATTTTTTTTTAACACTAATTAAATTCAATTGAAACACGATATCTGTTACTAAATACATTAAAAATAAATCTATAAATAATGTAGGCCATAAAAAACACATATATAAAATACATATTGAATTTTAATAAAATGTGAATAACTATTTTCATTAAAGACAACTCACGTAAGAATTACAATTAATTGCTTTCCTAAAAATAAAAATAAAAAGAATTACAATTAATTGCAATTCATGAATACGTGCATGCAACTGTGAATTGAGCACACGACCCTTCCCTCCAAGTTTTAAGTCAAAGACTTTGACCATTTGCGTTTCATGAACTTGAATCAAATATAAAATCAATCAAATATATTGTAAACATTATTTCTATTTTAAAAGTCCCGAAAGCTATCATCATCAATATATTTTTATAATAAAGTATTATTTAAATCGAACTTCTACCATGTTCAGAGAAAAAGGAAATTAAGCTGGTATTGTGATGAAAACATAAAATTGATGAAACTATATAGAATACTTGGAGAAGATGAAGAAAGATTCAAAATGAATGAAAGCGGGAAAAGATAGAAAACTTGGAAACTTTCATTGATTAATTGATTAATTGTATAACTTACATTCTCATACATTGAATTCAGTTTATATAATGAACATCTAACCGACTAATTAACTTCCTAACTAACAGTCTCCTACAACAGAATTTGGCTCATCCACTTGTAACCGCATTTTCATCATAAGTGTTTGACATAATGCCTATGCGAACAGCAGTCTGCTATGTCTTCATTCTTCAGCAGAGTGTGCTTCAACAGAGTGAAGCCTGCTGATGTCTTCTGTTGTCTTCTTTTATTTGCAATATGCTTGCTTCTGATCTATAGCTGCAACATCCCCCCTCAAGCTGTAGTTTGAGACAAAGTACAGCTTGCAATCTGCTTGCTTTCTGATCCTATGGCTGCAAATTTGTTCTTTAATGGTAATCTGGGAATCAATCTACAGAAAGTTGATTTCTCTACAGGTTTAGTCAGAATATCAGCAAGGTTGTCTTTAGTTTTTACAAGCAGTGGAATGAGAACCTTTTGTTGATATTTTTCCCTTACAAAATGACAATCAATCTCTATGTGTTTTGTGCGTTCATGGAAGACTGGGTTTTCCACAATATATGTTGCACTTTTGTTGTCACAAAACAACGGGACAACCTGATTGTGTTGTATTTGAAAATCTGATAGAAGATATATGAGCCATTGAATTTCACAAGCTGTGAGAGTCATGGCTCTGTACTCAGCTTCTGAACTACTTCTACTCATTGTTGTCTGTTTCTTGCTTTTCCAAGAAATCAGAGAATCGCATAGGAAGATAGTATAACCAGTGATAGATCTTCTAGTTGTCGTACAACCTGCCCAATCAGAGTCATGAAGGCCTTTAGGACAGGACTACCTGTGGAAGTAAAGAATAATCTTTTGCGTGGTTCTGATTTTAGGAATCTAAGAAGCTTGTGAGCAGCATTCAAGTGATTTTCTGTGGGAGAATCTAGGAATTGACTAAGTTGTTGCATACAAAAAGCTATGTTTGGCCTGGTATTGCTGAGGTAGAGCGATTTGCCTACCAAACTTATATAGTATTTGTTCTCTTGTAATGGGGAAGAGTCTTTTGGTTCTAGTTTGACCTTTGGATTCATGGGAACATTGGAGGGTTTAGCACCTAGATAACCATATTCTTGTAGAAGATCTAAACAATACTTTCTTTGGTACACCAATATGCATGTTTCTGATCTTGCAACTTCATATCCCAGAAAGTATTTTAGTTGACCAAGATCTTTTATAGTAAAAGTTGTATGCAGTAGGTCTTTGAGATTCTGGATTTCTTGCAAGTTGGTACTGCCTACCACAATGTCATCTACATACATAAGGAATGCAATGAATGTAGAACCCGTTCCTCTGGTGAAAAGACAATGATCATGCTTAGATTAAGTATAGCCAGCTTTAAGAAGAGCATCAGTTAGTTTGGCATTCCACTGTCTACTGGCTTGCCTTAAACCATATAGTGATTTGGTTAACATGCAAACTTGTGTATTATCTTAAAAAAGTAGGCCTGGTGGGGGGGTCTCACATACACTTCTTCATCTTCCCTTTCATTGATAACACCATTGAAATTGCACGCTTCCAACAATGATAGTTCTCCGCTCCTTTGAGAACCGGCTGAACAATGACGGCTAAAAGATTCTCTCCTGGATGAATCAGGTAGGGATTGTCTACTCCTGCAGCGATTTTTTCTGCCATAGCTCAAGAATTTGTAGTGACGAACAAGAACGTCAAATAGAAGGAAAAAGAAGAAATAATGACAATTGTAGCTCCACACTACAAGAATCAACGTAATTATACTGTAAATCGTAGAAAGACTAATAGAATGCGCAGCAAACGTGCTCCGATACAATGATGAAAACATAAAATTGATGAAACTCCATAGAATACTTGGAGAAGATGAAGAAAGATTCAAAATGAATGAAATCGGGAAAAGAGAGAAAACTTGGAAACTTTCATTGATTGATTAATTGTACAACTTACATTCTCATACATTGAATTCAGCTTATAATAAAATAACCGACTAACTTCCTAACTAACAGTCTGTTACAACACATTTGGCTCATCCACTTGTAACCGCATTTTCATCATAAGTGTTCGACATAATGCCTATGAGATCAGCAGCTTGCTGATGTCTTCATGCTTCAACAGAGTGTGCTTCAGCAGAGTATGCATCAGCAGAGTGCAGCCTGCTGATGTCTTCTGTTGTTTTCTTTTATTTGCAATCTGCTTGCATCTAATCTATAGCTGCAATATATTGTTTGTGTCTATAGCTACCAAAGTATTTTTAATCAACAACACGGTCAAACCATTAATTTTTTTTAACACTAATGACCGGAGATAATTTTTAATCAACTCAAACTTATTTTTGAATAGCTTCGCTACCTGAGCCGAACGAGACTAAGATTGTCAAAAACTATCTAAAATAAATCCACAAATTCTGAAAACATCCAAAATGAACGTAGATAATAGTCTTTTCCGTTCACCCAAATGTCACAACAGGACAGTATTAAAAATTTCTTTCAAGAAGTATTCAAGTTTATTTAATTCGAACGGCGATTTGTTATATCAAATAAGATACACTAAAACAATTGGCCGATGAAGCTTTTTTGATTAATTTTTCGATCTTGTTTGCAATATGAGGATTTTTATAGGCAAAACATGTCATGTCCGAAAAAAGTTATTCTTCCCGAAATGTTGCAGAAAGTAGTTGTAGGAGGATTGATTTGAGACATGATTTTCTTTATGCTACACATCAAGATTACACCTGGCTTGTGCTTTTCCTAGACTCTTTAGAGTTGCGCATCACAAAGAGATTAAGGTGTGTGATTCGGGTTGAGTAGTGGAAGGAGGAGGGTGTGGAAGGTATAACCTGGAGGAGGGAGTTTAGGGGCAGGGAGGAGTTGGACTTTGTTGCTTTTTGCTCGCTTTTATCAGGTGCTTTCTTGCAAGATGGAGTCCGCGACACTTTTTGTTGGTCCCTATCTGAAAAAGACATATTCTCCACTACTGTGTTGAAGACCTTATTACTTACTACTGGAGTCTACGGTGGAAATCACAATTGACATTTTAGCGACGAAGTGGAGTAACTTCTTACCCTCAAAATTAAACATTTTTTTATTGGAAAGCTTCAAATCAAAGACTACCGACCAAAGTTAATATCTGCAAACGTGGAATGGTGATAAGTGGTACCCGGTGTTCATTTTGTAATGCGTGGGATGATGTAGAAGAGTATATCTTCTTGACTTGTTCTTTCTCACGTCTAATATGGGAAAACATATTCATATGGTATCATATATCCTCAGCTTCACTCTGTCGTGGAGGTCTTTTTGTACGTTCATTCATTCTGTCATCAAGTCAAAAAAGAAAACATGGTTTTGGAAGGCTCTTAAGCAAGTTGTTCTTTGGTGCATATGGCGTAGGAGGAATGACATTGTTTTCAATGGGAACTCGGTTGATCCGGATAAAACTTTCAAAGACATCTAGGTCATTAGCTTCATTGGATTAAAGGGAGGAATACTCATGTCAATGGTGCTTGGAGTGAGTGGATTGTTGACCCGATTAATGCTCTTTCCCTAAACTAGGATTATCTCATTTGGTTCTTTAGTCATGGTCTCGTTGCTACCGTGTTTTTGCTTTTTATGCTCCTTGCTACTATAGTCTCTTGAGCTATATGCTATTAAATTGTATTTATGTAATTTTGTTCTGCTTCTAAGTGACTTATGTAAATATAAACTCATCTTTGCTGTTAAAAAAAAAAAAGATTACAAACCAACTCAGGAAAACTAGAAACAAGAAGAACTTTTATTCAGGAGAAAATGTTGTACAATTTTGAGTTTGAGAACTAGTTGTGCAGTTGCGGTACTTTGAAACTTGATGCGGTACTTGAACTTGACACTTGACATATCATAACAAATTAAACAAAATAAAAGAATTCAGGGAATGTTTGATGTGGATGTCGATGAAGTTTTAGCAATATACCACACCATTATATTATCTTACGTGAGGATACTTTCGAGTAATCTTTGAAGTGATCCTCTCTCTGTTTATTAGCGTCTTTGCAAGTGCCAAGGACCTTTCTCACGTGAGAATGATTATCAAAGACTGGCGCATTATGCTGCTTGCTCTTTTTTTTTTTTTTTGGTTAACCCCAAAAAAAAAATTGTTTCCCTGCTCTTATCGTTGATGACGAAGAATAAAAGCTCATTTTCCCTTTAGGAAGTAAATAAGACGAATGAATGCTTGTGACACAAAAAAGTGGTTGATGAAGCCAAATTATACACCACCGATAAATCGGCCACGTGCAATCTAAGGGTGAGCTGTAAAGTAGTCGAATGGCTGAAAGTGAGTAAAAGATGGTGTTTTATGGCTGAGTCCAAGAATGTATCTTGATTGCCTACGTATCCTGTCTTAATATCCAGGAATCAAGCCTTACGTAGTTCCTGGAATGGTGTATTTATAGACACATGCTCTTCTTCTGCCCTAAACTTGGGGCGGTTTAATATATTGACATAAATACCCTTAAATGGGCATTGCATCCTTGCCCAAGTAACCTGTTGGATATAGACCCAGGAGCCTAGACTGAAGTCTATGGTATCAAATCGATGGACACCGACGTAGGTGTTCGAACTCGGACACTTGTGGAATCTCCCCTGAGCCACGGCCTTCACTGGTACGTCTCGTATCGATCCGATGTGGGTCGCTAGCACAGACTTTTCCACATGCCAGCTGGACCAATCAGACAATTCCACGTGGAGGAGTGAATCTCGGTATCATCATAAGCCCCCCAGATCGGAGGGAAGCTCATCTCGAGATGCTGATGTCGGATCTGAAGATTTGAATAACCTCTTCGACACATGGTCCACTTTAGGCGGGAACACAGATGTCTCTCCTAGCCGATATAGGCTGTCGTAGGGTGACGTCACACTGTACCAGCATTAATGGGTGTGGGAAACGAAGCGTTTTATCCGGCCCACTATCCTTGATTCTCGCGTTATATATTCTATAACTGCCCCCAAATTTCACCATTTCAAAACATTTGCAAGATATACACGCATATAAGGAGTCCTGGCCACAGAAGCCTCCCACTTGCTATTACAACTTCTGCAAATCTCAGTTTTCGTCTAAAATCTCAAGTAAGCCCCAGTTTATTCAAGTTTTTTCTTTGTCTTTTGTTTCTTTGCCCTCTTCACACCCCCATGTCAAGTAGTGAAAGCGATTCCCAAAATCCGGAAGATATCGCGGAAGTGGAAGACGAATCGCAAGAGAGGACGGTTTCTGAACAACTTGATATATCCGTCCAGAATCTTGCCGGAGACGAAGAAGAGGAGAAGGAAGAAGGGGAAGAAGGATCAACTTCTCGACGCGCAACGAAACGCCAGACCAGAATGAAAGGTCAGGGACCTTATGGGTGTATGTCTGCCCTTACTAAGGAGAAAATCAAGGCTTTATGCCAAAGATTCGAGATCCCATACTCCTCCAACAATATGCAAGTCCCTTTGGGCCAATATCAATTTGCTTGTGATCCTCCCCCCGGTTTCTGCGCCATATATGAGGCGCAGTAAAAGGAAGGGTTGAGATATCGCTTCGATCCGTGTCTTATCGAGGTGCTCCGGCACTATCGAATATGTGTCACGCAATTGGCTCCAAACGGCATTAGGAGCCTCATGGGTTTTGTCCTAGCATGTCGAGTGGCAAAGGTCGAGTTTACTGTCCGCCTATTTCGGCAATATTACATGATTCAAGGGTTGCAGGACGTAGGGTGGTATACCTTTCAGAAGCGTCCACCGGTCCCTGATTTTGTACGGAAAGCCATATCGTCTCATGGGGATTGGAAACCCAATTTTTTCTTTATCCGACACGGTCTCGGTGACCTCGACATTCACACTTGGCACAAAAGACCTAAGAAATGGCATGACAGGCTTGATTCCGATCCTCCTGCGACGTGCGGAATGCTCGAGCAAGTTCATCCCGATATTGCAACTCGGAACTTGCATCCTCTATACGCTTATGCCGATCTCGAGACGGCAGGCCCGGGCGCTTATATCGAACTTGATGAAGAAGTCCGGGTTTTGTGTAGGATTTTCATTGATTTTATCAAATTGCTACACTTCTTTCTGTTTTATTTATTTCCATCTCGATTATATACTGACATTGACCCTCATCATTGCAGTGGAATATTTTTCGGAAATGGAGTCGTCTACCAAGATGCCGGACCCAAAAAAGATGGATCCTAAAAAGATCCAAGAACTGGTCGGGATCAAGTCGAAAAATCCTGTATCCGGCTCGATAGTTTCTGGGGGTCAAAGGACTCCCGCTCGACCTCCTACCCCCGTGTCGACATCCGACACTCTGAGGGGTTTTCCTGACGATGCCTTAGTGGGAGAGCCACGAGGGGAAGGTAACGCTTCGAGGAAGCGTCTCAAGATCACCGAGCCGAGACATGGTACTGGAAAGGAGGCTCGAAACCTTGCTCCCCCGAAGCCACACACTGTCGACATGATCCCTGAGACTTCCATCGCCGAGTTGGAGGCCATGGCCTCTGGCGAATTGAACAAATATTTTTCCAAGTCTATCCGAGCTGTAAGTCTTCTTTCTTAAAACTTAGAAATTATATTTGGCCGCGACTCAAATTAACAGAAATCTCTTTGCAGGCTCGACTTGCCGCCGAGGTGGCAATAAATAGAATGGAGTCCCCATCTCCTGTCTTGGTGGAAAAAGAAGAGACTATAAAGAAGTAGACGGCGAAAATCGAGAAGCTGGAGGCCACCGTGAGAGAGCTAGATGGTCGACGCTTGACTCTCGAAGCTTCTCGATTCAACGTGTCAAAGGCTGAGAAGCAGTTAGCTGAGAGAGATGCGGAGTTGACTAAGATAAAGTCAGAGCTCGATGCGACCAAGACCGAATTGACTGCGACTATCAGTTGCCGAGACGACCTTCAAATTGAGGTCGATAGTTTTACATCCCGTGTGGAAACAGTAAAGAAAGATTATCTGGCTTCTCAAGAGTTCAAGAATGAGATGATGTTATTGATGACTCGGGCAATGAAGGGGGGTTTCACAAATGCCCTGAATGAAGCTGAAGAAGTCGTCTTTCCGTAATTCGAAGTGTCCAGCATCGGAAAGGCGCATCTATATGATGTGGAGGCTATCCCTCGATATGGCCGCTATTTCGACGACCTCCGATCTGGTATCTCTTTGCATGAGAAATACGTGGTTCCTGCTTTGAACCAAGAAGGTGAGGAGGATGTTGATGTCGATCCCAATGCCTCCGATTCGACCCCCCCCCCCCGACGTCTGAGCTGCTGAATAATTTTGAACAATATCCATTCGATTTGGTTGTAATAACTTTTATGCTTTTATCCGTCTGAACTTGTCTTTCATGCTCTGTCTTGCATTTTGACTAAATCAAACTTGCATTTTGATTAAATCTTTTCTTTTCACTTGAATATCTTGTCTTTTATTGATCGTTTGTTCAGGGTGTAGTCCTTTTGGACTTAATTCCCTTGAAAATGTTGCCTTATGGGGTGTAGTCCTTTGGACTTAATTCCCCTGTGGCCCCTCGAAGTGTAATATGAGTTCATGACTCATGGTACACTTGGATACAAGTCGATCTAGCACTGTACTGCCCTATTGGCTTGACTTGGTCGGTCGGGCTTATATGGACATCGAATTAAGAAGTCCTTACCCGACCGTCGCACATCGTGGCGCTTATGATCTGGTCGAGTCAGGTATCCATCGTGGGATCTTCCGACTGCTTAGCATCGTGGCTTACTGGCATGTCGGGAGTGATATTAGCACTGTCAGTGACTTGGCTTTTTTCACTATTTTTATTTTAACTCCATCGTATCGATGGATCGTAGTTCGGAAGTGATATAAGCATTGTCAGTGACTTAGCTTTATTTTTTCCGGCTCCGCCGTGTCGAGGTGATATAAGCACTGTCAGTGACTTGGCTTTATTCACCGTACCATGCCGAGTTGATCGGGTCGGAGAATTGATGTCGTGGTCGGTTTTTGCGCTTTTTCTTCTGCCCCCTTTTTCTTTTTCATACGATCTTGCAAATGTAGCGTAATTAAAAAAGAAAAGAAAGCATGCTGAATTAAAGGAGGGTTCGAACCTCCGACCTTGTGGTTAACAGCCACATGCTCTTCTTCTGCCCTAAACTTGGGGCGGTTTAGTATATTGACATAAATACCCTTAAATGGGCCTTGCCTCCTTGCCCAAGTAACCTGTTGGATATAGACCCAGGAGCCTAGACTAAAGTCTATGGTATCAAATCGATGGACACCGACGTAGGTGTTCGAACTCGGACACTTGTGGAATCTCCCCTGAGCCACGGCCTTCACTGGTACGTCTCGTATCGATCCGATGTGGGTCGCTAGCACAGACTTTTCCACATGTCAGCTGGACCAATCAGACAATTCCACGTGGAGGAGTGAATCCCGGTATCATCAGTGGTCACAACACGTGAAACACGCGCACTTTTGAGTTTTGATTTTTGAATCTAGAACTTCAGCATTGTGACGTTTTTGTTGAGTCATAATGGGTTTAATAATTAGATATGCTTATTTTTTTTTTTTGACCTAAAATGGTTGATTAATTTATATTAACAAATTTATTATGTCTCTAACATGTATCATATTAATATTTATCCTACTTTTATAATGTGAGATGTTACAATATAACATATATAGTGATTTATATATGTGCAAATTAGTTATAAGGCCGTCGTTAGAGAATTAATGATCATTTAGGACACTCCGAAATCTTATTTAGTTATAAGGACATTCTAATTTTAAGAAGGAAACTTATTTAGTTATAAGGACATTCTAATTTCAAGTGGATAAAGAAGAAAAAGGAAGGAGGAAGGAAAAAAAAAAAAAAAACTGAAGCGCTGGAAAAAAAAAAGCGCTGGAAGAAAAAAAAACGCTGGTGACATTGATTTTTTTTTATTTTTTATTTAAGATGCAGTGACATTGATGTCTGAAGCAGTGACATTGATGACTTATGCAGTGACATTGATTTCTGAAGCAGTGATATTGATGACTTATGCAGTGACATTGATTTCTGAAGCAGTGACATTGATGACTTATGCAGTGACATTGATGTCCGATGCAGTGACATTGATGAATGATGCAGGGACATTAAGCTAAACATTCAAGATCGTGTTAAAGAATTGAGGGATTCCACAATGAATCCAATTATCAGGAGGGCACAAACAACGTGTGGCCATTACAAGAGTCATAGTGAAGAGTCTTTGTAGTTTCACCAAACTTGTACTTCTATCCATATTAAATGCTCCACATTTGGAGAAATGCAAAACAAGAGCGAGCCGACCGATGCAATTGTTAGGTTTTATGCAGTGACATTGACAACTTACGCAGTGACATTGATGTCTGATGCAGGGACATTGACGACTTTTGCAGTGACATTGATGTCTGAAGCAGTGACATTGATGACTGTATTTACAATTAGATAACTGATGCAATGATATTGATGTCACCGCATATACAACTTGATACACACATTTGATAACTTTGTAAAGTAACTTTATTTCTTTGTTATCTTTAAATATTTGATTGATGTTGGTTTATTTGATTAGTGTTGGTTTAAATTTTCGATAACTTTGTAAAATAATTGTATTTCTTTTGTTTTTGTTTTTGTTTAAATGCATATTTTTACAACCAAAGGTATACATAAATTGTTACAATAACACGTTACTGCCTCCCCGGTCAGACTATTTAAAACTATGCTAGCCCGCTCGGGCCTCCCCTGTCACGTATGGGGATCCCCTTCGCTGCATTGCTTCACTTCGTTCATTTCCTCATTTTTTTTAGGGTTGCTCACCCGACACGATCGTACGAGGTCACAACTCACCCAACACGATCATCCCGGGGTGAACAAGAATTGGGGATCGGATGCGGGCGAAATTCCCGCCGACATCACGGCATAGATCGCTACAATAAGAAGTCACTGCATAAATCGCTACAATGAGACGTCATTGCATAAATCGCTACAATGAGATGTCACTGATCAAGGTTGCCAATGGATCGCGGCGGTCAATACATCATGGTAGCCAATGATCGCGGCGGTGAATGCATCGGGGTGGTTAATGGATCCCGGTGGCCAATGCATCCGGGTAGGTGGTCAATGCATGACGGTGATCAATACGTCACGTCGATTTTTATGAAGAAAAAAATTGATTTTATGAAATTTATTCGGAAAAATATCAAATTTGATTTTAGAATAAAGAAGACGAACAAATATGAATTTTAGTGAAAAAATTATGATGATCCGAGTTTTAGATCAAAATATATGACATTTAGAATATGATGAATTAAAAAAAAAAAAAAAAAAAAACTGAGTGAACGTTGGGTTGGGTTGGTTTTTTTTTTTTTTTTTTTTCAGCGCTTCTTTTTTTTTTTTTTCCCCTTGTTTTTTTTCCTTCTTTCTCTTTATCCACTTGAAATTAGAATGTCCTTATAACTAAATAAGATTTCGGAGTGTCCTATTACCCCTAATAAGTTGAAAACCAGTCCTTTTAAATAATTGGCCCTTTATATAAATTACATTATGATCAATGATGTAAAATTATGCGATGTAAAAGTATGTTAGGTAATTCTCTCCTTTTATTTATCTCAATGAATTGTTCCAAAAAAAGCAATTTTAGTTTGACTAAAAATGATATAAACGTTTCTCAACTCAACTGCTGTTGCATAGCTTGTCCTTTAACAAAATACATTTCAAAACTAGGATTGAAATTTGTCTTTTTTTTGTCATGCCATTATTTATTGACTTCCCAATTCAACGGATCAAGGAATATTAAAAAATTAAAAATTAAAAATTAAAAAAAGAATGCCCAAATCAAGACCACTTCTGTGATTTTTACAAACAATCCAACACTAAATCCCTTTTATTTTCTGCATTTGTCAGGGAGATTATGTCCTTTTTTTTCTTCTTTTTTTCCTTTTTAACTCATATGTCCGTTGTTTTTGCATGTAAATGTAAAAATTAGCTAGTAACGTCCCAAGGTTTTGAAGTTCAAAAAAATAATCTTAACACGTACACGCACTAGCTAGTGCTGTCCCAAGGTTTTGAAGTTCATAAAAAAAAAAATCTTAACACATACACGTACACGCGCACACAAACACAAACAAAATATTATTGATTCAAACTCTTTTTTGCGTATTAACATACTCAAAATATTGTTGATTCAAACTCTTTTTTTTTAAAATAAGTATAATATAGATCTGGTATTAGAAAGATCATAGAATAGATTTTGATGCACAATTTTTTTAATAAATTTAAATACTTTAATTTTCATTTTACAGCTTCAATTTTTTTGTTTTGAGATTAATCCACTAGAGCTCTTTGATGGGCACCCAATGATTTTGTTTATGGGCTCCCACTGTTTCTGAAGGGCCCGCTTACACTATTTCATTTTTTATTTGTTTTAATTACTCATCATATTATTTGCTCCACTACTTTTTTTTTAATTTATTATTTTATTTATTCCACTTATATCTTTCGATTGCAACCATCTATAAATAAATGAAAAATTAAATCATCTCTCACCACTTCAATTTATTCACTACACTAGCTTTTAACCCGTGCACATGCACGGGAACACACAAAACGCGCACACAAAAAGTTATTTTAAAAATACATATTCATCATTCTCAAACATAATTAAACTGACTTAAAAGTCGATACACCAAATATGATGTAGCATTTGTTTTTTAACTGGTCAAGCACGAAATTTCTGTTACAAATACTGATCTTAACACTAAAAACATCAATAGTCAATAATGCAGTCCATGCTACTTGAAAGATAAATATTCATGGATAGCTTTAATCGACTGATGTGCGAAGTTTTTTTTCTTTAGAAGCACGTATGGGTATCTGACCATAGCAAGCAAATGTGCATCCTTTGATAACGAAAGAATTTCATACCAAACTAATCCTTCTAATCCTTTGTGATTGAAAATTTCCGCTCTTGTAACCGAAGAAAGCCAAAGAGCTCTTACACCTTCATACACCATTCACAAAAGCAATATTAATCATGAACAGATTCAGTCACACAAACACTGAGCTTCACTCTAGATTGAATTGGTGTATTAAGATCAACAACTGCCAAACATAGTCCAAGATGCCTGCAATTTTGAAGAGCACTTTTACCCCTCTCAAATGAATCATGGATCCAACCACGATATGAGAATGATTAGCTAAGAAACCATTATGTGAAAGTTTCTTGTCTTGCTTGGCCAATGATGCTGGCTTTGAAATAGCACCGTGGTGGTACTACCTATCATCGTATTTGAAGGTAGAAGACTTTTTTATGCATGCATTCTCACCCTCTGCAGATGGGCATCCGTAGCTCAAGAAATACATCTATACCAATATTATACAAAAATTGACAATGCAATATAGTCTGAGGGGACTTCCTTTAATCGGGATTCATTTGGTATAATCAATACCATAAATGTGTTGTAGCTTTAATCTAAATTTAAGGTTAAAAAAAATGTTAAGGCTCCCATAATTTTTCATGCGTTACCTTTGAGAAAATAATAAAACACGAAAAATAGCACATGCATGTTTCATCACCTGATTTCAGAGTAAAAAGGAAATATGACATGACATTTACCACTAAAGAAAGTAGAGACTTATCCTTATCATATAAAAAAAAATGTTAAACAATAACCATCTCAACACAGACGACAAATAAGATGATCGATAATGTTGCATCAACATCCATCAGTTCCATGTGTTCCTCTCATGAGGTTCCAGCCATGTTTAAATGGAGCAGAAGATACATGAGCCGGATACCATCAATCACTTTCTTAGAAGCTTGAATGGTAGCATTACCTCTACCAGTAGTTCTAGAATTAGCAACCAAAGAGACCCATGAACCAACAAACATGCTGTGATGCATTGTTGCACTGTATTCCTAGCTCTGGACAACATTAAGATGGGCCCGTGCTCTTGCATTTGGATTCAGGGTAGAAGGCTGCTTTGCCGCACCGCTACCGCCCTTTCAGGGATCCAAGCTGATACTTAACACGTTATTGCTCACTTTGTCAATAGCAGGGTCTTGTTCAAATATCTCTTTTCCTTTAGGGTTGCCACTCGATTTCTGTGAATTCATCTTCACTCACTTGGAGTTGTTGAATTAATAAACTACAAAAATAGTAAGAACATGATGAATCGATATAGAGGAAAACGATGAAACACCAAAGTTCAAATAATAGAACCAACATTCCACTTAAGTCGCCAGCATAAACACAAAAGATGCAAATTCATATAATTTGTACAGTAGTACAGGCTCAAGCAAGTACAAAACATGTTATGGATA
Source organism: Gentiana straminea (assembly GCA_036785695.1). Taxonomy (NCBI): domain Eukaryota; kingdom Viridiplantae; phylum Streptophyta; class Magnoliopsida; order Gentianales; family Gentianaceae; genus Gentiana; species Gentiana straminea. Next base: position 7,530,113 of record JAVUPR010000167.1, on the reverse strand, counting down.
ATAAGTTTCAAGGGTAAGCACCAAATGCAAAAGTGATACATAATGAAAAGATTCAGTGAACTAAAAGGTAAAGGTGATAGACTTGCTGAGTATATGAACAAATTGTCAAAAGAATGTTATAAATATCAGTCAATAATTAAGCCTGAATCAGAAAATTGGGGCAGTGGCTCTTTGACCACAACTAAATTCGGAACGCAAAGACTTGGAAATATACAAAAACTAAAGCAAAATAGTGCAAGTTGTCCATCAAAAGTGTCATGCTGATTCAGAGTGCTGGCTTCTATAATTTTCAACCACACCAAAACACACAAACAATAACTTTGAAAAATGTCCAAACAAAACAAAACATACGATGTACGGCAATTCAACCTGAGCAAAAACAACCAACAGATAAGGACATGCAGACAATCTCTAAACCAATAGTGTTTATTGTTGTGAAGTGTATTCGTGATCATATAAATGTCTTGGATAAATACTCTAAAACATGTGATAATATACCTTGTAAGCTCTATAGGCAATAAGCAGATTCAAAATTCCAAATAGCTCATATACGAAGATAACAAATTTTCTGCAATACTTTCATTAAAGCATTGCAAAAAATAGCAAAACTAAATTAACAACTTACAACTAATAAAAAAAAGAAGTCAAAACGAAACATATAGGATCTATAAAAAAATCACAACGTTTACTTAAACACACAAAGCATTTAAAGTTAAACCAAAAAAAAACCAAAAAAAAAACAGAGCATATATGTTCATTGGGATTGAATGAAAGAAAGAGTGAGACGAAAGAAAAAAATAGAGCAACGGACACGAAAGAGAAAAAAAGTGGATAGAGTAGAACAACGCCACATTCTTAAACCCAGTTCCTTACCAATCCACTTATATGCACCCGTCGGCTTCAATAACCTCTCTGTTGTCACAAATTAGGCCTGCACTCGTCGGCTTTCAATAACCTCTCTGTTGTCACAAATTAGGCCTGCCGGAAAAAAGTGAAATGCACAACATAAATTGAACAAACAGGATATAGCGATCAAACTGCTTGTATTTCTTCACAATCCGCAGGAAATGATCACTCAGCTGAGGTGTATACTTCACAAAATAATCCATATCCGTTCGATCAGTGTGTGCATAGAAATATATTAGGTCTAAATTAAACCGTGATTCATCAGAGCCATCATTTTCTCACTTCCGATCCGAACTTCGTTCCACCCAAGAAATCTGGCATAGATGAATCATGAATGTCGTCCACCCCAATCTGAAAATGAAATATCCATTTGTTCAAACGCCGTAGGAATGCATATTAAGAAAAAATCAGATCGAAAATAAAAGCAAACACCATGAATATGCATGCTACCTAAACACGATGATGAATCTCCTCCATCTCCAATATGAAAATTCAATATTATAGATTTGAGAATCAAAACACAAAATCAATCACCGAAGACAGTGAAGAAAACGTCTGTGCACACGCCTTCACAATTCGCAGCATATGCATCTGCATCTACATCAGCTATTTATCCATGTGTCATAATCAAATCAACTCGGCATGATAAAAAAAACTTCCGTAGAATAAGTTCATACGCTGGTCATTTTTATCTAAAGCTCATATTGCTTATCATGAAGTCGTTTCGATTGTTTTCAGATGCCCAAATCGATATCGGAAAATAAATCGAAGGTCTACCGACAATGAACACAAATTCTACAACTCATTATTCATTACAATTGCTTCCTGTGATGATAAAATATAAGAAATGAAAAAATAAAAGAAAAAATCAAAAGATAAGAAATGAAATGTATTGCTCTTTCTCTGGCATATTCATTGATATAACATCAAGTATTCCATGATATAAAATATTTTCCATTAAAAAAAAAACTAAGATATCAATACCAGGAATGGTCGATCAAGAGGATTATAGGATACGCCCCTGTTTTGTTAAAAAAAAAGGATATGCAATGATTGAAAGGATTATTGAGAAGTGGATTTTATAGACAGTTGAAACTGGAGATAGGATTAATGGAAAATTTTGCAGATATTACGGGATTGAACTTGAACGGATGATTATTTCAACAAATGAAGAAAGAATCTTACCGAAACTTTAGGCGAAAAAACTCAAATGGAAGAGTTTGTTTGGTTGTTTTATTTTAAACAAAAAAAAAATATTGGAAACAGAAAGATCAATTTCCGGAGAGTGGACTAAGATTTTTTTTTGTTATTATTTTTTTTCATTTTTCGTGCATAAAGCGGGTCAAAAGTGGGTTTTAAGCGAAATCCCGGGTAATCGGGTTAAATTTGTGCTTTCAAATATTTATAGATATAGATATAGATTATATTTTCTACTGTTTTTTTTTTTTTTATCTCATCAATTATTTCTTCCTCTACACATATTTAAAAAACATATATCTCAACTAGCTAACCATTATTTCATTTTATTTTATTATATTATATTCTGCTAATTCGTTTTAACTCGAAATAGTTAACATGCAAGAACCATGACATAGCATTCCCCACGCATGACTCGCAGAACCCCATTAATTTAGCTTACACCTCCGTCTCAAACTAATATTCTTAATTCTAAAAACCTCTCTAATCATAAATTCAAACAAATTTGAGGCATGATTATGTCAATAGATACACCATGCATGTATAATACTTAATTACCACAGCATTAATTTCATATTTTCAAAAAGATGTCAAAATCACTGGTGAAGATCTTCTTCTTGATGGTCAACATGTTCTTTTTAGCCATTCTAATGGCATCTGCAGCTAGAGACGTGGTGGAGCCATCATTGCGGACACCAATCACACCACCGCCAACGCCGATGCCGACGCCGCGAGAAGCAGCCAGTGGTGGTGGAGAGATAATTGAAGACTATGGGGAGTGGGATCCAGTGCCTGGGAGTGGTTATTATGATCCATCTCCTATTCCTCATTGATCATGCAATTGAAATGGAAAGAAGAATAATTAATTAAATAAGCATTTACGTATTTATAAGTTATACCAAACGGACGATTTTACTACTGAGTCCAGAGTTTATGTCACGTACTTTGCATGCATGCAGTATCATAATATGCATGTGTTATCGTTAAAAGATATAGGATATACAAGAATATACTTTTATATTATACTTGTGCGTGAAGTGTGTGGCCAATTCTATTTGTTCATTGGGGATGTTGAGGATATTTTAATATAATAATATATATAATTTGTTTGTATAATATGATGATTGTTTGATTATATACTATGAATTAGTGGTAACATTCTTTTTTTTCATTATAGTTTCTTAGAAATGAATTAAAATATACGGCAACAATCGATATAAATTTAACAACAAACGGTGGATAAAATGATAATATAAGGATCAACATTTTATTGTAATTGAGACTTTTCTTATGAGATTTTTTTAGGGAGAAAATATTCTTTTATTTAAACCGCAGCGTTAGAGGTACACGCCATAGCAACATGATAGTGGGGTAGAGCCTCAAACTACACACTCAAATAACTTAAGACATTTTTTAACTAAAAAATTAGTAGAGACGTTAACCCTTTCTTTTAATAAATAAAAAATGACTAAAAAATGAGAGAAACCGACGACAATTCTCAATAATGCTCCCAATAGGTGAAAGATCTTCTGTTTTTGAAAATTTTCTAATAAATGGTGTAAAAGTCTTCTACAAAATCTCAACAAAAAAAAAAAGCCTCATGAGATGGAATAAAAAATGACATGATACAAAGCGAGAGCTTTTTCTACTAGTTCATTTAAGGAAAGGTTGATAGTTATCATACCTTTAAAATTTCACAGGACACCGCCAACTGCATTTATCATACTCCATTCCCGAAAATCGCATCAACGTTAAAATTTCATGTAACTATGGTTTGGGAGGGACCATTTCGATTGATCGGGTGTTGCAGTGCTCAAACTCGGACATTGTAAGGAAATCACGGTTTCACAATAATTGTCGGCCTCGGCAATGGCTGAATTTCAAAGGAGGCTAACAGCCTAACACGAGTATCTTTCTCTTCATAATTAAAGGTGCATCTTGCTTTTCAGATGTTCTACATTACACAGACGATTCTTGATATATATTTCTGTCTCATCCTTTGTCTTGAACAAGATAGAAAATAAATATAAAAAAAAAGTCCATATTCTCATGTCTCTTATATACCACAAAATCTGAGTGATACTTTTTCCAGGCAAAATTAGGATTTTAGTCCTCTAACTTGACCTATTTTGGATTTTAGTCATGCTCCTGTTCCGGTGAGGAAAATGGTCCTCTAAATTGGTTTTTTTTTTGGATTTTAGTCCTATCTGCCGGAAATAGCTGATTGGGCACCGGAATCTTTAAAAAACGCTTTCGTGGCAGCCTAGTTAGAGGACTATTTTTAAAAATTCCGGTGCCCAATCAGCTATTTCCGGCGGATAGGACTAAAAAGCAAACTTAGAGGACCATTTTCCTCACCGGAGCAGGAGCAGGACTAAAATCCAAAATAGGCCATATATGTTAGAGGACTAAAATTCTAATTTTGCCCTTTTTCCATACTACGTGAGGGATATTGTAATCAAACAAGCAATGCCAAACAACTTTTTCATACCTATTGCAAACTTGACAAGTTCCATTTTCAAGTAGTGGGACGTAGGATCCCTGGTAGGGGGCAGTGAAAATTTCAAAGAGACAAATAAAAAAAATTTATGGGGAGGGGGAGGGGGAGGGGGGGGTGTGGACAATATAATATATATTAGTTTTTTTTTTCCAGATCAATGAAGGACAGTTATACCACTTAGTTGTACCTAGGTGGCTAGGTCTGCCTATGTTTTCAAGACTCCTGCTACAAAGAGCATAGGCCACCATATGGTTTAGTTCTGTTAATTGTTTGTGGGTGCTAATCAAATGGAGAGAAGAATACCAAAAAGTTTGTTCGGCATATACTCCCTCCGTCCCGCAATATAAGTCTTTTTAAGTTTTTTATGGTGTCTCAAAATATAAGTCCTTCTCATATCTCAATTCAGTATTAAATGCATTGTTTTCAATTTCACACTAAACTATGTAATACTATAGGTCACTTTAAAAAACCAATACAATATTTTATCTTGAAAATTTAAAAAACAACTCATTTATTAATTTTCTTAAACTGTGTGTAAAACCTATAAGAACTTATATTGCGGGACGGAGGGAGTATATTGTTTCAAGAAGCATGGTGATTGCTTGTAACAGACAACATTCACACAATGCAAATTCAGACAGCAATAACACACAAAATCAAGAAAAAGTCAAACATGCATCCGGATAATTACAAGTCAAAGCCCAAAATCCAAATAAAGGGTTCAATAAATTCAATTAAAGAGCCCAATACCTTGAAGGAATCGAAGGTTTTAAATTAAAGATAAAGGAGAGATAAGGAGGAAGTCTCACTGCACCAAACTCATTCAAGATATAGTAGTAGATTGATAAAGGACATTTGAATCTTTGGAACGCCTTTGCAGCTAAGAGAGAAAGGACATTTGAATCTTGATATAGTGGTAGATCGATCTCTGTGTGTTTATCTTCAAAGTTGAATGCTTTATCCCTAAATTTGAAAAGCAATAGCAGGATTAGTGAGTACTATAAATTAGAACGCAGAAAATCAATGTAATTAATGAAAAAAATAAGAAAAACAGTCAATAAAATCTTCAATTCTTACATTTTAAGGTTATGCACAAGTGCAGCCCGTTCCCAATTATCCAGTAAAGTGTGTGTGATTTGAGTTTTCTACATGGTATCAGAGAGATTGGTGATTTAACATCATGAAAAGTATGCCCATTAATGTAGCAAACTTCATCAGTCTAAAACAAAATTCCAAGAATCATCCATTATAGTGTGAACAGGTTCTTCCATGTTACTTATATATTCTTTACTAGGTCGTCATGATCACCCCTTAATATTTTCAGATGAGGATTATGTAGAATCCGAAGAGAAATGAGAAGAACAATCGGAGGAGAATTATGCTTCTTAGTTGCTTTGGTCTAGGAGTTCATTTACTTTCAGCTTGATACATTGCATCTTATTTTATTTTATTTCATGGGTTGTGCACCCATTGTACATATGAAAACTTGCGACGACATTGCGATAAATAATGCACATGAAACATCATACCCCATTTTTTGTGACGAACCAACAGCAAATTTGGTTGGTGCACAATTTTCTATAGCAAATTCGTTGCTACTTTATAAATTTGTCCACATCAATATACCTAAAAATTGCTGACGAAACATTATAACAAGCAACAAAAATATCTCGTCACTCAATAGTCACAAATTTTGGATGCATTAGTGCCAAAATCAGTCGGATATACTGAAAGGTAAATAGTCACAAATTTTGGATGCATTAGTGCCAAACTCAATAATCACAAATTTTGGATGCAATAGTCACAATTACTGTTTTTGAAAGGTAATCAAACCGAAATATTCGGTTCAATTCAGTCGGTTAACCGAAAAAACCCAAATAAATGGTCAAATGTATAAAAGTTTGGATATATTCGGTTCGTTTTTTATTCGGTTCGGTTAATATACATAATTAACCGTAACCGAACAGTAAGTTTTTGTTCCTTCAAAATACGAACCGAAACCGGACCATGGGTGATCACTAATCGAACCGTAATCGCTATATACCTGCTAAAAAACAACAAAACGACGTCGTTTTGCGTTGTATGATTTTTTTTCCAAATTTATTTATTATATCCTGTCGATTATTCTACAATAAAATACAATTCTATTTATTTTCTTTTTCAGCTTTGTTGTCCTTAAACTTTGAGGATTCTGTCATGAAAAAAGAAAAAAAAATTCACGGTTCTTTTTTTTTCTTTTTCTGAGGGAACTAATTTCACGCCATATCCCCTTTTCCTCTCGCCCTCACCATCCGGCGGCCTTTCCCCTGGAGCAGCAGCAGACACTAGGCAGCAGTATATAGCCGATAGGCGTTAGGGTAGCTAGCAGACTAGCAGCAGCGAGCAGTGGACCACCAGTCTACCACACCACTGCTCCGACGACGCCTTCTCCGCCGGAGGACTCAGGAGGCTTCACTTCAGGTAAAGTGTTCCCTTCTTTAAGACTTTAGATATCAGAATTTGGTTCAAAGCTATCAATTCTATTTGTTGATGTTGCTGAATTTTTGTGTATTACTTTACTGTATTAATGTATCTGTCATCTGTGTATGACTTTGAGTTTAGTTTGTTGATGTGAGTAGTGTTCAGGAATAAGTTAATTTTTACAAATTTTAGTGTGAATAAACTATTTTACATTGAATGATTTCTAGGATATAAATTTTGTGATGGCTATGGATATCAGAAAATATATGACTAAACATCGAAAATTAAACTACTTTACTCCTGGTCCGCAGCCCCTCCCGAGTCACGTTGATTTCTCATTCTTAGAGAGCTATGAGGCCTTTGTATTGTTTGCACCACCTGGTAATAGCCAGAGTATATAGGATAGTATGCAGAACTTGTATTCAGCACTGTAAACCTCAGGTTTGATAATTTATTCCCCGAACTAGATTATCCTTCCTGAATTTGGTTGATAGTTCAATTGTAGTCGTTAACTCGCTGATCTTATAATATGCTGAACTTAGTCTTGAAGAGAACTTAGCCTGATGTAGTTTGTTAGAGTATCTTAGTCTGATGAGTTTTGTAAGCCGAGAATCTTAGTCTGATGAGTTTTGTAAGTCAGTCTACTGAACCTGTACTGCAGCATTTTTTGCTGTGTATAATATGATCTCTTGGATGGTATAGCATATCTGTATTGTACCCAAACTGTACCTAGACTTTGTTTTGATTTGATTTTGTAACAGTTCGGTTTATATATATATATATATATATATATATATATATATATATATATATATATATATATACATTTGTACTGTGTACGCTGTGAATCTTATTCATATATACTCATGCACTCCAGCTTAACCTGAACTTGATTTGAACCTATTTGTTTAATCACATCAACTATACAAGTCATCTGAATCTGTTAATCACTTGTTCAATCAAACATAGAACTTGATCTAGGTTTAACATTTTATCACATATAGTTTATTGCAAATCCAACTTCCAATTTTCCTTAAAACGTGTTTACTGCTTTGTCATACTCCGAACTTGTTTGATTAATCTGCTAAGTGTTTAAAAAGTTTAAGAAGTTAAAATACTCATGATCCATTGATTCCAATGAAGTCCATCAATGAGCCGGGGTCATTACCAAAATTTCCAAAAGTGAACATGAATTCGAGGAAGAAGTAATCACACCGTATTTAGTACTATAAACTAAACCATTATTTTCCCCAACAACGGGAAAAAGTAGTCTTTTGTCAAAATTATAGATTCTTTATTAATGGTATCTTTTCATTAGTGCATTGACTGTTGAAGGTGATTACAAGTCTTTGTGTTAATCTTCTATTCGTATATACATTCTAGTATGTGTTTAAAGTTGACTGCATTCTCAAAAATGATTAGGTAAAACCTGGTTTAAATGCGGATATGGGTGTGGATAGGTCATGGATGTATGATCAATGGCATACCCTTCCAAAAACAGGGTTGAAAAAAGAATATGTAATTGGAGTTGATCACTTTATTGAACATGCCCGTTCAAGAACGTTGTCTTCAAGCTCCATCCGTTGCCCTTGTGCACGGTGTTTAAACACAAAATTATTTGAATGTGACATGGTGAAACTACATTTACTAAAAAATGGATTTATGCCTTACTATGAAGTGTGGACATCACATGGTGAAGAACTTCATGTTTCTCCAAGAAATGTAGATGTGAGATCTCGCCAGCCTGAACAAAGTACATACATGCAGGAGAACCTTGAAACGAATAATACATTTGTGGATATGGTATTTGATGCAGCTGGTCCGTCATTTGTTGCTTCACCTACAGAAAATGTACAAACAGAGGAACCAAACCCCAACGCTAAAGCATTTTTTGAGTTGTTGAAAAATGCCCAGGAGCCTCTTTGGCCTGGGTGTACAGGGGATACAATATTGTCGGTAACTGCCAAGCTTCTTAAAATGAAATCTAGCCACAATGCATCGCAGGCATTGTTTAATGACATGTTGGACACATTCAGTCATAACTTGCCAGTGGGACACAAGCTTCCTGCAAACTTTTATGAAGCTAAAAAAATTGTTGAAGCTTTAGGTCTTCCCCATAAGATAATAGAGGTCTGTATGAATGGGTGTATGTTGTTTTGGAAGGAAGATGATAAGTTATCAGAATGTAAATTTTGCAAGCATGGTCGTTGGAAAGGTAGGCATCGGACAACAAATAGGCAGGGTCGGAACATCCCTTACAAAAGACTTCACTATTTGCCCTTAATTCCACGATTGCAACGATTATTTGCATCTAAAGTGACAGCCAAATACATGTCTTGGCATGCACAAAGAACATCAGAACCCGGTTTAATGGGTCATCCTTCAGATGGTGATGCTTGGAAAAATTTTGATGCACAGCATAAAGACTTCTCACATGACCCTCGCAATGTCAGATTAGGCATTTGCATTGACGGATTCCAGCCTTTTGGGCAGTCTGGGAAAAAATTTTCTTGTTGGCCAATTATGGTTACCGTATACAACTTGCCGCCATGGATGTGTATGAAAAGGCCTTACATATTTCTTACACTATTGGCACCTGGACCTGAAAATCCGAAACATAAGATTGATATATACATGCAGCCGTTGATTGAAGAGTTAAAGCAATTGTGGGACCATGGGGTAGAAACATATGATGTTCATAGTAAGCAAAATTTCATGATGAAAGCATCTGTAATGTGGACTATTGGTGACTTTCCAGCTTATGCTATGTTGTCTGGTTGGAGCACAGCTGGAAAACTTGCTTGCCCATATTGCATGCAGCACTCAAGTACATTTTCTTTGGAAAATAGCAGAAAAGTTAGCTTCTTTGACGTCCATCGAAAATTTTTGCCAATGAATCATAGGCATAGGAAGAATAAGAAGAATTTTAGGAGAAATCATACGGTTCAAGATCCTCCACCTCCACGGCTCAATGGAGATCAATTGTGGGAAAAAGTAAAATATCTGCCTAAAATGGTGGAGACTGGGGGTGTTGTGAAAACGTTGCCGGGAAAAAGCGTCTCTCACAATTGGGTCAAAAACAGCATATTATGGGAGTTGCCGAATTGGAGGTCTAATATGATCAGGAATAATCTTGATGTCATGCACATTGTCAAAAATGTGTTCTGTAATGTGTTTTACACAATAATGGACACAAAAGGTAAAACTAAAGATAATGGCCCTTCTAGAGAGGATGTGAAGATACATTGTAATCGTAAAGAACTGCATATCCCAGAGGGTAGTACCACCAAACCACTGGCTCGGTATGAGCTTGACAAAGAGCGTAAGAGGGCACTTCTTGATTGGATAAAGGCATTGAAGTTTCCTGATGGATATTGCTCTAACTTATCTCGTTGCGTAGACTATAATGCATTAACTCTCACTGGCATGAAAAGTCATGACCGTCGTATGTTCATGATGCGGTACGTTCCAGGTGGCATTTCGGGAGCTTTTACCGAGCCGGTATGGAGTACGATTACCGAGCTAAGCATATTTTTCAATGACCTCACATCTCCTGTCCTAAACAAAAAGCATATTGAGCATATTGATGAAAATATGGCTTTGCTTCTATGTAATCTTGAACAAATATTTCCTCCTGCCTTTTTCGACTCTATGGAGCATCTCCCAATACATTTGGCATATGAAGCTATGGCCGGCGGACCTGTACAATACCGCTGGATGTATCCATTTGAAAGATTTTTGTACCACTTGAAAAAAAAAGTAAAGAATAAAGCAAGGGTCGAGGGATCAATTATTAATGACTATATAATAGAGGAGACCTCTATTTTTTTATCGCATTACTTCAAAAGTGGGGATGAGGACATCGATGATGCTGAGACAGACAAAACCACACAATCATCTTTGCCTCGTCCATTGCGTCCAAAATCTAAACCAAGGTATCTTGACCCTATGGAGTACAAAGCTGCGCATTTATTTGTTTTGCTCAATACACAGGTTTTCGAAGACCATCAAAAGTAAGATATTTCATTTTTCTATATGCGTATTTTTATAACCAAGCATGTAAATGTGTCTTATGAAAATAAATCACATGCGGCAAATTACGAAATTTGAAATGGAAATGCATCATCACATACCAAATGATGCTGCAAGGAATCGAATATTGGAGACGGAATTTTCAAATTGGTTTGAAACACATGTACGTCATTAGCCAATATTCCAAATATATTCTTTTGTATACACTTTATTTTTTGCATTATTTTTATTATGGTCTTTGAATTTGTAGATTCAAAATTCAGATGAAAGAAACTTCGATACATTTGCATGGGATGTATCATTTGGTCCAAAAACAGAGGTATTGACATATGATGCATGTGAGGTGAATGGCTTTGTATTCCACACAGTTGACTATGGTAAGGATAAGAACACATATAACAGTGGAGTACTCGTCAAAGGCAATCATTTTGGTGAAGTCGAATGTCAGTATTATGGTCAATTACTTGAGGTGATTGAGTTGTCATACCAGGGAGCATCTAATGCTCATTTTGTGTTGTTCAAATGTGAATGGTTTGATCCTACGGTAGGTGTGCGAACATATCGCAAATTCAATAGATTGGTTGAAGTGAATCCTTCCAAGAAGTGGCATAGGAATAGACAAGAACCGTTTGTTTTTGCTTCACGGTACGCTCAAGTGTACTACTGCACTAATCCAAGCACGCGCAGATCACAAGATGGTTGGAGAACAGTGATCCCAATGAAAGCACGTGGTGAAATTGACATGGACATTGTTGATATACCATTTCAAGAGGATACCACAGATATGCCTCCCATCGAAATAGCCGAAGATGAAATGAATGATCCCTTGAATGATTCTTCCGGTGTTATGGTTGATGTAGACATGGGGCACCTATTAAGGCAGACAATGGGTGATGAAGAAGAAGCAAATTTGTGGCAGGATTCGGAAACTGAGGATGACGAAGATAATAATGACAACGAAGAATCGGATGATGATGAAGATTAATGGAATATGTGGTTTGATCTATATAAGCAAGGAGTTTTCGATCCGTATGACATTTTCGGAAACAATAATGTGAGTATTGAATTTCAAGCATTGTTCATTTTTAGCATGACCTACTTTTTACCTTTCCCTTTTCACTACGCAACTTTTCTCATTTAATCTGGTGTACGATTACCGAGCTAAGCATATTTTTTTGTAAGATAAGAAAAGCATTGAAATATCCTTCCACTCTAGAAACTTTTGCGGCTGTTTGCATAAGAAAAGAATTATGATTCTGGATGCACAGTTAATAATAAGTTTAATGTTCAACCCATTATTATGTTCATGTAATGGTTCAAGTTGTTGAATGTCTTTTTTTCACCAATTAAATCTTTTTGGTAAATTTGTTGTTATAATGGCATGTTAACAGTTCTTCTTGTGACTGTGTGTATTTCTTACAACATTTATGCTTTTGTCGAAGGATTACATGTAATATAAGCCATTTCCTTAATTATTTTTTCATTTTCCCTGGTTAATTGTTCAAGCTCTTTGCTGAAACGGTGATGCGGTTGAGCTTCTGCTAAAGTGGGCCGGTGCACCGATGAAATTTGTGAAGTTTTTCTTAGATAGTAATTTGGAGCATCATAAAGAATAAGCACTATGTGACTCTGTTTCCTTATTTTGTCAATATTATCTTCAGTTATGTTGCTGCTGCTATCTAAGAAAATACACACGCACTCCATCAGATGTAGGGCTGTAATTGAGATCTTTATATCTTTTTTTGGTAATATATATAAATATACACTACTTATATTATATAACTATATAACAGTACTGTTATATATAAATAATTATGTGGCTAAGTTATATATAGTAATATATAATTGCTAAATCCTCACAAATTAACAATAAGTGTATACAAGAAGTTGTTTTTCCAACAAAAAAAGTGTAACAAGAAGCAAAATACAAAATTAGCCTATAAATTGTCATATAATGATTTTGTTATGTGCAAATTAATATATAAAGTATATTTATACGATTGTATACATCATAAGTTCTCATAATGTATATAGGAATTTTACGCCGGTGCACCGTACTACATGTGCATCATTGTAGAATCGACCTTGTGAAAGTCGGTTTTGGTGTCAAAAGCAAATTTTCATAAGATCGATTATGTGAAATCAATGTGGTACACCGTTAGAATGAGTGAGCTGCTAATAATAACCTTCTAAGTTATACATACATACACATACATACATACATACATACATACATACAGGGGCGGATCTAAAGCCACCTAAGGGTGGTCCACGGACCCCGCTAAAAATAAAAATACACTGCATTTTATCTATAGAAAATATTTCGGACCCCGTGAAAAAAATTATTTAGTGTGTTAAATATTTACGGACCCCGCTGAAAAAAAGTTCTGGGTCCGCCACTGCATACATACATCGTGGACAATACTGTTTTGCCATTGTGGATGCACTTGCATCAGATACTCTGAAAATACTGTATTTTACAGTTTTAAATGCATATTTTTCTAGTTTACAGAATCTCTATCTAATATGAAATGCATCAGATTCTCTATTTTACATAATGACTTAGAGATAAAGAAAAATTTACAGAATCTGGATAAATGCGGTAGATGTAAAAGAAATTTTACAAAATCTATAGTTTAAAGTAAAATGTAGAGCATCTGCTGCACTGATACTTTTCCTAAATCTGAATGTTGAAATCTCTAAAATACAGTTTTTCAAGGATTTATAGTATATACTGCATCTGATGCTTGAGGCCTTTATAAACTATAGATTCTACCTAGTCAGTACAAAACTCTCTTAAACTTAATTTGAAGTATATGCATGCTCTCCGATCTCATATATATTTGAGTAATGTATAGGCTTCACGAAGAACAGTTTATGGGTTAATGTTTTTGTAGGTTGTTTGAAGAACAATCTAGCACTCATGTGTTCAAATCGAGGAAACCCTTGTACAACTTCTTATATAATATGTCACTGTTAAGAAAAAAACGTTAAACCCTAATCGTGAGGGCCCCTCGCCCCCGATCCCACAGGAATGCGAGGAGAGGTTAATCAGGTAACCTAGAGCTTAGAGTCAAGGGTTGCCTTAGACTACTGCACTGAAGTTTTTATCATTGGAAATCAACCCCTTTTACGGGAATCGAGTCAAGGGTTGCCTTAGACTACTGCACTGAAGTTTTTATCATTGGAAATCAACCCCTTTTACGGGAATCGAACTTCTGATCTCCAGCATATGGTCCGGGCATGACTACAACACCCCAGCTCCTCACCACTAGACCATATCAGGGGATATATGTCATTGTTAAGAGTAATGATCTATATAAGCACAACCACTGTGTGATTACCTGTGGCACAACAATCATATGTACCACTGATCATGATGAGTCTAAATTGATAATGATGTAATATAACAAGACATACATATATATACTATGAAAATGACTATATACTACCTCCGGTCCAAAATAAAAGTCACCGTTGACTTTGGCACGCATATTAAGGAGGCAATAACTAATCGAATTTTTACACTATCATGACGAAATTACCCTCTAGCCTTTGTTCGGTCAATTGCGGTGTAAACAATGGGTAATTTCGTCATGATAGAGTAAAAATTCGATTAGTTATCGCCTCCTTAATATGCGTGCCAAAGTCAACGGTTGACTTATATTTTGGACCGGAGATAGTACATGATTAACAAGAGAGAGTACAAAACCCTTTTCCAAATCTTTAGTTCTTAATCTTGAAATGGTTACTTTTGAGCATCTTGAGAATTGAAAGATTTAGTTAGCACAAAAAACTAAAAACAAAAAAAAGTAAAAGGATTGGTCCCTTTCGTCCTGTGGTTAGGATATCGGTAGTAACGGTTAGGTACAAAACATTTCAAAATACAAGGTTCGTCGAATTGTTCCAATTTCACATACGTCCATATGGGTGTAGAAAAAATCATAGAAAATTATGATAGCCATTTCATTTAAAAAATTAAGGGTAAAGAAAGATTATTAAAATAATTGTTTCAATGTGTATATGTTGTTCTAATTTTTAAAGCGTCCTGCTTAAAAAACGTTTAAATAATGTTTAAAGTATAGAAATACACCATTTTCAATATTTAATAAAAATTGATGGGATAATAATATTTCACATGAAATCAATAATAATTTCAATGTGTACTTGTCATTGTAATCAAGATGTGTTCAAAAAAAGAAAAGAAAAAGCAAACGCTAGTAGTTATTAGAAAATATTATGATTATAAGAATCATCACCAATAAGGACTTCTTTCTTTAAGAAAAAAAAAATCTCTAAAAAGACCATAAAAAGAAAACATAATAATTAGCTGTATTTAATTTGCAAAGACTTTAATTAGTCCAAAAAAATTAAAAAACTGCAATCGCACATTACGCCATTACGGTAGAAAATGGATGTCGTGCAAATTTTGGTTTCACTAAAAATCGAAATCAAATATTTTACTATCTGAGAAAATCAATTGGCGGGACTGAAAATTTAGTATTTCCCACAATTTTTTATTTCATCAGTACTATATAAACCAAAACCCTACATCTGCCATCGATATCAAACCAGGAAAGATCATTCTACCAAAAAGAAAAGAACGATCCCCAATTTCTCCTCTTAGCTTTGTTTGGGCATCTACAGATCAAAGGTACTATGTTCATATTATCAATTTTAAAGCGTTCTCAATCTTATTTTTTATATTTTCAGATGAATTTATTGTTTCAAAAATTATATTTTTTTGGTCAGAAAATTATTTGGACTATGTAGTTTAATTTTTTCTTTCATGACATATGCGAATTGGTGTGTTATGCTTCTAATTTGGAAATTTTGAATTAGTTGATGCAATAATCAAGATTTTCTTTGGAAAAAATTAATAGTTTAGTCATTTTTTCTCGTTAATCATAGAACATTTTGTCGATAGATTCATTTTATAAATACCTTTCAATCTCGTGGGGGAATGAGATGAACAAATCAACACTTAAAATTACATAGATGGACTTCTCTCTGTAGTTTGTTGGTTCTGCTATTCTAAAAAAGATCCTCTCGTCTAATTTAGAATTCTTTTTGGGGTATGAAACTGCATAACATAGAAATCTCTGCTGTGTCATTTATTCTTGTTTTTTGTTGATAAAAGTGTAAATTTATTCTGAAACAAAAAAAATTGTCGGACACTTTATTTTACGTAGATAAAAAAAGTCTGTTCTCCTCTATTTTTTAATGAATATTGTGGGAAACTTAATAAATCAATATAGATTTTCTAACACTTTTTTTTTTGCTAAAAATAGTATATTGATTTAATTAGCTAGCAGAAAGCTGTATGATCACCATTTGCTTATCTTTCACTTTTACCCAACTTTTCTATGTTATAGCTTTCGGATATGTGGCTAAAAAAATATTCCTATGTTTTTTCTTTTAATCACTTACATTAACTTATATTTTGCAGACACCGTGATGGTTCGTGGTGGGAAAGTTTGCTTTCGTGGCTCTCGAACTAATGGTAGTGTCTCATTATCTTCTATTACACAATTTTATCAACAAAGACGCAATACCACGTCATCGTCTGTTACTCAAGATCAGTCTAGTCCGGAACGAGAGGGGGTTGCTTCAACACCTTCACATCTCCAGAGAGCTTCTGGAACCAATGAACAACATGTACCATCCGGTGATACCGAAATGAGTCCTAATGACACACCTTCTGCTGGCATTAACATGTCCCCTACTGGCACGACAACTTTCGGCGAGGAAGAAGAACATGTGTCTAATGATCCATCTCCAAATGGTCGAGTTGCGGCATCTAGTAGCAATCCTCAACCATCTCTTTCTGCTGAGAATGGACAGTATGTACTCTAATTTATTTTTTTCGATCGTTTAGCTATGAAATTATTGACATATTCTTATTTTTTTGAATAGTTGGGTGCCATTAGATCATCATCCTACAAAAATTTGTGTGCGTATAATGAAGCAAAAGGTTGATAAGTTTTGGCCCACATATACTAAAGTCCCAGTTGAAACCCGAGATCAGTGGTTTGTAGAGTTTACGGTACATTTTCTAATTTTATTTTTCATTATCACAATTTTTTACTC
The DNA here is from genome assembly GCA_036785695.1 of Gentiana straminea. Classification (NCBI taxonomy): domain Eukaryota; kingdom Viridiplantae; phylum Streptophyta; class Magnoliopsida; order Gentianales; family Gentianaceae; genus Gentiana; species Gentiana straminea. Next base: position 7,512,928 of record JAVUPR010000167.1, on the reverse strand, counting down.
TTCAAAGAAATTAAAATTTATTGTTCTTGAAATATTGAAATTGCTTCCTTTTTGTTGATAACTTCAATTTACAGCGTTATTTCACTATTAAAGATGAGGATCTTGGTCGGGTGAGAGAAATGTTTGATTCTACTCTTTTACGGCAATTTAGGAACAAGATGCATCGGGCAAAGAAAGGGTATTTAAAGGATAAATTCATGCCAGGATGGATACATCAATCTGTACAAAAAGAATACATAGATCATTGGCAGAGTGAGAAATTCAAAAACAGATCTGAAATTAACACCAAAAACAGAAATCGGGTTGATCCTGCAACCGGACGAAAAGTTGCTAAGAACACTTGTGGTTCTAGATCTAGCAATGATACGAGGGTTTATATGGTACGTTGTTAAGATTTATTATTACTTCTTCACTTGTTTGTTATTTTAACCAGATTTAAAAATATTGTTATGCGTACATTTTTTTCTCTAACTATGGCAATATAAATTTTTTAATTTGACTGTAAATGGTTTTATTTGTTTCTGCTCTATGAATGCAAAACCATGTTATATATAGGAAAGGAAGTTAAAGCGTGCTGTGTCTAGTTGGGAGTTGTATCATTTTATCCACCATCACCGAGAAGATGAGAGTCCAGTTGATGAATGGGCTGAGGAGATAGATGTAAGTTGTTGTAACCATTATTTCGTATATATTAATAGTTGAAATTTATTAAATTTTTTTTGGTGTAGGAAAAGATGTTGGAGATATGTCCTGATGTGGAATCATTTTTGAGAAAGGAAGATGCTACACTTACACCTGACTTGTTAGCACGAGCTGACGAAACATATGTGCAAACTATGATAGGTTCGCAACGTAATGCATCCGGTTTGGGGAACTTAACTCGAGAGTACCTTTCATCCTCTTTTAATTCTACTCTGATGGCTCGCGTGCCAGACCTTCGAGTACAAGAGCTTACTGAACAGGTAACACAATTAACTCAAGAAAACCACGAGCTAAAGAAGATGTGGGAAGAACAAAAAGGTCGTGATGCTGAGCGAGATCGTCGGGATTCTGAGCGTGATGCACAACTCAAGATGCTTCTAGAGAAGATTGGTCGTTCTAGTGATTGAGTTGTTTTTAGCAATAAAATAATTTGTTTCTTGAAAATTGTCTACTAGTTATGAATAAATTTTGATTTCATGTTGGAGATATTATTTGACTATGAATAAAATTATTTTGGATTTTTTTTATCATGATTTCATTTGTGTTTCAATTGTTTATGCAAATGGAAGATGTTTATTATTTTATGAGATAATTTTATAATATTGAATAATTTTTTAAATAATAAAAATAATGCAAAATATGAAATATAAATTTGAACGTATAATAATTCCAAATATATTGATTTGTTTTGTCACAAATCTATACAATATCTGGTTTCAGTACAATCGACATTTATCTCTTTTTAGTTTATTTCCTTTGAATAATAGATAATTATTTGGTTGTATTCCTTTTTACTAGTGGTTGTGAAGTATGAAATATATTTGAGATTTATTGTGGATTATATTTGGATTAATCTTTTCTTTTTGGAGTATTAGATACGTCTATAACATGATATAGAATTCCAAGTTTAGCCCTACCGATGGTGCGACTTGATCAACCGTTCCGACAATAGTGTCGAGTTTCGGGTCCTCGATATTGTTCCATCCTTTAGGTTCTGAGTTTGATCAGTTCCATGATAAATGCTTGTTTCGATTTATGCGTATTCGGATGTATTATATTCGATTATTATTCCACTCTTTGTATGATGTGATTGTTTCGTAAGGCTTACGTGTGCATTTGGTCACAAGATGTGCACGTTCAGAACGGCCTTTACCATTTTACCCTTGCTATGGTTTGGGCCGTTACGGTTGGTATCGGAGCGCTGGGTTCATGAGACCGGGCGTTTATTCTTGTTAGGTTATGATCTTTAGAGCTAAGTTTGATAGTGCCTAGGCTCGTTCTATACTAACTGTATTGTTCTTTTGCAGATGGTAAACCCTTTTTGTTCTGTTTTTCTTTTGCTTCTTCTTCTAGTGAGTGGTCGATTAGTGGCAATCAACCTCGGGTTTAGCCACTAGTTCTTCCTTTACCTCTTTGTTTAGTCTAGGTTCCCTTTCCAGCTTATGGAGTGAGACCTCTACCTCCACCTCTAGTGCTACCTATGCCAGGAGTATCTAGAGATGTTCTCTCACCTTGTTGACCACCTCATCCAGAAACAAGGTTTGATTATCATAGTTAATGAAGACAAGGTTCAATGCTGTTAGGAAATCTACGCGGAAACGCAACGGATTTTAAAATTTAATTTTCTTTTTGCCCAGATCGACTTCGTTTAAGCAACAAGCATAAAAGAAGTAGACTAAGAATTACCTTGGATGATTTAAAATAGATCGTTGTTTTGTCTACGGTTGTAGTTTTCACACGAAACTGCCCAAGCGTTCGACCTCTACCGCTAGTCCACACGAACAACCCGCTGGAATCCCACATTGGATTGTTACCAGAAAAACTTGGTTGCTAGACCACATTTTCTCTCTCTAAGAAGCTCTCAGTTTATTTAGTAAATTAGAACTCTTCTAATTGTGATGTACAAAAGAGCTAGTCAACCTCTTGCTTATATAGGGGTAGGTTGCGCCCTAAGTAGCTAACATTCCCAATGGGAAAAGCTTCTGAATGGAGTAAGGAGAAAGAAAACATTTTACTAGTAAAATAAGAAAAATATATATTCTAGATTTATCTCATCTAATACTCAATATCAAATATTAAATATTTCCAAGATATATATTGTCAATATCTAATGTTGAATATATCTTTATTATATTACCATAAACCAATTTACACATGTATATATATCACATATATATTACACATGTACACATGTATATCACATATACATGATACACATATATCTAGATGCTTACATATATTAATATCCAATATTAATACATAATAATATAATACTACGATTAATTACTTTGCAAAATCCATGTGTATCATATACACCTAAATTTCGACCCACATGTATTAAATATATATATTTAATTAATCAACATAATTAATATCTTGTATTATATTTATTCATAATAAATAAATACCACAATATTAATTTATCACTATAACACTTTATAGTCGAGATGAAACTTTCCATATTTTGTTATCACTATAACCGAATTTTAATCTGGCTAGATGTTCTTATGTGTGTGACCCGATAGGCTTCCGAATATGTTGGCCGTAGACACAAAGTGCATTTACTAAAATACCCTTTATACCTAACGATCATAGGTAGCGTCTAGCAACACGCCATGACTCCCAATCATCGGAAGAATCAAATGCAATGACTATTACCTTTCATGTGAAACGGTTACCATGTAAATAGAATCATATCGCTATTACAATATACATACGGTCGTATCTCGAGTGTCAATACATTAACGATCGTATCTTATAATCCAGATATCATGCTCTCTCGAAGTAACTCATTTACTCCCACTTTACAAAGATTCACGAGAGTAAGATAATCCTTATAAGAAGGCCCTTTCGGATATTTAATCATATACATAGGATATGCGATTTTCGGACGAGCAACATGAATCCTACGCATGCTTCAGTATCACACCCAATCATTACCGCATTATCGCCCAATGGCTAGGGGAAACCCCAATAATGTCAAAGTATTACAATCTACACTATGATGTCATGAAGACTCCGGTCTTAGAATAATTACACAACCGCCACATAATGCGACACTTAATAAAGTAAGTAGGTCAGTTTAACGTACGCATTCTTCAATACACATCCACGTACAGTCCAGGTGTCCTTAGACTTTGATAGACGAGATCTATCCCTATCTTCAATAAGATATAAGAGATCTAATATAAGCTAGTCTAGTCGTACTATTAATGTCCTGTTTAATAGTACATACGACTAGAGACATTTAAGCGTCAAACTTAATAAAGTGATTCGAGATCTCATCAACCATAATCACTATTATGATTTCTCTTTCACAGTTTGACACTAGGGGCGTAATCATATATACAATATCATAATTGGTCTGTTAAACAAACAAATATATTATAACAAAAATCCATTTATTATGTACAAACACAAAGAAATAGTAGAAATGATCCGACCCGGTCGGATCCGGTCCAATACGAATAGGTTTAGGACACTATTTCAACAATCTTCCACTTGGCCTAAAGCCAATCACTCGTATACACAAGACCAAGTTGAGACACAAGAATCTCATGCAATACTCGTAAGCAACCCTAAGCGTGAACGATCACTATCCGTAGGGACCCAGCCTATCTTCACATCATGCTCCAAATGATCAAGTCAAAAGGAACTGCCTCAACACATACATGAATCTCTGACGAGACCCTGGTCCTTGCTTCAAGCAATGAATCTAATACTATATCAGCTATACAAAAAAGTGGAAGGTACAAGGTTCATGAATGAACATCTTAGATCCATGTACCGCTGCACCTCTTAGGCACTACTGTGTTTTGGCCCAGTTGTAGAATATCCAGTGATCTCTTGCTGAGAACTTTTCCAGCTCTCTGCATCATTTTCTTAAAGTGATTGCAAACCCATACTGTAGCTCCCACTATCTTCATAAGACTCGGGGTATACATATGTATATCTACATTTCTTTGCTTCCAAGTTTCAATAAATTAGGAACCCATCCTTAACACTTTTATAGATATTCTCGACATCTACCAGAATCACTTTCATACTTATTCATGACTCCTCGTGCAGTATGAACACCTGGTACAACTCTTATGATATGGATCCTATTGCAACAGCAAAGGGAACCTTCCATGAGTATCATCTTTTACGTTATCTTCAGGACTGATGTCCTGTCATAGATAGATCCCGAAAACACCGGCTAGCAATATCTCTTGCTGTGATCCATGCTAAACTCTTTTAGCATCCCATCTATAAGGGTGAATTGTGATGATTAAGCAGCATCCAAATCTATCACTATAGATTCTTATTTCCAAAATAAGAGTTGCTATTTCCATGAACTTTCATAAAGATCTTGAACTATCAAATATTAATTGACTGTAACATGGGATGATAATTCGCGAGAAGGATATGCAACACCTTACTCAAAAATCATAACATTCCCACTAACCCTTTTGCACATTAGGCATATCTTTTCTTTTGATCAAAATACACTCTTTGATTATCAAAGTAAAGAACTTATACAGAGAAACTTGTTTGAGTCTATAAGTGGATCTCGCAAGCTCACAAATCATGTTATCGTCTATGAACATCAAGCCATTGGCCCAACGTTTTCAACACTATCATAGAGCCATGATACGTAGCTACAACAAGCATTATCTGAACAGATTTAAGCATAGGTGGTAGCATACATGTAATTACAGGGTTTACACCCTATAGCCTTCAGCGATCAACTCAGCTTAACTAGTAGTCGTATTACCATCCATGTCAGTCTTTCATAAATACCTACTACACATTTCAGAGACATTTCGTTCAAGTAAGTCAGACTAGGTTCATAACCCGGTTGTCACGCATGGAATCTACTTCAGACATCGTGGCTCCAAGCCATATCTCTCAATTTTGCCTTTCGAGCATTTCTATATATAAGTCGTGAGATCTTCATTCTTCAAGATGAACTTACCATTAGCCCACTCAGGCTTGTGGTGACCTTTAGACTTATAGAATACTTTTGTGCATTGAGCAATGTCCTGCACCTCATCACATAGGTCCGGTATAGTAATATCTAGGGCATCGTCGTCATCTACCAATAATTACAACTATACCCTTACTAATGTATAATTACTAAATACACCACATATATCACAATATATCGTAATAGTTTTTGAATCGTTTGGTTCACTAATCTAAATTGGGCATGTTCATGTGGATTTTTGCACATATGCTCTGCTGTTGATGTTGGGTTGTAATGTTGCTTGAATTTGTTCCGGGTTCCCGGATTCACTGCATTGTAATTTGTCGTATCATCTTTGCTTTGGTGCATTTTGTTCTCAAGTGTTTGTTATCAAATGGTTAGTTGAAGTTGACATGATTAAATTCTCATTTCCGGTTCTTAATGAATTGAAACCAAAATGGGATCTATTGTTCAATTTCTGTTGGAGTTACGTCTTGATATGACTTTACCTAGCTAGTTCATATGATGCTTTGTATGGTTTGCTGATGATTCTTTAAAGAAAGTTGTTTTTTTTTTGTGGTCTGATGTGTTTGACAGTTTGTTGTGGACATTGTGAGACATTCAAATCATGTGTTCAGGCTGTATTATACAATGCTTCTATTCAATGGCGCTTCTTGACTATGATAGACTATCTACATGGATGAGAGTTTTGTTGGATGTCCTGCTATTTCTGGTTGCCCCCTGGATGGTTCTGATGAAAGTTTTATTTATCTTCATTTGGTTTGGATTTTGATGTAAAGCTTTAGGATGTATCGGCATGAGATGAAGACATATTCCGTCTACTTAAGAAAATTGATGCGAAGATGAATACAACAGATAAGAAAATTTGGTTGTTGATAGTGTTGTTAGTTGCAATTGCGATGTATGAGTGGAAATAGGTTGTGGTGGAATGAATTGTGTATGGACACTCTATTTTATTGTTAAGTGAGTTATCTATTGTTAGGTATTCAGCACTTAGATTAACGTTGTAGTTCCTGGAATTGACCAATTTCTGATGCGCTGTTGTGTTTTCACTTCGTTTTTTATTTTTAGACTGCACGTTGTTTCATGTTCCTACGTGAAAATAGGTGACACGATCTATTATTTTTGGTGAGAAGATTTCTTGTCAATGTACCGTAAAGAAATACAAGCACATAAGTATTAAATGACGTCTTTGATGGCACCGTTATGTATTTATTGTGACACAGTGTCGAAAGTACTGAACCCGTGAAAAGTAGATCCTCAACTTTTAAACAGAGTCCTCCAAAAAAAAAAAAAAAAAAAAAAAACCACACAACGACAACTACTTTAGAATTGAGTTCACATGGTTTATTGTGAAAACTGAATGCCAAAAAGTCAATTTTAAGTTTTAGAATCGAATGTTAAAAAAATTGATACCATAATGATATCATAACGGTAGGCTTGATGTACTTAACTTGTCATTAGCAATTTTGTGATAAAAAAAATGCACTAAACACTGTTTAAATGACACTGAAAAGTTTTTAGAAATGAATTATTGAACTAGATCAATCTAAATTGATGTTTTACTTTGAAAGCAATGAACAAAATTAGAAAAGGAAGAGGACGTATTACATTATAATGAAATTTAATTACAACCTAAAACAATTAACAAACAATGTGATAGAGTAAACAGCCAATGTGACATTTCTACATTTGAAATATAAATTGACGAGTGAGCAGTCAACGTAAACATAATGCCCATATGCTCTTGCCTTAGAGACATCCGGGTCAGATTATGTGGGATCAGGTTTAGTGGTAATTGGATAAACCGAAGCAATTGCAGAGTTTCAAGGAGCTCGAGTTGCAGACGATTCCCCACTCGGAGGATTGTCTGGTATGGATATTGGCTACGAGGCCCAAAAAGTAAAATTGGGATACCAGGAAGAAGTACGCTAAGGAAGAAGTTTCACCAAAGAAAGAAGAGCTACTGTAATTCCTAACACTATGATTTGAACAATTCACTGTTGGTTAGTTGTTCCAAATAGAGTATCCATGGAAAAACTTTCCATTCAATAATTGAACTGATTATGAACAAGCCTTTAATAAGCTACTCAATGTTGTTGTGCTAGGGCTAATATTGTCATTATGCATTCTCAAAAGAAGTTCAATGCATGACTTACTATAATATCACCTCTCAAGCTATAGCCTGCAATCATTGAGTTGCATGAAACTAAGCTCTCCTCATTTATCTGCTAAAAAACTTATTCCATTTTTTAACGGTTACATTTTTTTTTGTACATATCAACAAGACCTGAGCTAGTGAAATCGTCCAAGCAAAAACCCCCGATTATCAACTCCTTGTGAATCCTCTCTCACGTGTCTAAGTCCATAAGTCAGAGAGCACGACGCTATCGAAGCTATGGCTGTTGTAAAAGTGATTGATTCGTGCTTCGATTCGAATCCATCCAGTTTCTTAAACATATCCAACGCTTTCTCATACTGTCCACTCTGAAAATAGCAAGAAAACACCAAGTTCCGGCTTGCAACGTCTTTTTCACGCATTCCATCGAATAGTTGTACTGCTTCACGAAACATATCACACTTAGCATACAGAACAATAATCGAGCTAGCTACTGCAACATCAAACCAAATCTCATTCTTGAACAAACTGGCATGGACCATTCGACCATTTTTCGCGCTCTTTAATGATCCACAGGCCTTGAGAACCCTTGGACACGTGTAATAATTAGCTTTAACATAACTATACTGCAATAATCTTTTAAAGAGTTCAACAACTTCTTCAAACAAAAAGTTCTGGGTATAAGCGGCTAGCAAGCAAATCCACAAAGTTATGAGTTATGACCAACAGGTTACTAATAATATTGAAAACTAGCATTGTTGAATTGAAATCTTTGTAAGTGATGTACAGCTCGATGAGAACGTACTTTTGTTAATGACCTTGAAGATATGCATGAACTCAGCAAAGAAATAAGCCTCTAAATTTCCATTCAGAACCTAAAGATTTACTCCAAAAGGTGAATATTGTTTACAAATTTTCAATCAACAGATAACTACCAAGGACAAATCTTTGGTAGTATTAAAGAAAAATGCATTTCAAAGATTTTAATGAAAATCATCCATTATAATTGGTAATTGAATAGCTATATAGTGTGAGTAGCAAAACTGTTACATGGGAAACTACGGGGAAATGGAACATAGGAAACTACTAGTTGCAAGACGCAACAAAATAATATGATAACTCTCAACTACAGTTTAACAACCATAGTACTGAAGATTTCAACTCTAGAATCATTCAACGCCCTTATTACGTCCGGATTCAGCAACGCTGGAACTTCATTTATAACGGCATTAGATCTTTTCAACTACAAAAATAAAAAAATAAAAAAAATAAAAAAAAAAAATAAAAACATCATGTCCAACTATGATTCAATAAAAAAGAAAAGAGAGGAAAAACACATAAATAAGGAATCTGATATATACTGTCAATTTGAGTGTTTGCAAAGGACCGGACAAATTCGGATCAGGTTAATCAATTCAGTAACAAGTTGTCCAAGATCTCGAATATCAGATAATATGACTGTAACCTCCAACTCTTCTAATTTGGGATGCCCACCAGCGGAGAAAGCAGCGTCAACCTCCTCTTCTAATTTAGGGATGCCCACCGGCGGAGAAAGCAACGTAAAACCATTCAGTTAATACCTACAAAAGGGAAAAATAATTTAACAACCAGCTATGCAATGAAAGTAATGAAGAGGTAAGATAGTTACTACCTCAAGTGTGATAGGATAGGACGGACTTAGACTAAGCACCTCCAGCTGAGAACAAAACGAGCGAAATACATGTTTAAATGCCTTCATAGGGTTAGTAAACGAGTCCCTTGTATAGACAAATCTACTAGTCTAGGTAGATTCACCAAAACCAGATTCCGGAAAGGTTCAAGCAGTGAAAGAACTGCAACTTGTCAAGATAACGCAGCTTGTCAAGATAACGCCAGTTGAGAAAACAATAACCCTCAAAGAATTATGGGGACCAAAGAATTACCATTCCCCACAATATGAAGTTCTTCAGCTGTAACTTCCACATACAATAGCCTAAAAAACAATGCACCGTTGATCTTGATTGTTCACATCAAAATCAATTTAGACTTATAATGTGCATATGAGCAAGTACAAAAATGAGTAATAAACCCCAGTAGAGACTGGTACGATTCAATTCAACATTTTGTTCGTTTGGGTTTGATTGTGTCATAGCTCTATAATTCGTATGTAGGTTTATCGTTGGATGAACTGCATTGGCACAACGGATGTGACCGTATCATTACTCAGTAGACTCTTTATAAAAGAATTTATGGGTAAGTTGTGACCATGGGGAAACTCACATATGCAGAGTGACCCACGTGGCTAATTTCGGACCACACAGTTTCATTACAGAATGTAACTGTGTGGTCCAGAATAAGCCACATATGTTACTCCACATATGAAGTATCTAGGTAAGAGGTAAGAACTTCTATTGTGACGGGAAATTCTTACCTAGAGACTTTCATATGAAAGTGACCCATGTGGATAAATCCGAACCACACGGTTTCATCTCCCATATAGGAGTCTTTAGGCAAGAACTTTCCAATTATGAGAACACATGACAATGCTTCTATTTCAAAATGCTCAAGACAAAAGTCTACAGTGGCTTAGGGTGACAAAAGTCTACGGTGGCTTAGGGTGCCAATATGGTGTACTATCAATAATGTATGGACACGAAGAATACTACCCATCAGATGACATGCGAATATTAAATATTACTTCACGGGTTTCTATATCACTTTTGAATCCGTACGTGGCTTTGAAATTACTAACAAGAGTTCGATTTGAAATATAAATTACTACCACTACAATTAATTAACAACAACGAGCGAAACAATTTAATTTTTATTGTTAAAGGTTGTGTTAAACTAAAATTTTTTAAAAAATATTAATTAATAAATATAAATTACCTTATAGTTCGGACTTCATCAATGTTTATTTTTCGTTTTATGAATAAAACCCGCCACCATGGTCATTGCCATAGCCTTCAACCATGTAGTGCCGGAATTTATGCACGGTGATTTTTGAGATGCTACAATTCGATGGGAGCATGTTTCGGATATTTAATCGTTTAAACATGTATTTAACCGGACCAGACCTGCAAAGGAAAAAAAATTAAAGCACACGGGTGTAGACAATCACAGGCTAGTTTGACCGTCTATTTCTCAACAAAGAATAAACACAACTTCATATCAATTCATCCTTTAAAAAAAACTACCGTCATTGATCAAATTAGAACAAACAAACGAGTTTGTAAAAGCTACAAAAACATATCAGATTTGCAACGAGGAATTACATATTTTATTTTTCATGATTTTGGAATCAAAATTTATAGACTTTCAAAGTTTGATGCATAAATCCTACAAGTATCAAACATGGCGGCAGACTATTTAAGTGATTTAGGAGGCAAGAGTGTTCAATTCAAACTCATAGTAAAAACACACACCGACTTACCTTCTTTCGACTCAGATAAAAGCAGGCAAATGAAAATAACGATTTGCTTAACATGACAAGAACAACCGATTAAGGTGGATCTACCCTAACAAGAATGATATATTACACAAATCACGGAGTACAATGGGATTTCAACAATTAACATGCAACACCAAATCTTTTCGGTCAATAAGCAAAAATATCGAAAACCAAAACCTTCATCAAACTGAAACTGACCAAATCCAATTCACGCTTAATATTTTATTTTTCTTTCTTTTTAAAACTTGATGAGCCATGTAGTGAAAGTCTTGCTTTGCTTAAAATTCCTTTCATTCACAAGATTATATTTTATTTTATTTTTTAGAAAACAAAGATCAAATTAACCTAAAGATAGAATACATACAAAGAAGCAGTACCACCAACAGACATAAAATCATTTTGGAAAGGAAACCACTATACTCAAAGCAAAAGATTTTGACTTTTTTTTCTGTAAAAATGCAGGATTAATCGAAATAAACAACTAGGAGGGAATGTGAACCTTCAAATAGAGCTCCAACACGACAAAGAACAACTGATTAAAGTAGATCTACATTAACAAAAATGATAACACAAATCACGAATTTCATTAAATATTTTCAGTCAATAAACAAAAAAATAAAGCACAAACAGAAGATCGGCATGACTAAAGAAAATGTAGATCCCTCAAGCATAAATTAACCAATAAATTTAGCCTACCGAGCTAAAAGAAAATTACGCTACTGCATTTTAAACTTATGCTACATGAAACTGAAAGAGAACGAGGAATATTTTGTTACTTTAGCTGCTACTTTTAAAATTAGAAAGTTAACAAACAAAGAAACTAGTTAATAAACCATTAGCTGAGATTTTGTTCCTTTAGCTGGAAAAATTAAACCGTAATAATATACGGTAGCTAACCTGAAGCTGAAAGCCTTAGCTAAGGATTCTGAATCTCCCCTTAATTATGGTATCCACTTAGACGCTGGTGTTAGAGGAAAGAAAATGTGGAAGCAGCGGCGGTAGAAGGAACAGCGGTGGTGGACGGCGAGATGACAATACGAAGATGAAGGGAGGGAGAGTGGCCGGAGGCGGCTAAGTGTACCACATTAGGGTTTAATATAAAGACATGATCTATTTATATAGGGATTTCCGTGAACAAAATCGAACTTCATGTATCAGGTTCGTTTTTGTTCGTTTAAAAAATGAACTCGAAATTATGTTTAAGGTTGTTTCAAATAAACGTGAGTCTTAGGCTATCTCCGGTCATAAACCTTTTAAAAGATTTATGACTGTGCACGTCATCGGTTATAAACCTTTTCGTTTTATAAACATTTTATCTACTATCATAAACCTTTTATTTTGCGCACGTCATCGATTCATAATCATTTTACAAAAGGTTTGTAAACCTTTATAAAACCTTCACACAATAGTAAAAACCTTTACAAAAGGTTTGTAAATACAAACCTATTGGAAAAAAACCTTATGCTGCAACGGTGAAAAACCTTTTAGAAAAGATTTGTAAACCTTCCTCTTGCCGGATTTCAACCAAAGCGGGGACTCAAACAAGGCGACCCTTTAGCTCCGTATTTGTTTGTGCTTGTTGTTGAAATAGTGTCCTAAACCCAATCGGGTTGGACCGGATCCGACCGGGTCGGATCATTTCTACTATTTCTTTATGTTTATACATATATTAAATGGCTTTTCGTCATTGTATATATATTCTTTTAAAGAACCAATTATGAATTGTTATGTGATAACGTCCTTAGTATTAAACCGTGATAGAGAAACCATGATAGGCGATTATGGTTGATGAGATCTCTAATCACCTTAATAAGTTTGATACTTAAATGTCTCTAGTGATACTATTAAACAGGGGCATTGATAGTGTAAACGGACTAGCACGTATTAGATGTCTTCTCGTCTTTAAGGGCGGGGATAGATCTCGTCTATCGAAGTGTAGAGACACTTGGACCGTACGTGGACGTGTATTAGAGAATGCGTACGTTAGGTCGACCCACTTACACGGATAAGTGTCACACTTACTATGTGGCGGTTGTGTAATTATCCTTTAGACCGAGTCTTCATGGCATCACGGTGTGGATTGTCATGCTTTGACACTATTGAGGTTTCCCCAGCCACGGGGCGATCATGCGGTAGTGATTGGGTATGATACGAAGCACGCGAGTATACATGATTGGTCGTCCGGGAATCGCGTATCCTATGATTGGGATCGAATATCCGAAATGGCCTTCTTATAAGGAATGTCTTGCTCTCGTGAATCTTTGCAAAGTGGGAGTAAATGAGTTACTTCGAGAGAGCATGATATCCGATTATAAGATACGGTCGTTGATGTTTTGACACTCGACTAACGACCGTATGGATATTATTACGATAGGATTGTAAGCTACACGGTAATCGTTTTTCACATGAAAGGTAGTAGTCATTGCATTTGACTCTTCCGATGATTGGGGGTCACGGTGTGTTGCTGTACGCTATCCCGTGATCGTTAGGCATGAAGGGCATTTTCGTAATTTGCACTTTGTGTCTACGGCCAACATATTCGGAAGCCTATCGGGTCACACACATAAGAACATCTAGCCGGATTAAAATGTGGTTATAGATGATAACCAAATAAGGAAAGTTTATCTCGAGACTATAAAGGTTATAGTGGTAAATTAATATGGTGGTATTTATTTATTATGAATAAATTAAATACAAGATATTAATTAAGTTGATTAATTAAATACACTTATATTGATAAGTGGCGCCACATATGTGTATAAGTGATACATTTGGATTGTGCGATTTAATTAATGATATTACCTATTATTAATATTAGATATTAATAAAATAAAATAATATTGATATATCATGCATATGTGCGTGTGTGCAATGGTGCAAGTTGGTGCTATGCATGCGCATGTGTGTATGTATATAATATATAGATTTATATGTGTTATTTATATATATGATATATACGCACACGTGTAAATTGATTTATGGTAATAAAATAAAGATAATCGAATATTAGATATTGACAATATCTTCGAGAATATTCAATATAAGATATCGACAATATCCTAGATTTATTTGATATAAGATATTATAATAAATGAGATAAATCAATCAAATATATTTTCCTTATTTTATTGGAAAAAGGTTTTCTTCTCCTCCACACTATATGGGGCGCCACTTTCATTATAAATAGAAGGTGGGTGTCGAAATTTTTTTGTACATCATAATTCCAAGAGCTAATAGTTCTTGTGTAAAATTGGAGAGCATCCTGTAGAGAGTTGGAGAGAGGGAAAAGGGCGGCCGGTCTAGAACCGGAGTTTTCCAATAGCAATCCATGATGGGATTCCGGCGAGTCGTTCGTGTGGACTAGCGGTAGAGGCCGAACACTTGGGCGGCTCTATGCAGAACTACTCTCCTTTGACGGTCAAAGCGTCGATCTTATAGATCAACCAAGGTAACCACCGTCTACTACTTGTTTGTTTATTGCTTAAACGAAGTCGATCTTGGGTCGATAGGAAATAAATTTTTGAATTCCGCTGCGTTCCCGCGTAGATTTCCTAACAGTGGTATCAGAGAGAGCTTCGAGCTTAAGCAATAAGCATGTTATTATGCGTAGTTAATTTTATCATTTAAATCACGTGATTACAAGATGAAAGATTTTTAATTCGCAAGATTGATACACGAAAAGAAAAAAAAAAAAGGGGGGGGCGGCAATGGTGGTGCTCGGCCGATCGGCGGCGGCACCACCACCGTGTGATCGCCGGCGGCGGCGGCGGCCTCCGGGCTCCCGGCGGCTGCTGGCGTGATGCGGTGGCCCCAGTTTTGTTTTGTGTATTTTGTGATTTAATATGGTTCATAGTTGTGATTATTAATTTCCTTTGTTTAGTTGTGTCGTGCGCGCTAACCAATGGTTCAAATAGTTTGGGCCATTGGGATGCGCACGGCATTAAAATAATAATGGTCTTTCCAAAATTTGTTTGGAATAGCCAGCCTTTTCGAAATATTTGATTTGGGAAAAGCGCTTAGCTTGCGCCACTTCCAAAATTTTGATTTTGGAAAGTGGCGAGGCGCTAAACCAAAATTATTTGGCCTTTCCAAATATTTGATTTGGAATAGGCGCAGCCTTTTTCAAATATTTGATTTGTAAAAGCGCTAGCTTGCGCCACTTCCAAAATTTTGATTTTGGAAAGTGGCAAGCCTAAGCCAAATTTGGTTTAGGAAACCAAAGACATCCCTTTTGATTATGAATCAAAAAGGAAAGAAACAAAAGAGAAATAATTTTAATTTTGATTTATTTTTGGAATAGTTCTAATTAATTAAAATTAAAATTAAAATCGGTTTAAAATTAATCGTTAATTTTATTTCGATTAAAATCATTTAATTAATTAAATGTTAATTAGTTAATTGATTGGATAAAATTATTTAATAGATTAAATGTTAATTGATTAATTAAGACGCAAGTAGTTAATTTTTAATTTTATCTTTTTCATATGATTTTATTGTATGGATTAGATATAGTAGATATAATATGATTATATGGACCCCGATTGATCGTAGATTTCGACCGATAGGATAGATGTGAATGATTTAAATTTTCTCGTTGGTTTAAAAATTGTCCTAGGCCGTTATGAAGAACGTGACCTAGTTTATTTTCTCGCATTTGTCCCATTCCCGTTAGCTCCCCCCCCGTGTGCGGCGGGTGTATTTATTTTATTAGATAGAATTAAATGTAACAAGAATGGAGCGAAAGATGAAGACCAAAGAAAGACGAAAATAAAGATCCCATTGGAGAATGGAGCATTAAAGATCCTATTGGCGGTTGCGCTACCCTTAGATTGTGACCCGCGGTTTCGTCGGTTGTATTCGAAACCGCACATAGGAAAAGTCCATGATCATACCGGTTACTTTACGCATTTATTTATTTTGTGCTTGTATTTATTTTATATGATACGATAGATGCATGACTAGGCACGATCTAGATAAATGTGTAGGATGTATGTCTATAGAGATAGATATATTTGATGAGACCGTAATTAAAATTAATTAAGTGAATTAATTTACGTAAATACTTCCACAACAAAAATCAAGTCGAAAATTGTCTCCCAATATTATAGCGACGGTGAAGAGCCTTTGTTCGGATCCAACCGATCGGCCCTCGTCGGGAGTTGACCTACCACGGGTATATCGTCGTTATTGAGATATGATCGTATGAGATCTCGCGAATATTGGGTTATGACTTGACTAGAGTATTGCGGTGATTGGCCCTCGTCAGGACCGTCTTATTCTAGAGGCAATGGGTTGACTACCACATAAAGATGTGAATTGTCAAAGAGTTGACTAGTCAAACCACCGAGAGTCACATAGAGATGTGATTGGTAAGAGTTACATACCTTTCGAATTATTCCGGTTGATCGACCCTCGTCGGGAATCGGGGTAACCAGATGGGATCTTGGCCACTAAAGAATTTTGAAAGATTCTTGAAAGTCAATTGGGAGTAGTTGACTAGTGGGAGCAAAATCATAAATCAAAAGACCATTTTTGATTTTGCGTGTATAAACAACAGCACTCTTTTATTTTCATTTTTATGTTGTAGTTTTAGCAAACTTTATATTTATATTTAATTCTCGATTAGTAAAACCAAATTATGACTGTTAATTTTGAGAAACGTTCTCAAATATGGTTAAGTAATTTTAATCCTTTTAAAATAAGCAATGACATGAGCAACCCCGTTATAGTAGTTAGAGACAAGGAGATTACATAATTGATGCAGTGCTCCGAGACTTTAAAGCGGAAGCTCATGATATGATTAAATCTATTGAAATAAGTTTCAACGAATTAGTCATATATTGGATACGATCCAAGATGATCATTCAGTCATACGATGACAATTAATTCAAACGTTGGATAAGAATGACCACGTCTAATTTTGGAAAGGTTGTTTTCAAAATTGTAAGATTTAAGTATCGACTTAATTCTATCATTGCTTAAAGGTTAATTAAATAGTCAATGTTTTGAATGCGATTCGAAAGGTTAAATAAACTATTTAATAAACTTTAGATTTTCTTTATAAAAGGAAATTGAAAACATAGCTCTTGTGATCTTTCTTAAGTCTTATGAAGACTACAATAAGAAACATTTTTCAAGTGCTTAAAGGATTAAAAAGGGAAGTTAGGGCATGTGCTTAAATAGAGAACTTATTAAAGTTTCTATTATAGGCAAGTGAGTTGAGATAAATCTATCTAAGTTCAAGTCAACTCTTAGATATATGATATCTTACGAGTGTGATTAAATTAGAAAGATTGAATACAGATATGGAAGGTGAAACAAACGTTGTAACACTTACCATATTCTGAATCTAGTAAACTGATAAGGGAACTAAATAAATGTTATTATGTTCCGGTTCTTATGAAGAACACACTTTCAGTTATTTGTTAGGATTTAGTAGACATATTCAATTGTAAAGAATAAATGTTATTCCGATAAAGTTGGAAGGTCACTGAATCTAACATACTAGATTGTTGTCACTATATAGTTGATATATGTGATGAGATCTCAACTAAATATTTGTATGGTCATGTTATCCTTAATATTTGTGGTTACTACTGACATAGTCTCTCTGTAAGGGAAGCGTGTAATTAAACGTCATTCGATGATGTTGAACCATGTGATTATGAATCGTGTGGGTTATACGTATCTTATCTAAAGATGACTAAAATACCCTTTTTTCGAAAAGGTTATAAAATCTAGAAAAATTGTCTAAAGCCTAAACATACCGATGTTCGTTGGCTTATGACAATTAATGCCACAAATAATTGTTTATTAGTCTCTACGACTATTTTTAGAAATAGTCAAGTGTACTCGATGAAGTGCATAATTCGGAAAGCCCGAAAAGTTCGAGCTAGTACGAGTGTGAGATTGATGAGCTACTTAGGAATTAATCTTCAATTGAATTGAAGTAATTAATACTCGAAGAGTGTTTCGAAGTCGTCGAAAATGAATAAGATTCTCCCTTAAAGGATACCATCTTTGGGATACGCAATTAGATTGTGTTCCCAAAATGGAAACAACACTTTATATGATAAAGGTGTGACACAAGCCATGCGAAGTATCCCTTACCCGTTTCGGGATAGTGCCCTTATACTTAACCTAGTTTCAAAGAATAAAGGTTGAATAAATTCCATATTAGATATGGAAGAAGATAATGTCGAATCTATCTTAACCGATGATTTGAAGTTGTCATAGGCAAAGTCGAAAAAAGCTTGGAGCCTAGTACGACATATGCAACTTTGTGGAATATCTTAGCTAGCACGCTAGATGTTATTTACTTGTCCGTGGAGCAAAATGTTTGTCTCCAAACATGCTTTGTCTTCTAGAGGAAGTGTTTCTTCCAAGAGAAACGATGGGAGTAAATCGATCTCAAAGAGTTTGAGAACCATAAAGATATATTCAACCAAAGGAACGTGAGCGAGACGCCATATAGCGATGAGGTGTAGATCACTTGCTCGGTGCACACAAAAGTTCGTAAGTCCGTAGATAACCTCAAGCCCGAAAGGGTCAGCAGTACGTTCATCTTAAAGAATGAATATCTCACGACTCATGAAAGAATGTTTAAAAGGCAAGGTTGAGAGTTATGGCCGGGAGCCATAATATCGAATTAGATTCCATCAATGACAACCAGGTTATGAACCTAGTCTGTCTTACCTAAGGGGAGTGTCCCCGGAAGGTCGACATGGATAGTAATCGATTACCATAAGGCTATAGTGACGGCCGAAGGGTATGAGGTGTAAACCTTGTAATTATCTTTATCTTTTGCCAGTGTGCCCGCTTCTATTCGGATAATGCTTGTTATAACTTCGTATCATGACTATATGATAGTGTTGAAGACGTTGGGCAAACAACCCGATGTTCATAGACGATAACATGATATGTAAGCCCATGAGATCCATTTATGGACTCAAACAAGTTTCTCTAGACGATTTCTTTGTTTGATAATCAAAGGAGTTTGATTTAGTCAAAAGAAGGATATGCCCAATGTGCAAGATGGATAGTGGGAGCGTGTTACGATTTTTGAGTAAGGTATTAGATATCTCTCTTAGGAATCATCTCCCCATGTCACGATCAATTAATGTTTGGTAGTTCAAGGTCTTTACGAAAGCACTTGGATTAGCGTTCTTATTTTAGAAATGAGAATCTATAGCGATAGATTTAGTCATTGTTAGATTATAGTTTACCTATATAGATGTGATGCTAAAAGAAGTTTAGCATAGATCACGAGATCTATCTATGTTAGGACATTGGTCCTAAAGATAAGGTGAAAGATGATGCTTATGGAAGGTTTCCTTCGCTGCTGCGATAGGAACCATCTTATAGGTGATGCCGGATGTTCATAATTCATGAATAGTCATGAGCAAGTATGAAAGTAAATCTGGTAGATATCGAGAATATCCTTAAACAAGTTAAGGAAAAGTTTCCTAGTTTATTGAAACTTGGAATTAAATAAGCGTAGATATACAGACGTAACCTGAGTCTTATGAAGGCGAGAGGGAGCTACAGTCTGGGTTTGCAATCACTTTGATTAAGTGATACAGTGAGCTGGAAATGTTCTAGCATATGGGTCACTGTGAATTCTACAAGCGAGCCAAAACACGGTAGTGCCTTAGAGGCGCGGCGGGAGCGATACATGGATCTGTAGAAGGTTCATTCCCGAACCTTGTGCGGTTCTTCCACCTTTTCTATATAGTTGATATAGTAAGTGGATTCATTGCTTGAAGCAAAGGACCAGGGTCTCGTCAGAGATTCGTGTGTGTGTTGAGGCGGTTCCTTTGACTTGATCATATGGAACGTGATATGAAGATAGTCTGAGTCCCCACGGATAGCGATCCGTTTATGGCTGGGCTAGTTGCGAGTATTGCGTACGAGATTCTTGTGTTTCAACTTGGTCTTGTGTGTGCGAGTGATTGGTTTTAGGCCAAGTGGGAGATTGTTGAAATAGTGTCCTAAACCCAATCGGGTTGGACCGGATCCGACCGGGTCGGATCATTTCTACTATTTCTTTATGTTTATACATATATTAAATGGCTTTTCTGTTGTCATATATATGTTCTTTTAAAGAACCAATTATGAATTGTTATGTGATAACGTCCTTAGTATTAAACTGTGATAGAGAAACCATGATAGGCGATTATGGTTGATGAGATCTCTAATCACCTTAATAAGTTTGATACTTAAATGTCTCTAGGCTGATGTACTATTAAACAGGGCATTGATAGTGTAAACGGACTAGCACGTATTAGATGTCTTCTCGTCTTTAAGGGCGGGGATAGATCTCGTCTATCGAAGTGTGAGACACTTGGACCGTACGTGGACGTGTATTAGAGAATGCGTACGTTAGGGGATCGACCCACTTACACGGATAAGTGTCACACTATGTGGCGGTTGTGTAATTATCCTTTAGACCGGAGTCTTCATGGCATCACGGTGTGGATTGTCATGCTTTGACACTATTGAGGTTTCCCAGCCACGGGGCGATCATGCGGTAGTGATTGGGTATGATACTGAAGCATGCGGAGTATACATGATTGGTCGTCCGGGAATCGCGTATCCTATGATTGGGATCGAATATCCGAAATGGCCTTCTTATAAGGAATGTCTTGCTCTCGTGAATCTTTGCAAAGTGGGAGTAAATGAGTTACTTCGAGAGAGCATGATATCCAGATTATAAGATACGGTCGTTGATGTTTTGACACTCGACTAACGACCGTATGGATATTATTACAGCGATAGGATTGTAAGCTACACGGTAATCGTTTCACATGAAAGGTAGTAGTCATTGCATTTGACTCTTCCGATGATGGGGGTCACGGTGTGTTGCTGACGCTATCCCGTGATCGTTAGGCATGAAGGGCATTTTCGTAATTTGCACTTTGTGTCTACGGCCAACATATTCGGAAGCCTATCGGGTCACACACATAAGAACATCTAGCCGGATTAAAATGTGGTTATAGATGATAACCAAATAAGGAAAGTTTATCTCGAGACTATAAAGGTTATAGTGGTAAATTAATATGGTGGTATTTATTTATTATGAATAAATTAAATACAAGATATTAATTAAGTTGATTAATTAAATACACTTATATTGATAAGTGGCGCCACATATGTGTATAAGTGATACATTTGGATTGTGCAATTTAATTAATGATATTACCTATTATTAATATTAGATATTAATAAAATAAAATAATATTGATATATCATGCATATGTGCGTGTGTGCAATGGTGCAAGTTGGTGCTATGCATGCGCATGTGTGTATGTATATAATATATAGATTTATATGTGTTATTTATATATGTGATATATGCACATGTGTAAATTGATTTATGGTAATAAAATAAAGATAGTCAATATTAGATATTGACAATATCTTGAGAATATTCAATATAAGATATTGACAATATCCTAGATTTATTTGATATAAGATATTATAATAAATGAGATAAATCAATCAAATATATTTTTCTTATTTTATTGGAAAAAGGTTTTCTTCTCCTCCACACTATATGGGGCGCCACTTTCATTATAAATAGAAGGTGGGTGTCAAGCTCTTTTGTACATCATAATTCCAAGAGCTAATAGTTCTTGTGTAAAATTGGAGAGCATCCTATAGAGAGTTGGAGAGAGGGGAAAAGGGCCGGTCTAGCAACCGGAGTTTTCCAATAGCAATCCATGATGGGATTCCGGCGAGCTGTTCGTGTGGACTAGCGGTAGAGGCCGAACACTTGGGCGGCTCTATGCAGAACTACTCTCCTTTGACGGTCAAAGCGTCGATCTTATAGATCAACCAAGGTAACCACCGTCTACTACTTGTTTGTTTATTGCTTAAACGAAGTCGATCTTGGGTCGATAGGAAATAAATTTTTGAATTCCGCTGCGTTCCCGCGTAGATTTCCTAACACTTGTTATGCAGGTATTGAGCCATATGATCGATGAATCGATTGCCGCGGGTAATTGGAAACCTATTGCTGTGTCTCGATGGGGCCAAAAGCTCTCTCACTTATTTTTTGCGGACGACCTTCTTCTTTTTTCGGAAGCTTCTACGGAACAAGCTTGTGAATTGGAACGAGTTCTCTCTAATTTTTGTTCTGTTTCGGGGCAGAAGATCAGCATTTCCAAGTCTAAATTTTCGGTTTCGGCTAATGTTAACATCCAAACTACTAGGAGTATTGCTGTTGCTCTAGGGATGTCGCACTCTTTAAATCTTGAAAAATATTTGGGAGCCCCTCTACACCATGGGCGGATAAAGAAAGAAGACTTTCATTTCCTTGGGGATAGGATGCGTACTAAATTACAAAAATGGAAAGCTTCCACTCTCTCTAAAGCGGGGCGTGCTTTGTTAACGCAGACGGCTCTTACGACGGTCCCTTATTATCAGATGCAGACGATTAAACTCCCTGTCTCCGTCACAGATGAACTGGATAAGATTGCACGGTCTTTTTTTTGGAATGATTCGGAGGACAAGAAAAGTATTCACCTTGTGGCTTGGGATGAGATCTGCAAACCCAAGCTTTACGGAGGTCTAGGAATTCGAAAAGCTCACGACATGAACGTGGCTTTCTTAGCAAAATTAGTATGGCAGCTGTGTACCGAGAGTAATAAGCTTTGGGTTCAAATTTTGCGTAAGCGATATGGCTCCCCTTTTGTCCATCCCAAGTCCGGTTGTTCGTTTATTTGGCGGCATATATGTTTTGCAGCGGAGGCCCTGCGCGATGCTTTCAGTGTTAATGAAGATGGCGGGCTGAAATGGAACCCGCATCCTTCGGGAAAATTTACAGTTAGCTCGGCTTACCATGCCCTTCAAAGGCTGCCTGCTTTATCTCCTTTGGACAGCCGTGGATGGAAGACGATTTGGAGTATCAAAGGCCCGCTTCGCGGTAACCTACTTTTGTGGCAAATTCGTAGAGAATCCCTCCCCACGGCTGAACTTCTTTTTTCGCGACATATCATCGAAGATGACACCTGTCCCATGTGCGGTACCCAAGCAGAAACTACAATGCATGCCATGAGAGATTGTACGGTGGTAAGAAAAACCTGGAGAGAAGTGATACCTCGAGAATATTGGTATGAATTCATTTCATTTGTGGGTATACCGAATTGGCTTGATTTATGCCTTGGTGTGCATATGCTTAAACACGACACCATCGAATTTTGGAGAATTCTTTTCCGCGAGCTGATTTCTAGTATTTGGTATTGGCGCAACGAAGAGTTTCATCAAAATGGTACCCAAAGACCCCCTACAGCTGTGTTTATTTCAAACGCGATACGCAAAGCCTGAGAACTTAGACTAGCTTGGTCCTAATTTTGTGATGTTACTGTAATTACAAAATCTCCTATTTTATGTAGAGTCATGTACAGTTTTTTGATTTAGTAAAATATCCGGTTTATACCAAAAAAAAAAAAGATTTGTAAACCTTTTGTCTCCTACCATTAAAGATAGTATTAACAAGTTGAATCTCAACATATTCACGAACAGCTTTGAATTTTTTTTTTTTTTTTTTAGGGAACAGCTTTGTATATTTAATAGCAATAGGTGTGAGGAGAGGCGGATCTACCTTCTCTTAAATAGGCTTTGCGGACCCATTAAAAATATAAATACTTTATATTTTATTTATAAAAAAATATTTCGGATTCCGTGTAAAAAAAATCCACTGTTAAATATTTACGGAGCTTACTGAACAATAATTCTAAATCTGCTATTGGGTGTGAATTTCTAAGGACATATGGAATGTACTACAGTTTATATTTATACATTTAATAGCAGCTAAAAGTATAACAAATAAAATATCAATATAAAAGACATGAGCTAATTTGAGAAAATGAAAAAATAGAAAACAAAAAATGTAAATATTGCTTCTTTCCGGGACAAATTAAGTCATGAGAAAGCGAGAAGTTATTGGGTGCACCCGTCATATGAGGAATGCGTCAATATGACAAATTTTATAATTTTTATTTTTAAACGAAATTTAAACTGTGTAATTCCAAATTTGTTTACTGATCAATTACGTACATATGGATATACCACACAAGAATTTCCATTAAAAATCACTACTTCATTACAACATTCAAGTCGGGAGAAAGATGACTTCTTCACCTTCCTAGCCTTATTTTTAGAGTAATTAAAAGTAGGATAGGTGTACCACAATTATGCCATAACATATACAATAACGGAAATGATAGTCACACGCACTGTGTACGCACGCATCCGGCCGCGTCGGATGATCTCGCACCGTTGATCGGTGTTAGATCTATATTATAATATAGATCTAACACCGATCAACGGTGCAATCATCCGGGATGTGCGCACACGGATGTGGCTCGTATGCTTGATGTTCATACAATAATTAAATTTTCTACCGTTGATCATTACTAGAATCCATTGTTTATGATATATTTTGATAATGATCAGATGATAGAAATTTAGTTGTGTCACCCATTGTGATACCGTTAGAGATAATGTCAATATTGAGTTGTTTAGATAATTATGTTTGAATCTGCATAATGATAGAGTTGTTCTTTGGTTTAGATAGAAATATATTTGTCATATATTAGTCTATAAATATTATAATAATTTCATTATGATTATCAATGAATATAATACAATCTCTTTTATATTTCTCTATGATTGTATCAAAGTTTTTATGACTAACGTCTTTCTGATCCCGATCAATCGTAAAAAAATTCGTTTCGTGGGGTTCGTAATCTACACGAACCCTCGCCCGTGGTTTTTCATATTTTATTTTTATTTTCATTTGGCCTCCGTCTGCTAAAACCATCACTCCGGCGACTTCTCTTACCGGAGCAAATTCTTCTTCTCCGCTCTCACTCTTTTTCTCCTTTTTCGCTTCTCACCTTCTGTACTCCGCCTCGCTCTGTCCTCCTCCGCCCCCGTCAAATTCCACTTTACCGCACTCTCCGTCCTCTAGATTTCCCTTCTAAAACTTTTAATACTCCGATTCGGCTGTGCTTGTAATATCTCGATTTTTCAAAAAGGGCATCCTTGTCTTTTCACGAAAAATCTGAATATTTGGTTTTGTTTTAAAGGATTAAAAGAAAAGGGAAAAGAAAAAGAAAAGGATTAATTGGATTTAATTAATAAGGAATAATTAGATTAAATTGGGATAATAAAAGGAAAATCAATCCTAAATTAACCTAGTTGTTGTTTTACGTAAAAAAAAATACTGGGAGGCGCAAGTTTGGAGGAAAAAAAGAAGAGGAGAGACTTTTGAATCTCTAGGTTAATCCGTTGATAAAAAAACGCAGACATCTCAAGAGAGAAATGATCACCGCGAGACGAGGATCGTTTTGATATCAACAATCCCTAAATCCGTTAACGTAAGTTTTTCCCTCATCGTTCTTGATACTAGGGTTTATTCATCATCGTTGTTAAGATGCGTTTTTCTGAGTTTAAACATCGTAGTGATCGTCTATAGGTTTGAAGTTAAAGGTTAAACTTTTGACGGGTTGAAGTTTTGGATCGTTGTACCACGCAATTTAAGGTAACGTGGTGTTCTTATCGTATGATTAAGGTGTCATAAAGTTATAGAGCAATTTGTATCCTTATTTTCGTGGTTTTGATTCTATTTTGGTTGGATTTGGGTTAGAAATCATGTTTGGAAGGTTGCAGATTTCTGGGGAAAAACCCAAGCAAACGAGCGTTTGCACAAGGGCAAACGGGCGTTTGCGATGGCGGCAGCACAACCGAGCGTTTGGGTATTTTGGACGGGCGTTTGAGGGTTTGGTTTAGATACAGGATGAGGCTGATTTTCACGAACGGGCGTTTGGGGATTTGTGGACGCTCGTTCAAGGCAAACGGGCGTTTACATGGAGGCAAACGGGCGTTTGACCTGTTTATTCCGTTTTTACTGTTTTATTGTGTCAGCTTGGTTTCAGGCTTCAAAATCATGTTTTACTGCTTAACCTTATGTGACAAAGCCTTGAATTAGCTTTTGATGCGTTTAGTTCCGGCACCATGTGGATTCCCTAAAAAGATGAAGTGTGGGACCGTCGAAAGCTTTGGATTTGCCTTGTGCTTCGATAAGCTAAGGTTTATCGATGTCTGTGTATTTGTTAGGGTCGTTAGAGTCTAGTGGTCTTAAGAAGAGGGAGTAGACTGATAGGTGAGCCTTTTATGTGAATCAACTTAGGTGGCCAGTTAAACATCTAATCAAACGTATGTGCTAGATTAATAATCTTAAACATCATGCAATGCTTGGTAATGCATAGTACAATATCGCGATGTGTTCTCTGACCAGACAAAGTAGACTGTACTCACGCCGGTCAATCGATTGGCTAGATAAAGCGTCTGGTACACTCTGCCGGTCATCACACTACCGGGACTCAGATATTCCCGGGGCTACTAGAGCGTGTCTCTAAGTAGGTTGCACCCAGTTGTCCTAGTACATCCTATTACTAGGCGTAGTGCCCTTGTTATTCGTGATGTAACGAACTTGAGCTAAGCTAGATAACTTTGGAACCTCATGTTATGCTATGAACATAATATGATAATTAGCTAGGGTTAATAACGAAACGAATTAATAAAAGACGGCGTTACTTTTATTTCGTTATGAGACCGACGTTATACGATCTTCTACGCGTTACTCAGTACCTATGTACTTATCCCGTTACTTTTTGTTTGTCTTTCTCTTTCCCCAAAGAAGATGAAAAGGTTGTTAATGATGATGAGTTTTTCAACGAGGACGTGTGAGATGGAGCTCGGGAGGACTTAGTTCTTTTACTTTAGTTTCTTGCAATAATGTTGTTGATTTAAATTCAAACAATGTTGTCTTTCTTTTGGATTAGTTCCGTTTGAGTTCTTTCGGATTTGAATGTGGATGTTTTAGTTCTCTTTATTGGATTTAGTTTTACAGCATTGAAAACCGTGTGTTCGATCTTTTGTTTCCCCGAGTCGTTTTATCTTCCGCGTCGTTTTAGTTCTGATGTATGACGTAAGACTTACATATATATTGAATTTATTTGATAATATTTGTGCCGAACGCTCTTTCCGGATAATGACTCGGTGTCCGGAAACGGGACGTTACAGTGCTTTTCAACACTTCCACATGACAACGGTTAACATTCCTACGGGAATCTTAGTTATGAAGTTCGATCCGTCAAAAGGAACGGTGCTCCACCACCGTCGGCGGCTCAACAGCCTCCTCTTCTTCTCTGTTTTCAAGATTCAACACTCAAGTTCAATTGTGCTGCGCTGCTTGCTCCTCCGCTCAGCGGCTCGGCCAACGGCTCCTCCAATGTCCCCAGCAGTTCAGTACAAACAAGCTGCTCCTCACTCTCAGAGAGGGAATTGTCTTTGTTAATGGGCAAAACATCGTCAGCAGAAAATTTGGAGTTTGGAAAAAACAGAGCTATACCTATTTCTCCCATCCCAATTTTTATTTTTCTTTAGGGAAAATTATGAAAAAGGACAAAAAAAATTAAATTTTTTTTTATGAAATTATCAAAAAGGACAATAACATTTGTATTTTAGTAAAAAAGACAAAATATCTTGTATTAAGACAATTTTGCCTCTATATTAAAAAAAAAAAAACAAACAACAACACCACACGTGTATTTATAAGTGTATTTTTGTACTTCATATGTCTAGTGTCATTTTTGCTAATTTTAATATTTTTTTTTGTCCTTTTCAACAACTCTCCCTTTTTTTATTCCCTTTTCTGTTATTGTTTTTATTTATTTTTAAATTTTTTTAAATTACATTATTTTACAAATAAAGTTACTATACTACTCTCCTTAATATGTGTGTTTTGACAACTGACGGTTAAATAAAAACAAAGGAATTATCTAGCCCGTTTTCCTTCAATTACCCGACCCAAACCCGGTTAGAAAATAAAAAATATTAATAAGAAAACAAAAAACAGCCGATGACTCCCTCAAAAAAAAACCCTTACCGATACGATCGGTATCACTTTACTCCCGATTTTGGGTCTTTTTCTTCTCAAATGTTTGGATAGGAGATCAATGCTTGGTAACAATGAAAATTCATTCGGTGATGCGCTAGAAAAGAGATAGGATTGTCGTTACGTAAACAATGGCTTGAAAATTGTCATGATGATGAACAAAAGCTGAATTAATACAGAAGTGCCTCGGCTTCACTGACTATTAAAGGATCACTTAATGCGGTTGGATGGCTATTAAATTGGCGTTAGTGGTGGTTCTGCCTACAAAGATTTTACTCGCAATAAGGAGGTAATGGGTTCATGTATGAGGGGGATTTAATGTCCAATCCTGCTTATTTGTCATATTATTACTCCATTTTGAATTTGAACCCTATATTGCCGCCCCTTTGTTGTCAAATAAATGTCGATGGAAGATTGCGATTTGCGCAAAGGTTGCAAGGGGTAGTTCTCGCTATTGAAGATGAGGGAGGTGAATAGGAATGATAGTGTGATGTGGGAGGAGGAAGATCGTTGTTTTCGATGCCACCGGGTTTAATCCGGAAAGCCAAGAGATTCGAATGAGGTTGGTGAAGTTCGGGTTCAAATAGACATTAGATTAACTTGGGATGGTGATGGACTAATTGGATTACCGGTTTGAGACTATATAGCAAACAAAAAAGGGTTGGTGAAAATTTTCACTCCAATTAGATTAACTTTACTTCTTTTCATTTTCTTTAATGTGAATGTGGATGATTTATAATGCTAATAAACCATCCTTCACTTGATGCTTAAACAGTTCCAAAACTTGGAGGGTCATGTCTCTATGCAAGGCCAAATCCTCAAGGTCCTTCTGTAGGCGAAAGTCTTTTGTCGGGTTGCTTGAGCTACTCTAGCTATTGTTGTTGGCCAGTTTCTGATTCCATTTCACTTACTCGAGGGCCGATGTCCTTGTTTCTGTGGTTATTTCTATAGTTGGTGTTCCTTGCAATAAGCTGGTCCATGTCCATGCAGGAACTTTTACTTGGTAAAAGAGGTTCTAGAGTTGGATTTTCAATGATTTTTGTGTGAAATGATATTTTGAGCACGTAACATTGAATTCATGTAGACATATGACTTATGAGTAATGTTTCCCTATATTTTATTTCTTAGTTGACATGTTTACGGTGTGGCTCAAGTACATATATTTGTATGTTCTATGAAATAAGGTTCTATTCTACATTTTTCCATCTGTGTGAACTACAATTATAAACTACTAAAAATGAAATTTGGTTTGAAGTGAATTAGTAATGTGAAGTAGATGTAAAACAGTGAACCAGAGTGTTTTGAACTCAAATAGTGAACTACAAACAATGACCTACAAATAATGAACTTGCAAAAAAGAACTAACAATAGTAAAACTACAATAGTGAACTACAATTATAAACTACTAAAAGTGAACTTTGGTTTGAAGTGAATTAATAATGAGAAGGCGTGAAACAGTGAACCAGAGTGTTTTGAACTACTAAATCAAAATCAAAATGTTAAAATTCAACAATAGGGAAGTCCAAAATTGAACACACTTCCTTTTCAAAAAAAATAAAGTAAAAACACTATAACTTGTCTCTTTGATTCATTTATTTTGCAACAATGAACCTAAACGGTGAACTACAAATAGTGAAATACAACAACAATTACAATAGCGAAAAGTGAACTTTCAATTAAAATCAAAATGGTAAAATTCAACAATAGGGAAGTCAAAAATTGAACACACTTCCTTTTCAAAAAAAAAATAAAGTAAACACACTATAACTTGTCTCTTTGATTCGTTTATTTTGCAACAATAAACTACAAATAGTGAAATACAACAACGATTACAATAGCGAAAAGTGAACTTGCAATTAAAATCAAAATGGTAAAATTCAACGACAAGGACGTCCAAAAGTGAACAAAATTCTTTTTTCCAAAAAATAAAAATAAAAATAAACACACCTTAACATGTCTCTTTGATTCTTTTATTTTGCAACAATAAACCGGAACAAAGGACTACAACAACGATGTACAATAGCGAAAAGAGAACTTGCCATTAAAATCAAAATAGTAAAAGTCAACAACATGAAGTCCCAAAGTGAACACACTTCCTTCGTTTAGTCAAACACAAACAAAGTGAACTACGATTGTAAACTCATAAAAGTGAACTCAAAAAGTGAACTAACAATAGTAAAATTCAAATAGTGAACCACAAACAGTTGAAGTGAATTGGTAATGTGAAGTAGGTGTGAAATAGTGAACCATAGTATTTTGAATTCAAATAGTGAACTACAATTGTTAACTCCTAAAAGTGAGTTTTGGTTTGAAGTGAACTAGTAATGTGAAGTAGCTGTGAAACAATGAACCAGAGTATTTTGATTTGAAGTGAAACATTGAACCAGAGTGTTTTGATTTGAAGTGAAACAGTGAACCAGAGTATTTTGAACTCAATGAAAAATAGTGAACCTGAGTATTTGCTAAAGCTAAGTCATGACCTTTGTTGCAACTGCAATGCATTTGGAAGAATAGAGCTCAGATCGTTGTTGAGATAACTAAAATAGTGAACTACAATAATAGTGAACTACAAAATTGAACTCGCAAAAAAGAACACAAAAAGTGATATAACAATAGTAAACTTCCAATGGTTAACTACAATAGTGAACTGCAATTATAAAGTACTAGAAGGTACTTTGTTTTGAAGTGAATTGGTAATGTGAAGTAGGTTTGAATAAGTGAAACAGAATGTTTTGAACTCAATGAAAAACAGTGAACTAGAGTATTTTGCTAAATTTAAGTCACAACCTTTGTTGCATTTGCTATGGATCAGGAAGAATAAAGTTGAGATCATTGTTGAGATGAACTGAAATAGTGAACTACAACAACATTGAATTAAATTAACGGTGAACCACAAA
This sequence comes from Gentiana straminea, assembly GCA_036785695.1. Classification (NCBI taxonomy): domain Eukaryota; kingdom Viridiplantae; phylum Streptophyta; class Magnoliopsida; order Gentianales; family Gentianaceae; genus Gentiana; species Gentiana straminea. The sequence continues at coordinate 7,481,845 of JAVUPR010000167.1, read as the reverse complement.
CAATGAACTACAAATAGTGAACTAAGACCTAGTTGTCACATGATAAATCATACAAGCCGAGTCTATATGTAGATACAAATGTACGGCTTTGTTTGTAAAAATGATGAACCGAGAGCCTATCGGTAAAACAATGAACTTGAATTAGTGGTCTTTAGTGTTTAAATTGAATTTTGTTTTATATGTTGTTTGCTAACTAGTGTGGTTACATGATAAATTAGAGAAGCTTTGTGTATCGATACTTGATTTGTACTAGTTAAATAATGAAGTGAAAACGTGAACTTTAGACATTGACGTTCTTCATGTGTTAGTGTTTCATGAAACAGTGAACTTTGATTTTTGAAATGAATTTCATTTTCTACATTTTTTTTGTTTGTTGTTGACGTAGTTAAATGGTTTTACTTTTATAAAAGTGTTTGATAACTAGTGTAGTTACAATGTAGTTGAGGCAATTTATGGTACAAGAACATGTGATTTTTTATCCTAGCTCTGAAACAGTGAACCAGAGAGTTTTGACAATATTGTAAAACAGTGAACTAGAGAGTTTTGACATTATTGTAAAACAGTGAACCAGATTTATAACAAAAGCAGAAAAAACAAAACAACCGTTTAAGAATCCTTAAGAGCGGTGACTAACGCTTCATAAGAGATAAGGTCACAACTCATCCTCTTAGGTGAACTCTACAAATTCATTTACATTCGGCTCGAAAATCATATCAAAGAAAACAATAAGTTTTTTCAAATGGTAAAACCCTTCTTGCAAATGTCATTGACAATCATTGCTTTGTGAATTTCTTCACGTCATTTGCTTTCCAGTTTTTTTTGATTTCCTTTTTCTGTGCTAGCTCTTGAAGATAATACATTATGTATACTTCACAATTCGTCCTGCAATTTTTGGAAACATGTTTTCAATTCAATGAGTTGTAGTTGAGTTAATCTGTCTTTTAATCGTTATTTTTAAGTTTTGGAAATATACCCGTCATTGTCTTGCTTTGGACAGTCTTCAACAATTAAAATTTCCTTTGGTTGTTTCACTTCCTCATCAAGTTCTTTCTCCTCAACATTTGTGTACATGCATTTCCAAAGGTATTTTTGGTGCAATTATAATGTATAAAAGTCATTTGATATTTTTCTTAGTATAAAATGAACTTCTATGATACTTACCACATCAACACATTGTAATGCAAACTTTACTAATATAAACACTCTGCATACAAATTGAAGCCAGCTGAAACAAAGATGTAAACAAAAAGAGATTGGTTTCTTATCAAAAATTGTATTCAACTTCATAAGTTCTCAAGCACAGATCACCACCTCTGTTAATTTACAAAAGATTAGGCACGTTGAAACACTAAACAAATCAGTTATAACAAAAGCTGCCTAATTATAATATATAACTCATATTTTGTATGAGTGTCAGATTAGAGAAGATTTAATGTAGATTAGTGAACCAAAAGCTTTACAATTCTGTAAAATAATGGTGTTGTTCCAAGAACAATGAATCATTACATGCAATCATGTCAATTGGTAAACAATAGTGAACTAGTAAACAAATGATCAATCCTTGCGTGGTATTATAGGATATAATAGTTGATCTAAAAGATGTAGGCTTATTATTTTTGTTGTTGATGCTGTTTGGACTTATTGATGTCAAATGATATGTATTGATTTTTTGTTTGCACCAAGTCCAATGATTTTTAGGAATTGTGAAATGAAAAAATTCAGATGTGTTTCTGCCTATTTGTGCTAAAAAAAACATTAAATCTCATTGGTTGGTCAATAGAAAGATGTCTCATTGTTCACTGTCAAGTTTAGAAGCAGCATATTAGTCTTGGAAGCAATGTGTAAATGTTGTTCTTGAAAAATACATATTGCAACAAATCTAGTAGCCTGGTGAGGTATATTTGCTTAGATTTATTGAGACATATTACAAACAACTATATAAGCACATGTGCATTGTACACTTAAAAAAGTGAACTAAACTAAAGTGAATATACATATAGTGAACTACAACAAATGAATTACAATTTAAAACTCCTAAAAGTGAACTCACAAAAATAAACTCATAAAGTAAACTAACAATAATAATAGGGAACTACAACAACGAATTACAAATAGTGAACTACGACATTGAATTATAAAAGTGAACTAAGAGTTTGAATATGATCATAATGAACTCCCAAAAATAGTGAACCACAAACAGTGAACTACAAGTGTAAACTCCTGAAAGTGAACTCACAAAATTAACTTAAAAAGTGAACTAACAATAGTGAACTATAAAAGCGAACTCGCAAAAAAGAACTTAAAAAGTGAACTAACAATAGTAAACTTCCAACGGTTAACTACAATAGTGAACTACAATTATAAACTACTAAAAGTGAATTTTGCTTTGAAATGAGTTAATAATGTGAAGTAGGTATGAAACACTGAACCAAAGTCTTTTGAACTCAATTAAAAACAGTGAACCAGAGTATTATGCTAGCCAATAGTGAATAACTCCTGAAAATAATTGAAGTGAATTAGTAATGTAAAACAGTGAACCAGAGTGTTTTGAACTTATTGAAAAACAGTGAACCAGAGTATTTTGCTAGCTAATAGTGAAAAAGTATATTTAAGGATCATAGTTACCAAATAACATTGTACTACTACACTGAAATATTAGACACATTCATGAAAGTGAACAAGAAATGATGTCATTTATGCTTAGGTGTGAAACAGTGAACCAGAGTGTTTTGAACTCAATGAAAAACAGTGAACCAAAGTATTTTGCTAAAGCTAAGTCACAACCTTTGTTGCAGCTATAATGGATTGGGAAGAATGGAGTTGAGATCATTGTTAATATGAACTAAATTAGTCAACAACAACAACAGTGAATTACAATAACATTGAACCATAAACAATGAACTACAAATTGTGAACTAACGATTGTAAACTTCCAATGGTTAACTACAATAGTGAACTACAATTATAAACTCCTAAAAGTGAACTTTGGTTTGAAGTGAATTAGTAATGTGAAAGAAGTGTGAAACAGTGAACCCGAGTGTTTTGAATTCAATGAAAAACAATGAACCAGAGTTTTTTGCTAGCTAATAAAATAAGGAAATTTAAGGTTCATAGTTACCCAATAACATTGTATTACTACATTGAAACATTAGACCTAGTCATGAAAGTGGACAAGAACTTGTTGTCATCTATGCTTATGTATGAAACAGTGAACCGGAGTGTCTTCAGCTGAATGTAAAACAGTGAACCAGTTTGTCTTCATCTGAATGTAAAAACAGTGAACCAGAGTGTCTTTCTGCCTGCTTCATTCTTAAATGTGCCAAGTTCATCCACAATTTCTTTACAACTTCTCTCTCCAAATTCAAGATCCTCATTAGCTTGTTTAATATCTTTTTCAAGGTTGAACAATTTCCATATGAAATGTTCAAGGTTCAATGATTTCTATACATGCAGACACAAAATTTCAATAAGACCAACGTTTAGTTCACTATTTGTAATTCACTGTTTATAGTTCACTATTTATTAGTTGTCAAAATTACTACGTGTCGAAAGCCCAGATGTTGAATCACGGTAGTCTCTGTATTACTTGCATCTAATTTCGTAAGAGTGACTTGAAACCAAATAGAAAATATAGTTTTTTTGATATATAGATACCAAAGAAAACATGAAAGCTTTTCAATGGAATCATTATCAAAAGGTTACAACCAAATGCCCAATCTTCTCTAAACAATCTACCCAAAAGATACCTTGCGATCAACACTCTGTATTTCATCTACTATGCATACACAGACATTTTGTGGCCCACATTCCAAAAGATCCAAGTTGAAGGTCCACAAGAAACACAAAAATCCCTATTCTTCATCATCAACATTCTCCTGCTTTTCCTAATGCGGTGCTTCATTCTCACAATTTTCATTTTCATTCTCATCACCATGATTAGATTCCAAGCCTTTTTCAATACTCTGCTTTCTGTTTTGCTGCTTTATCAATATAGGGCTTCTTTTATTCACTAGTCAATGACTTCCATTTCACACCGGTCTTTAACCACAATTGAAACTTCTTGCAATCAATATTTTCACCTTCATGAAAGATTTCCTGAACTTCTCCATGAACACAAAGAAAGCAGCTAGTAGCCGTTTTTTTTTTTTTGCAAGGCCTTGTTAGGGGTAAGCCATTTAGGCCTGTATGCAGCCACATTACTACACCGACCATTCTCATGAAAGCAACAAGACAACAAACTCCGAAGTCACCCGCCCCTTGGACCATGTGTTGATAAGAAAGTGCACAGATATTTCCTCAACAACATAAGCAATCCAAACCAAGGTTTTGCCTTAGCTTCGGGAATGGGATAATCATCGGATGTCAAATATATCCTTACACAACTCAGCTTCCACACATCACCATATTGTTCCACCAACTCCAAGAAGATCAATGTTACTACCATTGGTTAACAAGAAAAGTGACCTCAAACACAATAAGCATCAACATCTATAAGATGATTATAAAACATAAAGTCATGCCATTGGATGGGAAGAAAAAACCTTTCAAGTATAATTGAAGTTAACAACAATATAAAGAAAGTCATTATAACAACAAAACACCTCACAGTAGCTTAAAATTAAGGTTGTTAATCATTGTTTCATTGTATTGGGCCCTTTGTTGGCAAGCAACTGCCTCCATAGCCAGTTTTTCCATTCTCATTTCAAGCTCAAAATTCTTTTGCTTGAAGGTTTCCACCTCTGTTTCTTTCTCCCAAAGTTTCTGCTGCACTCTTTCCTCGACGCATGACAGAGTCTTCATCTGATTAGCCTGAATCTTCTCTAATAGAAGTTGTTTCAAATTCTTACCCTTCCAAAAAAAAACATAAAAAGTAGCAGGTTAAGGATTAAGCCATGAGAAACAATATCTAACAATAATTAAAAGCTACCACTTTTGAAAGCGAGAAAGGCACGACACTAAAACGCATATAGAAAAAACACAACTTTCTTGCATAAGGGTGGGAAATAAACCTGAATTTTAAGGTTACTAGAAACATGATCATGTCTCTGAAACTCACGATTAAGCTCGTCGCCTACGTGCAAAGTCGGCATTTAAAAAAAACCCACATTTGTGCATGATATAATCACAAAAAAACTACCACATAAATTATTCATATAACAAACAAATATTACATGAATTATTCAAATAACAAACAGATATTATTATAACAAAAACAAAACAAAACAAAACAAAAAACTACCACCCATGTAACAGATATTATTATAACAAAAACAAAACAAAAAAAAATACCACCCACGTCTGTGCATGATTTTATCACAAGAAAACTACCACATGAATTATTCCAATATAAAGTAAAAAATATTAATAAAAAAACAAAAAAAACAGCCGATGAAAAACCGCCCCACGTCTCTGCATGATTTAATATAAAAAAAAAAAAACTACCAAATGAATTATTCAAACACACAAGCGATAAAATAACGCGTAATTTTTTTTTTAGATCAAAGACCCTTTGCCGTAAAACCCTCAACAGAGCAAACAAACTCACCTATCCATTCTCTTTAGGGGGTTCAAAAGGATTTCCATATTTCATTAATAGAACTTTGATCCATAAGAAGTTGCCATATCAGTTTGCCTAAGAGAGCCAAGTTCATCACCTGTAGCTTCTTGAATCCAAGTCCCCCTTTTTCTTTTGGTTGACAGATTGTGTGCCAAGCTAGATAGTGCATCTTTCTCTTGCCCTCATCTTCGCCCCGAAAAAATTCCCGCAAATTTGTTCCATATTTTGTAGACACCCGAAGGGATCTTAGTGGTTTGCATGGTGTAGTAAGGCCGGGTGGCAAGGGAGTCGTTAATTAAAACCATTCTTCCCGCTCTCGGATAGAGAATTCATTTTCCGGCTTGCTAGCTTTTTCTTCATCTTGTCAAGAAGTGGTGTGAATTTCTCGTTTGGTTAGGCGAGAGTGGAGCAAGGGAGCCCAAGATACTTGTCTAGATCATCGGTATGCGGCATGAAAGTCTCTCGTCGAGAAGGTGCTTCATCCGGGGATCGCATTTTTAGAAACATGCAGCTTTAGACTTATGTGTGCTAACCTTTTGTCCGAAATTCTACGAACGTGTCAAGGACGATTTGATGACAATAGCTTGATCTTCGGTGGCTTCCCCAAAGAGGATAAGATCATCCGCAAAGAATAAATGGGATAGGGGTGGACCATTTCTCGCCAATTTTGATAGGTTTCCACTTCGTGCCAGGATTTGTTGCTCAATCGAAGGCTCAAAACTTCCATACACATCAAAAAGGTAGGGGGCTAGGGGATCACCTTGCCTAAGGCCTCTCTCGTGGGTGATTGGGGTCGGCTTGTTCCCATTCCAAAGCAAAGACATCTTGTTAGATTCGAGGTCGAACATAATGAGTTTGTATAAGTGTATCAGAAATACCCATATGTACAAGGATTTTTTTTAGAAAGCACCAGTTCACTCTGTCATAAGCTTTTTCTAGATCAATTTTAAGCATCATCCATCCTTTCTTTCCTTGTTTGTGTCTAAACTGGTGGAGGACTTCTTGGGCTATGATTATGTTGCCTGTACTGCCACGGCCTGGGATGAAGGCTGATTGGGTTTTGCTGACAAGTTTGCCAATGACTAATTGCAGTCTATTAGCCAGGACTTTGGTGATGATTTTTGCGCAAACATTTGTAAGAGCAATAGGCCGGAATTGATCAACTTTCTCAGGGGGGTGAGCCTTTGGTATCAAGGTTATAAGGGTTTCATTTATCTTCTCATCAAAAACCGCCAAGAGAGAAAGCATGGAAGACAAAATGAAGGATAGTAGGACCGACTATGGGCCAATACCTTTTCGGAAGCATGCTTTGGAATTCCATCTCGGCCGGGAGTTTTGAAATTTCCCATTTGGAATGTGGCATTTTCCACTTCTTGTTCAGAGTTGCTGTTCATCCGAGTTTATCGAAGGAGTAAGAGATGGCCGCTTGATATTTAAATTGAGATCGGTGTGTACCGGTTCTCGCCATGAAAAGTCGAGTGTAGAAACTCTTAATCATATTTTCCAGTTGTGTGGTGTCATGGACCCATTGACCTTGATCATTCTTAAGACACAAAATTTTCTTCTTCTGTTGCCGTTTAATGGTGGATAGGTGATAGAAATGAGTGTTCCTTTCTCCTTCAACGAGCCATTGGAGTTGGGATCTTTGGTGCCAATAGATTTCCTCTTGCTCAATAATGTCATTCAGGTCATTTTTCAGAGTTTCATGTAATTTGACAAGATATGTCGAAGGTGATTGCTCTAACAGCTTTGCGCTCTCAATCCCCGCTAATCTGCTTGACATTGCTTTTTTCTAGTGAAGATATTTCCAAAGACTTCCTTGTTCCATTTAGAACAAGCTTTCGTAAATTGATTAATGGTGGCAGTGAGGGTTCCCCGTGATTTCCGCTATTATGAAATACAAAGTCTTCAAAGTCGAGTGCTCCATCCAGGCTCTTTGGAAGAAGAAACAGTTTTGTACTTTTTGCTTGGGCAGATTAAACTCAGTATCAAGGCTAATGGGATTGTGATCAGAATGGGTTCTTGGCAAATGTCTAACCACTGCATTGGTGAATTTTTCTATCCAGGCTGTGTTGCACCAGGTTTGGTCCAACCTTTGAAAGATCTTCTTGTTGTTATGGGTTGTGCCAAACCAGGTGAATCTTGGTCCTTGAAAAGGGAGTTCCACAAGGTTACAATTCTGTGTAAAAAGCCAAAGCTTAGCTCTATTTAGGCCTCCCACAGCTCTGCCTCCAAGTTTGTCTCTTTGATAGACAACTTGATTGAAGTCACCTATAAGACACCAGGGCAGATCAAAGGCGGCTTGAAGTCGTTCCAGATAGTCCCACAGTTCATTTCTCGCACTAGGGATAGGTGAGGCATAGATAAGAGATAGAATCCAGTCAATCTTATTATTATGTATCACTGCCATAGTTAACGATTGGTTGGTGCAAGTAACATAATTGAGTTGAACTTGGTTTGCATTCCGAAGCACCACGGTCCACTGCATATCCTCTAGCTTCAACAAAGATACAAATTGGTCATTCTCTTTAATCAAAGATTTCAAATCTCAACCTCCTCATCTCTCAAACCAATAAGAATTTCCTATATAAATAAAGGTTGCATATTTCAATTACGTTCCATAATATAGCACTTTTCTTGAAATCCAATCCAGGTTTTGAATCTTCTAATTTTAATTGGGTATTTTCGGGTTAGGGTTGAAGATTTCTGAATACATGTGTTCTTGACATTCAATCCGGGTTTTTTATTTTAGTTTTTATTTTTCAGATTCCATAGTACATGAAATTCAATCCAGATTTTGTAGTTTCGAATTTCATTGACTTGATTTGGTGTTCACTTTTTATTTTTCGGTTTAGCGTTGCAGATTCCAGACATGCACGGTTGATTTTCTTAACATCGATCGATTCTGAGTTTTCAATTTTTTCACAATCGGTGTCAAATGACGGTATGATCTTTTTATACTATCAAGTTTTTTTTAATGTTCCGTTGATGAAATTCTATAAGACCTGATGCATGTTATGTAAATCGAGATGGGTATGATCAAATGTATGATGGATGTAGTCAAAATTTGAGAGGGATTTTTTTTCCTTTAGCATAGCAATGGTGTGAGTTTAAGGATGAAAATATTCTAGGGATTTTGTAGTTTCTTGGTTATAGTCTTTGCAACGTATTATATTACATGAATACTTAATCTAAGTTCTCTTCACGTATCTTCATGTTTTTTTCTTCTTCTTTGACATCATGTTGATATGATCTTTTTTTTTTTCTATTAACATTGTTGCAATGTATTGTTATCGTTACGTATTGTGACAGTTTCTATGATTCATGCGCGCTACCATTTTTACAAGGAGAAAGGAGAACAAGACAAAGAGGAAGATAATCTTTAAAAAGACATGCCATTTTTCGTTTTTTTTTTGTTACTATCATCTATGAATAAAATGGCTAACGTCGTAATGGGAGTATATTGAAGATGATAACATGAGCTTGGCTAGCCAAATCATTTTTCTGTAATCATAGTTATTTATTTCTCTCTTTTTCTTATTGTGGCTTTTGATGATATCTCTGTTTCATGAGATGTACACAAGACTGTTACGTTGCGGTTCATTGGTTTTCAATTTCATATCAAGATTGGAATGTTTGGAATATATATATGGGCAATGCTGATTTTTTTCCTTATGATTATTTCATGTATATTGTTAAAGACCCACAAATGCATGATAGAGTTCGGTATTGTTCTTAAAGTTTTTTTTTTTTGATAAATTTAAATCAAATATCATTACATTTTCTGATGCATTGTTATATTCAGAGACACTTTGTGGGGTTTTTTTTTCGTTCATGCAATTTTTTTAATTTCATTCTTGCAATTTTCTTTTTAATTTTATAACCCTGTGTAACTACGATTAGAGTAAGGACACTCTAAAAGCGCTATACGGTGCCCTATCCCTAAAATGAAGATAAAAAATAGAGTTTTGTCTCAAATAGCTCCTACAGCAGAGTCTCTATCCCTATTTATTTTTAGGGATATGAACAGTGTATCCCTACTTGTGGGGATGCACTATTCACTGTCCTAAACATATTTAATTGTTAAAAATTATTGGGATAAGGATATAGATGCTGCTGGAGTGAAATAATAAATATTTAATGTGTATTAATAAATATTTAATGTGTAATATTTAATGTGTATTAATAAATATTTAATGTGTATAAATAGGGTTGTGAGGTAGAATATGTATTATTTAATATTATTTGAAATGTTATAGGGATAAAGATAAGGATGCTGTTGTAGAGGTTTTTGAATTGAGATGTTGTAAATTAGGGATATGTATTATTTTATATTATTTTAGGGATAAAATTTGGGGCCTCTGCTGGGAGTGCCATCAAAGTCCCTATCCCTAAAAATACTATTGAAAAACACATATGCCTCTTTTACCGCAACTATATATATAAGAGAAGGGATTTAAAATTGATTTTGACCCAAACCCGGAAAATACCCGATTGACCCGCTCCAAACCCGCTTCATTTCCTAAAATAAAAATATATTTGTAAAATCCTATATTAACTCCTATATATTAACTCCCAAAATTAAAAATTATTATTCAAATTCAAAATTCATAATTCAAATTCTTATTTCCTTTTATTTCAGATTCCAAAAAATACTGCATTAAATTCATAATTATTATTCAATTTCAAAATTTAAATTCTTATTTCCTACCTTACAAGTGATTCCAAAAATCTATATATATAGTCAATAATCTACCCTCATATAACAGTCCGCTGACCGGATTTAACTGACCTAACACGGTCTACATTCAATGAAACGCTCAACAAAGTCGATATAAACCTCACACACGAAACCGAATCTAAACAACTCAGTCGGTTTTACAAGGTCATCCTAGAACCCCGGTTCCCGTATCCTCTCGCAAAATACATATATAAAGAAGATACGTGTAATACGATTATTGAGTGATCAATTCAACAAACGTTATTAAGCAAGGACGGAGCCAAATGGTGGGCTTAGGGTGGCTAAGCCCACCCGGTTGTTATTTTTGGTACACAAAAAATTCGATATAATATAATCCAACACATTCAGTTATTTTAATACAGCCCACCCGACTATACATAGATAGTCCACTAACCCACCAAAAAATAAATTTCTGGCTCCGTCATTGTTATTAAGCACAAGTTCTAGAACTACTTTAATATCGAGATTCAACAAATCAAACATCAAGAACACCAAAAGAACAAGCTAGGGTTTCGATTTCGAAGATTATCAAATAACTCGACTATCGGGAAATTAGCTACTCATTCTATCAGCAAAAATACAAGAAATCAACAATAAAAGTAAAAATCATCCATATATAAACATTTAATCGAGATTACCGAAAGATGAAGTTGAAGAACACCGGAAGAAAACGAAATCCAAACTGAAATAACAATAGTCCAATAGCCCCAATCTTTGGATTACAACTAATTAAAGCTAATCTAAGCTAACTATTTAAAAATAAAAATTAAATCTAAGAAAAAGGATGAAAAGCTGCAGAAACGAGCTGAAGGGGATGATGAAACTCTGTTTTTCGACCTAAAAAGACTATTTATAGTGGATTGGGGAAATGGGACATAACACCGTAGGCAGCTTCCTGTGATTCATAGGCAGCCGCCTATCAACTGGGCCAATTTGGGGGACTCTCAGCATCTTCTAGGCGGTTGCATTATTAGTATAGTAGTATTCACACAAAATAGAAAGGAAAAAAAAATGCTTTTACTATTACCACCATTCACGTGAGAACGAAGAAATGGCAACGCATTTACGAGCTTCCAGTCATGTTGTCATTTTCAATTTTTTTTTCTTTGCATCAGGAAAGAATCTCACCAAGGGGATGTTTCGTTTTACGAGAAGTTATTAGGTACATCCGCCATATACGAAGTGCACTCATATGTTAAGAAATATATTGAGTGATGATGTGGCTTAATTGTATTAGTCCAAGTATATTATGATGTGTCTAGATTGTATTGATCCACATATGTGGTGTTAGATATATATGGTGAACACATTGTGTTACAGAATGTTGATATATGCTTTGTACCCCTGACATTTTGATAACATAATACATAATTATTCTCCTTCAATATTTCTAAGTTCGTAGCAGAGCCGGCGGTGGCCATGGCGAATTCCGGCCAACCGACAGACACCATATCATCTCCTCCGGTGTCTTCCACCATATCATCTTCTCCGGTGTTTTCACCAATCGATCCTGACACTCAACCACAACAATTCACCACTAGTATAGCTACTCAAACTACACTTCCACCATTTTCTTACTTTCTCGGTGGTGCTCCACATTTCACAGTCTCCGTCATGTCTCTTCCGCACATGCAGTCTCTTATTCCATCATTCTATCCACCGGGTAGGAGGTTTACGGGCCGGATCCCGACCCAATTCTACCACTAGTGTAAACCGACTAACCGAACTGATCAAACCGATTAATTGAAAAACCGTATCGAACCGAACCGTTTATGATATGATTAGTTTTGGTTTCATATTTTTCAAACCGAAATATTTGGTTTCGATTTAAAAATACTTAAAACCAAACCGAACCGTGAAGATTCTTAGGTAGGAGGAGGAGCTGGTGGCGGGTTGGTGGTGTAGATTGAGTCGATGAAATGATGAGTAATTAGTAATTTTTATAAGTCAATAGTTGGTTTTTTTCTTTTTGACGAAGTCAATAGTTGTTTTTGTAATAAAATAATTTGGAAATAGTAAAAAAAAAATTGGATATAATATAATTTAGTTTATAGAGGTGTGGTGTAATTAGTAGAATTATCCTTTAAAATCTGAATGTGTGGTGCCTTAAGTAACATATTATTTTTTATAATGTTGTGGTGCTTTAGGTAGACAAAATGTAGTGTCTTTAAATGCGCTAATGTATAAATATGTGTTGTAGGTCTATAAATTAGCCATTGTAATATTTTGGGGGCTTTTATCAATTCAAATGAAAAAAAATTTAACACATTATATTAAGTTGGATTTGATTAAATATACATAGATTTTTTTTAACGGAACATGTAATTTCGGGCCTTCAGGACGGTTGGGCCTTCGGCCAACGCCTCATCCGCCTTTAATATGGGCCGGCCCTGCGTGGCAGTAACATTTCCGATTAATAACTAGCTAGACCCAACCGTTATAATGAATGATATAAAAGCGTGTTATGTCACGATAACATTACACTTGTGGTTTAGTGGAAGATGATTTCAAGAGACGTGAATCCCACTATATCTTTATGGGAGTAATTGTAGTATAATATATATGGAGTAGTAACTCCTAAGCTTCATGGCATGTGGAAATCATATTATGTGCTTTGCAACTTGCAACTCCTGTATTAATTATGGTCCTGTTTGTGCCAGAAAAGAATGCCGTAAAAGGCTGCAATAAGGTCCTCCTCTTCCTCGTGCTACCCAACCCTTGTTGCTTGAAAATAGGTTGTACGGATACGAGAATACGGAATATGTGGATATGATATTGCGTGAATTATCAGGGTGGCGGTAACGGCTGGAACGTGTGAATATCTGGCTATTTAAGTATGATTTCTCCTACAGTATGGGCAGTGACAACGGTGGTTAATTATATGAAAGAAATGATATTTCCGGCAGACAATATGAATGTGGACTCAGACTCGACGAATTGACAGGGCTTGGCCTGCTTTCATTCATTATCATCCTCTCCGTTGTGATTTACACATAGCTCCTATTTATAGGCGTCGGACTAATTGCGATTATGCTAATGACGACAAGACTTAATAAAGTACAATTAAACAGAAACATGATCCCGGACCAGGGGTGATGACTTGTCCCGAGGTCGTCCATCTTTATGCGAGTTCATTGGTGATCTTGTCGCTCCGAGTAGGTTGATTCTCGGTTTGGGAATTGAGTCCGACCTGTTTCTGATTTGTTAGGAGGCTGTGTGTGTGGGTGGCCCATGGGCTGTCAAGGTCCGGCCTTGGCCCGAAGTGACACCGAGGCGAACGATGAGCTCGTCCGCTTGCGACTTGAACCCCGCTTGGCAGCAAGCGGGTTGAGGATGGAGTCGGCTTAAATGCTTATGATGTGACCACCGATCGGATCGGACCCGGGTCCGTAGACCGTATGTAGGTTCCCCATATCATAAACACACGGATATGAGATTTTTGAAGCATACTACCTCCGGTCTATAATATATATGTCATATGACTCATATTAGGAGTTTTACACGTATTAAGAAAGTACTTGAATATCATAAATTTGAAAGTTAAATATTTAAAATATATTTTGATTAGCTATCATTAGTGCTCTTAAGTAATTAAAATGGTTAAATTGACAATAAATTATGTGTAAGATAGAAGAAACGGTAATAAATTAGGTGCGGATATGCATATTCGAATCCCTATTTAATTTAACATTCCTATGTCAAAAAAAATCGATAGTGATATATGCACAACACATTTGTGTATAACATGTGCACTACACATGATCCCACCATTGATTATGGTGGTATCTAAATTAATTCATGTGTCCTACACATTATTAATGGTGATATCAATAGCATATGTTGTGTACAAATGTGTTATGTATCATTTTCCGAAAAAAAAAAAGATTAACATTCCAAATTGGTCCTTTATCATAAATATCCTATTTGTATCTGTCTCGGATACGTATACGCCAAAGCCTGCAAGTAAAACAGTGGGGACAAATTTAAAAATAAAAATAAAATAAAAACTTTTATTTTCAAGATTGAAAATACTTCACCACGCCTTCACGTGTATGCTAATTAAATATGCTACTTAGAACTTGCTGGCGTGCAATTTTTATATATATATTTTACACACACCAAATCTTCCTATATATTTTAGGATAAGGAACTTCTCCTTTAGGCAACAAATCAAAACTAAACACCAAAAAAAAAAAATGGTGAGATCAAAAAACAGGTTGCTAGTGTTTATGATTTTGTTTATTACAATAGCTCCTATAATAAGTGGCCATGAAGAAAATGGAGGCCACACTTCAATATCCAAGAACGAAAAAAGTCACAATGACATAAAAGAAAGCAACAAAAATGAAGATTATTGGGGCGGTGGAGGCGGAGGTGGGGGGAGCGGCAGTGGTGGTGGTGGAACATACGGAGGAGGAGGTGGTGGTGGTGGTGGGAGCGGCAGTGGTGGTGGTGGAACATACGGAGGTGGCGGAGGATGGGGATGGGGAGGAGGTGGAGGTGGATGGTGGGGATGGGGATGTAGAAGATCATCATCACCACAAAGGAAACATGGACACAAGAGAGTTAGGAGAGAAATGGACGGTGGAGATTACAAGATGGGGGAGTTTGCACAATGCATGGGGAAAGGAAGGTGTCATGGGATGAGATTGGATTGTCCTCTTCATTGTGGTGGACCTTGTTTTTATGATTGCAAATATATGTGCAAATCTCATTGTCACAGACATTAATTAGATTTTTGTGTTTGATTTGGAAATTTTATGGTGTTTTTGGAAATGCATTTTTTAAATTTTTGTGTTATCATTTTTGTGCTTGATTTGGAAATTTTAACAGTAAAATAAGATGCAAGAGTTGAGTAAATATCATAAAACAAGTCTACATCCCCCCTCAGTAGTGATTTTTCTTACATTTGAAAGCTTGGATCTGCAATGTTGGCTTAGAAATTGGGGTTGGAACTGAAGAATCTCCTACAAAAATTAATGAACACTACAATCAAATGGAGATAAAACCGATAACAAATTGAAGAGAGATGGAAGAACGTCAACTAAAAGATGAAAAACATGAAGGAGATGGAAAAAACACAAGTTTTCCTTACCAAGTTTCGTGGAAATTGCTGCTAGATTTCTTATGTCTTCATTAGAGAGCTCTTGCCTTTGATTTCGTGAGATTAAGAGATGTGAAGGTAAAGATTTTGTGAGTTTTATGTACAGAAATGAAAGGGTTTGCAACTAGGGTTAGATTTTGAGAGAGATGAAGCCTAAATATGTAACTTAGGCTTTTATACCCCTGCACTCCTAGATCTCGTTCCCAACGCAGCCCCCGCCCTTTGCTGCCGCAAGGCCGGTATGAAGAGTTTCTGAAAGGACAAAAATGCCTTTACCTTTTATGTTAGAAACCATTCTAGCAAAATATGATACTTGTTCCCCAGTAGGTGCTACTTGTTCCCTAGTACGTATTTATCTCTCCACGTCCAAGTATTATATTTGTATCCTTATATATCTTCACAACTACGTTCTTGACCATATTGATATGTTCTTCATAATCCTTCACGTGACATGTGTTTAATGTGTTTGTTATTGTCTATTTTGTTTTTGATTTTATTTACCGAGTATAAATGCCACGCTGGATGCAAGTAGAACTCTCTGCTGATGATCAAGTCTCCACGGAATCGTAGGATTTTCTCATCATCATATTGAAAGTTGTTATAAATGTTAAAAATAGATGTATGATTATTGTACAACACATCTTTTTATTACCTATGGAAATTTTGTATTAGGAGTGATGGGGTTAATTAATTAAGTGGATTCTATGATACCAATAAGGTATTGCTATAAAGGTGAACATTATAGTATAATTTGACAAATGACCAGGATTCGAACCATGCTTGAGGGAGAAAAAAAGTGGATCCTATGATGGATCCAGATCCAATACATCAGGAAATGGACCATCAACACCATCCTTCAAGGCCATTTGTGGTCCCATTTTCATCACTTTTGACAATTTGCCATCTTTAATATGTTTGGCCTAAGAAAATGATTAGAATCATTTTGTCTAGCAAAACTTTATTGCATGTACCAACAGTTGTATAAGTTATTTATTTTATTGTATTTATATGAGTAAAAATATATAGTGTAGAGTCTGACAGGATAAGGTTTTTCTTCAAGAGCTCTTTCAATATAATGTCTCAGAGAAGAACCGAACGGGTGTATCTTTTCTTTTTTTTGCACCTTTTCATTGCACTTGTGAGAGTTTTTAAACCATTGTAGGAATGTTTTCACTCTCATTCATCACACATTCATACTATTTGCAGGATAGGTGGACGCATGTGTAATCAATGGGGCAACTCCGCAATTGCCCCCTTAAGTCGAAAAAAACACTATTATATATTACATTATGTGTTTTATTTGCATTTCTTTATATTTTTCATTTGCCGTGTTAGTGTTCTTCTTACTCAAAAACTTGCGTCCGCCGTTGATTTAAAGGGAAGAATATCACGTGACTCTCTATGATTATACAATTATTTAGTTATAAAATATTTCTTGCAATTGCCATTAATCGGTACGTAGATAGATACAGCCCAACCGACCTGGCAGTCCGGCTTCCTTGTGTGATATTAATTATCATCTACTTATATACATGCAAATAATTCCTAGGCACAAATATATTATATTGGTGAAAACAAAGCTACACTATACTTAATTTGTAGTTGTTAAATAATTCACTCCTATATATCAATAAGTGGCATAAACTATCAACATTTGAAGGAAGTAAATTACTCTCCATTGATTTCTAAGATTATTACAGACTTACAGTGTGTTTAAAAAGTAGTAGGAAATAGAGTAAATGCTTGTAAATGCATAATTACCACTCTTGTTCACACCATGTAATGTAATAAATAATTACATACTATGATTATTTGTAGAAGTTTCGAAAGACTCTTCAACAACCCCCTCCCAATCCCAAGTAAATAGGATGGATACGAAGATTGGTCTTTACATCCAAAAATCTTTGAGAACTCAATTAATGGCTTAGTCAAAAGGTCAGGTAGCTGATCATTTGATGAGATGAAGACAATTTGGAGAGATTTGTTGGCCACAAGCTCACACACAAGATGAAGTCAATCTCAGTGTGTTTGGGGTGAGCATGAAGAATTATTGTCAGTACGATATGTCAAACCAATGTTATCACGCCATAATGTAAGAAGACATGGTAGAGAGATATGAAGTTCACGCAGTAGACTGCATATCCATTGGACTTTAGAGGCCGCATGTGATTGGGCTTTATATTCTTCTTTCGTACTACTCTTGGCAACAATGGGTTGTTGTTTACAGCGCAAAATGGTGATGTTATGTCCAAGGAAGATGCAATGGATCGAGTGGCACAATCAGGGTCAGAGCATATAGGCTTGAAGAGTGTCAGGAGATTGACGAGAAATCAATTGTCCTTCGGAAATAGAATGCTTGAGGTAGCGTAAGATGCATTTGAGAGCCATCCCTTGGCATTAGTAGGAGCATGCATGATTTTATTAACTTAATTTATGAACAGCAAAGGCGATGTCAAGGCGAGTTAAATTAAATTATCACAAACCTCCGATGGATTTGATGTCATCGGTTAAGATGGATTTGAAGCGAGAGCAACATCAAAAAAGGGCTTTCCATCGGTTTTGCTAAGACACGACTATTAACTGCCATAGGTGTTTGACACATGATTTTGCATTAGTCAACCCCTAGTGCTGCTGCAATAATTGAGAGATATAGTTTCCCTGATTGGGAAATAAACCATTAGATGACGGCAAGGCCTCAATGCTAAAAAAAAATAAGACAAAGAACATTGATCTTTAATAGGAAATGTGTGCCCAAGTCATCAATAACATGTTGAACAAGAGGAGGAGAGGTGCCAATAATTATCACATCATCATATATTGAATCAATATTGTGAGCACCATCCACTACAAGAAATTTGCCAAATTACGGCGTGCAAGGCACGCCATAGATGGTAAATTACGGCGCACAAATGCAAGCCATTGATGGACACGTCGTAAATCTATGTTGTAAATTACAACATGCTTTTGTAAGCCATAGATGATCTAAAATGCACGCCGTAAATAGAGTTTGAGCGCAATAGATAACATTGTTCGAGGCATGCCAGAGCACGCCGTAAACGCAGACCAGAGCACGCCGTAAATAGCCTATCTACGTCAAACTACAACGTACAAAGAATGCCGTAAAATCACTAAAATCGCCTACCATGGCATGCACATGCATGCCGTAATGACCAATTGGATGCATGCGATAAATTAACATAAATGCAGGCCATAATTGCTTCATACATACACCATAAACTATGAAAATGAACATTGTAGTTTATACACCTTATAACTTCTTCTATTTAAACAATACATATTTTATTACAATTCACCATGTTCCGATAAAAGTACATATACATAACACAATAGCAACTATCAACCGCATCACAATAACGACGCATACAACGAGCCACCCACAGTACCATCACAACGAGCTACCCAAGGTACCATCTTCTTCATCATCCAAGTCTTTAGGCTGAAAGTTGAAACAATTGGAAATTTATGTAATGGATTAAAATACATTTACACTATGCAAGGAAGAACTTTCAATCTCAGTATAACCTTCTTTGCATCAACATCTGGAATATCCTTAGGAATGTCATCCAGAAATGGAATTTTCAACAGTGAAGAAAGAAGAAAAATGAATACAAAAACCAGGTTAAGGCACTACGATATGAGCAAAACAGTAGAAATTCATTTAAAAGCCTTCACACTCACCATTACTAAGTGCCACGGGCTCGAAAACATCAGCACTTAAAGACAATGTCTAGTAGTTCAGTTAAGCAAAACTCCAGAAACAATAATAGTCATCAGGGTGGCTTTTCTGCATCAGACATAGGCATCAAACGAACTTTAAATTATGTTCATTTAGCTTGAGAATTGGCTTTTTTTTTTCAATTTATACCGCATGAAAAGTGCGGCGGAGAAGCATTGAAGATATAAGATCACATTTTATGGTTAATAAACGGGATGTTGAGCCTTGATTATGATACTATTCAAAAAAAAAATTATATTTTCTATCATATATATAATATGCATTCAATGTGATAACTTCAGTTTACGTGAAGTTCAAACCACCCAACATAAATTAAAAAAAACAGGATCTCATCTTTTGATGTTTCAAATTTACATGTATAGAAACTGGTATTACTCAACAAATGGAAATACTTCACCACAGTTTCTTAGTACGTACAAACGTGTTTGAAATTTTCATTACGAAACACCAACTAACTAGCCGAAAAAACACGGTTTGACGTAGAAACAAGGATATACACAAATCCCAAAGCATAATCATCACTCATAACAGAGTACTATGTTATAAAAAATTAATGTATTTGAAATAAGATATAGGTAATAGCAAGTCTGAATAGCTTAAAGCTCTAGTTGGCTACACAATCTCTAGTTGGCTGCAAAATAATGTATAGCAGAGGAAGCAAGTTTGTAATTGTATCATTTATAGCATTAGAAGCAAATGATTAAATACTTAAGGTATGTAAGGCAGACCTGGACAATAAATTCCCCATCCTGGAGTTTCTGGACTCCACCAACCTTTATTAGGTCTGCAACGTTATCCTACCAACAAAATGTAAAGCCAGTTGAGTGATAAGGAAATAACAGAGTAAATGAAAAACCTCATTATCTGCAAGACCATATAGAGCAAACGCGGAATTATGTTTCCAGGATCCGTTTTTAGAATCAAGAAGCTTCTATGATGGCGCTAACCCACCACTATGAGCAATGCCAGCTTGGTTGTGTGTATCCTAAAATCCACATGGCAATTCAGTAAAGAAAGACAGCAAGAGAACAAATATGCTCTCAGAGGATGGTGAGTTAGATGTATGAAAATTGAGTCATTTATCTATGAGAAGGATTCACCAAGGCTCAAATGGATGAACTGAGACATTATTGAACTTTCATGTTCAGCTTCTTGAATTTGGAGAAAGGATTTGCAGATAATACCAATGTATTCTTAATAACATACCACGGAGACAGATATTTATCACTCAAGAATAAAGAGATCGTGGTAGAGAAAAACTTTAGCATGTTATCATAAACACATTATTTTGAGAAGAATGATGAGAGAAAGTGCATAGCACTCTTTCAAATTAACAACCTGAGCCAACCTCCCCAATGCAAAAGCTGACATTTCCCTTAGTTGAGGATCAGGAGATTGGAGCATGTCAATCAGAGGCCCAACAACACCTCTTTGGACAATGTGAACCTGCAGAACCAAGGTATTAAATGAGAAGTAGTAACCTAAAGCAACTTTCAATTTGTAACAGCCCTCCAACCTTACAATTCGAATCTGTTCCTGCAAATTGCCCTGATAGCAAAGCAGCCTCTCTTTGGCTCTCCGAATAGCAAGAACTGAAACAAAGAAAAGTGAATCAACGAGAGTGAAATGAAGCACCCTATGGGATTTAATTAAACTGCAAAGGAAGTACATGTGAGCTCAATTTACACATATAGTACAAATACAGAGACAAATCTTTATTCCTAGTGGACAAATCTTCCGTCCAGAAGACGGAAGATGAAAACATACATCCACCACATCCACGAAATCCCTGTCCTAACTTTTCTCTTTTTTCCTAAGTTAATTACTTGAACATATAGCTTAACTTCTACCAGAAAATTTCCACAAGGCTTTGGGTACACGAGGGGTTTCGAAAATTTCATCAACAGACAACTCAATACCATTGGGATTAGCAGATAAAGGCAGAAATTCAAATTTAGATACATTTATGTTACCTTCAAAGAGCTGCAACAATGGAACAAGAGTGTGTCAATCAACTTCATTAGGTCTCATATCAACCTTTGTAGACTCTTGATCAGCATATTTATCCAACTCCTTGAAGCTCAAAAGTAGGTCACTAAATTTGATAGACATCTGCAATTCATCAAACATCTTACGTGCATCAAATATGTTCTGCTCCTTCAAACCATAAGACAAAGCGAAATCAACATTTTTTTTTACCCAATCATCATTTTACCTTCAAGATATTTTCCTTCATCAGACTCGAGAGGAGAACCTAAAGCTGGGGATCTCAAAGATTCTTCAGTTTCTTAGCAGACCGGATATATGTGAGGAATTGGCTTCTGAACACAAAATTCTATTCACCTCCCTCTCCCATTCGTGCACATTAACATTATCACTGTTCAAATTAGCCGAAAGTCTAGCGATTCCTGAGATGAAATCGATCGGACTGGGGAGATGGATGGCCACAAGATTTCTTTGAGAAGAGACTCGAACAAGGCAGCCGATGAGAGATTTTGAGGTATAGGTGAATTAGAGTACTGGTTTTGAGCGACATAATTAAAATTAGAAAATGTGAAACTAGGGCGAGAACTGGAGTGAAACTAGGGATTCATGTGCGAAAGAATTAAAAAATTACAAGTATTTTCATTTTGTGGTTATTTTATTTTATTGTACGAAATATTTATCCGTGGAATAGTCGATGTACAGTATTTTGTCATTTTAAATTTTTTATTTTTCTTTTGTATCACACAAAATGAAAGAACCACAAAAAGTATATCTATACCAACAGATTTATAATGCGTGACAAAAAATATGACACAGTAGCATGTTTTTTTGTAATGCATGCCATAAATGTCAATATTTATGGCGTTCATAAAAGCACGCCGTAAATGCATGCCGTAAAATTACACTTTTCTTGTAGTGATCATGATAATAGTAAAAAGACGTATCAGCTTTGCTGCTGCAAGGCCGGTATGAAGAGTTTCTGAAAGGACAAAAATGCTTTTACCTTTTATTTTAGAAACCATTCTAGTAAAAGTTGCTACTTGTTCCCCAGTAGATGCAACTTGTTCCGTAGTATTTATCTCTCCATGTCCAAGTATATATTTGTATCCTTATCTTCACAACTACGCTCTTGACCATATTATATGTTCTTCACAATCCTTTACGTGACATGTGTTTAATGTGTTTGTTATTGTTTATTTTGTTTCTGATTTTATTTACCGAGTATTAATGCCACGTATCGCGTTTTCACTGGATTCAAGTGAAACTCTCTACTGATGATCAAGTCTCCACGGTATGATTTTCTCATCATCATATTGAGAGTCGTTATAAATGTTAAAAATATATGTATGATTATTGTAAAACACATCTTTTTTTTTACCTATGGAAATTTTGTATTGGGAGTGACGGGGTTAAGTGGATCCTATGATGGATCCAGATCCAATGAATCCGGAAATGGACCATCAACACCATCTTTCAAGCCATTTGTGGTCCTATTTCCATCACTTTTGACAATTTGCCATCTTTAATATGTTTGGCCTAAGAAAACGATTTGAATCATTTTGTCTAGCAAAACTTTAATGCATTTACTAACAGTTTATTTATTTTATTGTATTTATATAAGTAAAAATATATTGCGTAGAGTCTGACACTTACTCAATGTAAGGTCTGTCTAAGAGCTCTTTCAACATAGTGACTCAGAGAAGAATCGAACCGGTGTATCTTTTCTTCTTTTTGCACCTTTTCATTGCACTTATGAGAGTTTTTAAACCATTGTAGGAATGTATTCACTCTCATTCATCACACATTCTATTTGAAGAATAGGTGGACGCATGTGTAATCAATGGGGCAACTCCGCAACGGCCGCCTTAAGTCGAAAAAAATACTATTATATACATTGTGTGTTTTATTTGTCTTTCTTTATATTTTTCATTTGCTCTATTATTACTCGTTTGTTACGCAAGTGGAATGGAATGAAAATTAATAAAACACGTGGGCGGTGGGTATGTGCGAGGTGGGGGAGGGTGGGGGGCCGATAGGTAGGTGGGTGAATTTTTTTTCTCACCACACGCCACTATATTCGAAATGTCAATATCCACAAAAGATAAAGATCGTAAATTAGTCATTAGCCAACATAGTAGATCAAATGTTATAATTATGTAGACATCAACCACTAGAAACATTTTTACATTTCATTCAAATTATATTCTACCGGAATTATCGTACATAATCATAGCACATTATACATCATCATATGCCGACAAAACTATTTTCACAATATACATCATCATATGCCGACAAAACTATTTTCACTTGCTACGCTAGTTAGGACTAGCCTATCCAAAAAAATGCAACATAGTGCAATACCAAGCAAAATAACTACTGCCATCACAAAAACCTACCGCCATGGTCCAAAACAATACCAAGAGCCATAGTCCACAACGATCAAACATTATGATCACTGAGATTAGGATCACGAACACGGCCATTAAGTAGTGAAGTCACAAATCTCACTTTCTTTTCATCATCCCATTCACTTGAACATATTTAGCATATCAACATCCTTACCAATTTTATCCAAAAGGAACATCTCCTGCTCAAGTGACATCATGGGGTCAATTTTCATAATATAACGCGTTAGTTGTCTTTGCAACTCCATTTTTTTCGGTCGGCTCCGTAAAATTTGTAGATAAAACCATTCCCGTTTCAGTTATTTTCTCACCAATTTCTTTCATGGCTGATGCAATCTCATTAGTAAGACTGCTTCTCTTTCTTTTTCTAGTTTGCCCGGCAGCCGGGACAGAAGGTGACCCACCAATACCAGCTTCCTCATTTGCATCCTCTTGTACCATGTCAGCAAAGCTCATGGCCTCATTCCCAGTGGCTCGATCACGACCAAAAACAACATGCAAGTCATTGTAATGGGGGAACGCTTTGTAGCGTAGACGAGCAAACTTTTTTGATTTTGTCTGTAAAACACAAAGAAAATGAAAGGAAAAAAAGGCTCAAAAGAAAGAAAAAGAATAGAAGAAAAACATAAGTGAAACAAGATGTCATAAAAGTGACTTCATAACATCTCATCTTCAAGTTCAGACAAAGGCACATAAAAGTGACTCATAGCATATATGTCACGGAGGACAACAGAGCTCGATAAAACCAATTGTAAGCACATGTAATCACTTCTACATAAAACAATTACATACGCGATGTTACCTGTGATACGCTCTCCCAGACTGAATCAGGTGCTTCAATACATCCCGTATAGAATTATATCCAAAGCCCGATAAGCCGTCGATGTCGCATCTCAAAGATACATTCCATAATCTTGCTTTAGCATCTTTATGCGTGATGTTATGTGAGGGGTTCCCTTGATTGCGGTATGCCCCCTCGAAATCATCTTTTCTTCTAATATGGTCAAATACCCAGGCTTAAAACCATTATCACCCCTGTGGGTGCCTGAATCAACAAGTTCCAACAAAGACTCGACCAGTGCTTTGTCTTCTTCAGCGGTCCAATGTTTTTTGTTCTTTCCACGGCCCGATTGGCTGACCTTCATGACCCATTTGGCTAGACAGCTTCTTCCATCTCTCGCACTATAAAGCAATTGAACAAAAACATATACAAAATATTGTAGTTAAAAATAATGTATCGGAATTCCTCGAATTCGTGCTCATTGAATTCTAAGGTAGAATAATTAATTATGTAATTTGTTTGTGGATAAAATGACTCAGTAACATAAGAGGAGGGTGTTTGCTGCTCATAGACAGAGTAATGTACTACTGATTGAATTGTATCAGAATCAAACTGATTATAATAATTGATTGATTTAGGCTCTTCAAACATCAACTTAAATATCATCCACACCATACTCGATATAAATATCATTCAACATTTTGTTGTGAAAACCCTGCGATCAACGTGTTCCATGTACCCAAATCCGGATTCAATTTCAGCTTCTTCATTCTTTGAACCAAATGCATTACATCTTTCACATTTCCACAATGTACATATCCAGAAACCATAGCATTCAAGACCAGGAATGGGCAGCCCAACTAGGAATGTTTATACAATATGATCCCAAATAAAATATATCTAATTTTACTACTTGTCCATTTTGAAAACTCACAATACAATGCAAATACAATGCAAATGCAAATGCAAATGTTACTACTTAACAAGGCATTCTCACGAGGTTCCTAGCTACGAGGCACTCACAATACAATGCAAATGTTGCACACAAACGAAGAATGGAGTGAAGTGCTGCAAGTTTATCAATCAAAACCGAATTGGACTGTTCAAAGATGCAGAATTTTCTTTGCATTTCAGCCCGGTTTGGTCCGGTTTCGTTTTTTATTTTATTTTACTTTTCTCAAAATCCTATAGCAAAGAGGATGAAATTACAAAGCCTAAAGACCTCCAATCCGACACAGAACAACTGTAAATTAACAATTATGAATGCAGTATCACCAACAATTACTTTGCATAACTAAGAACTTTGCATCTGAAAAGGACCAAATTAAAATTCCTCAAGCAAGCACCGAACCATGACTATATGCAAAGTCATAAACATTTTCAAAGAAAAACTGAGAAAGCACACAAAAATATGAAACCAAGTCCTAATATACCACACAGATACTCAGAATACTCAGAAATTGAATGAAGCCCCTCCACCACTTGGGCACAAACAATCATTAGCCTCAGAATTCATATATATTTAACCCATATTCAGCACATATTCGAATTTTTTTTTAATAAGTAAGAATCCAACAAGAATAAAGATATCACCACAACCATTTGAACCCTAGAAATAAGCTTCAATCGAAATACACACCAGTCAAAATACACGGCAAGAAGAAGATAATATAACCGAGGGAGAAGAGATAAAGAACAAGAGAGACGAGAACAGCAATTTACCTCTGCAAATGGTCAGAGCGAGCAGTATGAGCAGCGGCGGAAGCACCGGCCAAGTCGCGATGAATGAAAGAGGCGACCCGATTTCCTTTTTTATGTGGTCTATTGTTTTTTTTTTCGACAATGAAGAACAGAACACTGTTTTCAGTGATTGATAATTACCTGAAGAAATCGAGGTTGCAAGAAATTGAAGTTGCAGCAGCGGAATTGACGACGGCTAGGTCTTCTCCAAGGACGACATAGTGAATGAAGAAAGGCTGGTTTTCATTCCGGCTTTTCTATTTTTATTCCATCTGATTTTAGTAGGAATAAAAAAAATTACCTTTCCATTACCAAACAAACATGTGAATGGAATATTTATCAAAATATTCCATTCCATTCCAAGTAAACAAACGAGCCATTAGTGTTCCTCTTATCCAAGATCTTGCGTCCGCTATTGATTTATAGTGAAGAATATCATTCATGTGACTCTCTACAATTATACAATTATTTAGTTATAAAATATATCTTGCAATTATCATTAATCAGTAGATAGATAGCCCAACCAACCTGGCAGTATGGCTTCCTTGTGTGATATTATCATCTACTTATATACATGCAAATAATTCCTAGACACAGATATATTATTTTGGTGAAAACAAAGCTACACTATCATTAATTTTTAGTTGTTAAATAATTAATTCACTCCTATGTATCGATAAGTGGCATAAATTATCAACAATTGAAAGAAGTAAATTACTCTTCATGGATTTCTTAGATTATTGTTATTACTGTGTGTTTAAATAGTAGGAAATAGAGTAAATGCTTGTAAATGCATAATTACCACTCTTGTTCACACTATGTAATAAATAATTACATAATATGATTATATGTAAAAGTTTCGAAAGACTCTTAAACTCCCCCCTCCCCTTCCCAAAATCCCATGTAAATAGGATGGATAGAAAGATTGGTCTTTACATCCAAAAAATCATTGAGAACTCAATTAATGGCTTAGTCAAAAGATCAGGTAGCTGATCATTTGATGAGATGAAGACAATTTGGAGAGATTTGTATGCCACAAGCTCACACACAAGATGGAAGTCAAATTCAGTGTGTTTGGTGTATGCATGAAGAATTATTGTCAGTACGATATGTCAAACCAATATCATCACGCCGTAATGTAAGAGTATATGGTAAAGAGATATGAAGTTCACGCAGTAGACTGCATATCCATTGACTTTAGAGGCCACATGTATTTGGGCTTTATATTCTTCTTTTTTACTACTCTTGGCAACATTGAGTTGTTGTTTACAGTGCCAAATGGTAATGTTATGTCCAAGGAAGATGCATTAGGCGTCAATGGATCGAGCGGCACAATCAGGGTCGGAGTATATAGGCTTGAAGAGTGTTACGAGATTGACGAGAAATCAATTGTCCTTCGGAAATAGAATGCTTGAGGTAGCGTAAGATGCGTTTGAGAGCCATCCATTGGCATTAGCACGCATGATTTTATTAACTTAATTTATGAACGGCAAAGGCGATGTCAAGGCGAGTTAAATTAAAATATCGCAAACCTCCGACAATGTTGCGGTATATAGAGAGCAACATCAAAAAAGGGCTTTCCATCGGTTTTGCTGAGACGACTATTAACTGCCATAGGTGTTTGACATGGTTTTGCATTAGTCAACCCCGAGTGCTGCAATAATTGAGAGATATACTTTCCCTGATTGGGAAATAAACCATCAGATGACGGCAAGGCCTCAATGTCAAAAAAATAGGACAAAGAACATTGATTATTAATAGGAATTATGTGCCCAAGTCATCAATAACATGTTGAACAAGAGGAGGAGAGGTGCCAATAATTATCACGTCATCATAAATATGAATCAATATATTGTAAACACCATCATGATAATAGTAAAAAGAAGTATCAGCCTAAGAATCCTTAAAGCCATATGATTGAAGAACTTCAGTGAATCTAAAGAACCAAGCTATAGGTGCCTAACGGAGTCCATAAAGACAACGGCTGATACGAAAACATGATTAGGGTAGTTGGGATCAACAAAGCCCTGATGTTGTTGCATGTAAACATTTTCAATTTGATGACCATGTAAAAAAGCCTTTGGAATGTCTTCATGTCGTAAAGGCCAACTGTCGTTAGTCGCCAAAGAGAGCAAAATAGAATGGTGACATGTTAGACAAGTGGACTAAACGTGTCAGTCATCAAGCCCTTCAGTTTGATGATATCTTTTCTCAACAAGATGAGCCTTGTAGCGCTCAATACAACCATATGCATGCTTCTTGACTCAAACTCATTTGTTACCTACAATATTTAGGTTAGATGAGAAGGGGACAAGGCCCCAAGTGTGATTGTGCAAAAGAGCATGAACTTCATCATGCATAGCATCACGTCTAAATCGTTGTTTGTTGGCTTTGGTAAATGAGGTAGGCTCGGTGGTGCTGAGGAAGGTGTGAATAAAATTGGGTGGTAGGGTCTTAGGTTTTAAGGTGTTGGTTTTTGAGCAGGTGATCAAGCAATGTTGTAAAATTGAACCAGACATAGCCAAATGCGTCTTGTCCTCATAGTTAGGGAAGAATTGGGAGCACACCATAGGTGATAGTTTTGGAATGTGAGTTCAGTAATGTGAATTGTGGAGGAAAGATTAAAGGTTAGAAGTGAAGAAACAGAGGTTGGATGTGGAGGAGAGGTGGTGGATGAAGTTGCGTCGGCCATTAGAAAGGGGCATTATTATTTGCTCCACTCGGTCTACTCGTGCACCACTCTACTTATGTCCCACGGTAGAGCTGAATTAGTAAAAGTCGGTTCTGGAACGTAGAACCGACTTTCTGTAGGTATATTGATGAGAACCAGACTTTTTGTTCCTTCACCTTCGGAAAGTCAATTAGGGCTTAGGGTTTTAGGGTTTAGGGTTTAAAAGCCAACTTAGAACGAAGGGTGGGAGAGATTAGAGAGAAAGAAGGTACAAAAGTAGTCGAATGACATGATGTGTGTGATGTTGTTGTTGTTATTTTTATTTTTATTTTTATTTTTATTTTTTTTTTTTTTGAGTGGGTGTGATGTTGTTATTCTCCATTAATTTCCAATATAATTACAACTTGTTTAAATAGTAGAAAATAGAGTAAATGCTTGTTGCAAATTGCAATCCTTGTTTACACTCTGCAACAAATTATCAAACGGTAGTTATTATTATTATTGGTAGAGGTTTCTAGAGAATCTTTCAACATAACTTGTCAGTTGTCACGATTATTGCTACATTTTTATTTTATAATTTGCCCACAGATTAATACATTTTTATACAGTTAAAATAGCATGACTATACCCCTCAAAAAAATAAAATAAAAATAGCAGGACTATAAAATCCCAATAATGTGTTTTGTCAAGCCGTCCCTTTCTCCTTTCAAATCAAACATGGTAAATCATTTCGCTTCCTTTGGCAAAATGAGAGTGACCGAGTAGTAGTGATACATCCGCTACTCTTTCAACCACAATATTTTACATAACACAATCAACATCACATATTCTGTTGTGACCCACAAAAATGAATAATTGAACACTTTAATCAAAGGCTACCACACATGTAGTGGTTTGTGCACTACACACTACACGTGCAGTGCACATATCACTTTCCAGTGACCCACAATTATCTCTTGAAAACCCAAGTTTCGTGAACCTAGGATGAAGAAATAATGCAGATGAGAATTATTTAGTTATATATTTAGAATGATTAATCAATTACTGTGTTTTATATCAATTAATAATGCAACACTATATATGATCAACGATATTAAATGTGAAAACTTTGTATGACGACTTGTTACCATTCAAACGGACATATATTTACAAAACACAATCAAAAGGGGAAGGAAAAAAAAATACATTGATGTAAACAGGGGTAATGATATTGTCAAAACCATATTGACACTTCAAGTCGCACAACATGACGTGGTAACTATTATGGTATGCGTCATGCTATACATAGAGTCTCAACGCCAACACGTGAATGTCGTACACATTATCATGTCATGTTGTGACATGTATAGTGTTAATATGTTCGTAACAATGTCATTATTCGGGCGTAAAAGAAGGGGACACGAGGCTCCTAACGTTACACGATTGACATCCATCGAATGACGACACATTGCACAAAGTTTCTCGGTGACATCCCTTAAATATCTCTAAGGTCCCTTAGATATTACTTGGGAAATCTCTAAAATTATCTTCGATTCCTCATGTATATTTCTCCAGAACCGGTGATTTTGACATGAAAAATTATAAGATACCGAAGTAATATTCAAGGGGCCTTCAAAATATCTAAAAGATCCAAGAAAAATCATCAAGAGTGATGTCACCTTACTGATAACCTTATAATAATCACTAGGGGAATCTGGGCTCCTTACAACACCTAACAAATTGCAAAGAAAAAAAAGAGGTTTTTATCGGTACCCCTAACTGCTTCCGACACCACAATTACATATAAAAATGATGATGTCGCAGCAAATATCAGGGGTGCCCATAGAACCGATCATTGCAAAACTATCCACCAAGAAAAGGGGCTGTTATTGATATAGTGGAGGATCAAACCCAACTGAGATTGTGATTTCTCTACCAAAATGGTTTGGATCTTTTATTTGAAGCAGATGAAGAAGTTTGTGGGTTGGTCTGAGGAACAGCAAAAGAATTGTCATCATTCCATTTCCTGTTGACCTTTAAATCTTTATTATGTTGCTTGAAGTTGAAGCTGATTTGACCTCCAAAAGCAGCCATATTCCAATTGGAGAAAGGTTGATTATTTTCATTTTCAATTGGATTTATTGCTGCCGCTGTAGCGGCTTGTGGGACCCAATCACCATTGCTTTTTTGTGATGAGAATGAACTTTCATTGTTGTTGTTGCTACGCAGATCAGTACAATCCCAAAATGGCATCACATCACAACCACTACCACTCTGATTTGATTTTCAAGAAAAGAGTCCATTATTCAAATCCAAATTATTTTGCTGCTTTAATTGATTAAAAAGATTCTTGCGGATCAATCAAGCAACACAGCAGAGTTCAAATCATATGCTGATGTATTGGTTGCTCAATTGATCCGCAAGAAAGATGAAATTATAAATCAAAACCATAACCATAAACAGAATTCAAGAAATTTAAGAAGTCAGAGAAGAATTCAAGAGATTTTACTAACCTTAGAGAAAACTAAAGGAGAGAAAGGATCAATGAAATCTTCAACAGACCAATCGGATAGCACATCTACCAATTGATCGGAAATTATTTGACCACTTCCATTGTTAGTATCCTTTTCGTTCATTGATCCTATGCTTCCAATTTCTGAGCTAAAACCCTTGGAACCATTTACAGATTTGGGACTTTTAACAATTTCTTCCTTATTTGCCGAATCATGAGAGTTATAACTAGGAACAGCATTAGAAACAATCGGAGACACAATGGGAACAGAGTTTCTGGAAGATTCTGCAGCTTCTACTGATGATGAAGATGAATAAAGTGCAGAAGTTGGTGAGACCTTGATTCCTGTAAACAAAAACCTGTTGTGCTTCAACGCCTTTGATTTGTGTATCGGAACATCACATTCTCTGCATAAAATAGCTCGATCTTGCTGACAAAATACAAAAGCTCTCCTCTCCTGCAAAATTTCATTGAAATCAAATCCTTATATGGATTCTAGTTCAACTATACCAAAAATAAGAACAAACGATCAGATTCGAGTTAATTTATATATATACCTGGCAAATATCACAAACAGGGAATTGTGTAGGAGAAGGAGAAAGTAGGGAGAAACGGTGGTGTTTTCCGGCGAGCTTATTAGCATGGTGGACACGGTGGTCACAGGCGGAGCATAACGCAGCTTCATCAGCTACGCAAAATACAGATGCTTCGCCATTTTCACAGACATCACAACGGATCTTCATTCACTTGATTGATGTTTTCAACTTTGAATTCTAAGTAAGAAACATGAAAATTAATTAAACTAATAAAAAGTGAAAAATGAGTGGAGAATTTTTCATAGGAGAGAAAGAGAAAGAGAAAGAAAAGAAAAGAAAAAGGGTGAAGAAGGGATGGACATCAGGTTTGAAACAGATGAAAGAGATCAGAGGTCGGTATTTGTTAATATTATCATATTACATCAATATTAGAAAAGTTGCGTAAGATTAGATCTTGTAGGAGCAAGATAGCGTAAATAATCGAAAATATACTTCAAAAATAGAGAAAATGTATTTTAAGATCATTTTAACGTCATTTATTTCATGTCAGCTCAGTCCTGATATTTTTTTTAAAGTCTCTCGTTGAAATTTTTTCTCTCGACCTGTTGAAATTTCCTCCAGCTCGTTGAAATTTCAATAGACTAGGGAAAATTTCAACAGGGCAAGAAGGAAAATTCAACGGACTGAGGGGAAATTCAACGGGACGAGGGGGAAAAATTCTACGGGTGAAAATTAAAAAAAAAATGTCAAGTCTGACCCGACCTGACATAAAATAAGAGGTGTTAAAATGACCTGAAAATACATTTTCTCAATCGTGTAAAAAAAATGAGTACTTAGTCCAAAACACCCCTATCTATGGATCAACCATGGGACTTGCCATGTATCTTTATTTTAGTATTTTTATCTTCTATCTTGTGTAATATGATAGAATAATAGAGAAACGATAATTGATTGTATTGATAATACTGAAAGACGATTACAATATTTATAGGACAATATACTTGGCCAACAAGTGAATAATAAAGACAGAATCAAATAATATCAAATGACAATCAATCATCATTATTAGCGATTCAAAGATATGGTAGCAATTAATCTTCAATCTTTGTCATTATCTCTAATACGCCCCCGCAATCCCATGTAATGCAATGAATATGGAGATTGGGCTCATAAGAAAGCATGGAGGGATATAACCCGAAAGGAAAAACGATAGTTGGAGGTATGTACCCTAGCAAAATTAAAGGAGTGGAGGGATATACCCTAACAGAAAGAAAGGCTTGCAGGGTTGTACCCAAACATAAATAAATGAGTGGAGGGATATACCCTAACAAAAATAAAAAGGAACAGAGGGTCATGCCCTAACAAAAAATAAAAAGAAGCGCAGGGTAGAAGGTGGAGAAAAGAAAAATAGAAAGGAGTTGAAGGTGGATACGGGTTTGTGGATAAGATAATGACAAGATTGATATTTATTAAAAATAAGAAAAATAATAAGAAGAAAAATATGAAAGACACAAGGAGGCTGCCGGAGGCTTTGGTGGGGCATGGAGATGAGCAGCGTTTGCGGAAGGGCCGTGCTAATATCGGCATTGCGGTGAGGCTGAGTGCTCAAGGGCGGAGCCAGGATTTTGACATGGGGTGGGCTAATGGACTATATCGAATTGGTCGGGTGGGCTGGATTAAGAATATTTTATGGACCGAACTGGACTACACAGATTTTTTAGTGTGATTTTTTTTTTTGGGTGGGCTTAGCCCACCTATGTCTACACATGCATCCGCCCTTGTGAGTGCTGCTATATATTGCGAAATCGCTGTGCAACAGGGGTTGAAAAGGCTTCAGCCATAGAATCCGGCGAGAAGCTTGAATGAACCTGGAGCGGCGATGAAGAAGGAGGATGCTTGGGAGCCTAATTCGGCTTTCAATTTTGACGCCACCGGAGCCTTTGAATCAGCCATGTTTATTTCGAAAGGAAAAAAAAAATCAACGTGGAAATTTATAAAATTAAAAAAAAAAAAAAAAAAAATTTGGGAGGGGTGAGGGTTTGATCATTTTGATGTCACAAACCCCCACCCAAACATTCTTTTTCGTAAAGCTTGCTCAGGATCGAAAAGACGTTAGTCTAGAGCTCTGATACCATGATAGAATAATAGAGAAACGATAATTGATTGTATTGATAATACTAAAAGACGATTACAATATTTATAGGACAATATACTTGGCCAACAAGTGAATAATAAAGACAGAATCAAATAATATCAAATGACAATCAATCATCATTATCCAAAGATATGGTAGCAATTAATCTTCAATCTTTGTCATTATCTCTAATATAATATCTTGCAACAAACACTATTTTATTATAGCAAAACACCCATGTCTATTGGTCAACTTTGGAACTTGTCATGTATCTTTAAATTTAGCACTTTTATCATCTATTTTGTGTAATATTTTGCAACAAACACCATTTTTCGAATTTGACGTTAAATGAAACGGAAAGTACGCGTTTGTCATTCACCTGCCATCAACATTTCACGCACTTTCACATTTTTACTTTTTTATTTCTTTTAATCAAATAAATCCTCCTAAACCATTTTCTTCATCAACATTAAATTAATCAGTTTTTTTTTTTTTTTTTTGCGCAATTAAATCCCCCTCTCATGTTATACCCTAATTTGTCGACCAACAATTGCCTCTGCCATTTTATTTCTCGTATCACTCTCAGGTGAATAGCTGTTCGCCAGTTTCTTCCTTAGCCTTCAAAGGGTGTTTGAAGCAATGGTTCCAGAAATAGGTTGCTCAACACCCATTCCTCGAAGTGCCATCTTGAGCACAATTCTCGCCGGCACCGGTAGACACTCGGCGGTGTTGACCTAAAGTATTCACGATTGATTAATCTTCTATTGATGAGAAGGGATTAGAAGTTTTTGTAGATGATGAAGGGAAATTAGAAATCGGGAATGACAAGGGGTTGGTATTCGACAATTGGGTTGGGAATGAACGACGATTTTGGGGGGGAAATGAAAATAAAGTTTATTTTATTTTTATTGTTAAACCGTGAAATGTTGATGGCGAGTGAACGACAAACGCGTATTTTCCGTTTCAATTAACGTCAAATTCGAAAAATGATTTTTGTTGTAAAGTATTACACAAGATAGAGGGTAAAAGTGCTAAATTTAAAGATACAGGGCAAGTCTCAAAGTTGATTCAAAGATAAGACTGTTTTGCGCTAATTACTCTAAAACAATACACAAAACGAAGTTGATTTCACAATATGCTTATAAGAAGAACCATTGCCAAATGTTGTAACTTGCAAGGTTTTTCATTCATTTGCTTATTTCTATTTACAATACTCAAAGGATATCGATATTCAAGTTTACAAAGATGTTCAAAGATTAATCAAATCTCTATTGGGATCCAGCTTTTACTTTCGACACCGCGGGTGCTTAGCTCATCCGAAAAATTACTTTGAAAACTATGATTATTTTTCACGAAAATAAATGTCACGGCTACTGACATATTTCTACAAACATCAGTGGTAATGACATTTTTTTATATACAGAATAGGGGAATGATGAGTAACATCAATGTCACTGACATTCCTTATAAAAAAAACATGTCGGTGACGTTCATACATTTTGTGGTGCCGAAATTAATTTTACATGAAAAAGAAAATGCAGTGGAAGTAAAAAAAGGGTTGCCAATATAACCCCAAATTTGCTCAAATAAGTGATAATTTGAACTCTTAGTTGACATAGAGGTTTCTATCCAAGCATAAACAAAGTTTTATTTTTATTTTTATTTTTTTGAGGAAAATAAAACAAAGGTATTCGTTAACAAATTGGCCAACAGAAAAACTACTAAAAACACTGCATTTAATAGCTTTGCTCTTCATAAACAGCTCTAATCCATCATTTAGTAGTATTACTGAAACTAACCAAAACTGGTACCAAAATTGTGAGTTAAAACTAAAAAGGAAAATAAAAAAAATAAAAAAATGATGAATGAAAAATCCGAAGATCTTTTTTTTTTCTTCCCGAAACCTTGCTTCAGCATCTGCTCGTATTCTTGACGCTTGTGGTGTTTGCGGTTTCTTTAGCGGAATTATGGCAATTATGCTTTGCATAAGCTTTGTTTATCTCAAAGATAAATGCTATCCCTCTTATCTGAGAATTCAACCATTGCCATTATCATTTCCTACCTCAAAAATCAAAAATCAAAAACACACACACACACACAACAAATTCTAACGTTTTTGGCGCCACGACCATGTGAAAGTCGATTCTGAGCTCTAAAATTGACTTTCTGTCAATACATTGTTTCTGGTTTAGTGCTACGTTAAAAACATTGAGCTAAATATGTCTAAAGAAGAATTACCTCAAGTAAAGAACCT
Organism: Gentiana straminea; assembly: GCA_036785695.1. Classification (NCBI taxonomy): domain Eukaryota; kingdom Viridiplantae; phylum Streptophyta; class Magnoliopsida; order Gentianales; family Gentianaceae; genus Gentiana; species Gentiana straminea. The sequence continues at coordinate 7,445,685 of JAVUPR010000167.1, read as the reverse complement.
GAAGCAAGTATAAAATCTGATCCCTTGACAACTTCTGCACCGTTGACATAAATCGGCTGTTTCCCGTGGTTCTTCAAAAGGAATGATCCATCGGAATCCATCTTTATAGTTGCCTGGTATATAAGCAAATGAACAACAGAAAAATCAACAATCAAGTACAAATTAAAAGCATAAAATAACAACACGTCGTCCTAAAACAACGAAAGTTTTCTGAGAAAACTTCCCACTGTTGTATCCATGGTTGTTGCATCTGTTCTTCCCTTTCCCTATGTAAAACATTGTATTTTTCAAACTAATCTCTTTTCAGTGGGTGCTCAGATTGTTTTGCAATGTAATATTTGCTGGTTTTTTCATTTCAACGGGGTCTATGGACCACATTTAGTTAGGGGTAGAACCGCCTCTGAGGGGACGTCAAGTACTGCTTCCCAACAATACACAAAACCGAAGGTATCTTTCCCTAGGGCTGAATGAAAAGGATAGCCGATCAAAAAGACATATGAAACTTAGCATCCGGTTGGACATGAATCATCTCGGTTTTATTATTATTCAGTGTTTATATTTTAGTTAAACTGTTGTTTGGATTGCAACAAAATAGTATGTGTTGACAGTATTAAACATATGATTCCTCCAAAACAAGAAATCTTGGAATGTGATAAGTAATCACAACCAAAAAAAAAAACTTAAGGGTTGTTATAATGTTTTCTTTCTTCAAGAAATTTACTTCTCCAAGCTTCACATATAGTTAATGACTGTAAGTAAAAGAACTACATGATAGAAAATATGTGTTTAAAAAGATTACCTGCCGTCGAGAAATCTTATTAGCATGGACTTCCTTTCCTAAGTCAATATCAACTTGTACATCTTCAGTTGCTCTACCAAGTAAAACCTGAACCCCAATGTATAAAATAAAAGCTTGAATTAAGCAGCTGAGATAACGATACGGTTTTAATTTGCAGAGGGGAAAAGAAAACAGGGGTATTTTTACCTCGGTTTTCCTTATAAAATGTTTAGAGTAACGGCCATATAAGACAGCAAATGCTTTATGAGCTGAAATGGCTCTTTGAATACAAGAATCAGCAGCTTGCTCCAACTTCATAATTACCCTTTTCGCATCCTCAGTCTCGTATCTTAGGACTGGAAAACAGTAAGCAGAGTTCACAAAAAAACAAAAGTTACAACTTTGATGCCGTCAAATTTACCAGATTCAGACACTTTTATGATCTATAAAGGGTTCGTAGAAGACCCTCTAAATGGTACGGATAAATTTCAAGGATAGCCCGTTAAATCAGCTCCAGCAACATCCCCATCCCCATCCCTAAAAGTTTTAGGGATGATGAACCATGCATCCATATATTTAGGGATACATTATTCACGTCCTAAAACATATTTGAAGGTTTAGATGTGTAGGGATAACCGGATAAGTATATGAATGTTGTTGTATATAAAGAATGAATATTTAGTGTGTATGGACATAGATGTAAGTAAGGATATACATTGAAGGGTATATTGTATAGAGTGACTATAAAACATGGATATGTAACATAGTATTCAAGAGATGAAAAACGGGGATTGTGGTATGAATGCTTTAATTGTAACAAATCTGTTTATAACTAAAAACCCGAAAAGGAAGACTATTACCTTCCTGACTGCTAGAGCAATCCTCGTCGTCTGGAATCAAATCCATATCAAGTATCTGCAAACATTAATCAACAAGGTTTGAAGGATCAAAAGGAAAAGAGAAAACTTTATAACAAATAAAACCAATTTAGCACAACTCTTTACCATTGCTTCAACATCAGAACAATAAGGCACGTCACCATCACTATCGCAAGAAAACTCTTCGTCATCAGACAATGGAGTATCAGTGATTGAATCGGGTATATTCGTTTCAATGTATTGTTGTTCTGTATGTAAAGCTTCACTATTTTGAACAAAAGCAGTACTTGGTTCCCAGTTACTACTTTCCCCATTCTTGTGAAATCTAAAATGAGAATCAATAGCTTGACCGTGCCTCGGTAAAAGAGAATCAATGGAGTTATGATTGAGAATCTTTGGCGGATCGGTTATAACCATAGATTCATTAACATGCCCTGTAGCTGCCCTAGTGGTAGTGCAACGAGTTAAACCTGCTAAACTAGGACCTTCGGTTTTGACACCATGGGTATTCATTTGAGCGCCTAAACCAATTTCTGGTTTAATTGGTACGGTCAAACTGGAAGGAAGTTCAAAAAAATTTGTCTCGCCTTTAATAGGTGTGTTTGAAGCTTTTGAATTAACTGACAATGTATTGACAGGAGAAGCTAATGAATAACAAGCGGTATCGAATTCTGAGCTCATTGATGAGATTCTAAAGGGAAGAAAAACATCATCATTGTTAGGAATCTCTGGGTCTTCGGTGTTCAATACACAGCAAATAACTCCATTTCGCTTTTCAGGAAATGCAGGATTCACCTTTAACACAGATGATAGCTTTTGAGTCTCTGTACTACTGATAGCATGATGATCAACACGGCTATACAGCTCCTTGGCACCTGACTCTCTGACATGTGCACCACTAGAAGTTTCAATGGGGTCAGGAGGCAAGGGAACTGGAGTTTCAGATAAACCGACATTTGACATGTCACTTTCATCTGGAAAATCTAATAAAAGTGAGCTTAAATCCTCCATGTAAGCCTTATCAATCAAGTCCGACCCATCGGCGTCAATGAATAATAGTTCATCCTCGTTGCAGTTGAGCAAAGAATTCGATATCTCCATAAGATAATCCTCAGCATTCACAGCAGAACCTCTCATGTTATCACATGAAATCTGACCGTTTAAAGTAGTAGATAATGAGCATGTAGTCCCGTCTTCTGGCATAGCCATCCCACTTGCATAATTGGGATCTCCAAGATCCGTCATCACAGGTTGCTCTACATGTCCAAATGCATCAGCCAGTGTGGACTCAGGAAAACCCTCAACTGCATTCCAACATGGCAGGTCGGAAACAGGAGAACATCCAAAATTAGGTGGAGAAGTGCCACACGCTGAAGCCGATGAGTTAAGGACCTCACAACCAAACCCAGAATTAGCATCCATATCCTGTTCATTGCGTTTCACGTCTAAACCCAAACTTCCGTCATAATGGGCCAAATCTTTAACAGCATCTTGATCACCAGGCACAGTAACATGACTACTCGGGTTGAGGTCACATAATCCACTTTGAAATGCAGAAACTGAGATACCATAATCAGAAGAAGCTGCCTCAACAGCATGAAGTTCGGGAAAGACATGACCGCTGCCACTAAAAATCGACTCTGGATCGCCAAAAGTGTTCTGTACATTATCTCCTATGAGACGATCAGTTGATGAACACTCATTTCTATTTCCAGTATCACAATATTCAGTTCCATCCAGAAAATCCATATCCATAAAGTCAAAAGGATCATTGCAAATTCTTTTACGCATGGAATAGTAATGCCTACGAACACTCTTTGATTTTCTCTTTCCTGGCGGACATTTTGCCTCTTTGTGAGATTTTGGTAGTATGGTTGAAGCATTACAGTACAACTCAAACATTTTAACTGAAGCCTCTGCTGAAATGACTGGATCATAAAGGAGGGAATACCAGCGATCTTGCAATTCTTGCAGAGTAAATCTCCGTGAAAATCTCTTTGCACCTCTGGCAAGAGATTCCAAAGAAGCGCCATCCTGAAATGACAAAAGAATGAACACAAAAATCAGCATTTAAAACATGCAATCTTAATGAAAAAGTGGAATTATGTGCACTGCTTTCGCACATTGATACAAGAATGTTGCCACGTATCAACTGTGAATTGTTCTGGAAGTCCACATACACATGTGCTGATGTGCATCTGTATGCATATTTGTCTACATAAGCAGCAACAAATACATAGGTTATTCAGTCATCAAAAAGTTAGCCCGTCTTTGTTTACTTTTGTCTTAACAGACGATAACCAATTAAAGAATCGAACAGATGATCTTAAGCTTAATTAAAGCAACTTCTATGCCTTAGGTCGCGTACAAAAAATGCTTTCCAGTTTCTAGTCAACAGTACCTAAAAATTAAGAGGGCACCAAGACTAAATCTTGACTAGACCATACAATAACAATAATCTCATACCCAACATTGTCCATAGACTCGCGTATTTCTTTATACTGTTTCAAATACTAAAAGACAACAAACCTTCAAAGCCAAACAAACGAAGAAGAAAAGAAGCAATAATACAACAGTGCAAGAGCTAATCTCACTTCTCCCCTAAATAGCTACCCTCTACTTAGTATGATCTTTCTCATGAGAGGGACAAGGCACATTAGCCACTGACAGCTCCACTAAAACTGCAATCATTCTCTATGCATTGCACTATCGATTTTCGTATCCAAAAACAATGGGAAATAATTCATCCCCCTTCTGTATAAAAAATTTCTTGTTAACATCAAGTGTTCTCATATCTTTGCCGTAGAGATTAATCACTCCACAGCAAATACATAGGCATTGAGGTGGGCCGCCTGGTGATTTTCCATTACAATTCTCACCGCCTCTTTTCCTAATAAGAAAAAATCCTTCTCTCCATCCCCCAGCCACACCCACTCCCACAAGGAGAGGAAACTAGACCTAAAATGTGGAACAACACACTCAAACCGTGTTCAAACTCAATTAAAGTGTCAGTGTAAAGTACGGCCACAATGATTTAAACTTAAAGAGGAAAAAAAAAATCATTCACATGATAATCCCACAAAGCAAAGCACAAAACCAACTCTCAAACAACAGTCCTGGAACAAGATTTGGACAACAGAATTTTTTGAACACCTTGGCTCTCTCTCAATGACAAAAAATTATAGTGAAGTAGTTTGTTGATTGTCACCTCAATGCTTTGTTTCAGCAACAAATCATCTTGGGGAAGCCAATGCGATACCGGAGCTAGGGATCCCATTGCGGAGATTCTTGAAAATCGGAAAGTACAGCTCTCTGTTATCTATCTCCGGCAGTCTCCCGGCGGGGAAGCGGCGCCCTTTTTTTTTTCTTTCTTCTTATTATGGCTGCTATTCAAATTCGAGGTGCGCTTTATATGTGTCATGTGTGTAGGCTTCCACTATTTCCCACTTGATGACAAAATTATTATTTTTAGGTTAAAGGTTGTGGAGTACTGTTTTTGATCTAAAATGAGGAAAAATGATAAGAAAAAAAGATAGTGGTTGAGAATAATAAAACCGCACGTTATTACTTACGTGTGTTCTTACGTGTTCTTCTACAACCATATATAAGAACACACGTAAGAATGCGCGTTTTTATCCTTCTCAACCAATTTTTTTTTTTTGTTTTTTTTTCCATTTTGTATCTTATTTTGTTCTTATGGCCTCTGGCTCCTTATTTTTTATTTTTTTATTTTTTTAGTATGAAATCATACACCCACACATATATTCTCTTGGAAGTGGGTCTCAAGGGGAAAGATTTTGCCAATTTATACTGTCTATTTTTTTTATTTTATTTTTTGGGAACGAGGGAAAAAAACACAACATTTTATCAATTATAAAGAAGAATGATTTTTGAAACTTTTACATAAATGACAAATTTTTTTTTTTATTTCTAGTGCATATTTATTTATTTTTTAAAAAAACCAACACAATGTCTGTCTCATCCATCTTTTTGAAACACTCATATTTCTCAATCTAGAACTTTAAATTCAAAAATTCTTTCGCCAAATTTTTTATTTTTCATACTCTTTATTTTGATACCACATTCAACATATTCTGAAGTGATTTCGGAAAATCCGCTGTCGAAATTCACTGTTCTTCGAATTTTACTGTCGATATTCACTGATTTTCAGGATTCATTAGGGAGATTCACCGAGTGAATTTTGACATTTAATCTCACGAAAAATAATGTAATTACATCGAACCAAGTCTCAAAACGAAAAGCATCAAAAAATAAAAAATTCAGTAAAATTTTCATCACATTTGGAAATCTAGATCAAAAGATTTGAGTGTTTGAAAATCGGAGAGGAAATAGGAGAAAAAAACTAGAGCATTCGCACGTCTGTTTTTTTTATATATATATATTTTTTTTTTGGGTTTTGCAATTCAGGCTATAAAAATTATGAGAGTTGTCATTCTTCCTATAAACAAATATTGGGTTATCCTATTACTTAAAAATATTCAAAAAACTGTCATTATCCATAATTTTCCTTTTTTTTTAAAGCTTAATTTAAAGAGTGTGGCCCAAATCAATTCGGAAATCGAATTACTCCATATGGAGCACAAAAACTTCGTGCCCCAAGAGGCATAGCTCGTGGTTAAATAATTTGGGTGGTGTAGCAAGAGTCTATGCTTATTGGGTTGTGAGAGTTCGAATTGTGTATAGAGCGGTCCATTTTCAACAAAAAGATTTAAAGACAGTGTGACTAAGCATAGCTCGTGGTTAAATAATTTGGGCGGTGTAGCAAGAGTGCATGGTAATTAGGGGGTGAGAGTTCAAGCGATCCATTTTCAACAAAAAAGTTTTAAGACAGTGAGACTACGCTGAACCATTAGAACATGTTTCTCGATTTACATAATTCATTAATCATACGAAAAAAACTGGGGGAAACCATTAGGGTGGGGTTCAACATTTCCCTTGAAAGTGGTTACCGTCAAATTCTATGGACACTTGTTTTTTTATATCGAAACGAAATTACTATACACATATATGGAACAATGTATTGTTGGAAAAAAAATAGATTATTTCAAAAGTTTATTGTTTATTGTGATATTTGTATATATTTAATGTGTTAGAAAAATATTTTAATCATGTGAGACATTTATTAAAATTATTTTTCTAATGATATATATACATTTATTCTTCTGTTTTGACTTGTTCAAAGATATATAACAGCATAATCCTTCTATCCACTATTTTCAGGTATAAGTTGAGAGTGGGCAGATTTGGTGGGATTTTATTTCTCTTGCCTACTCTTGCTATTTTTCGGGGATTGAGTCCTTTATATATAGAAGGTTATGCGCAGCATAAAGTGGGTGAAAAACAGAAGCACAGTAAAACTGAGTTTATATATTTATACTGTGTAAATCATCTTGTCTTCTTTTGCTGGGTTTTAATACATAATAAAACCATCATTGATTCCTGATTCCCTTTTATTGAGAAGGAAGACTGTGTTTTATCCTAGTGGGATATTTCGGTTCACCCGAAATAAGTCCTTTAGGACAATGTCACTTGACATAACTCGCAGTATTTTGTTCGGTTGATTATTATATTTCATCAATGAGGAAGATTGGTACTCGTTCGTGCTTTGTATTGGAGATTAGGTTATTACGTGTCCCGTTCCGGGAACTGACATTACTCGAAGAAGCCAAACTTACAACAATCTAAAGGACTTATGTTTCTTCGAGTGGTGCTGTGGAAATGTACACAGTCAATGGAGTGTTTAACGGACCCTTCAACAATTGGCTCAGGGGATATTTTGCTCCGATGGATATATTCGGCTTATGATTATATGTGGAAGAAGTTGCTTCAAAAGTGCTGGAGGAAAATCATACCAATAGTGACAGATAAGTTTTTTTATCTTCTCGTTAAATTATTAATCTTAAGTGGATGATTACAATTGTTGTTGATTCATATAATGAAAATGATGATAGTGAAAGCCAGTTGTGATGGTTTGAATTAATAAGTAAAATCTTGAGGAAATGTTGGCTATTTATCCATGATTATGCAAGTGTTTCATTAATTGCTTCTGAGTCTGTTGTTCCATGGAGTTATCAATTTCCTCTCGTTATTGTGATATTGAACAAGTAGAACCATGTTTGTCAATTGGTGTGTAGATTGATTCATTATCAATTATTGGTTTCAATGTGTAGAGGCGGCATAGTATGAAGTTGACATCATAGGCTTCCAATAACATAATCTGGAATGCAATTTGCAAGAATGCAAGAATGTTATACCTGCAGCATACTTTGTCTAACACAAATGTGTTTTTATTCTTTGATAACATGAGAATAATTTATTTAGTGGGGTTTCTATGATTCATCTACTACTTGGCTGTGTTTAGAAATTTTGGGACTTTACGTCTTGGTAAATCCCTCGTTGATATTATTCAAGAACAGTGCTCTTGCAGTAATTGCAAGATTGGGTTTAGAAATAATATTCTTATTTCGTGAATTCGGTGTCAAGATAATTTTTGTTTGACATATTCCATGAACTTATTGTGTTCGAGAACTTCATGAATTGTGGGGGTACCGTATTGAATTTATTTTTTAAATAATAACTCATAAACTATCCTTGTTATACACCAATAATTTAAGTCATTTTGAGAAAGTGTTGATTTGATAAATCTTTTATAGCTTATTGCTTTGAACCTTTTAGTGATGATACATTGTAGTCATGGTGAAGAATGACACAAAAGAGAATGTGTCACACTGTGATATACAAGGAGATGGCTTAAATAAATGTATGTATAACATCACCAAGGTTTATTGGGATATGTTAGAGATGTTCTATAATACTTCTGCATGCAACAACTTATAATTGATGCGAAATGTTGTATTATTTAACCTACATGTGTGTCGTTGCCATAAGTGTTTGTATCATGTTATTAACAAGTTTATATGTTGAATGTTTCGGTTTGATATGCAGATTTATACATCTTTGGCAATCAATTAAGTGGAATGTATTATACAATGGTAAATTGAGTTTGCATAGTGACGCAGTCTAGATTTATCTAGATTATCAAAAGTTTGATGTGATAAACATATGACAATATCAAGATTGTGTATGCTTTGAGTAGACTGGGTAGATATACTCATAATTTCAATTGCGTACATTGGTTATGCAACTCAATGGTATCATATGTTGCGTCTTCCACTGTGCTAGAATATGGATAACTATGTTAATTAAATGACAAATTCAAATTGACATAATATCCACGAGATGCATATATATTATCCTACTGTGGGGGTGATATGGTTGATGTCAGAGTTTTAACTCTAGACCTGATTGATACTGATTTTTGATTTTTAAGAGATACTACATGAGAGTATCCTTTACGGAAGAATTCGGTGTCATTGTAGTTTTGTCTATGTGACAACTCATATTATGAAAATGGCATAAAATCGAGATGAAGTCATACAAAGCCATTGTTGCGAATGAAAATTTCATTCAACGTACAGAATCATAAGTCCTGATCAAACTTATGAATATGGTATATTCTAAACATCGAGGGGATGAGACCAAATGCCAATTATATGTAAATGGAGATGGAAACCCAACCTATGTGATTGGAGATCCCATGAATTAGGTTCATATGGGTAATAACAAAAGTCTCCATTAGACCTGGGAACACTAGAATAATGCTTGTCTTTCCTACGGTGTGTGCATAGTGTTCATATATAGCTACAAATAAACTATGAGGGATGAGTTAAACTCTTAATGAATTTATAGTCCTTTTTGGATGGTGTATTACTAGTAGCATACACTTGATGAATTCACCTATATGAGTGTGGAGTGGGGCCGCTCCCATGAGATGATTTTGGCTAAATCTCTAGAGCACTCATGAATAACTAGGCGCGCGCACGGCCAAAATGCGCAAAACCGTGTTGAACAATGATATAATAGAGGAGTGTAAAGTGATTAGTAAAACTACTAGCTTACAATAATGATTCATTGGTTCATAGAAGTTTGCTTCACCATCGTTTCAGTAAGTTAAGTTTTATTCTTTCTAAGATCTGGTTCATAGTCCAAAAGACACCAGGTTCGATACATTACATTCATTTGTAAGCCCAGCAAAATGTGTTTTGTTTTCTAAACCTTTGAAATATGTGGGGGATTGTTGGAAAAAAAATAGATTATTTCAAAAGTTTATTGTTTATTGTGATATTTGTATATATTTAATGTGTTAGAAAAATATTTTAATCATGTGATGTTGAATGACATTTATTAAAATTATTTTTCTAATGATATATATACATTTATTCTTCTGTTTTGACTTGTTCAAAGATATATAACAGCATAATCCTTCTATCCACTATTTTCGGGTATAAGTTGAGAGTGGGCAGATTTGGTGGGATTTTATTTCTCTTGCCTACTGTTGCTATTTTTCGGGGATTGAGTCCTTTATATATAGAAGGTTATGCGCCACATAAAGTGTGGGAAAAACAGAAGCACAGTAAAACTGAATTTATATATTTATACTGTGTAAATCATCTTGTCTTCTTTTGCTGGGTTTTAATACACAATAAAACCATCATTGATTCCTGAATCTCTTTTATTGAGAAGGAAGACCGCTGTTTTTATCCTAGTGGGATATTTCGATTCACCCGAAATAAGTCCTTTAGGACAATGTCACTTGACATAACTCGCAAAAGTATTTTGTTCGGTTGATTATTATATTTCATCAATGAGGAAGATTGGTACTCGTTCGTGTTTTGTATTGGAGATTACAACATGTATTACCGACATTTGTTGAAGGTGAGACTTGAACTCAGACGTTCTTGGTCATAGGGTCTCTCTAGAACTGCTAGGGTATGTTTCATCGCCTATGGACACATGTTAAAACAATAGACATAGTGACATAAGTGACAAAATATTAACTATTTAGATCAACATTGTGTTTGTTGGTCAATAATCACAATATTAGTCGTCTCTCTACATGTATCAATTCACACCATTTCATAATTTTATCATTATAATGAATTGTATTCAGTCATATAAATGTAACGTCCTTCCCCGAATGTCATATATATACTGTATTTATATAAACAAAGAATACATTACCTTAATGGTTAGCACTCAAGTATACTAGACATGAGACTTGGTTTCGAATTTTGTAAGCTACAATAATTTTTGTTTTTTTAAACTAGGACTAAGAGTCAAATAAGTAGGTTTTTTTCCTTCCAAACCCATGACTATCTTACAATAATTTTTGTTTTTTTAAACTAGGACTAAGAGTCAAATAAGTAGGTTTTTTTCCTTCCAAACCCATGACTATCACACGCAGTTTTTTTGTTTTATTTTTTTATATATATTTTGGTTACTGTTTTTTTCGAAAGACGAGGGCCTAAATTTTTTTTTTGCCCCTAATCTAAATTTGGACAGAGACGCTCCTGTGTAGACTAGGAAAATATGTATTTAAGACCCTAAAACAAACAAAAATGTAAAGAAAATATAATTCAAATGCTCTGAATCTATCAAAAGTCAAAATCATGAACCCACTCCATCTACAAGGTATAATAAGACACAAAATACAGGTTTGCAGGATAAGATTAATGCTAAATACATTGTACGGACACAAAATAGTTAGAAATCTGATTATTTGACTCGGTCCCACCAGGGCCACGCTCGTGCTTACCACGATGGAGGTGTGGCTACTTCCCAAGTTCCCATAACCATTTTTCTGGTTCACGGTTACCCGTCGTATCCCTAATCCCTATTCACTATTCATACATACATGTATATAATATAGATATGTATTCATGCAATTATATTAATAAGGGTGTTTAAGGAAGTATATATTATGTAGGGCGTTCTTTGTAACTATATATACCGTGAGATATTGTGATAATGAGAATGAAAAATTAACCCGTGAAATTTATCATATATATATATATATATATATATATATATATATATATATATATATATATATATATATATATATATATATATATATATATATACCCACACACATTTATGCGTATTTCCAAGAAATGAGTGCATAAATTATTTAACAATATAAAACGTTCATTAAAAAAAAAAAATATAAAACGTAGTCTTTTTTAAACCCGCTAACCGCTATGTTAAGCTTCATTGGTGTGACGCCCCTGTCCTGGATACCAAATCCCTATCCGGAAAAGAACGTCCGGCACGCATATAATTAAATTTTAATCTAATTATACACGTAAGTTTTACGTAAGCAGACACCAGAGAACAAGCGGAAGGTAAAATGACTGACTCGGATACTTAAAACAACTACTAAAACGATCGAAAGTAACACAGGCTGCATCTATTTCATCATCAAAGACTTATTATAAACATCAATACAAATGTATCCATTACAAAATCATTTACATAAACTCAAACCATTTATCTCAATCGTTACAACGGACAAGAGAATTTAAACTGAAAGTAAAGACAGTAGACGTCATCTGCATCATCTCCGGGTCACTCATCAGTGGCCTCAAAAATGACCTACAAAAACACCACCTTCTCGGGGTGGGGACAAGAGAGAAGAGGGGTAAGTACATACGTACTTAGTAAGGGGTAGAAGAAACGGTTACAATTAAAGGCGATACATACAGATAAATATAACATGAAAATCTTCTACAGTCACTACCACATAGGTTGTAACAATAGAGCTCGCTGACCCTCTACTAGCTCCGTAGTACATCCTCACACAAGTAAGGTGTGTTACATCAATATCAAAGGACACTACGCATTGTGAGAAATGCACCACAACATGGGCGGCACCACTCATGGGGGCATGGATTCATGTTCCATGTGGGAGTTACACGTAGTCTCGTAGGAGAGAAAATATACATTCAGGTCACTGTAGACACCCATATTTCAAGTCAGGTCAATGCAGGCCTGACATTTTTTTTTAAGTTGCCCGTGACTGTTCCACGGGTTCGTGGTAATTTTTCACCAGATGGCGTGGAATAGGAGTCGTTCACGTGGAAATTCAAATGGTGGAAAAAGTTGCAATTCCACGTGACCTGGGGGGAATTTAATTGGACGCCACGTGGAAAGGCAAACGCAACGTGGAAAATTAGCACGGTCCCGTGGAATAAGGAAATTGAATTAATAAATGCTCAAACTGTCGTTTTTTCCTACATTTTAGGCAATACCATCATCTTCTTCACCCAAAATCATCAATCTTTTTCACTCGAATTTATCTTCACAAAACTTTCAGACAAAAATTATCAATCTACGGGATATCAATCTACACCGGTCTTACTCCTTTAAACAAATGAGTAAGCATTTCGTATAGCACTTTTGTTTGATTTATTTTAAAAATTGTATTTGTTTTAATTTGATGATATGTTTGAGGTAAATAACCTTATAAAGATAAAAAATTTCGATTTTCCGTATGGTGAAAAGGTAAAAAGCTTATAGTTTTAGGGTAGTGAAAGGATAAAATTTTGATTATTAAGATATCGAAATGATTAATGATAATGAGATCGTTCGATAATAAAATTGTCATTCGTTGTAGAAATTTTGATATTATATTTATTTTGATTATTTGATAGTTTAGAAATTATTTAGCATTAGTGTAATTATAGTGGCAATGTTAATATTAGAAATGATAATGTAGAAGTTTTGATATTGTACATATTTCGATTATATGATATTGTATGTATGTTATAAGTTGTTTCGAAATTTAGTAGTATAAATTCCTTTCATGTTCCATGCCTTAGTCAGTTTGAAATGATTTAATTGTTAAGGGCAATCACAATAAAAATGCCCTAATTTAATAATAAAAAAATTGAATTTAAAAACGAGAAACAAACAACAAATAAATGTTGTTTGAAATTTCCAAAACAACAGAATTTTGACGTATTCTATGGTACGCCTCGACCTGATGAGGTTCTTAGAAATGCATGCATCCCTAGGGTGTTTTCGAATCCTTCGATCCGCCGTGTCATGCCTAATCTCCAGGCTTTGTATTGGGGCTCCCGGTAGGTAGCTCGTAGAATTTTCATTAGGTCTCGCTCAATAGAGCATCTTTTCGTTCTCGGCGGCTTGGTAAAGCCTCCGCCGAAGTGAGGCATCCGTTAGATCGAAAGTATAAGATCTGTTCTGTTGGCTCTGTCCAGCATCTGATCTCCCTCGTCATCATCAATTATTCTATGACGCTGGTGAAAACAATCTTCTCTTCTATTTCCCCCGTCTACTGTTACAACATAACACAACACAACAAAACTTGAATTTTTTTGACCTAACCTAACCTGACCTAACCTAACCTAACCTAACTGTGTGTGCGTGTGTGTGTATGTATATATGCTAAAGAATATTTATTTATTTTAAAGATTATTGATGTGTTTTTTGATGTCTGGCTATATGCACTTATATACAAGTAAATATATGTGTATATAAACGAGAAACCAATATTCACACACATATATACTACTAGGATATATAAGTGTATATATATATTGTTTCTCATTTATATACACATAAATTTATATATAAACACACACAGACAATATATATATATAGAGACACACACACACACACACACACACATATATATATATATATATATATATATATATATATATATATATATATATTTCAATCAAGAATAATTTTACATTAATATTTAGTCAATCCAACAATATTTGGAAAAAAAAACCTAATCGTGTGGATAAATGATTGTTTTTTGCAGATAACAACACGGTGTTCGTTAAGTTTTTATTTGGCGGAGAGTGAAAATACCATGAAGATAGCGACAAATGGTCTTATAAGAAAGGAAAATTGTATTTGGTTCGTGTGAAAACCGATACGACATTGGATGAAGTGAAGGTCAAAGTTTGTAAGAAAGTAGGTATTGATGACTCAAACAACACATTGATCATGAAACTAATGTACGTAGATTATGACCAACCGATTGATGTTTTGGACGATGATACATGGCTAGGCTACATTGATGATATTTTGAGAAAAGAAGCTGTGAAACAATGCGTTAACGCTGAACCGGTTATGCACGATCACGATACGGAAGATGAGAACGAATTTGACTTAAATGAGCAACTACATGAAGAAAATGATAGAGGCATTGAGGATTTTACATCCGAGTTGGACTGTAATCGAAAATCTCGAAAGCATGTTGTACCTAACACATCAGCCTTATCCCCTCATGAAACTGCCATCCGACCGAATATAACTTCAGCTGAACAAGTCATTGACATCACAAGTGAACCTGACTACGATTGGGGAATAATTGCGAATATGATTCGTCAGCCAATTCACACACCTCTGCCTAATTTTAGCCGGACAACGCACACACCGTACATCCAACAACAAGCTAGACGGGACAAGTCATAATGTCAACATAAATGGAACAAGCCAGCAGTTTGACCGTCCGCCTCTTATTATGCCAACACCGATGCAAGCGGGTCCCAATATCGGTGGATCGTTTACGAGTTTTCTTAGAGCGCCTTTCGAGCATAACATTCATATGCCAACACAAATGCAAGTGGGTCCCAATATCGGTGGATCGTTTACGAGTTTTTTGAGAGGGCCTTTCGAACAGGGTAGGTCAACAATGATGCAACCGGGTCCCAATATTGGTGGATCGTTTACGAGTTTTATGAGAGCACCATTAGAACAGAACCCTGATATTGGTCCTAGATTTAGTATGGCAAGTATTAATCGCAATAGAGGTGTTCATTTCGGTTCAGACATTCCGGATTCGGAAATTCCTATATGTCCACGGGTTGGGGCATTTCAGACTGAAGATTCAGGATTATTGTATATTGGTAAAAAGTTCAGGGACAAGGATGATATGCAGATGAAAATGAGTTACTATGCATTGAAAAATAATTACATGTGGAAACCTATGCGGTCCGACAAGGGGAAGTTAAAACTACGATGCTTTACTTCAGAGAAATGCGAATGGAAAGTTGTGGGTAGAAAGGTGTTTGATTGCAATAACTTCGAGATAACCGAGTACAATGAAACTCACACTTGTGGATTGGAGCGATTAAGCAGCGATCATAGGCAAGCCAGACCCGGAACTATAGGTCATCTCGTTAGAGAGAACCTCATAAAACTCGGCAGTCAGTTCACGACAAAACATTTAATTGTGGAGGTCAAAAGAGTATTCAACATAGACCTTGATTATCAGCGTGCATATCATTGTAGGCAGAAAGCGTTGGAATTAATCGGAGGAAGCATAACACTATCGTATTCTAAATTACCCGCCTACTTTTACATGTTGAAGAGTGAAAATCCTGAAACTGTCACAGACATAGAGACTGACCATGTTACTGGCAGGTGATGTATTATTTTTATATGATTAAATATACGTTATATTAATATGTTTTATCAACGAATTCTATATAAAATATATGAAATTATGATATAATTGGTATAAAATGTTAATCTTTATAATTTAGAGTAGTTAGTAGTAATAATAGTAAAAAGTTGTAATTTTGTACCGATTTTAGTAAATCGGAGTGTCGTGTCAGATTTACGTGGGTATTTGTGGTATTTTATTGCAGATTTATAAACCGAGACCCCGAGGATTGACATATTGAAGTACAATCATATCTCTGGAATGATTTAGAGAGTGCCACGAGCTTAAATGATCAATTGAATAGCTTAAGTGGACAAGTGGCCAACCAATCTGGTTAAGTAATAATTGAGAAATATCTTCAACAAACGAATGGCTCATCAAAATGACATTATCTGAAAAAGTGTTCTTCACAAAAGTTGTAGATTTTTCCGAAAGCTTTCCAATGCAATTTAAATTATGAAGATTGGAGGTCTACAACTTAAACAGTGATCAAGTGGCTAATCGATTTGGGTTAAGAAAAATCCCGAAATAGCTTCGGAGGAACACGAGGTAATCAAGAAGGCGTTATCTGAAGAAGAGTCCTTCATGAAAGTTGTAGAGTTTCTCGAGATCTTAATTTTGGCATTTCGTTTGCAATTTTTGGAGGGCCAGAACTCGAGATATGAATTTTAGAAGTTTAATAATTATATATAAAAATAAATATCTCATACGCACATGCTGAGTGTATTCAGCATGGGAACATCATCATGATTCCGGACCGAGCCGGCCTACTACCGGACCGGTCCGGCCAAGGATCCAATTTCTATATAAAGGGCCTCATTTCAACAGACGCAGAGGGTACCAAAAAATATATATACACAATATCATATATATATTCTCCTCTCTTCTCTTTTCTTTTTAATTTTTAGTTGTAGTTGTAAATAAGGCCTTACGCCGTAATAATGTAGTTTTAGTATCGTTATAATGCTCGGGAAAGTCTCGGAAGTTCGGTGTTGTAGAAGTCGTTGTAATGTCCGGAAGAATACAACTCGATTCAGCATTTGTAACCGGGTAACTTTTCTTAAGTATTTATGTTTGTTTTTATATTTTTCGTTGTTATAATGTTTTTAGGCTAAATATAATACTGGCCAAAACTATGTAATCGGTTTTATTTCGATCTTTTCGTTAAAGAAATGTTGTTAAGTTAAAATTATTAAAATTGAGTTAATTGAATCTTTTTTTATTTTAATCGTATTCGTATTGACATATTTAATCGATCTGAGGAATTCATAATCTAATTATGAATTGACGCCTCGTAGTTAGGATATGAGATAAAAGATAGAAAAACCGGAGGGTAAAATTGGCCGTGTGAACAACGTGATAACGGAATCCGATTTCCTACCCGGGGGTAGATTTGTTTTGGGAGAAATGAATTTTATTATAATTTGTACTCGAGATCGTAATAATGTTAAATCATCAGTTTAATTGAAATTTAAACCGGAAAGTTGAATCGTCCGGCTTTGACAACCGGAGCCTTTTAAATAAAATTGACCGTTTGACGAACGGAATGACTCCTTTTTATCTAAAGGTAGATTTGTACTCGGGACCCGTTCGTAAAAACCGTAACGATTGTGGACCTTGGACCGATGCAATGGACATATGACAATTTCATACGCTCGTGTGAGGAGGAATTGTTTACCTCGGGAGTGCACCGTTTCATTTACTCAATTGGACCTAAAATAAAAGGAGAGATCGAACACATTTCATTTAATCGAAAAGATCGTATAAACCAATTATATAAGTTTTGGCCGCTCTAAAATTATCTCGTTTAATATTCGGTATCTATATATACTTATATCTATATATATAAATTGCGGTTTATGCAGATCTATATATATTTATGTATTTATATATATCATGTTAGTATAGTGTTTAATTTTCGTATTTATTTTATGTTGACTAGAATAGTATTGATCTGTATTATAAAATTGCGGTTTAGATCGAGTTAATAACAACTCTTTGGTGTTTAACCACACGTAAAAGAAATTACCAAGTTCCCTGAGGATTCGACACTCTGACTCACCATACTATCACTACAGTTTGACCCGGTACACTGCCGGTTAGGATCTGTATAGCCTAGGTAATGTCCGTCAGCTTTTTGGCGCCGTTTCCAAGGTTAGGTTTAGGTCTGTCAGCATGTTCAAGTACTGTTTCATGGCTTTGAAAGCTAGTATTGACGGGTTTAAGTACTGTCGACCTGTCTTAGTCGTGGACGGTACTCATCTAAAAACAAAATGCGAGGGGACATTGTTAGTAGCTATCGGTGTAGACGCAGGTGATAAACTCTTTCCGGTAGCGTTTGCCGTGACCGACGGAGAGAGCAGGGATGCGTGGATGTATTTCATGCTTCAAGTGAAGAGGGTAATCGGGGAACGTGAAGGCATGGTGTTCGTATCAGACAGAGGGGCTGGCATCATTGGTGCTGTTAGAGATGTATTTCCAAAAGCTCACCATGGTTTTTTGCTACCACCACCTTGTCATGAACCTCAATAAAAAATTCGGAAGCACAGGATACTGTCCATACACTTTCTGGGAAGCCGCGTCTACTTTTTCAAAAACGCGATTCGCAATAATGTTT
Organism: Gentiana straminea; assembly: GCA_036785695.1. Taxonomy (NCBI): domain Eukaryota; kingdom Viridiplantae; phylum Streptophyta; class Magnoliopsida; order Gentianales; family Gentianaceae; genus Gentiana; species Gentiana straminea. The sequence goes on along the minus strand of JAVUPR010000167.1, from coordinate 7,427,068 downwards.
CAGCGGTTAAAAGATCAGGATAAAGATCCAAACAATAGAGTGTCTAGTTATTTGGAGGCTATTGGATTTAGTTACTGGGCACGATCGCATTTTCCAGGGACACGTTATGCAATAATGACAAGCAACTCTGCTGAAAGTTTTAACAACGTGATCAGGGATGCGCGTAAGTTGAGTATCGTGAATTTGTTAGACTACATAAGGGCAACGTTGCAGAAATGGCATTGCGAGAGGAGAGAACTTTCATTGGCATGTCGCTCCGTGTTAGCCCCTGAAGCCGAAAAATTCTTGACTGAAGTATCGCATGCCCGAAGAACCTTCACACTAAAGGCGATCGACCGGGACCAGTTCCAAGTGGGGGACGCTGATACTAGCGCAAAGGTAAATATGGGCCGAATGGAAGTGTTACCGTGGAGAGTTTCGGGGCTCGCAGATGCCTTGTGTACATGCTTGTCTTCTATAAGTGAGCGTTGTGAGAGTCCGTATGATTATTGTTGTCGGTACTACAAAGCTCAATGTTTCCGGCGTATTTATGAAGGACGCGTATACCCCGTTCCGGTCGAGGATGATTGGATTGTTCCCACTTCAATTAGAAACCGGCGCATTCCGCCGCCTAAACCTGGGCGAGCGAAGGAGGGGAAACACAAACAACGGTTGCGAGGCGGGGCCGACCCGGGATCCTCGGATTGCTTCTCGCGGTGAACCTCCCGGCGGTAGGACCGGCAGGTTGCCTAATGAGAGGACAGTCCCAGGCTCTGGTAGGCGTTGCTCGTTGTGTGGAAACACCGGACACAAAAGGCCTAAATGTCCGTTTCATACAGTTGTTGTTCCTAATTGATACAGTCATTTTGTTCCTTTTTTTCATGTTTTTTAGTATTATCTCAAGTCGTGAAAGTTTTTATACATGTTTTGTATCTTTTTGAGGACATTGATATTAGCGTGATCGTGACTATCTTATATGTTTTGTATCTTTATATTATAATAGCAAATGGGTATTGTAGTTCAAACGAGTGATAACATGGCTTACAAACATAAAAACAAAGAGTAATGATACATTGAGATAACAATAAAATGATGCTTAAATAAACTAAGGGTGATCATGAAATACGATATGATGACTCCTAAATAAATGATCTTCAATATTTAGTAATCACCACATTAAACACGACGTGATTTTCTATAGGTTGATCAATGACTTCAAATCTGCATTCATCTCCCGCATTTATGTCATTGTCCGTAATGAAATCATTCAACCCGCTTAAACGAACTTTTTGATTTACCATATAGACAATTCTAGCAGGCCATGATTCCCCTGTGGCAATTCGCAGTTCCACGGTCTTGTTTCGCAACATGTCGTTTGTTCCAGCAAATGCCTTTGGAATATTCTACAAATCACAAACAAATTTAAATATTGTTTCAAAATGGGGAAAAAAGATCAAACAAGAAAACAACTAAAAATATTTTAAATATCTCACCACATAATAACAACAATGTGAAAATACCCAGTTTGGCAGCGTCGTATGAAAATGGGGAGTTTGGTTACTTGCACCTGCATCATCATCTGCATCATCTTCTTCACTCTCGGATTCATAAAAAGTCTTCTCACAATAGGTTTGATCCATCACAATAGTGTTGAAAGTGAAACCCCCCCTGTGTTCAGACACTATAAACTCCCTCTCATTCAAGTAATGAGCCGCCACATACTCCTCCCAACCTTCCCCAAAGAAACGAAGAATTCCATTGTCTGTGGCTCCAACCCTCACTTCCCATGTCCCTAATCGGCTTTTGAGAACGGCCCTGTCTAGGTTCCTTAGCGTGTCGTTCAACCTATTAACGTATGCTGGAGGTAGTGTCTACTCGCAAAAAGAAACATTTCACGTTTGTTTAATCATAATGCATGTGATATAAATGTAAGTTAATTAATAATGACATACCAAACTTGTTACGAAACCGCCATCAAGAACTTTAAAGAAACGCTCATTATCCATTTGCTTCAGTGTAGATTATAAATTGAAAGGTGAAGAAGTGGTTAGTTTAAATTGACTACTTGAATGATGAAGAAAATTCAGATGAACTTAAAAGAGTTTGAAGAATGAGAGAAATGGCTCGTACTTATACAACAACAATAATTGCCATCAATGGTTAGTTCGTGCTAAATTCACACGGGATCGTTGAAAATTCACACGGGATCGTTGGAATTCACACGAGTCTTAGCTCACACTTTACCTTCTCAATCAATGCTAGTTTTGACTTGTCATTGATGTCATTTCGATGTCGTACGTCATAGGTGTCATTAGGGTGCAGAGTCACTATTGTCATTGATACAGTGACGCGTCTTTTCACGGGGGTCATCAATGGTTAGTTCGTGCTAAATTCGCACGGGATCGTTGAAAATTCACACGGGATCGTTGGAATTCACACGAGTCTTAGCTCACACTTACCTTCTCAATCAATGCTAGTTTTGACTTGTCATTGATGTCACATCGATGTCGTACGTCATAGGTGTCATTAGGGTGCAGAGTCACTATTGTCATTGATACAGTGACATGTCTTTTCACGTGAGTCATCAATGGTTAGTTCGTGCTAAATTCACACGGGATCGTTGAAAATTCACACGCAATCGTTGGAATTCACACGAGTCTTAGCTCACATTTTACCTTCTCAATCAATGCTAGTTTTGACTTGTCATTGATGTCATATCGATGTCGTACGTCATAGGTGTCATTAGGGTGCAGAGTCACTATTGTCATTGATACAGTGACGCGTCTTTTCACGTGGGTCATCAATGGTTAGTTCATGCTAAATTCGCACGGCATCGTTCAAAATTCACACGGGATCGTTGGAATTCACACGAGTCTTAGCTCACACCGACCCTCTCAATTCACTTGTTAACTCTATATATACCATGACCTATTAAACTACCTCTGCATAACCTTCTACTTTACATCGCCTTAATCACAATGTCTGAACCGCTTTCCCCTCATCGAGAATGGCATGAACCGAATTCCTCCGAGTATGAGGATCCTCCATTCAATCCTCATGAACCTGTGTTTCTTAATGACCGTAGGAGGAGGATGGGTGATATTAGTCACTATTACGACTTTCAGACACTGAGGTTGAGGTTTAGAACAGACGAAGAGCGTCATACTTGGATTTGGATGTTTCAAGATAGAGCTATTATCGGAGAGAAGAGAATTGAATGGGAGAGTCTACCTACCAAGATGAAGCGTCTCCTACGCAGACTTTCGTTGGAGGGCCTCGCAAATAGTCCCGCATCGACAGCAACTATGAATAGATCAATTGTTCATGAATTCTATGCAGTTTTCAGGTCAAACGCAGCTGTGGAGTACAAGCCCATAGCATCAGGGGTCATCAATGTACGTGGAGTAGATGTTTCATTGGAGGTGGACTGGATCAATAACTACTATGGTGTAAGTGGAGTTGAAGCATCCAGTGATTTCTTCAACGGTGCTTCCAACGTTCGTGCATTGCAACGTATAATTGCTCGATGTCAATTGCCTACCGAATGGGAGCGTGTTATGATCCAATGGTTTGCCAATAGCCTTTATGGTACTACACACACTCTTGAACCCCCATTTGATTTGTACATTTTGGTGTACGCATTTCTCCATTACGAAGTTGACGTTGGACGTTACATCATTAGTAGGATTTGAGACATATCGCTTGGCAGTAGTGGTGATGGTTATATCTACTTTCCTTTTCTTATCACGGCTATCGCAAGAGATTTTAACGTACCGGAGTATGACACGGATGACATTTCTTCGGAAACCTCCACTGTCATCTATAGTGACCACCCTTGGTTTGTTTAACTATTCTATCGTATTTATTGTTTTCTTTTAATGCTTGTTTTGACTAGTAATTGATGTCCTATCGATGTCGTTGACGGACCTCTTCTAGGCTATATAGATCCTAACCGGCAGTGTACCGGGTCAACTGTAGTGCTAGTGTGGTGAGTCAGAGTGTCGAATCCTCAGGGAAACGTGGTAATTCTTCTAAGTGTGGTTAAACACCAAAGAGCTGTTATTAACTCGATCTAAACCGTAATTTTATCACACAGATTACTACTATTCTACTGAACATAAAATAAATGCGTAATTTAAAATTTATTCTAATATAATATATATAGATATATAAATATATATAGATGTACATAGATTGCAAAATATATATATAGATATAAATATATAGATACCAATATATTATTAGAGAACTAGACAAATAATTTTATAGAACTAGCCAAAGTTTATATAATTGATTTATACGATCTTTTCTAGTAAACGGAATGTGCTCGATCTTTCCTTTTATATTAGGTCCAATTGAGTAAATGAAACGGTGCACTCCTGAGGTTAACAATTCCTCCTCACACGAGCGTATGAAATTGTCATATGTCATTGTCATCGCTTTAATCTCCACAACCGCCCCATGCTAATCTCGCTTAGTCCGAACAGTGTACCGAGTACAAATCTACCCCGGATAAAAGAGGTTATTCCGTTTGTCAGACGGCCGATGTTATTCAAAAGGCTCGGGTTGTCAGGCGGATCGATTTAACTTTCCGGTGTTAGTTTCAATTAAACCGTTGATTTTAACATTATTATGATCTTGAGCACAAATTTAATAAGATTAATCTTTCCCAAGACAAATCTGCCCCCGGGTAGGAAATAGGATTCCGTTGTCACGCTTTACGCACGGCCAATTTTACCCTCCGGTTTTTCTATCTTTTATCTCATATCCTAACTTCTCTCGGTCGGTTCATCGTTAGGTTATATGTTGCGATTCATCTTGGTTAATTACGTCAATCCGAATATTATCAATACGTTACAAAATAGAAAAAGATTCAATTAACTCAATTTTAGTCAATTTTAATTAGACAAAAAGATTCCTTTACCGAAAAGATCGAAATAAAACGATTACATAACTTTGGCTAGTTATTTAGACTTAGCTAAAAAACATTATAACGATTAAAAAGATAAAAACAAACATAAATACTTTAGAAATTTACCCGATTACAAATGCTGAATCAGAGTCGTATTCTTCCGGACATTACAACGACTTCAACAACACCGAACTTCCGATAATTTCCCGAGCATTACAACAGTACTACGATATTATTATTTTTGGCATAAGGCCTATTTACAAACTACTAATTAAAAAGATATAGAGAATATATATAGGATATTGTATATATATATTGGTACATCGATTCTGTTGCATCTGAGGCTCCTTTTATAGAAATTTTGGTGAAGGCCGGACCGGGCCGGTAGTAGGCCGGACTGGGCCGGACTGGGCCTGACTGGGCCGGTGTAATGATTAACTCCACCTCCTTGATTAATCAGCATGTGCGAGAAAATATAATTATAATTATAATTATATATAACTTATAAAATTCATATCTCGAGTTCTGGATCTCCAAAAATCATGATTCAAGAGGCATCGGAAAGCTCTCGGGAAAATCTACAACTTCCATGAAGGACTCTTCTTCAGATGATGTCGTTTTGATGAGCCATTCGTTTGTCGAAGATATTTCTCGATTACCACTAAATCAAATCGATTAGCCACTTGACCACTTCGATTGACCACTTGACCACTTAAGCAATTCGATTGACCATTTAAGCTCGTGACATTCTCTAAATCCTTCCAAAGATATGTTTATACTTTAAAATGTCGATTCTCGGGGTCTTGGCTTATATATCTGCAATAAAATACCACAAATACCCACGTAAATCTGACACGACACTCCGATTCACTAAAATCGGTACAAAATGATAATTTTTTACTATTATTACTAAGTTTTACTACTAACTACTATTAATATTTCATATCATTTATATCATAATTTCATATATTTTATATAGAATTCGTTGATAAAACATAATAATATAACGTATATTTAATCATATAAAAGTAGTATATCAGTCGTATTGTAAGCTCCATAGTCTTCAGACTGAAACGGAGTTAAGACATCGAGTTATGTTCCATTATGTATTGTTTTTTCTTTCTTAGGCCATTGAGTTATGTTCTATTATTTCTTGTTTTATCTACTCACAATTGTAATGGATGATCTTCGACCATCACATGAGGGGACTATCATGTTGTTTCTATAAAAGTGTTTTGACGACAGATTTAATAAAAGCGAAAGATGAAGATAAATGTTTGTGGACTCATTCAAATACGCGTGCGTCATTGATGATTATTAGCTCCATAGTCTTCATACTGAAAACCGGAAGCGTTCGTAGGGGTCATTAGGTGACAGAGGTAGTATTGTCGTTGATACAGTGACATGTCTTTTCACGTGAGTCATCAATGGTTAGTTCGTGCTAAATTCACATGGGATCGTTGAAAATTCACACGGGATCGTTGGAATTCACACGAGTCTTAGCTCACATTTTACCTTCTCAATCAATGCTAGTTTTGACTTGTCATTGATGTCATATCGATGTCGTACGTCATTGGTGTCATTAGGGTGCAGAGTCACTATTGTCATTGATACAGTGACGCGTCTTTTCACGTGGGTCATCAATGGTTAGTTCGTGCTAAATTCACACGGCAGACAACAGTCCCACATACGAGTCAATGTGCTGTAAATGGGATTTATTACTCAGTCACAATATTACGATAAAAAAATGTAATACATGTTAAAAAAAATCGAATACAAGTTTAAATGAGTTTACCTGCACATTTATCTGATGACCTTGAAACAAAATACAGCTGAAAAAATCTCGATCCGCAGGGAAAGGTAATATTTCCTCGTCGCTTTTCAGCCCCCCGACTAATAACTTGGTCGTATCACCTTCACTTGATCCGATCCATTTTTTCACTTCGCTGTACTCCTGCTCGATAGTCCTCCGAGCGGGTGTGTGCCTATCGTCCTCAAGCCATTTTTTAGGCTGAATCCACTGGGTATTATCCTTCCTAAAGTACTCAGTCGGCTTAAGGGTCGATCGAAGGCCCATTTTTTTTTGAAGTGCAGGCTCTTTGTAGCTCCCCCTCCCCCTCCCCCTCGTTGTATTCAACCTGGGATCGCTTGGGGCCCTAGAAGAGTGCCAGTGTCTGTCGAACTCATCTCCGCATGCACATCATCAATATCAAATTCTGGACCTGGACCAGCACACTCAAATGAAAATTCATTCAATGGGTCAAGATGGGTGCTTTGCTCTATCTTAGGGTGTTGACCCTGAACGGATGGTGTGCCTTGTGGACCTGAAGACGGCCCAGTTTGGGACCCTGATACCTAAAGCCCGGAAGGAGTAACTTGGGACGCTGACGCCAGATGAACATTCCTAAGAGGTGTCTCCTCCGTGTTTGTATCACAACCTCGAGGTGTCTGGTCCGTGTTTGTATCAAAACCTTGAGGTGTCTCGCCCCTCGGGGCCGACGGCCGCCTTGTGTAGTTGAAGACGGCCCAACTTCGGTGGTTGGTGTGCTTTGGGTCCTGTCGAGATGTGGAGGTGAGTCACCGTCCTGGGAGCCTTGTGATACAGATGTCCCTCTTTGGGGCCTAAGTGTACCCTATACAATAAAGGAAATGGTGTGAATTTAAATTTGTGTTAACAAGATAAATGCAATTATATTTGTATTTAGGAGTTAATTCGAACCTGTTGCACCGCCGCCTTTTTTAACGACTCAAGGTAACGCGTATGTTGTTCTTCAACTACTCTGGTAGTTGTTTCCTGGTCCTCTCTCAGACGTGCCATTTCAGCCTGCATTTCACTCAGCTTAGCAGTCGTTTCAGCATACTTAGCCTTCATTTCAATCAACTCGGCCTTTTTTTCAATCAACTCAGTCCTGACTTCTCTTAACGCATTGTCAACTATATGCGTGATTTCAGGCACCAGTGATTCTAACGGCACAACGCCCCCCACAATAGGTATACTACCACCGCCTATATCGAATTGTTGAGAAAACGATCTTGTACTCGGAGGGTTTGCGGATGTAGACGGGGCACTCGTCTGTTCGTCATGACGGGCTTGCTGAAATGGTCGCTCGTCCTGAGCATCAACTCCTGGACGCTCACGGACTATGCCATCCAAATTGGACCTTGGGGGAACACGTCTTTGACCAGGAACAGGATCCGGGACAACCACGGGGGGAACAGGTAATTCTCGAGGTGGAGCTGTAACCTCCGCCTCCAGCAACCCCATACCAATTACGAACTGCCTATCTTCGGCGGTTGTCAAAATATCAGCGACCATCTCAACCTGCAAAAAGGGGAGAAAAAAAAGCCAACCGATTTTAAATACAATGTTTAAAAATATTGCTGACAATGTACATTGATAACAATGATAATATAATACATACCCATGGAGTAACACCGGATGTAGGATTGACCAAGGATTTGTAATAGACCCCGCCGACGGTACATTTCCATCTCAATAAACTTGGACGAGCATTAGCTTGACCTTCTACCACTGTTGCAAATCCCCCGTACTGTATAAGTCTAGGCATTGCATGGAAACACCACAACTGTAACGCGTATAAACAACCGGAGAACTGTGGCTTATACGTTTTCCCATTTCTTTTAGGCACATGATCCTTACACTCAAATACTATCTTACGCCAATTCAACATTAAATTGTTATAAAAATACGGCCCCCATGGAAATGTCTCGACCAGTTGTAGGTTCTCGACAATATAAAAAATCTGGGCCGGTATTACCACTCCAGGGTCGTTTCCGATTATTAACCCATAAATAACGTACACTAAAGCCATCCGGTATATAGTTTCAACGTCATTCGATGCCATAATCGCTGATTCGATTTTTTGCAACGTCGCATTATTGATGTACTTATGGAGATTGCAACTAATATCAAAACACCTTGACTGATCTGGCAATTCAACATCCAAATCTCCAAATCTGTACCCCATTATGAATGCAAACTCCCTTCTTCCGAACTTCACTCTATTATCGCCAATCTTAAAATGAAGCTCGTCGTCTCGGTCTGGATAAACCATATTGAAATACAGGTATGCTATTAGCCGCCCATTGAATTCCCAATTGTTACTTATAAAACGAAGAAACGGACCAAATACTGATCCCTCCAATCTATTCCACAACGCTCTGTTTGGTGTAGCATTGTGCAATAACTCTTGTAGTCTTGTAAGAGTAGCACTTTCCGCATGGAACCGCAATTCGGCATTAAAAAAAATTTCAGCCGGATGAATCAATGTTCCACGTGGTGTTGGATAACTAGTAAGCTGCGAGTGATTAAAAATGTGTTAAGAAGACTATATATATATATATATATATATATATATATATATATATATATATATATATATATATATATATATTATATAAAATATATATATATAAACTTAAGTATATATATATCTTTATATATAAATATACTGACTATATATATATATATATATATATATATATATATATATATATATATATATATATATATATATATATACATTGTGAGAGACAAAATATATAATCATGTTATATATATATATATATATATATATATATATATATATATATATATATATATATATATATATATATATATTATATATATATATAACATGATATATATATATATATTATATATATATATATATATATATATATATATATATATATATATATATATATATATATATATTATATATATATATATATATATATATATATATATATATATATATATATATAATCATGTTATATATATATATATATATGTACCGTGTATAATTTCTCCCCGTGTATGTGTATATGTCCGTCTGTGGTGTGTGCTTAAACTGTGCGTAAATATAAAATTATCTGTGTGTATAATTTCTTTCACTTGATAATAAATATATATGCGATGGCATGAATATATGATAAAATTAGTGTATATATAACCTAAATGTACTGGAATATATATACACACACACAAACGAGAAAAATTAAATTTAAGTCACTGTAGTACATATATATATATATATATATATATATATATATATATATATATATATATATATATATATATATATATATATATATATATATATATATATATATATATATATGTATTAAGAGTATATATATATTTTTAACGGGCACCCGTGTTGTTATCGCTTAAACAATCTTTTTTTCTCGGTGTGTTTATTTTAGGCACCACAACGCAAAAAATCAATATTCGACAAAAATACTAACCATTTGTCTCTCTCTTTATATATATATATATATATATATATATATATATATATATATATATATATATATATATATATATATAAATGGTTAGATTTTTATGAATATATATTGTTGTGATTTTTATATAAATGGTTATATACATAAATGGTTAGATTTTTATGAATAATTCAAGTTTCGTTGTGTTGTGTTGTGTTGTAACGGTAGACGGGGGTAATAGAAGAGAAGATCGTTTTCACCAGCGTCATAGAATAATTGATGATGACGAGGGAGATCAGATGCTGGACAGACCCAACAGAACAGAACTTACACTTTCGATCTAACAGATGCCTCACTTCCGGCGGAGGCTTTACCAAGTTCGCGAGAACGGAAAAGATGCTCTATCGAGCGAGACACCTAATGAAAATTCTACGAGCTACCTACCAGGAGCCCCAATACAAAGCCTCGAGATTAGGCATGACACGTGGATCGAAGGATTCGAAAACACCCTAGGGATGCATGCATTTCTAAGAACCTCATCGGTCGAGGCGTACCATAGAATACGTCAAAATTCTGTTGTTTTGGAAATTTCAAACAACATTTATTTGTTGTTTGTTTCTCGTTTTTAAATTCAATTTTTTTATTATTAAATTAGGGCATTTTCATTGTGATTGCCCTTAACAATTAAATTATTTCAAAATGACTAAGGCATGGAACATGAAAGGAATTTATACTACTAAATTTCGAAACAACTTATAACATACATACAATATCATATAATCGAAATATGTACAATATCAAAACTTCTACATTATCAAAACTAATATTAACATTGCCACTATAATTACACTAATGCATTTCATTCTAAATAATTTCTAAACTATCAAATAATCAAAATAAATACAATATCAAAATTTCTACAACGAATGACAATTTCTACAAATTTTCCAATACAAATGCCCCAATATACATAAATCGAAATGTCCAATATCTTATAATCAAAATAAATACAATATCAAAATTTCTACAACATCAAGATTTCTACAAATTTCCCAATATACAAAAATCGAAATGTCCAATATCTTATACTCATAATTTCTACAATATCATTACTACAATTTCCAATATCTCATAATCATAATTTCTACAATATCATAAATTCTACAATATCAAATTTTTTACAATATCATTACTACAAAATTTGTAAAATTAAATCACAATTTCGAATTTTTTTGGGTCAATAAATAAACAAACTATATCACAATTTCAACACCAAAATTTCAATAACATTATTATATCACAATATCGATAACATTACTATATCACAATTTTTACAAATAAAAAGTTGCAGTTCATGAAAAAGTGGGGGCAAATTCATCAAATTTAAACCTAATAAACTGTAAATAACTTACTAGAGGATAATCTTCTAAATTAATAACGGCCATTGTTGTATGACAATTGTTGTATGAAGCTTCAATCCACTTCCCGTTCCAATTCCACGCAATGTAAAGATGCCCGTGTCAAACACTTTCTTGCCCGTGGGATGTAAATCCTTCCACGTGAAATTAATCAACTGATGTGGGATGGGGATGTGGGGCTGTGCGTATTTTTTTTTTCGTGTGTGGGGGCGATTACAATCAGATAAAAAATGAGCAAGTCAAAGTGAGGAAGAAGAAGAGAGACGCCTTTGTTTTGTTTCTGGATTTCCACGGGACCGTGCTAATTTTCCACATTGCGCTTGCCTTTCCACGTGGCGTCCAATTAAATTTCCCCCCGGTCACGTGGATTTTCAATTTTTGGCACCATTTGAATTTCCACGTGAACGATTCAAATTCCACATCATCTGGTGGAAAATTTCCACGAACCCGTGGAACAGGCACGGGCTACTTAAAAAAAATGTCAGTCCTGCATTGACCTGACTTGAAATATGCGGCTCTACAGTGACCTGAATGTATATTTTCTCCTCGTAGGAGCGGTAAGGGTCCCATGCTTCGATGTTAAAAATGTGTCTCACCAATAATATTGACGTTTTAGCTTTTAGACAGACACATATGTAATTTATGAGTTTAAATCTAACCAGCTGATTCATTCACATAAAAAAACTAAGAAGTTAAAACGTCAATATCATGGGACACTGCTAGGTAAGGACAGTCCTTTTATTTATTTATTTATTCTGCTGCCCTTTTTTTTCCCAAACTTTCGATACCCGCCACCTGCTAAAATGAGTTATTATCATTGCTTTGCTATTATTACTATTATTAATATATCATCAGGAAAGAAAACTAAAGAACAAAATTGGTCCCTTTTTTTTTTTTTTCCCGGGAACGAAAGATTTTATTAAAACGCCGGACAAAGCCGGTAAAATAAAATACAAAGCCGGACACCGCCGGGAAAGGCCGGAACAAACCGGACAAAGCCAACTAAACTAAAGATTACAACAACATAAGCCGGGTAATAGAACGAAAGAGGGTGCTGAGCAACAGAGTAAAAATTCTCCAAAAGATAATGAGACGCTCAGACACGGATCCTCTTATACCATCCATTACCAGACAAACAAACTAATACAGACATACTAATACTATCACTAAAGAAAAGAAAAACAGCAAGCACCGCCAAGATACCACCACCATGCCCACGCAAAACCAAGTACTCCTCCTGATATCCAACCAACGAACCGCGAGCTGCCGCAGAAGATGCCACGTGTGACGGTTGGACACGAAAGATTGCCACTAGCGGCCGACAACAACTCAGATCCGCAGCGGAAAGCAGGAAGCCGAAGTCTGAACCTCCGAAAGACGACTCCCCGGAACCAAACTGGTCAGGCCATCGGCGAAGAGAAACCGGCAGCAAGAGCAGCGCAGCAGCAGCGAAACAGTGACGCCATCAACCTCCCAAGCCCCAGATCTAAATCACACCATCAAAGCACGCCACCAAGAGTCGCCGGAAAAACCATCCGGCCAAACAGAGCACCGGGCAAGGACGACGGAGGAGATAGATCTAGCAAAAACAAAACGAGGCAAGAGAGGAGAAAACCAAAAGAAGCTTAACTAGAAGATGATATATTTACAAGAAGGAGGGAAGGGGTGGACGCCGGCAGCACAAGGCCGCCGGCGCCAAGAGGAGATTTGCAGGGGACGGCTGGAGTTTAAGTGCTTTTGGGGAGAGAGAAAAAAAAGTGAGAGTAGCGTCTAACAAAATTGGTCCCTATCCTTTTCCCCCGACGGACGATAACAGTAAAACCAAGACAATACATATAGTTATATATTGAAAAATGATATGTGCATTTAGTGCACAAACCACTACATGTGTGGTGTGTAATGAATGGACACAACGGTTGTGCCACAACGAATGACACAACAATAATCTGCACCGTTGATCATGTAGATTTTCACATCCGATCAAGTTAGAAACATTATTATCAACGGTGCAGATCACAGTTGTGTCACTCGTTATGACACAACCGTTGTGCCTGTATCATTACTCATGTGTGGTAGCCCTTGATTAAAGTGTTCAATTATTCTTTTTGGTGGGTCCCAACAGAATATGTGGTGTTGATTATGTTGTGTAAGATGTTGTGGTATATGTGGTGTTGATTATGTTGTGTAAGATGTTGTGGTTGAAATAGTAGTGGATGTATCACTACTCTTATATATTACAGAAACAAAACCTGCATAAAAGAGATAAAAAAAATATAAAAATAAAACACCAACGACAACATGATTAAATACGGTTGAACACACAGAATCCGTTAAAAACACTCCATTACCTTTTAGCAATTTAAAATCGACTCCAAAAGCAAATCGAAGGCAAGAACTTGAATCATTCGATTCCAACAACTCCTACGATCAACCTACGATAATTAAACGGTATTCTATGATTAAAACAACTTTTTATTCTATAAAAGCTCAGATTTTATCAAGAACGAACGAATCTATAATAATGGCTATCGAAAAAAAGAACGGCTAGTATCGAAACGATCGCCTCCTCGCGGAGATCAATTTCTTCTACTATGGTTTGCATCGAAAATCAACCGTTAAACCCCGAATTTGAAAAACAGCGTCCGAACTTTTTTCCGCCGTAAGCGTCGGCTCTCCTCTCTAGTTTTTGGAAAATTGCCGACTGATTAATATGAAGGAAATAAAGAGGTTATTTCCTTAAATAGTTGAATTAATTAAAATCCCTTTTTAATTAATTAATCATTTTTAATTAATAGTTCCTTTTAATTAATTAATTGGGTCAAATATAAATAGGATTTAAATAAATAAAACCCATTTACAAATTTACCCTTCCTGAAATTTCAGGGTGTTACAATTGGCTTATAAAACGGAGTCGTTTTTTGAATTTCATGAAAATATGGTATTGCAATTGAAATGAATGAACTATAACTATTTACAAACCACAATTGTTGACTAACACCCACATATTGTGAGAAATTAGTGATACGAAAAAATATCATGATTAGAAAAAACCAAGTCATGATTGAAATTTATAACAAGAAAGCCAGCTTCTTCTTTGATGGTGGGGCGGTGGGGTTAAGGGAAGACACTAATTTTAGGTTCGTTCACGTGCAAGTATTAGACTACGTCATTAATTTCAAGAAAAACGATTGATGATTTTTTTTCTAGAGGTAGGGCCCATTTTAAATTTAATAATTCTTATTAGTTTTGTTATACCAAATAGGATTTGGTCAATGACAAACCTAAAACTTGTGAAGGGAAGGGGGTGTTGTCGCATGTGAGGGAGTTCTTACATATATTAACTTGAGTAATGATAGGGTCACAACAAATTCGACACAATGGGTGACAGAACCAAATCTCTCACCTTTGATTTTGACGAGTCTCAATTGACTGTGATGTAGACTCATCAAAATAAAATGTGAGAGATTTAGTTATGTCACCCGTTATATCAAATTGATTGTGTCTCTATCATTGTTCTATTAACTAACTCCCCGAGATAATTGCTAGCAAGGAAAATTTATTAATATGAAAATTATTTATTAAAACCTTATTAAAAACGAGAAAAATGAATAAATTTCCAAAAGACAAAATTACCGTTATAAAAATTGTTTCCCAAAACATTTTATTACCGGTGCACTCGCCTTCCCCTCGGATCCGAAGAATAAATCTTTTATGATGTAAATAAAATTACATAGTTATTGTCAAAGTGATACATTTTGCAAGGTATACCCAAATAACTGTCTGAGACTATTTCTTAGATGTACTGTCGGGCACCCAAGTGATACATTTTAAACAACTATTAATAAGATCTGAAATTTTGGTTTCCCTCCAAAACATTACTTGCAGTGTTTGAAATCTTTATAGTAGTATAATGGTTGATGTGTTCGGATTCTGTGGTATATTGTATTGTTTTTTTCATTATATAACACAAAATGTAGTGGTGTTTTTGTTTTGCGATATATAGTAGTTTCTCTCGCGGATCCAATGAGACAGAAAAAACACTACTATACATTTTTCTGTTTGCAAAAAATCTTCATAATTATCACCCCTCCCCCAAGATCCTGCGTCCACCCCTGTCTGGTAAGGAAATGTTTTGGGAAACAATTGATCATGTTTGCTTCTAGCTCCGATGTTGCTTCTTGAGCCATGTGATCACTCCACTGAACTTAGACCATAACCTCGAACTTCTTCTTCGACCATTGTACTTTCCTTATTAAGATTTTGATCGACATTTCCTTGTCAGCCAAATTATCTTGCAACATGTCATGTCAATATCCCCTGGCATGGATCCACCAAACACTTCATTAGCATGAACACATCATCCACTCTAGAAAACTATGAAGGGAAATGCAACCTATAAGCCAAAGGTTTAACCATTCTCATAACTTCAAAAAGACCAACATACTTTGTGCTTAACTTGTCTTTCTCACCAAAACACTTAACATATTTAGCAGGCGAAACTCTTAGGTAGACTTTCTCACATATAATACAATCTACGATGGGTCAATTATATAGCATTGGGTCTTACATGTTACAAAAAATGAAATTTGCTAGTAGCATATATTCAATTGTCACACCACCACATTATTTCGTGTCCACTGTTGCGTTTAACGTGTTTGGTGATAATATCACTAATAAAACAGAAATGCAAGACATCATACATCTATTCATATATTACAAATGATTTAAACAGTGTAATTGAAGCGAGCCGGGTCGACACTTTATGAGGGCTCATGCTTGACTCATCTAAAACTTTGTTGAAATTCAATCGAGTTATAAAAGACTAAACCGAACTCAACTCATTTACTGTTTTGAATAACTTGACTCGATCCGTAGGTTCCAATATCTATTTAGCAATATGGAAGGCAATAATGTTTACTAAAGCGATTGAGCCGAGACCTAATAATCAAAGGTTTTAACTTCAAATCTCATCACACCAATTATTATGTTATTACATATCATATTTGTAAAATCAAGACTATTAGATTTCGATGTTTTAGATTGGATTGGGTAATAATTCATATACTCAATTTAAACTCGAACTCAAAAAGTATAAATCGAATCGAATTATTCTACGAGTCCGGATGTAAGTAACTCACGAAGAACGAACGATTGCCCGAAAGGAAAAAAAAAATGAAGTTGTCGGTTAAACCGAATTCGTACATCGCCCGTATTTCAGAACCCGGCTTGTTGCGGCAAAGCCTGCATCTATGCTCTCACACACATTTTTTAACTCACAGAAAAGCTTGCAACTTACAATGCACTTCCCAGATTCAATGTAAAAACAAATAAATAATGCATCCCTATTTCTAGAAATGCTCAATTCTCTCCAGATCTGATTCAAGAGTTTTCAGATCACTACCAGTACAGGATAATTTTTCAAAATTTTTTTTGGTCACATTTCTATCCCGATTACTCCATTTTGAGTGAGTGATCGAGATTATTTTTGAATAATTTTGGGGTAAAGTATTTGAGCTAGTGAAATGTTGACAAAGTTTGAGACGAAGAGTAATCGTGTGAAGGGATTGAGTTTCCATAGCAAGAGGCCATGGATCTTGGCTAGTCTTCACAGTGGTGTGGTCCAGCTATGGGATTATCGTATGGGCACTCTCATTGATCGCTTTGACGAGCATGATGGTCCTGTTCGTGGTGTTCATTTCCACAAATCTCAGCCACTATTTGTTTCCGGAGGTGATTTAATCGATTCAGTTGTTTCTTTACTTATGCTTTTGCCTTATTTCGAAAGTAGCATACTGTTGAATGTTGAATGATGTATTGGTGGTCGAGTTTACCTGCATTTTGATGGAGCAGTGAAACTTTGATATGGGATTGCTAAACAGTTACAGGTACCGAGCTATTATTAGCACTAATCTGTAGATCATTGTTGTTTTGCTGCTCAGCATAGAATGTGCATTATCAATATGACTTTCTGTTTGTTGCTGTGTATTTATTGTTTTACTTTTTTATGTTACCTGAACGTTTATCTGTTTTCAAAAGCTTTATAGTTAGTGATGATGTACTTCTGCTCTGCTACTCAAACTTGTGCTAATCAAACAGCTTGAGTAATACGCCCACAATGGATTTCACAACGAGTTCATAACCATCAAGAAACCTAGTTTCGGGCTTCTTCACTAGTTCAGAAATTCAATAAGCTATATCTCTGATTTGTTTCGTTGTTGTGGAATATTCTTGTGGGTCACTCATTTCCGTTTCTATTGGTTTTGTTTTCTCTAAGCAAAACCATCTCGGAACTATAGCTTTAAAGATGATCAATAAGATTTAGTTATTAGATGGCTAAAGGTGCATAATGTCAAAAGTTGCAATATTGATCTTGACACTTATGCAGAATATGCTCTGTCATGTTTTATACAGGGGATGATTATAAAATCAAGGTTTGGAATTATAAGCTGCACAGGTGTCTGTTCACCCTTCTTGGGCATCTTGATTACATCCGTACTGTGCAGTTTCATCATGAGTCTCCATGGATAGTCAGTGCTAGTGATGATCAAACAATCAGAATATGGAACTGGCAGTCTCGGACATGTATTTCTGTGTTGACTGGGCACAACCACTATGTGATGTGTGCCTCCTTTCATCCAAAAGAGGACTTAATTGTGTCAGCTTCTTTGGATCAGACAGTTCGAGTTTGGGACATTGGTGCCTTAAGGAAGAAAAATGTTTCCCCTGCTGATGATATCCTTCGGTTGAGTCAGATGAACTCAGATTTCTTTGGAGGGGTAGACGCTGTTGTGAAGTATGTTCTGGAAGGCCATGATCGTGGGGTGAACTGGGCTTCTTTCCATCCAACTCTCCCTCTTATCGTCTCTGGTGCTGACGATCGTCAAGTGAAAATCTGGAGAATGAATGGTTTGTTTTCTCATCCCCTTATTTTATTTTTTATTTCTACATTTTGGTATCCTTTTTGCTTAGAACCTCAGGAAGATGATATTTATTCTTTTCTGCTCTTTTTATTTTTAGTTTTTGCGAATCCGAAATTTCGTTGATGTAGATCAAAACTTTTCAATCCATCCCAACTTTATGACTCTAAATTCAAAACTCGAATTTTATATCTAATGTCTGGATATGCACAGTATGAGAAAGTAAAAGAGAGGTAAACCGAAAATGAACTGATCAGACAAGTTCCTTTGTTCTTTTCTTTTTTGCTTAAAAAGCTGCAATTGCCGTTTGGCTGACTGAAGGAAACAAAAACTAACATTGTTTATTCGTCCATTACTCTGACAATTGTTTATGCAATTTCTTAATCCAAGTGATTAACATTTTGAATGATTTGTTTATGGTCAGACACTAAGGCTTGGGAGGTTGACACATTGAGAGGCCATTTGAACAACGTTTCCTGCGTCCTATTTCATGCAAAACAAGATCTCATTGTGTCTAATTCAGAAGATAAGAGTAGAGTATGGGATGCTTCAAAGAGGACCGGTCTGCAGACATTCCGTAGGGAGCATGATAGATTCTGGATCCTTTCCTCTCATCCTGAGATGAACCTTTTGGCAGCTGGCCACGACAGTGGAATGATAGTGTTTAAACTGGAAAGGGAGAGACCTGCTTTTTCTGTTAGCGGTGACTCTTTGCTTTATGTGAAAGACCGTTTTCTAAGAGTCTTTGAATTTTCGTCTCAGAAAGATATCCAGTTAATACCTATTCGCAGGCCCGGAGCTAGCAGCTTAAATCAAGCTCCCCGCACTCTTTCTTATAGCCCTACAGAAAATGCTGCTCTGATATGTTCAGACTTGGATGGAGGTTCGTATGAACTCTATACTGTACCAAAAGACAGCCCTGGCAGAGGGGATGCAGTTCAAGAGCCAAAACGGGGTGTTGGAGGATCTGCAGTTTTCATTGCTCGAAATAGATTTGCTGTTCTTGAGAAGAGCAGCAATCAGGCGTTGGTGAAGAACCTTAAGAATGAGATTGTCAAGAAGAGTGCACTTCCTATTGCTACAGATGCAATATTTTATGCGGGTACTGGGAACCTACTTTGTAGAACAGAGGACAGGGTATTCACCTTTGACCTTCAACAACATGTTATTCTTGGGGACCTTCAAACTTCTTTTGTTAGATATGTTGTTTGGTCACATGACATGGATAGCGTTGCCTTGCTTAGCAAGCATTCCATAGTTATAGCTGATAGGAGACTTGTACATCGATGCACTCTTCACGAGACAATTCGTGTCAAGAGTGGAGCTTGGGATGATAATGGTGTCTTCATATATACAACATTGACCCACATCAAGTATTGCCTTCCTAATGGGGACAGTGGAATTATCAAAACCTTGGATACTCCATTTTATATTACAAAGATCACCGGGAATACAATATATTGCTTGGACCGTGATGGCAAAAATCGCCCAATAATTATTGATTCAACAGAGTATATTTTCAAGCTGTCCTTGCTAAGGAAGAGATATGACACTGTTATGAGCATGATCAAGAAATCTGAGCTCTGTGGGCAGGCCATGATTGCATACTTGCAGCAGAAGGGCTTTCCTGAAGTTGCACTGCATTTTGTGAAGGATGAGCGAACACGGTTCAACTTGGCTCTTGAGAGTGGAAACATTCAAATAGCTGTTGCATCTGCCAAAGAGATTAATGAGAAGGATCATTGGTATCGTCTGGGAGTTGAGGCCCTACGTCAGGGTAATGCGGGTATTGTTGAGTATGCATACCAGAAGACCAAGAATTTTGAAAGGTTATCCTTCCTCTATTTGATAACAGGGAATTTGGATAAGTTGACCAAAATGATGAAAGTTGCTGAAGTTACGAATGAGGTTATGGGTCAGTTCCACAATGCCTTATACCTGGGTGACATTCAAGAGCGCGTCAAGATTTTGGAGAATGCTGGGCATATACCCCTTGCTTACATCACAGCTTCAGCCCATGGACTTGATGATATTGCTGAACGTCTTAAGGCAGAATTGGGTGAAAACGTACCATCTCTGCCAAAGGAGAAGTCCTCTCTCTTGATTCCACCAAAACCTGTATTATGTGGTGGTGATTGGCCTTTGTTGATGGTCACAAGAGGGATATTTGAGGGTGAGATTGACAACGGTGGCATGAATGAAGAAGATCCAGAGTTTGTAGATGTTACAAGTACTGATTGGGATGTAAATGTGGATGTCGAAGATGTTAATTTGGAGAATCTAGATAACGGCATTGTGTTAGATGAAGAGGGACATGCAGAGAACGGTGAGGAAGGTTGGGATCTGGAGGACCTGGATCTACCCCCTGATGCAGATACACCCAAAGCAGTTCCAAATGCACGTTCTTCTGTTTTTATCGCACCCAATCCTGGAATGGCCGTTAGCCAGATATGGGTCCAGAGATCATCCCTTGCTGCTGAACATGCAGCTGCTGGGGATTTCGACACTGCAATGCGTCTGCTTACCCGACAACTTGGAATAAAAAACTTCACTCCTTTGAAGGCATTGTTTACTGATCTTCACTTAGGTAGTCACAGTTACCTCTCCGCCTTTTCTTCAGCACCAGTGATCACATTAGCAATAGAAAGGGGATGGACCGAATCAGCTAGCCCAAATGTACGAGGTCCACCTGCACTTGTATTTAGCTTTTCTCAATTGGAGGAGAAGCTCAAAGCCGGTTACAAACTTACTACCGGTGGAAAGTTTAGTGATGCGCTTCGTGTTTTTGTGTCCATTATTCATACCATTCCTCTTATCGTGGTTGAGTCACGAAGGGAAGTTGATGAAGTAAAGGAATTGATTGCCATCACCCGAGAGTATATTGTGGGTCTGAAAATGGAGTTAAAAAAGAGAGAACTAAAAGACGATCCTGTTCGCCAGCAGGAGTTAGCTGCCTACTTCACCCACTGTAAATTGGAAAAACCGCACTTAAGACTATCTTTATTAACTGCAGCAAGTCTTTGCTTCAAGGCTGGTAACCTGAACACTGCAGCCTACTTTGCTCGGCGACTCTTGGATACCAGTCCAGCAGAAAATCAGGCTGCAACGGCACGCAAAATTCTTCAGGTCGCTGAGAAGAACATGAAAGATGTCACTCAACTAAACTACGATTTCAGAAACCCCTTTGTTGTGTGTGGAGCGACATTTGTTCCAATTTACAGAGGTCAGAAGAATGTTACTTGTCCATACTGCGGTACTCATTTTGTTCCATCTCACGCTGGAGAATTGTGCACTATCTGTGATCTTGCTGTGGTTGGTGCTGATGCATCTGGCATCCTATGCTCGCCTGCGCAAGTTCGATGATTTCAGTTGCTTGGTCACTTTCATAGCGGCTGTTCCTTGTTGAAAATGAAGAAGGTAGGAGCAGAAAATAGACAAATCATTGGTAATCATCTGTTTCTTTAATTTGCATGTTATTTATTTCTTCATTGTTTTGTGATTGCTGGTAAGCACATGCAAATTGACCTGATTGAATTCTGCAATTCGTTGCACAAACCAGGCATACATTTTTCTTTTATTGTTGATCATATTTTGTTGTAATAGGTTCCATTTTCTTCTCGTATGAAAACTTCCTACTGGATAAAATTTTGTTGTCCTGCTTGACCGAAACAACCCAATGTCGAGAAATGCATGTTAATCTGGAATTTCTTAAGTTCGAGTCATTTTACCTTATGATAATAGAACTTTGAAGGCACCACACCTGATCTACAACACACCAAAACAGACTATCAAAAGTTAATCATGTGCATTCTTCTTATTTAAAAGTCGATTATATACCATAAAATCACAATCGACATTTTGAAAGTCGATTTTTAGTGTGAAACCACAGTAGATGTGGTGCCAAAGTAGGTTGAGTATGCTGCATCTAAAGATCCTCATTTTGTTCCGGGCTCAGTTCTCCAAATCAGTGCCTATATGAGCAGTTACTGGTAAATTTGGATTCCCTGGAAGAGGGCCCTTGTGGTTAAGCTCTTAGGTAGATTGGTCAGCCTGAGTATGCTGGAGCAGTGTCTTCAAGCTTTGGGATTTGCCTAATGGTTGTGAAATTGTGGCGTAGTCTAGATAAGGTTTTTTTTGTTGATGTTGTTAGGTTTTTCTCCAAGTCAGATTATTTGTGTAGAAGAAGTACTTAGAGAGGAGAAAGATAGGAGGAAACTCTTGTATTATTGCTTAGATCATTATCGGGTAGATAATAGATGATTACAATATATAGAAAGGAACTCCAACGGCTATAAAAGGAACCCCAACGGCTATGAACAGTAAAAGCAGTTTTCTGTTCATCAGCCTTTAACTAGAAGAATAACAGGGGAATCTAAGGCTAAAAAGGAGGTAAATTAACACTAATTAGCCCTAAATAAAACTAATTAAGACTATAAATTACAAAATACAAATATCTTTCAACACTCCCCCTCAAGCTTGGTTGTAGATGTTGATACAGCCAAACTTGGAGTGAAGATATGCAAAGATCTTTGTAGAAACAGCCTTTGTGAGTACATCAGCAACTTGGTCCTGAGTCTTTACATGTATGAAGGTTATGTCTCCATTATCCACCTTTTCTCTTAGAAAGTGTTTGTCCACCTCAACATGTTTAGTTTTATCATGATGAGTAGGATTTTCTGCAATACTTAGGGCAGAAGTGTTGTCACACATGAGTTGAATAGGTTAAGTGGCAGGAAACCCTAACTCTTCCAGCATTCTCTTTATCCATAAGCCTTCACATACTCCCAGAGCTAGGGCTCTGAGTTCAGATTCTGCACTGCTTCTAGATACAACATGTTGTTTCTTGCTTCTCCAAGTTGTAAGATTCCCCCATATGTATGTACAATATCCAGAAGTTGATCTCATATCTGGAACCCCTCCTGCATAATTTGCATCTGTGTAGACTTGGACTTCTCTTGACTGAGTCTTTTTGAACATAATACCTTGACCAGGGTCCTTCTTCAGGAATCTCAGAATCCTTTCAGCTACTTGCATATGTCTTTCTGTGGGTTGATGCATGAACTGACTGATCAAACCTACAGCAAAGCATATGTCAGGTCTAGTGTGGGATAGATAGATTAATTTTCCCACAAGTCTTTGATATCTCCCCTTGTCAACAAGAGGGCAATCATCAACTTTGCTTAACTTTAATCCAGGTTCAACAGGGGTATTTGCAGGTTTACACCCTAGCATACCAGTTTCCTTCAAAAGGTCTAGGGTATACTTTCTTTGAGACATGGTAATGCCAGTAGTATTTCTAGCAATTTCCATACCAAGAAAGTATTTAGGGCTCCCTAGATCTTTTATCTCAAATTCAGTGACAAGAGCTCTTTTAATTTTGCAAATTTCATCAGAATCATCCCCAGTGAGGATGATATCATCCACATACACAACTAGAACAGTTGTCCTTCCATTAGACCTCTTTGTAAATAGAGTATGATCAGTGTGGCATTGGTGGAAGCCATGCCTCTTTATGAAGTTAGAAAATCTTCCAAACCATGCTCTAGGAGATTGTTTGAGGCCATACAAGGACCTTTTTAGTTTGCATACATCACACTTATTGCCTAGGGATTCAAACCCAGGAGGGAGATGCATGTAAACCTCCTCATTCCAATCTCCATAGAGAAAAACATTTTTTATATCTAGTTGAGTCAGAGACCAATCTAGATTTACAGCAACACTCATTAGGATTCTGATAGTATTAAGCTTAGCAACATGGGCAAAGGTTTCATGATAGTCAATACCATAAGACTGAGTGAAACCTTTTGCCACAAGTCTAGCTTTATATCTATTGAGTGATCCATCGGCATTGTACTTAAGGGTGAAGATCCACCTACACCCCACAGGGTGTTTCCTTTAGTAGAGGGAAATATCCCAAGTGTTACTTTTGGTGAGAGCATCCATTTCATCTTTAAGAGCAGCCTTCCACTCAGGAACCTTTAAAGCATCATGGACATTTTTGGGAATGTGTATAGTGTCCAGACTGCTTGTAAAGGCCACATACTGAGGAGACAACTTATTATAGGACATGAAGTTGTACAGAGGATGAGCTGTACAACTCCTTGTCCCTTTTCGTTTAGCAATAGGTAGTTCCTCCATAAGGGACTCATTTTCTTGATCACAAGAGGTGTCAGAGTCCTGATAATCAGTGCTATTTTGATCATTAGGACTTTTATCCTCTGATGTTTGATCATTATCATTAGGGCTTTCTTCCTCATAAGCTTCAGTCTTTGGATTTTGAGAGAAAGCCTTTCTTTTTCTGGTATAGACAATGATGTCAGGTTTAGGAGCATTTTGCTCCTCATCAGTAGTATTGTTGGTTTGATCAGAATTAGTCTGGTCATGTTCTACTTCATTTTCACCAGTTGTTTCAGAATTCTCAAGAAACTCAGTAGGACAGGTGTTCCAAGATTCATAGTGATCTTGAAAATTCTCCCCCTGACCTTCATTGTCATAGAAGGACTGATCCTCTATAAATGTAACATCCATAGAGGTATAGTACTTTCTAGTACTGGGGCAGTAGCATTTGTATCCTTGTTGGGAGGATGAATACCCAACAAAGATACATTTGATGGATCTGGGATCAAGCTTCCCTCTGTTTTGAGGGTGTATGTGTACATAACAAATACATCCAAAGACCTTAAAGTCAATGGTGCTTATAAAGTGAGTACCAAGGTGTGCCTCTTGCGGCACTTGAATAGGAGTTTTGAACTTTAAAATCCTTGAAGGCATTCTGTTAATGAGGTAAGTAGCTGTTAAAATAGCCTCTCCCCATAGGAATTCGGGAACTTTCATAGTGAACATGATTCCCCTAGCAACCTCCAATAGGTGCCTATTTTTCCTTTCAGCCACTCCATTTTGTTGGGGTGTATCAACACAAGTACTAATATGGATGATCCCTTTTTCAGAAAAGAAAGAGGCAAGACTCTTTTCAAAATACTCCTTCCCATTGTCAGTCTTGAGTACTTTAATTCTAGTACCAAACTGATTTTCAATCATGGTGCAGAAGTTTTTGAAGATGGAGCCTGCTTCTGATTTCTCCTTTAGGAGAAACAACCATGTAACCCTGCTATGGTCATCAATAAAGCTGATAAACCACATTTTTCCAGTGATGGTCCTCTGTTTTGAGGGTCCCCATATGTCACTGTGAAATAAGGAGAAGGGAGAGGAAGGAGCATACACACTTGCAGGGAAGTTAGTTCTAGTATGTTTAGAGAGTTGACAAATTTCACAATGTAGAGAATCAATATTTATTCCATTAAACATACTAGGATACAACTTTTTCAAGTACAAAAAATTTGCATGCCCTAGTCTATAGTGCAGAAGCATAACATTAGTACAAGATGAAGTACTTCTACAACTAATAGACAATCCTTTAGGGATATTGTCAATGCAAAGTCTAGAGTAGGGAGTCTTGAAGATGAAAAGTCCAGATCTAACATCAGCACTGCCAATCTCCTCCATTGAACTCAAAATCCTGAAATTTACAGCCATTAGTATGGAAAATCACAGAGCATTTAGTGTCATTTATGAACCTACTAACAAATAATAAGTTACACTGTAAGTTAGGGACATAAAAAACATCTTTCAAAGTGACCTTTTCACTTAAGATTATGTTTCCAGTTCCAGAAACTTGGGAAATGGAACCATCAGCAATTTTAACATTATGAGGCTGAGTGCATTTCCAAAGTTTCACAAATAGCTCTGGATTTCCAGTCATATGGCATGAGGCACCAAAGTCCACAATCCATATGTTTTTAAGAATTTGATCCCCTGAATAGGCATTAAAACACACACACACCTGTATTAGCCATGGAGACATTGCCATGAGGAGTAGCAATCTGTGCATTTTGAGCAGACAGGAGCCTTTTAATGGCTTCAATCTGTTCCATGCCAAAACTGCCATCAGACTTTTGTCCCTCAACATTAGCAAGTCTACTAGAGCTTTCAGATGTGTGATTAGGCCTAGAGGACTTCCAGTTGGCTGGTTTTCCATGGATTTTCCAGCATGTATCCTTGGTGTGACCAGTCTTTTTACAATGATCACAGACTGGTCTAACACCTTTGGACTTCTGAGTTGGACCAGCAGTGCTTTTAGTAAAAAGAGCACTGGTTTCAGTGGATGGAACAGGGTTAGACACCCCATTTAGCATAAGTTTTCTTCTGCTTTCTTCATACTTTATGTCAGTAAACACACTTTTGATTAAAGGAAGAGGTTTAGAGCTCGGTACTCTACCTCTTACATCATCAAGAGATGAATTTAGGCCCATCAAGAATTTGAATATTCTTTTCTTTTCTTTAATGGCCTTATAAGTCTTGGCATCATCACTAGATTGCCAAGTTATATTTTCAAAAGCATCAAGCTACTGCCAAGATCTTGACATGAGGTTGAAATAGTCAGTAACTGACATCTCCCCCTGTCTTAGATCATGCAGCTTTGATTCAATTTCATACTGCTCAGAGGTGTTATCTCTTTTTGAATAGAGATCAGCAGCATTAGTCTAGATTTCCTCAGCAGTATCATAGAGGATGAAGTTCTCTGCAATGTTAGGAGTCATGGACCCCAGCAAGATGGACACCACATTGCTGTTTTCCACCCTCCATTTCTTGCTGGAGGGATCCCCTTCAGCAGGAGCTTGGCTTTCACCAGTGAGATACTCTTCCTTGCCCCTCGGGATATAAAATCTCACTGTTCTGGACCATTGGAGATAATTGTCACCATTAAGTTTGTGACTGGAAAGTGGCATTAAAGAGGGTTCAGAGTTCCAAGGGGCAGCATTAGAGATTGCTTCATCCCTTGAATTAACTTCTGAAGATTGCTCAGTTGCCATAAAGAAAGGTGAAAGTAAGCAGACAAGAGTTTGAGATCTTAAGGCTTTGATACCATGTAGAAAAAGTACTTAGAGAGGAGAAAGATAGGAGGAAACTCTTGTATTATTGCTTAGATCATTATCGGGTAGATAATAGATGATTACAATATATAGGAAAGGAACCCCAACGGCTATATAAGGAACCCCAACGGCTATGAACAGTAAAAGCAGTTTTCTGTTCATCAGCCTTTAACTAGAAGAATAACAGGGGAATCTAAGGCTAGAAAGGAGGTAAATTAACACTAATTAGCCCTAAATAAAACTAATTAAGACTATAAATTACAAAATACAAATATCTTTCAACAATTTGCATGTGCTGAATAGCGGGCCTTGGATTGTGCTTGGTCACTACCTTGCCATTACCAGGTGGAAACCTCCCTTCCAGTCTGTTTCAGGCTTTTTTTCCTCTGCTCTCTAAATTTGGAATTCTGGGGGGGGGGGGGGGGGGTTATGACATTGAGTATGAGGGTCTACATCAAATTTATCTTGGGTGTGCCAGTATGGACATACAAGCATGGATTGTTCTTCTTAGCAATCTTCTGCTGAAAGAGCCTCTGATCTTTTTCTTGAACCTTTGAAGACCTTGTCCAAGGTCACGGATGCTGCTCTTTGGTGGTAAACCTAGAAAGCCTCATAGACCTAATCCTTTCATGGGCTCTAATCATCAGGGTTCTTGTACTGATTTCAGTACCCCTCCCCCTAATTTTAAAGAGGAGGTTCGGCTTCCAGCTGTGGGGCTGACCATCTGTCTTCGGGTTGACATTTTACAGCTCTGAGTCAAGTAGAGGTACCTCACTGGCACTTTCTTCTGGGATTGCAAGCTTAAGGAAAAGGTGTCCACCTGGAAGGCAGCTGATCAACCCGTCCATTCTAGACTTTATAGTGCTAGATCCAAGGGTGAGGAGGGAAAATCTCTTCGCAGCATAGGCAGAATACTGGGCAGCTGCCTCCCTTTAACTCTCTTCAGAATTATAATACTCTCTTTCCTTTTCTCCATCACTTTAGCTCAGTAAATTTCGTAGGACTGAAAAGCTGGCTCCTATGTCAGGCCCAGGGGCTTTAACAATTCCCAGCCTCACTCCTCTGTTCTTCCTGCTGGTCTGTCTGGGAATGGGGATTCTATTTCCATGCCTCTGTTTCCGTTACCAATGTGAATAGTTGCAGCCTGCCTTTCAATCATTATCAGCCCTCGTCGGAGCCCAATTCTGTGAGTCTACACAAGCCCTCATTGCAGACTGTCAATGAGGTTGCCTTTGTGGATGTTAATGTTGGCCTGCTTGGCCAAGGATGTTAGGTCCATTTTATACTATTTTTGTTTCCCTATGAATACTTTGGCTTGGAACTGTAGAGGGTCAGCCTTTACTTAGTTTTTCATATCCTGAATAATTTTGTAAGGAGTCATCATCCTGATGTTGTCTTTCTTTTGGAGTCCCGTGGCTGAAAAAGCTTTCCTTTACTCACTTTCATGCCATTGAAGCTGAGGGCTAGTCATGGGGCATCTGGTGTTTCTGGGTTTCAACCTTTTGTGGCCTTCACACAAGCCTTTTCTTTTATTCTTACCGACTCTCGTTTGAACTCTTAGGTCCTATCTGGGTGTATGGGTCACCCAAGAGGGTGGTCAGAAAGAATTTGCCTTTGGATTGTGGTGTCTAGGGAAATGCAGATGCATTGCTAGACTTGGAGGCCTTCGGGAAGTTCTTATTCATTCTAATATTTCTTATCTGGTTAGGCTGGAACTAGAGCTATTGCAAGAACACCAGGCTATTCTTCTTCAAGAAAGTAAAGAAGAAATCAGCTGACTGCAGAAATCTGGTGTCAAATGGATCAAGGAGGGGAGTAATAATAATAATAATAATAGATTCTTCCATTCTTCCACCTTTACTAAGATTTCCAAGAGTAAGATCACCCGGCTTAAAAGTCGGGAAGTTTGGATGAGATATGTGGCCAGGGCTCATTTCCTCCTCTGAATAATCTGGTTACAACTTTCACTCATCTCACACTCTGATAATTCTTGGTTGAATATACCTCCCTCCTTGGTACAATGGTTTACAGTGTCTCATTTGCAATGCATATGGAGTCTTGCAGCTTTGAAGCTTTATTTATTTATTTTCTTTTTTGACTGTCCCCTCTCATCAAGATCCTAATTTAGTAAAGGTGGGAGTATTTGTTGTCTTTGTTGTTTTAATGCCTTCTCTCTGTTACAGATGACTATCTTCTTCATTGTGTTGAGTTACTTCAAGTGCGGTTATTCTGATTAGAGACGGAAGGAAGTTATGTTCATTCGTTGCCGTTGACTCTCTCGATTTTCTGAAGTTATACACTGAAATGGCTGGTGCTCTTATCATAGTGTGGATGGCTACAAATTATGTATTCTGCAGACTGGGTGTTTTTTAACACACAAGGTTATACACATGCTCTGTACAAGTTTTTATTCTTTATTATGTCATACTTTATGTTGTTTAGTATGTTTTAATGAGGCTTTATATATTGAATTGAAGTTTTGAAACACTCTATATACCATTGGTTTTTTACCCATTTTTTATTATTGATTGTTGTAAACTTGATATAATACTAGTGAAATATTGTTTCTGAAACTAAATTTGGATGTTTCTCTGATTGGTGTTTCATCTCTCGGGTTGAAAGATGTAATGGTTATTTATTTACATTTAACAAAAACACTTTTTACCATTATGGAAAAAAAAATCATTTAATTGCCATTTTCGCCAAATTTATGAGAAGAGGAAAATGATATATCCACTACAAATAGTATGTAGTGGACATACACTACACACATCTTATGCTTTGATTAAGATGTGTACTGCTCCAATTGAATGTATAAGATGTGCATAAGAGTATTTCCACCACACACTATGTGTAGCGAATGTATCACCACCTGGATTACAATTATACCCTCTGTAAAATGTTGGAAGGATATATTTGTCATTCTGATCCAAAGCTCTCTAGCAACGCAACCCTATTACACGATGCGGACAATCCATTGCCTACAACAACTCTGCTCCACTTGAAATGCATTTGTAGGAGTTTCTTCTGAGGAGACGATGAGGATTCTAGAAAACCTCATACGGTTGCTTGGAATAACCTTTGTACACCGAAGGGGCTGAATAACCTTTGTAAGCCGAAGGGGCCAGGCTAGGTCAACTTCATGCTGTGGAGTATTACGCTGATGCATTACCTCTTGGAGACAATCTTGCCAGACGACACATCATCCCTTCACCCGCTTACGTTGTTTGTAAAGATGAAGATGAGGTCAACTGACATGCTCTTTGGGATTGGCTAAGCAACGGGCATCAATTAGCAAGCATTCAACCCGCTGCATACAGCGCGACCTGAAGCACTAGGGGCCGGCCAGTCCGCCCCACAGCTCACAAGTCCGCCAGCTCGGACCAAGCACGCTCAACTAGGCAAACATGGTTCCACATGACGACGACAAGACAAAGACTCAACAAAATTGCCAAGTGTTAGGTCCGCCCTTCACAAGTCCGCCTCGACAGTTGTCCAGATTAATTATGTCATATCATACTTTATTATGTCTTGTCATATCTTTAATTATCGTCATTAGCAGCCCGTCTGTAAATAGCGGCACAATGTAACGCATTTGATATCTTGCATCTTATACTAAAAGTAGAAACACTTTGCCAATTTTTCGAGCGAGCTCGCCTCTTTATAGCTTTCAGTTCGACATTAAGCATTCTTCACCGCCACCGTCTACCACCGGCAAAATCACATAAACAGCCAGATATCCGCCATAAAACACCGCCAAACTTGTTTGAGATAATTCCGACACATTTTAGTGTTGTCATATAAATAAATAAAAAAACCGAATTCAAAACCCGATCCATATTTCAGACCCCCCGGCGTGTTACGGCAAAGCCTTGAATCTATTCTTTCAATGGAAGACATGACGTCATAGTACCAGTAGAAATCCCAATTTTGCTCCAGATCTCACTATAAGAATCCGATTTAGGGCTTTTCAATTTTCACATTATTTTCTCCGGGGATTTCTCCATTGCAAGTTTGTGTTCGAGTTTGTAATCTGAACAATTTGGGGGAAAACTATCTGATCAACCGCAATGTTAACGAAGTTCGAGACGAAGAGCAATCGGGTGAAGGGATTGAGTTTCCACAGCAAGAGGCCCTGGATATTGGCTAGTCTTCACAGTGGTGTGATCCAGCTATGGGATTATCGTATGGGTACTCTCATCGATCGCTTTGACGAGCATGATGGTCCTGTTCGCGGTGTTCATTTTCACAATTCTCAGCCGCTGTTTGTTTCTGGAGGTGATTTAATCAATTCAATTTGTTAATTTACTTATGCATTTGTCTGTTTTTGGCATAAGTTGCACGTATTGTTGATAATGTAGCCGTGGATCTGATATCTTATCATCTAAAGGATTAGTCCAACTTTGATCTGGGATTTCACATGAACTGCTATACACTATCATTAGAACGAATTTGTAAATCATGTCTGATTTCTATACGTTTTGCTGCGGTGCTCACGTAATGTACATTACCATTAGAGGTGTATTTATTTATTACTTTTACTCTTGTATGTTTTTGTGTTTTCTGTAGCTTGTATTTCTACTTTGCTCAATACATTTGAGCCTCAGTTTGTACTCTATTTTCTCTTGGTTAGGATATTTAGTTATTTTTGTTTCCTCCATATGCTGAACCAATGGCTTGGAATCAAATATTTTCTTGAATATAGATCCGTGGGGCTTAGTTATTGAATGTCTGAAAATGCACAGTTCAATGTCCAAAGTCGCGACACCTTATGGTAGCATATACTTATTGTTCTTTTTGCAGGGGATGATTATAAAATCAAGGTTTGGAATTATAAGCTGCACAGGTGTTTGTTCACCCTGCTTGGGCATCTTGATTACATTCGAACTGTGCAGTTTCATCACGAGTCTCCGTGGATAGTCAGTGCAAGCGATGATCAGACTATCAGATTATGGAACTGGCAGTCTCGAACTTGTCTTTCTGTGTTGACTGGGCACAATCACTATGTGATGTGTGCTTCCTTTCATCCTAAGGAGGACTTGATTGTGTCGGCCTCTTTGGATCAGACTGTTCGAGTTTGGGACATCGGTGCTTTGAAGAAGAAAAATGTTTCCCCTGCTGATGACATCCTTCGTCTAAGTCAGATGAACACGGATTTCTTTGGAGGGGTTGATGCAGTTGTAAAGTATGTTCTGGAGGGCCATGATCGTGGAGTGAACTGGGCTTCTTTCCATCCAACTCTCCCTCTTATCGTCTCTGGTGCGGATGATCGTCAAGTGAAAATCTGGAGAATGAACGGTATGCTGTTTCATCCCCTTATTTCATTTTTTTTTACATGTTTAATCTGTAGAATGAACGACTTGCTACCCCTTTTGTTTAGAGCGTCAGGAATATCAATACTTACTCTTTTCTGTTCTTTTTTATTTTTGTTTTTCTTGTGAATCTGAAAAATCATGATGTAGATCAAAACTTTACAGTCCATCCTGACTACATGGCTCAATATTCGTAAACAAACCTCTAGAAAGCATCATATCTTTTCTATGCCGCAGTTCACATCAGTTTTCCATTAACTTGCTTTAAGCAACATTCCTCCACTAACAAACACACATTCTAAGGACTCTCGTCACCTAAGTCTCCACCTAGTAGCTCGGCTTCTGAACTTTATGAAACACTTCATTTTTGTCCGAAGTACCTTTTATCCGTTGACCAATATTTGGTTTAACAGGTATAATTTTACTATGTCATTGCTAACTTTATAACAACGAGTTACCCTTCCTCACCAACCCCTCCTACTCCCTCCTACCCTCTTCTACTCACTCCTCACCACCTACCCCTGTGTCTTTCAAAACTCCTGTCCAGCCAAGAGCCTTCTAAGTTCTAACTCCTCCGCTCCCCTTGCAGCCCGCTTCAACATACCTCTCACTCAGTGCCTCCCACTTCCACCTAATCTCTCACCCAGTGCCTCCCACTTCCTGTCCAACCAGCACTACGTCTCACTCAGTGCCTCCCACTTCCTGTCCAACCAGCACCACCTCTCACCCTGTGCCTCCCACTTCCTGTCCTACCAACGCCACCTGCCCCTACATCCTCTTTTCATTCAACCTGCCAGCAACCTGTCATCATCCATTCCTCTCCTCGTAATCTCATTCGTCCCATCATTCAACCCAACTGCTCTCTCTCTGGTTTAGGGGAGCTGGTGTGGCATGTTGTGATGTTGAAGTTCTTACCTTTTCTTGTGTCTTTTAAAGATATTCATGATAATTTAAGAAAGTAAAAGCGAGGAAGTTCAACCGATAATACATGTGCCTTTGTTTTGTTAAAAAAGTAAAATAAAAAGAAAAATGTATTCGCTTGTTTAGCTGACTGAACGGAAAAGAAATTCATAATGTTCATTTGATCACTATTATGCTGATTGATTATGCAGTGTTTCAATTTAACTAACATATTTACATGATATTTTTTTTTTCAGACACTAAGGCTTGGGAAGTTGACACATTGAGAGGCCATATGAACAATGTTTCCTCTGTCCTATTTCATGTAAAACAAGATATTATTGTGTCTAATTCAGAAGATAAAAGCATTCGAGTATGGGATGCTACAAAGAGAACTAGTCTTCAGACATTTCGTCGGGAGCATGATAGATTCTGGATCCTTTCCTCACATCCGGAGCTGAACCTTCTGGCAGCTGGCCACGACAGTGGCATGATAGTGTTTAAATTGGAAAGGGAGCGACCTGCTTTTTCTGTTAGCGGGGGGACTCTGCTTTATGTGAAAGACCGTTTTCTTAGGGTCTTTGAATTTTCAACTCAGAAAGATATCCAGTTAATACCTATTCGCAGGCCTGGCTCCAACAACTTAAATCAAGCTCCCCGTGCCCTTTCTTATAGCTCTACGGAAAATGCTGCCTTAATATGTTCCGACTTGGATGGAGGATCTTATGAACTTTATATTGTACCAAAAGATAGTCATGGCAGAGGGGATGCAGTTCAAGAGCCAAAACGGGGTGTTGGGGGATCTGCAGTTTTCATTGCTCGAAATAGATTTGCTGTTCTTGAGAAGAGCAGCAATCAAGTGTTAGTGAAGAATCTTAAGAATGAGATTGTCAAAAAGAGTGTTCTCCCAATTCCTACAGATGCAATTTTCTATGCGGGTACCGGGAACTTACTCTGTAGAACAGAGGACAGGGTATTCGCCTTTGACCTTCAACAGCGTGTTATTCTTGGGGACCTTCAAGCTTCTTTTGTTAGATATGTTGTTTGGTCACATGACATGGATAGTGTGGCCTTGCTTAGCAAGCATTCTATAGTTATAGCTGATAAGCGACTTGTACATCGATGCACTCTTCACGAGACAATTCGTGTTAAGAGCGGGGCCTGGGATGATAATGGTGTCTTTATATATACAACACTGACCCACATCAAGTATTGCCTTCCTAATGGGGACAGTGGAATTATCAAAACATTGGATATTCCAATCTATATTACAAAGATCACCGGGAATACAATATATTGCTTGGACCGTGATGGCAAAAATCGCCCTATTATTATTGATTCAACAGAGTATATTTTCAAGCTGTCCTTGCTAAGGAAGAGATATGACACTGTTATGAGCATGATCAAGAAATCAGAGCTCTGTGGGCAGGCCATGATTGCATACTTGCAGCAGAAGGGCTTTCCAGAAGTTGCACTGCATTTTGTGAAGGATGAGCGAACACGGTTCAACTTGGCTCTTGAGAGTGGAAACATTCAAATAGCTGTTGCATCTGCCAAAGAGATTAATGAGAAGGATCATTGGTATCGTCTGGGTGTTGAGGCCCTACGTCAGGGTAATGCGGGGATTGTTGAGTATGCATACCAGAAGACAAAGAATTTTGAAAGGTTATCCTTCCTCTATTTGATAACGGGGAATTTGGATAAGTTAGCCAAAATGATGAAAGTTGCTGAAGTTACAAATGAGGTTATGGGTCAGTTCCACAATGCCTTATACCTGGGTGACATTCAAGAGCGCGTCAAGATTTTGGAGAATGCTGGGCATATACCCCTTGCTTACATCACAGCTTCAGCCCATGGACTTGATGATATTGCTGAGCGTCTTAAGGCAGAACTGGGTGAAAATGTACCTTCTCTGCCCAAGGAGAAGTCCTCTCTCTTGATTCCACCAAAACCTGTATTATGTGGTGGTGATTGGCCTTTGTTGATGGTCTCAAGAGGAATATTTGAGGGCGACATTGACAATGGTGGCATGGATGAAGATCCAGATGTAGAAGTTACAAGTACTGAGTGGGATGTAAATGTGGATGTTGAAGAAGTTGTTAACTTAAAGAATCTAGATAACGACATTGTGTTAGATGGAGAGGAGGAACGTCCAGAGAATGGCGAGCAAGAAGGATGGGATTTGGAGGACCTGGATCTGCCCCCAGATGCAGATACACCCAAAGCAGCTCCAAATGCACGTTCTTCTGTATTCGTTGCACCAAATCCCGGAATGACCGTTAGCCAGATATGGGTCCAGAGGTCGTCCCTTGCTGCTGAACATGCAGCTGCTGGAGATTTCGACACTGCAATGCGTTTGCTTACCCGACAACTTGGAATAAAAAACTTCACTCCTTTGAAGCCGTTGTTTACTGATCTTCACTTAGGTAGTCACAGTTACCTCTCTGCCTTTTCTTCTGCACCAGTTATCACATTAGCAATAGAAAGGGGATGGACCGAATCAGCAAATCCAAACGTGCGACGCCCACCTGCACTTGTGTTTAGCTTTTCTCAGTTGGAGGAGAAGCTCAAAGCTGGTTACAAATTTACCACCGAAGGAAAATTTAGTGACGCGTTACGTGTTTTTGTGTCCATCCTTTATACCATTCCTCTTATCGTGGTTGAGTCACGTAGGGAAGTGGATGAAGTAAAGGAATTGATTGTCATTGCCAGAGAGTATGTTTTGGGTTTGAAAATGGAATTAAAGAAGCGAGAATTGAAAGACGATACTGTTCGTCAGCAGGAGTTAGCTGCCTACTTCACCCATTGTAAATTGGAAAAACCGCACTTAAGACTATCCCTTTTAACTGCAGCAACGCTTTGCTTCAAGGCTGGTAACCTGAGCACTGCAGCTTACTTTGCTCGGCGACTTTTGGATACTAGTCCAGCAGAAAAGCAGGCTGCAACGGCACGCAAAATTCTTCAGGTTGCTGAGAAGAACATGAAAGACGTCACTCAGCTGAACTACGATTTTAGAAATCCCTTCGTTGTTTGTGGAGCGACATTTGTTCCAATTTACAGAGGTCAAAAGGATGTTACTTGTCCATACTGTGGTACTCACTTTGTTCCGTCTCACTCTGGAGAATTGTGTACCATCTGTGATCTTGCTGTGGTTGGTGCTGATGCATCTGGCATTCTGTGTTCTTCTACACAAGTTCGGTGATATCTGTTGCGTGGCTTAATTTTCTTAGAGGCTGATTTCTTTGCTGCAAATGACAAAGGTATGGAGCAGAAAATAGACAAATCATCGGTAATTTCTTTTATTCGCATATTCCTCTATTTAACATCAACGCCCTCCCTATTCATGTAAGATGACTGATGGGATTTTTGCCATTCCTTTCACAGAAAAGATATACATTCGGTTCTTTGAACTATGCTACTACCACAACCACTCTAAAACAACTAATGTCTTAACCTGATGTGTCAGTGGGACCCCCCCAACCCCTGTAGATAGATGCCGCCACATCATGAGAAGGTCGACTGTTACATTATGTAGTGACATTTGTTGTGTTAGAGTGGTTGTGGTAGTAACATTAAACCTTTTCTTGTATGTTGCAATAGAATCCATTTTCTTCTGCAATGGGTTTTATACTGGGATATGATTTTGTTGTCTTGCTTGACCTGAACCAAAAACAATGTGAAGAAATGCAGGCAAATCTGGAGTTCTTCAAAGTTTCAAGTCATTTTACCTTAAGGTTAGTGGCTCGGTTCCTGACTTTGGTGAAGTTATCAATATATCTGCAAATTCTAATGCGGGATATCTTCTATATGAGGAGAGATCCATTTGCATCCAATCAAACATATGCCACGTGGTATTGAATACACTAGAATTAAACTCAGAAACAAAACAAAAATCGCTACTAAACGCTCAAATACCACCAGACACGTTGTGTTTTGATTGGATGCAAGTGAATCTTCACTCCTGTGTAGAATATCCTCAAAATATGTCTGTCTTGTCTCTGTCGTTGTAATCGCTACCCCTTTTATCACAGATGACTTGTCATTGTCATTTTCAAGTGACTTCAAGAGCTGTTATTCTTTCTTACGAGGAAATGGAGAACCACATTTAAGTTCAACAATCAGTGTTGACCCCCACCCCCCACCCCCCACCCCCCACCTCTCTATGAAGACTGGAGATTCTTCATTTAAACAGATTTAGGGTCATGATTATTTGGGTTTTGCTCCTATCATAGCATGGCCTGCCTGGGGCTGGCTACAAGCAACAAGCAATGTATTTTGATGACATAAAGTTTTTGGTTCTCTTTATTATAGTGCCATATATTTATGTGGTTTAGTAGTATGTCTTAATGAGGGTTGCAAAGAATTGATGGTTTGAAACACTTTTTTCTTTTTTGGGTTTGGTATCAACTGGTTATTTTTGCTATAGTACAATCTTATTTTTAATATTATATCTGGATTTACAGCAATGTGCCCCCCTTTGATGATCGTTAAGTACACGATGCATTTTAACGGTTTCGATGGTAAACGATGGGCTATCAAAAACATTATCAGAGCTCCCTTTCAAAACAATTATATATACTATCACCCTTGTCTTATGTATTAGACAAGGTATACTGTTAATGTGACAAATTTTGGTTTCAAACTCTTCGATTTTCAACTATATATTATCTATTGTGAACAAAATGTTTTGTTTTTTTGGAAACGAAATATACGCACCCTTATCTTTTGTTACTACTAGAACTCGAAACTGGATACTCCGAGAGTTAGGAGCCACATAAATTACCACTGGGCTAATGTCTCTTTCAAGTTTATACCGTTTTTACACCATGATCAACATGATATAGATTTGAGGGAATAACTCTATCATTATCCTAATTAAATTATGAAGAGGTGCCATATTGAATTATAATTCAAAGGGTGAGTTACACCATACTTGAATAAGAGTCAGAATCTGCATAGGGGTGTAATTGATTCTAGCGTTCGATGCTTGTGTTGCGAAGATGTAGCTCCTATACTGAACTCGAGCAATTCATTAAGGTTAACGAATTGAACTCAAACACATTAAAACTTGACTTAAATTCAATAAGGTTAACGAATTGAACTCAAACACATTAAAACTTGACTTAAAATGCTTACGTTTTTTAACGAAAATTATTTTAATATATTGAAAAAAATATATAATTTGTATTTTTTACCAAGCCAAACTCGATCAACTCAATTAGATTTCATGCCGTGCGAAACATTTCGAAACATAATCAGGTCAAAGTCGAGTATAATTAAAAGCTACTCAACCCAATTTTCGCTCAAACAAACTCAAGACGAATTCACGCATGAGTGTCTTAAAAAAATGGGGGAATAAGGGAGAAGGACAAAAATATTTCATCAATCGAGAAGGACGACGATTTTGAAACTTTTGCATAAAGCGACAAAACTATTTATCCATCGTCGAAATTCACTCGTGTTCGAAATTCACCGTTTAAATTCACTGCCGAAATTCACTTTGTCGAAATTCACTAATTTTCAAAATTCATCGTCGGGATTCACCGATTTTCGGTATTCACCGTCAAAATTCAAAAAATTACGCAATTGTCCTTCTCCCTATAAAAAATATGTAGTTGTCCTGTTGCTTAATAATATTTCAGATTGTGTCCTTATCCCTAATTTCCCATAAAAAAATTACTTAACCCGATAAGTAAATTCTCGATTTATATATCGGATGATTTACGCTTAAAAAAAATTACTTAACCCGAGTCGATCTCTGGATTACGGGTCAATTAGTCTTTGATACGAAGGCTTTAAAAGAAGAGGCGGCGGAACCTGTTTCTGTCTGTAACACCGCCTTTCTTCGTTTCCCCGCTATCGGATATACATTGCGGCTGGTGGATACTCTTCCATTTCCCGCTTCAAACTTCCAGAAGCCAGAAATTGCTGATCGTATGATGACGAAAAACAGCTTTGGATTCTAATCTCTATCCGCCACTGTTCGTTTTGCGATCGGTGATCACCCTTCCTCCTCCCTGTTCGGTTCAGTGCTTTTGATTCTTCATTTTTTTTTTTTTTTTTGGTATGATTGCTGGTATAAATTATTTAATTCAAGCTTAGAAGTTCAATTTCTTGGATTTCATATAGTTTTCTCCGCTCTTGAATTCATGCGTGTAGAAATTTTGGCGTATTAGCTGCAGATTCTTAAATATGGTATCTTTTCTAATAAGGCGATGAGCCTGGGATGGATTTTTCTGGAAATTTTCTTGGATACTTAGCCGACAAGCTTTTATATGAAATCTCTCACTCTGTTATATGTCTTTTAATTGTTCGTTAGTTAGATCCTACACCAGGTTCATTTTTATTGCTGAAAGTAGGAAGCTTTTTATCTTTTTAACCTAAAGGATATGCAAAGATACAATTTGGTTGTTGATTGGGTTTCTTTGGCATCTCTTATAAGTTAATGGCAGCTGATTTTCAGGTTACATAATCAATTAGCAAGATGTTATCGACTGCAGCTGCAGTTCCTACTCTGCCGATGGTTTTGCCCTTTCAAATGGTTACGCCGATGAAGCTAAATGTCAGCTCTCGTTCATCAACAGTATCAATGGGTATGTCAATATTTCATCCGAATCTCAGTGCCTATATTACACTTTATGTAGTTTATATGAATGGTAAGAATATTCTTGCTATTGGAGGTAAGGATGTGGATTCGAACTTGCTTGATAGTTGGAAGTGCAATGAATTTTGAGATTAGTAATGATGTTTGGAAATCACCACGTAGAAACGATCCAATCTGAAGGATTTTGTAAGAACCTGTAGGCCTCTCACGGCGGCGTAAAGGCCTTGAACTACCTGCAAGTTAGTAAAAAACGGGGTGGGGATTATAGAAAACAGTTTCTCTATCAAGTGACTGCCTACGTATATCAAGCTGCCATAGTTCAGAGGTGAAGTGAGAGTACCTTTGCCATTTTTGATACTGAGGCTTACGTAGTTGGGGAATATCAGCACAACTTACGAATACCAGAATAATTGTCAGTCAGGGAAGTTGTCACATTCTAAGAGTATAAAGAAAGATAAGTCCGAATACATGTATCCTGTAGCGGATGTATTAGGCCTACATGTCAGAAACGGGAATGTGGTCTGCACATCTGTCCATAGGCCTTAATAATGGCATGTACATTGCACTTTTCCGAAGGCTTGAGAGAGATTGAGGCCTGTCGTTGGACAGTGAGGGTGTCTCCAGCTCGTGGCCTGACTACACTTGAGCCCTCGGTCCATTGGTGGATAGCGTGTTTGAGACGTGAAGCCCGCAACAGCAGCAGGCTCTCCTTGCTTCCCAAAGACCTCCAGCCATGAGCTCTTCAAGGGCACCTTTTTCCATGAGAGGGCACACTATTGTGCCCTAAAGAATTCCAGGTACTACGTTTGCATGTTGGAACGGTAGTACCGACCTATATCAACTAGGTTGGATTCAATCCCCAAATTACCCGTTATTCTAGGATTTTCTTATCAGTAAAGCATTATGTTCATAGTGGGTATGTGTTGGTAATGAGCACACCACACTGAGTCTAACTCCTGGCTCTGCCTTTGCCCCTGTAAGTCCGTCCTGTAGTTGGCTAAATATTAAAAGACAAACAAATAATTAAATCATGGGTTTAACAGTTTTGATTTTCTTTTCTCGGGGTAAGACGACCATCAACTTTTATGCAAAATATGTCAATTGCTCCATGTAACATTATGGGTGAACATCGATCGTGTCGCGCGTTAAGTTAAACCTCTGTTAAGTTTCTGGAATGTGTTCCTCCAAGTTTAACATGTGCATTAGGTTTACACTGCAATGTTTACTTGATGGACCTATAGGATACCGCAATTACATCTGGGAGTTTTGTACAGAAAAACATCGAAATATATGACGTCAATTTCATACTGGCGCGACTGTTAGTACTATTACTTTTTCTACTTTGATGAAGATAATATCTGCATTATTGTTTTAAAGTTTAAGATAAGATTGATGTTTTGGGCATTGAATTTGGAAAGAATTGTATGTCTCTTGTTGCAGCAACACTTGACAGAAAGCTACCTAAATCTGCAGGACTCGCGCTTCCCCCAAGGCCTAGGGTTTTGAAGTCTTTGTCTCTTACATATGGATATAATACTCGTAAAGAGAAGAACCATTCACTAGTGTGTTCCGCGGCTTTGGTAATTCTGATTTCAACTCTATTTTCCATTTTGTGATGTGTATACTCATCAAATGTAATTAAGTCAGAAGTGTACATTCCTCTGCAGGATTTTTATCGGGCGTCTTTAGTGACATTACATTGAATCTACCTTTCGACTTTGTCACAATCGACCATGTGAAAGTCGATTCTCAGTGCTAGAATTGACTTTCCGCCGGTTGAGTGTTTCCAGTAAGGTGTCATGCAAAAAACAGTGTCACTATAGGCGCCCATTTTATTAGTCTTTTAGTTGGAATGAAGGTAAAGAAAAGGGGACTGGTTCTGCATTAGAGAACTTGTATTAATGACTCTTGACATATTCTATATTTAATAGGCACAAACACCACTTTTTACTAGTTTAGTTTATCGAATCTCTATTTATAAAGTAGTGCATCAAAATCTCTACCCCACGTACTTTGAATAGATAATATTTATTTTGAGCATTACAAGTAAAGCAAAATTTAGCGATTCTGTATTTTATGTACTGAGTAGATATCGAGAATGATGTTGATCAGTGGATCTCTATTTTACAGCCATGTTTTACAGTATCATCACCAGAAACAATGGATTCTCATATTCCAAATGTTTGTATTATCTTGATATAGGTTCATCTCACTTATGGACTGTTCCTCATTCAGAAATGAGAATCTTGAAAAACAACTTAAACTTTATAACCCTCAATCTAGTGTACATTCTTCAAGCAAATACATTCATCTTGTAACTGTATGTACTGA
Organism: Gentiana straminea; assembly: GCA_036785695.1. Classification (NCBI taxonomy): domain Eukaryota; kingdom Viridiplantae; phylum Streptophyta; class Magnoliopsida; order Gentianales; family Gentianaceae; genus Gentiana; species Gentiana straminea. Next base: position 7,384,518 of record JAVUPR010000167.1, on the reverse strand, counting down.
AACATTTTCTTGTATTTTTTTTAAAAGTTAATTTGAGGATCATTTTCGTATTGCAATCTTTACAAGTGTCACCAAACTTTCTGATGTTTTTCCTTTTACCTCTTAGGGTGCACGGTGTGCTGCATCACAAACGCAGACAGTTACAAGAAAGTCATCATCTGTCACTATTGCCCCTCCTAAAGGTAACCTTTTCATAATCATAACCAGGAAAACCGGTAAAGTTTTTTATGTGTCCCGTTTTGTTTGTCATTTTAACACTTTATGATTTCACATACAAAAAAACGAAAAACAGTGCACTGTTCAGTACTAATTTTCTCATTTGCAGCTATTTATTGAGACAGCATTTATTGGTAAGCTAAAGAAAGGTCAATTTAGTCCATCTAATGCAAAAATGGATCATTTATTTTGTTCCTTAATATATGTGAAAAGCCTAGAATTGACGGGTGAATTAGTACAGAGGGAGTATCGGCTTACGTGGGACAATAAGGGGACTGTTATTTTTTCCTTCAAACTGTACTAACACCTGTGCATATGGCACTTGTTAAAGGCACCACAATGAATCTACCTTGACACCGCACTTCGGGCTATGTTCGACTTTGCAGAGGTCGAAAATGGACATTCGGCCTTTGCAAAATGTTGAGCTTAGATCGACTTTCTACAATTCGAATGTCGTTGTGGTGCCTTTTACAACTGCCTTTCTGTATTCATCTACATTAGCTTTGTAGTTAATAAAGTAGTAAATCTTCAAAACAGCTTTATTAATTGAACATATTTATTCAGGCAAAAGAAAGATAATGTGCAGTTTTGCCATCTATGATCAGATAGTCACATTCTGAATTAATGCTGAAGTACAATATTTTACTGCAGACAAGTTAAAACCTCCGGTACTAGATAACGGCGGCGGCACTGGAAGACCGCCACATCGTGGTGGAGGCGGCGGTGGTGGCGGTGGGGGTGGAGGCCAATTCAGTGGGGGGTTTTTCCTATTCGGTTTGATTCTATTCTTGTCATATTGGAAGGATAAAGAATCACAAGGAGAGTATGCTGAGAAGAAGAGACGAAAGTTATACCAGCTTTGGGGAAGGGTTTATCAGTAATTACACCAAAAGAAGAGCAACAACTATAAGAGGCCTAAAGATGAAGTTTTGGGCAATGCCTACTACTTATCATATTATAGTCATTTTTTATTTTTGATTGATGTATCATTTAAGACTTTTTGATTATGCTTTCAATGTTACAGGAAAACTTGATTTTTATTCTGAACTGGTTGGTGTGGTATGGTATAGCAATGCTACTCTTTTTATTAATGTGATGTGATGTAATGTAATGTAATCTTTTGACATAATTTATGAGGCAGTTTCCGTGCCACCATTTAGTTCTGCGAGTTATTATTCGCATCACAATGATCTATCCGTTGTCTCACACCTATCGATGCACTATATTTTTACGGAATTGACCTTACGGAAGTCGACCGTATAACCAATATTCGACTTCCCACACTGTCGGACCACAATCGACGATGTGAAGGTCGAAGTTGAACTAGAATCGATACTGTGATGGTCGAATGATGGCTATACATTTGATTTTGACAAGGTCGACCTATCGGTGCACCACACCATTTTTACCATATTGACCATGGGAATGTCGTAGTCGAACTACAATCGACACTAGAAAGGTCGAATATTGGCTATACATAAAATTCAACTTTCGCAGAGTCGGTTTCTACTGTTGTTCACATGTAGTGTGGTACACCGGTAAAGTCATTGTGTTGCAAATAAATTCAACTTTCTCAAATTCGATTTACTCTATTCAACAGGGTGCACATGTAGTGTGGTATACAGGTAAAGCGTGTAAATAAATTCAACTTTCATAAAGTCGATTTTTCTGTGGTGCAAATGTAATGAAGAACACCAGTAACAATAAACTTTTTAGGTCAATTTTAAATCATAAAATCGATTCTCACCCGTTGACTGATAAAAAGTCAATTGTTTTGTTTTTACGGATACAAAAAAACACGCACACTTTTGTCCCACCGGGACTTGAATCCGAAACCATCGGATTAACAACCTCAGTGATTATCACTGGGCTAATGCCTTATCGGCCAATTATACGGTTTAGAATCATATTTTTAGTAGATTGCCATTGTGATGTCATTCTACCACCGGCAAAACGCCCCAATATCTGGACTTTCCAATAAAATTTTATTCTCTAAAAAAAATAAAAAAAATAATCAAGTCGAAATAAATAATCAAATAAATAATCATCAAGGTCGAAGTATTTCATATTCAAACAGATATACATCAGATATCACTGCACAGATCCAAATAAACAAATCAATAGAAACATGGGAGTAAACCAGAGAAGAACCAGTTGAGACTAATAATGCAAAATGGCCTTCAATTGGGGATTGTTTTATTATATTGAACCTCAATATTTTTTTTTTTAGGTTAAAGTACTTATAAACGCTTTGCATTAATCGCAGCCATTGGTAACAATGTTACATTGTTGCTTCTACACCACTGTCCCCTCCTCAACTTCTTAATTCTTCACAGAAATGAGATGCCATTAAATCCGGATACTTCAAACCCGGTGTAATAACCTCATCTCCATGTTTTGATTGTTCGTCGATGTCCATCTGGTTCAACAGGCACTTATGTTATTGTAAAATAGGGTGGGGGGGGGGTGGGGGGAGAGGTTCATTGATTCCGAGTTTGATATGCATATACATACCCTAATAAGATCATTTTTCTCCTTGCTGTTTTGAACTGTAATTACTTGGATGGATGGTTTTGCTTCAACACCGCGAACCATCTAATAAATTCAAATAATCACGTCAACCCCCCCCGGATTAGCAGAATATCTCAGTAGCCATTAAAAGACATATCAACCACATTTTGTATCTATATATAGCAAGCAGAAAATATATTTAAACCTTGAGATTTGGTTTCAGAAATAGGTAAACTTCTCACCTTGAAAATGTTTTCGTCGTTCCATGGCCCCTTATCGGACCTTAAACACCCTCCACTACTTGCACATGTACAGCTGCCACCAAGAAAACCTGGCAACTCACTGAAAAAAATGCCATCTTTGTCATATACTTAAGCACTGTACTGCTAAAGGAATGCTAACTCTCACAACAGCCGAAATGAAAAAAAGAAAAAGAAAAAAAAAAAGCATAATCAAGGATCTAAAATCACCTGGCATCAATAATTTCAAGCAATTTGCTTTGGTAATCTGTGCCAAGAACCTAAAAACGGAAAAGAAGAATAGCCAACACCAAATAATAAGAGCCACATACTTTGCTTCATCTCTGTTAACTACTTATACTCCATCTATTCCTTGTTATCTGACGCAGTTGCCAAAAAATTGTTCCTTTTTCCAAAGATTCGTTTAATCATTTCCTTATTAAAGTCCATGCATTTACTTATTCTCTTAATCTGTGTGATTTCAACAATTGCATCAGATAATAAGGAACGGAGGGTGTAGGAGATTGCTTGCATGAACGTACACGGATCTTGGAAACTGTTTTTGGGTCAAGAAAGGGCTTAATGGTTTTCCACACCAATTTAAATCCAGGTCCAGCATTTACTATCAACATCTGATGAAGTGTCTGCAAAGTTGATAAACCAAATGATATACAGCAAGCATGTAAAAGGACAAGACAAAATCAAAGTTAATTCTAGTAAGCAAGTGCATACACACTTCAGGATAATTGTCATTATCAATCTTCGAAAGCTGCAAAGTTATGTCTCGTGCAGGCTTGATGAAGTTCTTTAAACCCTAACAATCAAAAAAAAAAAGCCAAATCAGATTGATTCACATCAAAGGAGCATTTAAAAAGTAAAAATAAGAAGGATAAAGTCTATTTAGTTCTTTTGTTTCACAAAATTTGCACTTCTATCCCCAATGTTCCATTTTTACAATTCAACCCCTCATCTATGATTTTATTTTCTCATTTCAAGTCCAGAATTAAACATATCAAACACCAAGTGTAGAACATACGACATGCTCAAACCAATAGAAACTTGACACATGGCAAAATGGACTAAAAAGGTTAAGAAAAATCTATAGATGAGGGGTTAAATTGCAAAGATGAAAACGAAAGGAACCAAAAGTTTCTTTATCCCCCTAAAGAAATTTATTTAACCATAGGTTGAAAAAGAGAATAAAGTACCACTCCGTGAACATCTAAAATTGTCATGCTTGAACTTATGTGTCTCTTAGCAGCTATTGAGCATGCAGGTAACCTGATTGAAAGGGATTTCTCGAATTGCTGAACATGGAATTTAATGTAACGATCTCCACTGGTGATTTGCAAAAGCTTGTTCATGTCAACTTGTCCCAATCTTTCTATGTAAATTGGTCGACCTTCTTTGTCCCTGCCATGATATCCCTGAGGGTAGTGTAATAAAACCTCATTTATCTCATGGAAGTTAAAATCCTGCAGAATTGAGAATGTATATCAAACGCAGGGTAATGCATAGAAGCATATTAGCCTCAATAACTAATTTTCTACCAAAGTAAACACATCAATGATCCAGCAGGACTAACACACTTGCAAACCATTGATCGTAGTGGGGCCGACTGATTGATATAGGTCTCACTCATCGATCAATAGTCTAGAAATGTGTAGGGACAGCATCGTAGTGGACAATTTATACTTAGTCTAATTTGACTTTGTGCAGTTCAAACGAAGAACCAAACACACAGACAACAATTGCAGCAACCTCTAAGATTGTATCAGCACGAAAACTTTCCCTCCATCGAAGCATGTCAGCCCACATTCTCTTTGCCTTCAAAATGTTAAAGTGCCTGGCTTTAAGAAACCTGCAACAAAAAAAACGTAAGTGTTGGAAGAACTGTTGCAAGTTGTTACAACAAGACATGCATTTTATTTTATGTAGGACATTATTGTAGTCATATCCTGCAAATAGATCATTGAGTTTTGTGTTGGAATAAAACTGTTTGTTTATACCATATGCAAGTGAATGCATTAGTAATTTCTAGCTCAAGTAGCATTTTTCTTGACAAGAATTATAATCACAACGACATTTCAACTCCACTTTTGAAGCATGCCATGGGCCACATTTACCACTCTGACATTTTTATTTATTAACCTAATTTCTTAGGCTCCATCAGCACTATTCTATTATACGGCAGGGTCCTTTGAGGTTCAAGGCCTCATGGAAGCAGGTAGAGCCCACCGCACTGAGGGGATCCACGTCTCAAACACGCCGTCCAAAAAGGCCCTAAGAGCTCAAAATGCAACCAGGCTGCAGGCTGGGGACACCCCTACTATCAGGTAACAGGATTCAACCCCTGAATAGGCTCAATGAATCTGTCATTTCTATGGCCTCTAGAGCCACTATATCTCTAGGCCTTCAGACAGGTAGAACGCGCAACTGCGCCTACTCTTTTGCCAGGTGGTCCCATAGATCTCTGCAATGGGATTTGCATATTCGGATCATCCTTTCTCTACGCAGTCACCCAACAACTTCCATGAAGCAATTATGGTATTCCTACGTCATGCTCACGTCTTCTTCATTTTATAAACCTCCATTTGTGCCCAGGCCAATGTATGCTCGTTTAACCTGTAAACTTTCGGATACGTAGGCAGTCACTTGGTGCAGCATTTTTCAGTACTTCTCACCTCTGTCTTCGCTGACTTACAGGTGGTTCAAGGGCTCTACTCCGCCACAAGGGGCCTCAAGTTTCTCACAAAAAACACTTCGGATTAGCTAATTTCTACATGGTGATTTCTTAATTTCATCAAAGCCCTTTCTGTATATTGAAAAGACATTGAAGAATTCATTGTTCTCAATACTACACGACATGGTTATCTTGGATGAGAAATACAACATGCTACTACATGCACCAAACAACAACGGTGACAAAACAATGGTGAAATCAAGCTTCTCAAGGTTTAACAGCTGTTCTTTAACTAGTTTTGACATGTGTAAACGATAAATTCGACTTTTACACACAAACAAATATAAAGATAACAAAATAAATCAAACCTCAGCATCATGTGATAATCATCATGTCTTTGAGGAAGCAATTTGTCCATGATCAACGCTTGCCTGAAAGCATCTACAGCTTTCTGTTCATCAACATTTCTTATGTCTTTGATCATAAATGAGACACCAACACCACTGCTTTCACCGTTTGCATTCTTAGGCAATTCACAGCCTGTTAAACAGCAAAACCTTAAATGGATGCTACAGTAAAAATGATGCACTTTAAGATCTAATAGGTTATGTACATTGGCCACTAAAATGAAATAGTGCAGTACATAAACAAGCAATAAGATTGCCAAAACAATAAACAAGAAAGAATCATGGGCGAGCACACACAAAAAAATAAGAAAAAAATGTGGTGTACTTATAAATATCACTTCGCAGGAGGATGTTTCTACCATTTGCATTTACTTCTGTTAACGGTTAGAGTAGTGTCAGCGTCATAACAAAGTGACACAACACATTTTTAATGATATGGTGTAAGAGCTATTGATTGCTTCCCACCATGATTAATGGTGTAAAAGGGTGGTGTCATTGTTAATATTTTGTTGTGCCACTAGCATTTCCTAATCTTTAAACTGCTAAAACCACATTAAGGCAGGAAATTGGTGGCTGCTAGAGCATTCATAGATTAGGTATAGCTGCATAGGAAGGGGAAAATTTCCAAACAGATTTTAAATTTGAATAGGTAGATGAGAAAAGATACAACAGTATCCAGGATATTGCTGCAAAAAAATTCAACCCAGCTGCTACACTTACACATTAAAAATACCAACAAAACAAAAGAAGAAATTAAAAATTGCAATTTGACTGAGCAGCTCAAATTAATTAACAAAAAAACAAACCTGCATGGAAATTGGAATGAATAATTAGATTAAAAAACATACGGAATTATGTGTTTCATGTGGTTTGAGGATCCTAACATAGCTGCAGGTGGAAAAGCTGCATTGTAATCCAGCTATTTTTTATTCTACAAATAAAATCTCAATAATTTAATTACAAAATAATTGCAAATTTCATCTAATTTATACCATCTTCCCGTTTATCGATCTACACCACTTTCGCTTTGAATTTGCAATTTTTTTTTTTTTTTTTTTTTGGGTACTATCATTGTTGAATTATACATCAATTTCGGCGCATGCTTACAAAATCACGATTGCATTAGCTTAAATAACGAACAAAAATACAAAAATCATAATTACAGCATAATCCACTCACCAAGCTTAGACGACCGGTCGGAGGAGGTATCACTGATTTCCGTACTCATACTCCGAAGATCGGAGATTTCCAAATTTGCTTTCAGTTGAAGAAACGTCATAATTTGTAAGATTTGGTATAAAAACAAACAAAAGAGCAATTAATTACTCGTAATTAATGCTTTTTTATTTGGAAAAAGAGTCGTAATTAATGCTTTTTAAGCCTTTTGATTTTGCATTGTATGGAAAATTACAATTTGGTGATTACTTTTTCAGATAATAAAGCGAGTAGAAGCGGGATAGCGTAGGAAACTGAATGTGGGTAAAAAGTAACCAGCAGGAGACTGACACGTGGCCTTACATTGCGACATCTGCTGATGTTTGGCGGGAATATGCCGTCGGCAGCTCCTTTCCGCTTACGTGCTTCTCATGTCGGTCGGGCTTGGATTTGCTGGAGATTGTCCCGATACACGGTGCGTATACTTAATGATATCGTATTTAGGGATGTACGTGGTCCGATTTTTCGATTTTTTATTATTTTTAAAATCAAATCATTTTTTACGGTTTTCAAATTCATGAACCAAAACCGAACCATAACCAGGTAAAACTATTTTATTCGATCCGGTTTGGATCGACTTGGTTCCGGTTGTTCCCGGTTTTTTATGTATATGTGTGTGTACATACACACAACATTACGTTGTCATACATTCCAAATAGGCCGATCGTATAAAATCACGTAAACTATTTTGTTTCATCTTGTCATAGGTCCTATTAGGCTGAAGCCAAAAATTACGTTTGTGATATAGTTGATAGAAGTATTAATAGATAATGGTCTGAGATATTACTAATTTACATGTAGTGATAATTAAAGGAGATTTTATTTGCACCACACATAATCTACTCGTGCACCACCCTACATGTGCACTACAGTAGAACCGACATTTTGTGGTTGCATTGTGAGAACCGATTTTGATTAAAGGCCCTCATAATCAATAGTGATATACATAAAAATATATATACACACACATATATATACACATGTAAATATTAAAACACACGGACACACACATATTTATATGTAATATATATACATATATATCCGGTTTAATCCGGTTTTTATTTTAAAAAACAAACACCAAATTGTTTTTCACGGTTTGGTTTTTTACAATACAAAAACCAAACAAAAAACCATGGTTTACGCTTTTCTGGTTTGGTTCAACCGGTTAGTTTGGTTTCCGGTTATTTTGTTCACCCCTTAATCGTATTCAATCTACCGTCAATACACCATAACCAAATTTAATTTATTCAAGATTGAATTTATACACAATACTTTGACTATGAAGGTTTGAAAACAGATAACAAGTCCTACAGTAGATAAACATGGGTGGCAACAATGACATATTTAATTAGCTTATTTGACTTAAGACGACAATCCTCCACTGAAATTATAGTTCGTATTATTTGACTAACGTGTCAATCCAAGGAAATTATAATTGGTGGTCTTCGTTATATATATATATATATATATATATATATATATATATATATATATATATATATGTGTGTGTGTGTGTGTGTGTGTGTGTGTGTGTGTGTACGGTGGGCGATCCAATTTTTTTCAATGGAGAAAATTTACGCATAAAATTCGACTCCGAACGAGTCTAACATACTTGTTACTTTTTTAGTTTTACGAAGTCGTTATTGGTCACTTTTATTGTTTATAAGTTTAGTGATCTGAGAAGATATGACGTCGTAAATAAAAAGACAGAATAAATCAAATCATACATCACAACAAAAGGATTTTGAGAATTATAAACGTGATGTCATGCATGCATTTTATTTGACAATGGCGAATAATACAATGGCGATTAAGTTGAGACAATATCTCTCAATAATTAAACCATCAAAATGCTCTTATCTTATTTAGTTGTTGATTACCTTTTTTTTACGATCTAGATATATCCATATATATCATTCTGAATGTCACCTACTTTTTCAGATATTTTTCAAAGAAGATTAATAAGATTCACAACCCCTGCCTCATCTTCCTTGTGGAATAAAGCTCGAAAATCTGTCCAAAATGAACTATCTGGATTTTCTTCCACACCATTTTAGGAATTTTTCTCACTCAAACAAACAATACCAAATGGTTTCCTTAATTAGCCGTTCAACAAATTTGACAAACCCTATTTCCAAATTCCAATTCCATGTGTATAAAGTCCCGTTTCCGTAGGTAAGGAAGAATGTAGTATTAGTTTCCAAAGAAATGCAAAACACGTGGTCTAAATTTCAGCCTCCAAAGCCCATTCCAAAACTTGCTACATGATGAATTACTATATGTCACAAGTCATTGACTTTGTCTAGTTTTTAAATCATTATGCCAAATGATAATTGATAGCCCAATTTAACCGAGCATATCTCCTTTATAGAGAAATGCCAAATAATTATATCCTCACTGCTACGCGGCGATAAAGGAATAGAGAGAATTATTTCCGCCTCTAAAGGATTAAATGCATTCCTAACATCAAATTCACGCCAAAACCGCAAAATGGGGTTGATAAAAGAGTGCGCTCGGAAAAAAAAAAGTGTGCTCGAAATTCCGAAGCTAAAGGCAGCCAATATCAATAGTAATATTCCTTACATTGCCCACTTTCCACCTGATGACCTTTTGAAAAAGGGCACGGCCTTCTAACATTCCCCTTCAAATCGCGAAGGGTTTGGATGTGAGGGAGGTAAGCAGAAAGTCTTTGTTACAGCTCAATATAACAAGATGGATACACTTGCAACAGCACAAGTTCAGTTAGGCATATTAACAAACAGATTAGTGGATAGTTAACTTAACGGTTAGAAGTTAGTTAGACTAACTACCTAGCAGTTACATTATATATACCTAGCTGCTACATTGTAAAGAACAAGTTGTAGAATTTACTAAATGATTCAATGAACAATTTCGATTACTCTCTTCCTGGTTTTGCTATTTTCTTCTTGTTTAGTATTCAACAAATTCATTATGGTATCGGAGCTATTCTTGAGCTTCTGATTTTCTTCGCTGTGTTCAATTTCATTTCTTTTCTGATTGTCTTCTTCGTTTTCCTATATCTTGATGGAGAACCAAGGCATTTTAGTTCTACCGATTTGGTAGTTCATCCCAATGAAAATCCTGCTTTAATTCTTGTTCAACCACTTCTTGATGATCGCAATTATCATAGTTGGAAAATTTCCATGACTACTGCTTTGTCTTCCAAGAATAAAATGGGATTTGTAGATGGTTTTATCCATGTTCTTGGCCCCAATGATGCGCAACGTCAATGCAACAGTATATGGTGAAGGCTTGGTTGGTGAATTCAGTCTCAAGAGACATTGCTCAAAGCATTGCTTCTTACAAAACAGCCAAGGATATGTGAGATGATCTTCAAGATATATTTGGAGGAGATGACACCTACACGTTGTCAGACATAATGGAAGAGATCCAAAACACAAAACAAAGATCTTTTAGTTTCTCAGTATTTTACTAAGTTGAAGGTATTGTGGGATCAACTAGTGATTTTGACTGTACCTCCGGATTGTGACTGTGGCAAGAAATGGTTTCAAGGTTATATAGAAAAACAATATGTTATAATATTTTTAAAAGGGTTGAATGATGAGTATTCTGCCATTAAGTCACAGGTTCTTATGTTAGATCCTCTTCCTTCTTTCAAGGCTATTTTTTCCATGGCTATAAAGCAAGAAAAATATCAGCATTATGGAGGAGCTTCAGGTGCCAAATTGGTTGAATCTGCTGCTGTCTTTGGATCTTCAGATCAAGATCAAAAATATGCTTCGGCTGTATAGAATCCAGGGAATAATTACAGAAAGAGTTATAATAATGGTAACACGAAACCACAATGTGTTCATTGTGGGATGATGCACCATACTGTGGATAGATGTTATCAAAAACATGGCTTCCCTACAAATTATAAAGGCACGGGTGTTAGGAAATCTACGCGGGAACGCAGCGGAATTTAAAATTTATTTCCTTTTAACCAGGATCGACTTCGTTTAAGCAATAAGCTAGTAGACGGTGGTTACCTTGGTTGATCTAAAAGATCGACGCTTTGACCGTCTAAGGAGAGTAGTTACGCATAGAGCCGTCCAAGTGTTCGGCCTCTACCGCTAGTCCACACGAACGACCCGCCGGAATCCCATTATGGATTGCTTATTAGAAAACTCCGGTTCTTGACCGCCCTTTTCCCTCTCTCCAACTCTACATGGGATCTTTCTCTATTAAAATAAGGAAAATATAATTGATTGATTTATCTCATTTATTATAATATCTTATATCAAATAAATCTAGGATATTGTCGATATCTTATATTGAATATTCCTAGATATTGTCGATATCTAATATTACTATCTTTATTTTATTACCATAAATTAATTTATACGTATGTATATATCATCATATATATTACACAAATAAATCTATATATATATAAACTAGTAGGAAACCCGTGCGATGCACGGAAAATGTAACATTGAAATTTGAAATAAGAAAATAAAGGAAAATGACATGTTAAAAAGATGTTGTGTGAAATTAATAAATAACATTTAGTTTGTTTGTATGAAACTACACCACATATAGCAGCATTCTTCCAAAATACAACAACATAGTGCAACAAAACTGTATCAAATAACATGTTTCATTGTCATCTCAAATGGTGTGTTCTCTTCACCCACGACAAAGAAACAAAAGGTTAAAAATCATTCAAAGCCACCACAACCACAACTCCAAGCCTAAAATTTCAAGCTGTATCAGTAATCTACCAATGGATTTCATAGAAACAAACTATCCAATGTACATAAAAGGGTAAAAAGTAAAACATCATTAGATAGAAGAAAATTATATATTTACACCAACAAAAAAATTACCATAAAAAACAACTAAACTTACCACTACTATCTTGATCTTGGAACAATCGTTGAAAGCAAGGAATAATAGCCTAATCAATTCATTGAGCATCAAAAGTTCATTCCAAGTATAATAACCTCGCCTAACGAAACGGCAAAATAATTTGTCCTACTTTCCGTTGAAACCACACGCATATAATATTAAAATTTAAAAGACATGAATACATATGTTTGAATGTTCTGTTCCAAATTAAAAATCAATTGCACAAATTTGGAGTTGGAGCCGGAGCGAGCACGATCACGAATCGACTAAGTCGTCATATTTATCAAATAGTAGAACTAATGCATCCAAATACTATCAGTTGACATCATGCTCAAGTGAATATCACTTGATACTATTACCCCGCGGTTCACGAAACACCCGTCAAGCGAAGAAGAGATAGAAATCATTAAAAAAAAACATAACCAATAAATATGGCCAATTATATGGAAGTATAGCATACTAAGAGATATGAGCAAAATGTGACATGATTTACCTCAACATTGTATGGTAATCAACAAAACGAAGTGGAAGTTGATCTCTTTTAATTAAAGCTTTTCGAAATGCATATACTGCCTCCTCTTCCTTCTCAACTCGCAAGTCTTCGGCAGAGAATGATGCAAATTGACAATGAGCTACCCTCTTACTATGTATCCTTAGCGAGCGTGTCAATTTTGCAGCCTTTCTTCTTAGAGATCTACTTAGAATTCTGCTCCTCTCATCTTCGAGATATCTCAATATCAGATCTTCTTACTCTGTCATATTCTTGAGTTAAGCTTACATCTGACAAAATATTTGAGAAAAAATGAGCACATGACTAAGTCCACTGAACTTCTTCAAGAAAATTCACTTGACATATACAATTTCCAGATCTATGATCAGGAAATACTTGCTCAAATACCTGTCATTGTTGGTTAACTACAATACTATGTTCCCCAAAGTCTCAGAATCACCTTCATCATGAGAAATAAAAATACTCACAATCACACCGAAGCCATAAGATTATAAATTTATTCCAGAAATCAGGAAAGTGAGAAGTATAATCCAAAACAGAAATATAAAAGTGATATATGAAGACTTAGAAGCATCTAACAATGTCAAAAAAATAATCAGTATAGATGTTCGAATTTTCGGAAATATTATTGAAAAAAAAGCAATCCTCAAGATCGGTAGATTCATGAACCACCAAAGGAACGGGTGTCATTACATCACCAACTACTTGACCATTGGTTTTGCTGATCAACTTTTGCATCTCACTGAAAGTCTGTCACCGTAAAAATATCATTGAGGACGTAGCAGATGATGTGACAAAATGGCAAAAAGTTGTGGTCTCACTGTCATGTTGTAGTGTGGCACTTGTAATGTCAAACTGGTATAGAGCTAAATTACCCGAAGGGATTGATTAAATCATATTCGGGTTTTGATTAACTCAAATTGGGTTAGAGGCGTTATCGTTTTTCATTTCTCACAGCATAATGTCCATTTGCATTCAAGTCTATTGACTGACGGCTTAGCAAAATCAATAGGAATCTAAAAGCTAAAAACAAAGGGGAGAGGAACAAAGAAAGCATTACGTACTTTCAAATTGCTGTCAACTTCTGGAAATATAAAAGCATCGGTTGTAGCAGGACCTAATTCAAAGCAGCAGATCATTCCAAAAGATATCATATACATTGCATATATGCAAAATGTCAAGAAAATGGAACATATGTCTAAAATGTCAAAAGAAATGCACAACAGAAAGGTGATGAGTAGATTAGGTGATGCAGTCTGCATTGAGTGAGATTTTTTTCTGTCCAGATCAGTGTATCCCTTTGATCCGATCCATGATTTCGGAATCGGTCAACATTAGAAGAAACCCTCTGCAGTTTATAATTAAATTAAGTCAAAACATGTGAACTCCAAGAAATAAAATACAAACATCCATCCAAACATAATACATATAAGAAGTCCAAACACAAAAGAAACTCATTGTGTGATGAAAAGCATATGAATTAGTGAAAACCAATTAAGCAACCTAACTTTCATAGAACATAGGATAAAGAATAAGAGAAAAGTTGTACTAAAGACTTTCCTATTGCAACTTACATGTCAATATTCATTTGACTCTGAAGTGGCCACGGAGTATCATCAAATTCCTCATACAGCATTTTGCACCCAGGATTAGAAATAAGCTGCTAGAGGAAATGGAAAGAGATTAGTAGTTTGTTTTTCTTCTTAAAATCCAGCCATCAATATTTTTTACTAAACACACATAAGTAGCTCCACCGAAAACTTAATTTTATGATGAAGCCACCATCCTGTCAAATGCATGTAAAAAACCTAAACAAATGTAAGTTCACATTGCCAAAATGCAAACAGAAAGATAAAAGAAATAATTTTGAAAAAGAAATATTAGCAAAGATGAATCGATTGTTTTACTTATGCCAAACAACAACAAAAACTACTTCAATGAATCAACCAAATTTGTTTCATTGTCAATGTACTTCAATGAATCAACTAACTTTGTTTCATGCTCAATGTGTTATATTTGCTCCTGATAGCTGAGATTATTGCAGTTGCAATCCAAGTAACCATCATTAAGATAAACTCATAAGTTTAGGAACATAATATCCTAAAAGAAAATAGTCCGATTGCTGATGTTCGGGATTGTAATCACTGCCTCGGTGAAAAGGTCATTTAGAAGCATTGTAGTCGATAATCATAATGTTTGACATAAGTATTGTAAGCATTTCTCAAACTCACAAACCTCAATATCCACAACATTGTTGAATGGATGTGGTTCTTCTCTTAGGCTGCAACTATAAAACATAGTGAAACATTTGTATTTCTTCTTGAGCAGCTCTTTTTCATTGCGTTGAAACAATCACACAGAGACAATCCCAACCTGCAGTATTTGGACTAATCATTGTATGGTTATAAAGTATTTCTGAAAAGATTACAGATTTGCATACATGAACAATCTAATAAAAAATCCCTAAAGAAAGAGAATTGAATTTCTTAGATTGTAAATGGGATCACAAAAAAAATGTCCTTTCCTCTGACCTTTCAATAAAACCAAAAGGCAGCCATGTTTACTATTGACAAAGCCGATTCTAGCCGTTTTCCCGACTCCACATCATCGCTCTGCATCCTTACTTGAAAACACATATTTGCATCAGCTGTGAAGCAAAATTCGAAATTGCAGAAATTAAAATCGCCTTTGTTACCTCAAAAAAAATATATCGCCTTTGAAGCAAAATATGGTTCAATAAAACCAAATGGCAGCCATGTTTACTATTGACAAAGCCGATTGTAGCCGTTTTCCCGACTGCCCACATCATCGCTCTGCATCCCTACTTGAAAACAAATATTTGCATCAGCTGTGAAGCAAAATTCGAAATTACAGAAATTAAAATCGCCTTTGTTACCTCAAACAAAAAATCGCCTTTGAAGCAAAATATGGTTCGTGCAAATAGAAAGGCAGTTCCCCTGATTTCAAGACCCTGAACGTGGAGATGGGAAGTTTTTGTTCAGGTAATGGAAGTAGAATCATTGGATACGTGTAACTGGAAGAAGAGAATCGTGGGTTTATTGGAAGGAGGAGAATCGTGGGGTTGCCGGTTGGGAGAGAGCCATGGCATTCCAGACTTCCAGTGGGTGAGTTTATGCGTACCTTTTGCAGTTGAATTTCCGGGTTACAGGCGGGTCAATTGGGCCAAACGGGTTAAATTGACGGTTTTTCGATTGAAAATATAATATAAGATATATGGTGCACATGAATCACCAACTTGAATTGGTGCAAACACACGCTGGCACATATATAATTTATTTATCAATATCTAAAATTAATATATTTAGTAACACTATTAATTAAATTACTTGTAATCCAAGTGTATCTTATACTGTACACAAATTGCGCCACTTTAGCCAATAAATTGGCATCCGAATATTCTTTAATTAATATAATATTATTAATATCTTGTATTTAATTTATTCATAATAAATAAATACCACCATATTAATTTACCACTATACCCTTTATAGTGCCGAGATAAACTTTCCTTATTTGGTTATCAACCATAGCCACATTTTAATCCGGCTAGATGTTCGTATGTGTGTGCCCGACCCGATAGGCTTAGAATATGTTGGCCGTAGACACAAAGTGCAAATTACGAAAATGCCCTTCATGCCTAACGATCACGGGATAGCGTCTAAGAACACACGCGTGACCCACAATCATCGGAAGAGTCAAATGCAATGACTACTACCTTTCATGTGAAACGATTCTTACCGTGTAACTTACAATCCTATCGTTTGTAATAATATCCATACGGTCGTACGTCGAGTGTCAAACATTAACGACCGTATCTTATAATCTGATATCATGCTCTCTCGAAGTAACTCGTTTACTCCCACTTTGCAAAGATTCACGAGAGTAAGACATTCCTTATAAGAAGGCCATTTCGGATATTCGATCCCAATCATAGGATACGCGATTCCCGGACGACCAATCATGTATTCTCCGCGTCTTCGATCATACCCAATCACTACCGCGTGATCGCCCCACGGCTGTGGGAAACCTCAATAGTGTCAAAGAATGACAATCCACACCGTGATGCCACGAAGACTCGGTCCAAAGGATAATTACACAACCGCCACATAGTGTGACACTTATCCGTGTAAGTGGGACGATCTAACGTACGCATTCTCTAATACACGTCCACGTACGGTCCAAGTGTCTCTACACTTTGATAGACGAGGCTATCCCCGCCCTTAAAGACGAAAGACATCTAATACGTGCTTGCTTTGTTCATACTATCAATGCCCCGTTTAATAGTACATCGGCTAGAGACATTTAAGTATCAAACTTATTAAAGTGATTAGAGATCTCATCAACCATAATCGCCTATCATGGTTTCTCTATCACAGTTTAATACTAAGGACGTTATCATATAACAATTCATAATTGGTTCTTTAAAAGAACATATATATATGACAACAGATAGCCATTTAATATATGTATAAACATAAAGAAATAGTAGAAATGATCCGACCCGGTCGGATCCGGTCCAACCCGATTGGGTTTAGGACACTATTCCAACAAGGGGTAGGGGCAGGACTTCAGCAAACTGTGTGGGTTCAGATTCTTGGGCACAAGGTGATTCTGCTCAAGGTGATTCTGGTATTAGCAATCAAGTTTTTGCTCAAGTATCTGCACTTCAAGAATAGTACCAGCAAATCTTATCCCTTCTTCAAAGTAAGCAAGAAGGTGTTTCTTCAAATGTGAATTATGTAGCCCTGACTACAAATTTTGGTCGTGCTGAAGATCAGATATCTCTAAACTTTTCGTGTGGATAGTAGATTCTGGGGCAACTGATCACATAGTGTATGACAAATCTTTATTTGTATCTTGTAGACCTGTTAATTAGATGTCTGTCGGTTTTCCAGATGGTAGAAATGTTAAACTCTCTCACATAGGCACTTTTAGGATCAATAAGGATTTACTTCTAAATGATGTCTTATGTATTCTAGAATTTACTTTCAATCTCATGTCTATTAGCAAATTAATCAGAACTAAGTCTTATATATAGTGTTAAGTTTTATCTAGATTGCTGTGTGATCCAGGACATACTGACTTTGGAGAAGATTGGTTCAGCTAATCTTTCAAATGGTTTATACATTTTGAGAGCTGACAAAGATACTTGTTCTTTTGCTGTTTCTGTGCCTCTTGACTCAACATCTCATGATCATTCACGACTGTTATGGCACTACAGGCTTGGCCATGCCTCACTTAAAAGATTACAAGTTTTAAGACAGCACAACAAAGAGATTAAGGGAGACAAATATACAGTTTGTCACATTTGTCCTTTAGCAAAACAAAAAAGACTTAGTTTTCCTTTGAGTCAATCTACTTTTGGAAATATTAATGATCTTGTGCACATGGACATCTGGGGTCCTTATAGAGTCACTGGTGTCCATGGTCACAGATATTTCCTTACAATAGTTGATCATTTTAGTAGGTATACTTGGGTGCATATGCTAAAAGCAAAATCAAAAGTTAGATCATTGATTCAAGTCTTTTGTAATATGGCAGAAACTCAGTTTAATAAAAGAATTAAAGTCTTGAGATCTGATAATGGACTTGAGTTTGACATGCCTGACTTTTATGGCCTTAAAGGCATTTTACATCAAACTTCCGTAGTACACACACCACAACAAAATGGTGTTGTGTAAAGGGAGCATCAACATATTCTTACTGTGGCTAGAAGCTTAAAATTTCAGTCTGGTTTACCTGTTGTGTATTGGACATATTGTGTTATTCATGCTGTGAATTTGATTAATGTTCTCCCCACACGCTTACTGAATGAAACATCTCCACATGAATTATTGTATGGTTCTGTACCTTTTTATAAAAATATTAGGGTTTTTGGTTGTCTTAACTATGCTTGTAATCTACACACTGATGGTAATAAATTTGCTCAAAAAAGTATAAGATCTGTTTATTTAGGACATGCTGCGTTAATGTGAAAGGTTATTACTTATTGAATCTGCAAACTAGGCAGATCTTCATTAGTAGGGATGTCACATTTCATGAAATGCATTTTCCATATCTTCAAGATTCAGGTACTGCTCACACTTTTGCATTACCCTTACCTTTTATAGAGGAACAATCATCTCAGGATTTTGTCAATACAGACACACAAGCACACACCACTGATCTGTCTGGTCAAGATTCATAAACTCCACATGAGTTAGATCAGCAAGTGGTAGAACCACCTGTTAATGACATTATGACGAGAAGATCTACTAGAACTAGAAGTGGGTCATCTTATTTAAATGACTATGTGTGTCAGATTTCAAAACAAAAGACATCACCTCATAGCATTCAGAAAGTTGACACATTGGCTAATCTATCTCATACTTACAGAAACAATGTTTTAAGTGCCCATGTCCTTGCTGAGCCAAAGTCTTATAGTGAAGCTGTCAAACATGAGGCCTGGAGAAAGGCAATGAAAGAAGAACTTGATGCATTAGAAAAGACTAGCACATGGGAAATTGTGCCTCTTCCCAAAAACAAAGTTCTCATTGACTGTAAGTGGGTTTACAGAATAAAAAGACATGCAGATGGATCCATAGAAAGGTTCAAAGCTAGACTTGTAGCCAAAGGCTACACTCAACAACTAGGACTGGATTATCTTGACAATTTTTCCCCAGTTGCAAAGCTTACATCAGTCAGGACATTCTTAGCCATTACAACTGCAAAGGGTTGGCATTTACAACAGTTGGATGTAAACAATGCATTCTTGCATGGAGATCTCACTGAAGAGGTTTATATGTCCATACCACAAGGGTGCTCTTCTAATCCAGGCAATGTTTGTAGACTCAAAAATCACTATATGGCCTCAAACAAGCAAGCCGGCAATGGAACATTAAACTTACCCAAGCTTTTCATGAGAGGGGGTTTAGGCAATCTAAGCAAGATTACAACCTATTTGTTAAAGGCAAAGATAGTGAATTCATTGCCTTGTTGGTGTATGTGGATGGTGTTTTGATTACAAGCCCTAGTATGAATCAGATTAAGGAGCTGAAGGATTTTTTGAATCTCAAATTTGGAATAAAAGATTTGGGAGATCTCAAGTACTTCCTAGGATTGGAAGTTGCAAGATCAATGATGGAATAATGCTATCACAAAGGAAGTACTGTCTGGAATTACTTGAAGAATATGGTTATCTAGATTGCAAGCTAGCAAAAACTCCCATGGACACAACACAGAAGTTACACACAGGGGCGTCCCTGTCCAAATTTAGGCTCGGGGCAAAAAAAAATTTAGGCCCTCGCCCTTCGAAAAAAACAGTAACCAAAACATATATAAAATATAAAAAAAAAATAAAATAAAAAAGTTGCGTGTGATAGTCATGGATTTGGAAGGAAAAAAACCTACTTATTTGGTTCCTAGTCCAAGTTTAAAAAAACAAAAATTATTGTACCTTGCAATATTCGAAACCAAGTCTCATGTCTAGTATACTAGAATGCTAACCATTAAAGTAATACATTCCTTGTTTATATAAATACAGTATATATAATATTAGGTCGAAATTTCGTGGGGCCCTTAAATTCATTGATTTTCGGGGGGGCTCCGGGCCATGGCCCCCCCAGGGGCGCCCCTGGTTACACAGCAAGGACTCTCCTAAATTGGAATCTAACAGTTACTATAGAAGTCTAGATGGAAATTTGCTATATCTAAGAATAACCAGACCAGATATCACACTAGCTACACAACAGTTGAGTCAATTTCTTGACTCCCCCACTTAATTACAACTCAAAGCAGCACACATGCTTTGAAATACCTAAAGAATTCACCTGGACAAGTCATATTGTTTTCTGCACAAGGAATATTGGAACTCAAAGGCTATGTGGATGCTGATTGGGCAGGCTGTGAGGACACTAGAAGATCAGTGATAGGGTTTTCAGTATTCCTAGGAAACTCACTCATAAGCTGAAGGTCAAAGAAGCAAACAACAACATCTATGAGTTCATCAGAATCTCAATACAGGGCCATGGCTATGGCCTCATGTGAGTTGCAATGGTTAACCTACCTGGTGCAAGAGTTTGATATAAAACAAGAAAGACATATTCCCATGTTTTGTGAAAGTAAGAGTGCACTTCATATTGTGGAAAATCCCATATTCCATGAGAGAACAAAGCATATAGAAATAGACTGCCATGTAGTAAGAGACAGATACCAATCAGGTTTACTGAAACCTTTGCCTATTTCTACTCATCTACAACTAGCAGATTTATTCACCAAGCCATTGGACAAAGGCACCTTTCAAAACTTACTGTCCTACTATCCTTTGTGCAACGTCTACAAGGTCAAGTGACTCCATCTTGAGAGGGGGTGTTACAGCTCAATATAGCAAGATGGATACACTTGCAGCAGCATCACCACAAGTTCAGTTAGGCATATTAACAAACAGATTAGTGGATAGTCAACTTAACGGTTAGAAGTTAGTTAGACTAACTACCTAGTAGTTACATTATATATACCTAGCTGCTACATTGTAAAGAACAAGTTGTAGAATTACTAATTGATTCAATAAACAATTTCGATTACTCTCTTCCTGGTTTTGATATTCTTCTTGTTGTTTAGTATTCAACAAATTCATTAGTCTTTCGTAAGAAAATTTTGCTTTCAAAAGTTTTGAAGAAAGAGCATCCGGATTTCACATGATTCTCTAAGCCGAAGCTTGTTTAGCCAACATAGCCTTATTAAAAGACGATAACCGACGGTTGATTGTATCATCGATGATTGTCGTCGTCGTGAAATTTCAAATATAATATCCTCTTCATCAGGACTAAAAAAGATAGATGATTTATGCACATATTCACTTTTTTACTTTCCAGCTTAATTCCCCTATGTTTCTATCTCTTTTGACAAAAATGCAAAGAAATACTCATGATCATGAGCCGGATAGAGATGATATTCGTCTCGGAAGCATTGTAGAATGATAATCGTCTCTTTCATTTTCCTTGTGTAATATTTGTTAGTTATGCGAATTGCAGGCTTGCAGCTACTAAAATTGTCTAACTTTTACCCCTAAGACAAAAAATGACACCAAAACAATTTAGAGCACTCACACAATCCTAATAATTAGATTGACAAGTACGTAATCACAAAGGAAAGGAAATGTACATTTTTATTGGGATGGACAACATTTATAACCTTCCAAAAACATACAACATCTTAACATGTAAATATAAACATACAACCCCTGAGCAAATTATTTATATTATTGATTATAATAAGTGACTCATAGATTAATATGAATCACTTTATATAAGCAATATAATAAATAAAAAAAACAACAATTTATTTGCTTTTATCGGTGCTCTTTTCAGCATCAGATTTTGGCTTTTTCACTATCAGTACGGGACACTTCAAATTTTGTGCGCAGTGATTGCTTACACTACCAAGAAAAGCCCTGCAAAATAAAAAATTAAATATAAAGTACCCTCAATAAATTTGTATCTTCGCTGACAAATAAATAAATATACATCTGATAAAGCTGAAAAGATCTTAAAATAAAATAAATTAAATTTGTATCTAAGTTAATAGTAGAACAAATAAATGGACCTTTTGAAAATGCCATAGCCATGACTTCCAAGAACTACTAAGTCAACATTGTGTTTCTCCGCCATTTCACAAATCACATCCCTTGGATCTCCGTTTTCCATTATTGTCTCCACCACAACCTACTCGTCATATTTAAATCTTTAGATTTTTTTATTTTTTTTTAAAATAAATTAAAAAAATTACCATCGATAAACTGCTCGAGTTCAGTTCATTAATTAACATTGATAAACTTCTCGAGTTCGATTTAAATTCGGTTATATCACCATATATAATAATCAAGATATATATAAGAGGTGCTTGTACGTAATAAAAACGTACATCGTTCAAATTTTGCAGAGACGCATAGCTTTACCCATAACAGAGTCTGCAATTTCCTTGTTATACCTCTCCATTGAAGTCAGAATATCAGAAGAAAACATATACCCTTCAAATAATACAAATACAAAAAAAAAACAAAATAATAATGATTAATAATCACCACAATAAGTAGAATTCCTAAACTGCCCCCGAGAAGCTTGAGCTTACTAATTACCTGCACCATCAATGGCAGGGTAGAGAGTACGAGGTGGTTTAGCATAAAGGAGAATGAGGGTATCCTTGGAATTATGATGGATAACATTATGGAGGCACCATGTTAATGCATAGCTACTCTCTTCTCCTTCATCCACTGCTACTAGTATCTTCCTCTGTTGTTGTTCTGCCATCTTCTCTCTCTCCTTCTTTCTTTTTTTGCCAAATTATTTAGATTTCAAGAATATAAAATGAATACACACTACACTACATAAGCTGGATCCCACTATTTATATAGAAAGACTGTGCAGATAAAGATCAAAAGAAGAGGAAAACTGTTGGCGATAGTGTAATGCTACACGTGTCCACATTATTTTCTCATTCGAGTTAAAATAAATAAGTATTTTACGTTTTTTAATACCAAATCTATGTCGTTTTTTTACAACCAAAAAAAAAACAAACAAATATTTTATTATAATAATGTCTAATGTAGGTAAATAATAAATTTTTTATCTCATATAAATGTGAGATATATATGTCTTCAAGTTGAGTTATTACTTTCAGATCAAAACGATTACGACGGTCTAAGTAGTTCATCGAATCAATTATGACTCAATTAGCATTACAAGGCCCTGAGTTTGGAAGCGTTACAATCGGTATCATAGTCCACTAAATACGTAACTAAGTGCATTGAAGACGGTAGGGGCACCTCTAAAATCCAAATCCTCGAACGTGGGAACGAGTACGGGACCCCTTGCTGATAAAAGGGTGTGATCTTTATTAGTGTGAGACATAAATATCTAGTCACCTTGAATTAGTTTTTTTAGGTCAAACGAGTATGATGGTCTAAGATAGCGTGATCTTTATAAGTGTGAGATATGAATGTCTTGTCAACTCGGGTTAGCGATTTTAGCCCAAGCGAGGACGACGACCTAAGTAGTTAACCAGATCAATTATGACTCATTTAGAACTATTAAACCCGGGGTTTAAAGGCGTTACTCAGATCTCCATCTAAGTGGTTGTGCGTCCGCCAGTACGCACAATAATTCAACCTTAACGAGTTGCACAACCTATTTTTGCATTACATTGTAAGCAAATATATAAATTTAGGGTGTGTCACTCGTGAGAGATTTTATGATGAAACGGTTGTAGGAAGGTTGTAGCAAGTGACATACATTAAAATCTTTCATTTATACTCTCTTTCACCTAATACATTTTTTATCGTGTGTGGGAAGTTAGAAATAAAAAGTTGTAATGTACGTCGCTTGATACATCCTTAACACAACGGTTGTATTGTATAGTTTGTAGTCATCCGTTGTGTTTGAGTGAATCATTCAACCACATTGAGTTACACGACCTATTTTTACATTACATCACTATCAACATGTGATACATCACAAACAAATATACATCACAAACAAATATACATCCGCTACATATGTGCAATACATTTTTTATAACATACTTTTATTACCGTTGATTCGGGTGAGATTCATGTCAATTTATTGGTTGAAATCATTACTCAAGGTTCATGTTGTAACACATTTTGTTATGCACATATCAATTCCTGATATAAAAAAAAACCATCCTCCTTAGATCACATTCTATACACATTAGATCATTTCCGAACGATTTTTTTAATAGAATCGTTGCATAAATATTATACCAAATCATATATATTACAACATTTTATTCGTAATATTTCACACACAATAAAAAAAGCATTGTATGAAAGGGAGTCAAAATAATTAAAAAAAATTTAATATACTCTCTCCGTCATATTTTAATAGTCATGTTTGACTTTTCACACGATTAACAAAAGTATAATACTTTGAATTTCATTAAATAATCTAATATGTTTACATTTATGGCAAAGTATTACTTAAAGGATATAAAATGTAAAAAATATTGGATTATTTAATGAGATTAAAAAGATTAATTATATTTTTCTTAATCGTATGAAAAGTCAAACAAAACTATTAAAATAGGAGGGAAGGATTATATTATTTGATACTCCCTCCGTTCTAATTCATCTGAGGCGGTTGCCATAATCACGCATATTAAGGATGTGAGTTAATACATTAATTTTTATAATAAAATGACTAGATTGTCCTTGGATATAATTAATGTGGCATTGCATTTTATATCTCATAATATATAAATAATGGTAAATCAAGTAAAAAAAACAATAAATGTTGCATTAAAATTATACTGCTCACATAAAATCAAACAAAATATTTTGACGTACGTTGAACGGAAGGAGTACTACGTACAACATTCCAAGCATCGTAAAATAATCTCTCAGAACAAACTGTTGGCGGGACGGAGCATGGTTTTGCGGTGGATTTTATTAGCAGTTTTAAGAAGATTGTGGGCCATTCTTATTACATGGGGATGCTTATCCTTATCTTTTGTCTCTATCCTAAATTCACTTGTCTCATGGTCGACATGATAAACATTTTGAAAACCCCATTCTATCCGACTCCCAACCTATTGGTTCGAAATTAATTATGTCCTGACTTGGAACATCAATTGATATTTTTCTAAATGGGTGTCTAACTTGAGAAACAAATTAGGTTTTGAGTGTCTTATGACTACATTTTAATTTGTACTCCCTCCGTCCCGCAATATAAATTCCTTTGGACATTTCACACATATTAAGAAAAATAATAAATGAGTTTTTTTTTTAATATTTCAAGGCAAAATATTGTATTGTTTTCTGTGAGTGACTTATAATATTGCATTGTTTAGTGTGAAAGTGAAAACAATGCATTAATCTTGTATTGAAATGTGAGAATGACTTATATTTTAGGACACCACAAAAAAGTTAAAAAGACTAATATTGAGGGACGGAGGGAGTAATTGTTTGTTGCGGTGTTTATGTAAATTTTTTTAGTTTAATTTTTAGTATAGCTCAATTTTTATAGTTTAATAAATATTTTTCAGGACATCTTCACTTTACTCGAGATTATTTCATAACTTTGACTATCTCGATTATCGGATCCCGACACATTTTGGAAAGGGAAGAATATAGTATCCTGATTTTTATTGAGGAAATTCTTACGTAAGTAGTCCCTTAGAACGGACAGTCGGATGACTATCACGTGTATAAGACGACAAAACTATTTTATTTGTTTGTACACGTGTAACAAATCCACGGTTAAGTGTAATAGAGAGTCTCTACAACAGAATTACTTTCTTTATTGGGACGACGATTCCACCCCAACTTTATATCACAATTTAAATATAATCATTTCGACCCAGAATATAAATCACTCCGCTTTTTTTATTTGTCCTGGAATATAAACCATTCTTGTTCCATGATTTTTGCTTTAATTTCTATTATTAGTGTTTCATCTTCACTTTTTTATTTCTCGTTTATGTAGTCTTTTACATTTTCTGTCTATGTTTGTCACGTATCTAGTTTTTATTGCTTTGAGAATTACGTAGCTTCAATGTTGATTGTGGAAACCTGGCATTTCTGACTTAAAATGTGTTTATTTCTTTTCATAGATTAAGGATAAAAGTGTGATGAAATATTGATGATGTGAATGCAAAAATCGTGAAACAAAAAGGACTAATAGTATTTATATCTAAATTTTATGGTATCAAAGCAATGTAGATCCTAGAAATATCCTTGATCAACTTCCATGACCAATAAAAGGCCAGGAAGCTCAACATTCACATCAAAATGTGATTATAAATCACACTCTATACCTTCGTTACTTATATCAATTTGGGACAACTCTCGTACCACAACGATTGGTAGAGACAAAATACTCTGATTAACCTTGTAGCAAAAGCTTGGAGTAATTCTCATATCACAATAGTTGGTGAAGACATATTACTCAAATCGATTTAAGGCAAGACCTGGAGCGATTCTCGTACCACAATAGTTGGCAAAGAAAAATTACCCGATCAATATGGGGCTATGCCAATTCTCGTACCACAACAATTGAAGGAGAAAAATTGCTCAAATCAACTTGGGCAAAATTCTCGTACCAAAACAGTTGGTTGAGACAAATTACACAACATAGAAGTTATCTAAAGGTGCTGTTGTTAGTAGTATAGTAAAATGGGAAGAAGGTAGGTGCTCTTGTCTTTGGGTTTGGAGTAGGAGGTTGAGGGGTTTAGAGGAAGGGGAGGTACGTGAGTTGGTGGATTTGATCAACTCTGTTTGTGGGAATGCAGGTCCAAGAGATAAACTGAAATGGAATTTATGTCCGAACGGTATCTTCTCGGTGGTTTTTTTGCGGAAAATGATCGAGATGGATTTTTTCAAAAATTCTTTTTCGGCTAATGATCAAGTTGCAAAGTGGAATAAGATGTTACTTCGAAAGTGAATCTTTTTTTGTGGAAAACAAGTCTCAAAAGAATTCCCACAAAACCGAACTTAATTAGTCGTGGAGTGGCAATTCAAGATGCTTTTTGTCCGTTATGCTATAAATTTGAAGAATCAATTAATCATCTCTTTTATGCTTGTGATGTGTCTCTGTTGATATGGTCGCATATTCGATGTGGTGCAAGATTGAGGGGCTAAACGCGTTCTCATTCTGTGATTTTTACCTTGTGAGACCTAGGTGTGTCTCTTCGAATTTGACATTTTATTTATGGTCAGCTATTGTTGGTGTCACAGCTTGGGTAATTTGGTTGAATAGGAACAAAGTCATTTTTCAGTTCCACGTTTTAAATCCGGAATTGATATTCAGAGATATTCAGAGGATTTCTTTTTCTTGGTTATCAAATTACAAGGGGCTCAGGAAGCTGGAGTGGGAAGAATGGAAGTCAAACCCGTTGTTGGCAACAATATAAATACAATGGATGGCTTTTGCTGCTTAGTGACAATAGAGATGGTGATTTAATTATTTGTTTTTGGAAGACGAATTGCTGCATCTATCATCAGGGAGTCTGTTGCATTAGATTTGCTGTGGGCCTCTTTTTTAGTTTGGTATTTGGGAGATTCTATTTTGGTATCATGGATAATTTGTGTATTTTTTAGCATCTTGCTGATTAATAAAAAATTTGGCTGTTCAAAAAAAAAGAAAAGAAACAAACAAAGACTTTAACCATGAAATATAATGTGCACCTAATAAATGGTTCAATAAGAGAACTAGAAACAAACCGTGCATAAGATTTTCAATAGTGAAATCGATGCATCAACAAAGAAGATTTCAAACAATGAAATTGATGCAAGAATACAAAAGAATTTCGACGACGGTGAATCGATGCAACAATTTTGTCAAACGCCACCCAACACAAAAAATATTGGGTTATCTACATATCCTCCAATACAAGGGGAATATTAAAGAAGATAAATGGTAATTTAAATTCAATATTCAGTATATCATATTTAAAAGTTGTTTTTATAATCCAAAATTATAAGATTTTTTTTTTATATTCAAATTTCTAGGAAGATATTTAAAGTTTTAAACATTTGTAATTGTAAAACAGTTTACCTCCTTATAGGGGTATTTGCATTCAAAAAAAATTCATTTTTTTCTTTTTAAGTTTTCTTTTTCTCTACGTCAGCGAAAACCGACCTAGGGTTGTCCAAGAAACCCATAAACAAGCTCCCAGACTGCCCCATATCACATATTTCCCGTTTTTGATGTTGCTTGAGCCGTTACCCCATATAAGCACTTGGGAAAGCGCCCCGGTGTTAGTCTCTCAAAAAATTTGGATTTGGTTCTTCTCGTAGAGGTTCTCAAGGATTCGGGAATCAGACGTAGTTCGTTCGTCGCTTGGCTTTGGTTTCGACTCGTTATCGAGGTAAGGAGTTCTTCTTATCAAAATGTTCCATCATTGTTTTTTAACTTTATGTTTTAAGACATTTTAGTTTTGTTTTTATAGTTAAACTGAACGAAATTGGACATATCTATATGCTAGGGTTCTGCTGGGTACTTGTAAGCCATGAAACTGATTCTGAAGCTAAGTACTGGGCTACTTTCCTAGACCTTCACCCGGGAAAGTGCACGGACTTAGTTCCAGAGTTAGTTATGTGTATCCTGTGTATGGGAACCAAGGCTGGACTAAATCCTTGGCCGTTGCCCATGGCCTTCGCCGGGAAAAGCGTCCGGACTGATCCAAGACTGTGGTTTCTGGGCGACCTGGGTGCAGATACCGAGTCTGTATTTGAATCATGGGCCGCTATACTTGGCCTCCACTCGGGACAACGCACAAACATATACTTGGACTTAGTTTCTGGATAGTATGGGTTTACATTAAGGTGTCTAGTAAGTTATTTATAAGTTATAGCTATGTTTATGGGTTCTGTTTTATGTTAATAATAGAGATAAAAATGGTAGTATGATGGTGTTATGGCTTTGGTAAGGCTAAGGTAAGGATATTTTATATGAATCTTACGTGCTCCTACTTGCTTTATGTGATTTTCCGAATTTAATTAGCAGGGCATCCATGATTAGTAACGCATGGTAAGTGGTACATTGGGCATATTTAAGTCCCATGTCGGAAAGTGTGACTAGTTGTATTAGTCATGTCGCCCTTAGTGCGACGTATTACACAGAGTACCTTGGGCACAATCAAGTCTCATGTTGGAGGTATAGATATATAGTTGTGCAAGTCGAGTTGTATCTTGCGCCTTAAAGCTAAGTAGATAAGGGTTACCTTGAAATGCATTGTACGGAGTACCATGGGTACTCAAGTCCCGTTTCGGATGTATGACTACTGTATTAGCTATTTCGTTCTTAAGACGACGTATTGTACGGAATACCTTGGGTACTTTAACCCAAGTTAGAGGTATGGTAGTCATATTTGCCGTGTTGCATCATGCTCTCATGTCAATTAAGTAAGAGACATGAACATGACAGACAAGACAAGACACGAACATGTTATGGGTAGTTGACAAGTAAAGTATGAGTTAATAGATAGCTTACGCAAGTTGATCACCTAGTTAAAGTAATTAATTAATGTAACGAACAAGTGCGTGCAATGTGATCTGAACGTTGTCAAAAGACATGTTTTCTATGCATGGTTTAAAGTTGGTTTTCAAGTGTTTTTCCTTATTTGTCAATGTGGGTTTTAGAGTGAACTTCATTATGTTACAAGATATGTATTTAAATGTGTTTTCATACATATTCTTCAAGTTATGCTTTCAAATTGTTTGTGAAATGGATGAAGTAGATTCATATCATGTCTCTCAACATCCGACACACATGAATCTCTGTTTTGATCTTCTTTTTCCTTACTAAGCTTCATGCATGAGCTTACTCCTTTAATTGGATTAAGAAGGTTGCAGATACACGCAGAGTTGACGACGAGCTTGGAGTGGTAGCTTATGAGTGGAGCAATAAAGTCATTTATGTTTTAGTTTCTTTTTGTAGTTGTTCATTCTTTTCAAACAAGTCACTTGTAATGGATAAAGTATTTACTTTCAATTATTTATGATTGTTGTATTATGGTTGATGGTTGTTTTGGAAAGACCCCGAGGGTCTATTTTTCCGAATCTTCTGCTTGTTTTTCTTCCGCGTGAATCTTTAATTACTCAAATATGACACGAGACTTAAATGAGATTTAGGGTTTAATCTAAATGTCACGTGCCGAGCGTCCCGTGTCCGATAATGACTCGGTATCTGGGACATGGCGTTACAATAATAAATAACACAATGGCCAAGGCCATAGTTCATACTATTATTTACATCGGATGAAGTATGAATAATAATTGAAGCAAATATACTTTCCTCATTTTTTGATTTCTCATGAGAACCATCTTAAATGAGAGCATCATATAAATGAGATAGTTCTCGGGATATTGTCTAGTGGTAAATGATTTGTGTGCTTTAAAAGATAGCTGAACCTTAAGGTGGAGTGTGAAGATTCGAACCCCACAAGGGGAGGAGGGCTTCTTTCAGTTAACAAACTCATGACTCTGAACCACTAGGTTATCTGATTAATATCTACGCTCATCCTATATAACAGGGGAGTGGGGGCTCTCATGGTTAAGGTTTGACATCATACAAATGAGATAACTTCTAGAATCACTAAAATAATAGAGTGGTCATCGAACACAATTTCAATTTTATTCATCGAATAAGATTTTTTTTTGAAAATGAGGTCTAAGACATTGCTATTGAATTCTATATTCGCAGGTGGGCCCTTCACCCTCCAACCCATACCCCGCCCTAGTTTTCCAGTTTTTTTTCTTTTGCGTGTGTGTGTGTGGGGGGGGGGGGGGGGGAGTGGGAGCTTATCATAGGCCAATTTGCATTGAAAGTTTTTGAGATCATGACACACTCTTATCATTTTCATTCAGGTTCGACGATGACAACGTATTTTCGAAGTACCAATAATACATATTTATTAGAAAAAATACAAATAATACTAATACAGACACATATAATTTCTTTTTTTTTTTAAAAAAGACACATATAATTTCTCAACTCGTATATTAGTAAAACATCAAATGCGTAATATCATAATGCGGTGACACTAACAATTTTGTGGTCCCAAGCATATATATGAGGTGTAAAATATGCGGCATGTCACAAGTGAAGAAAATATTGGGTTTATGATTTGTTTTTATTATTATTTTAATTATTATATATTTATATATTATAACGGTATCGCATGACCGACCAATCGGTTCCGCTTGATTGAGCAACCGACAAATGGTCCTTTCGACCAATCGACCTTAGACCACTTTTAGCATAAGGGGCCTGGTCAAACCTCTATACGAACATTATATTTTCATTTAAATTGTTCATGTGTTGAATATCTTTGTTGGTCTTGTTGAGTCCTTCATATCCTTTTATGTGTAATGTTGGCCAAGGCCTTTATATTACAATCCCTCACTCGATAGGGTGTTTTAAAGTATGTTGCGTTTACATATATACCTCTAATTTTTCCAAGTGTTTAAGTTTTCGGGATCTATAATTAAAGAGCTTTTTGTGTCAAGTATAAGTAGGCCACAAGCAAGGGCGGATCCATGTTAAGTTTTCGGTATGTAGAGATGATAATAAAATATTCTTAAACGACGAATTTATAGTGTCGAGTATAAGTAGGCTTTAAAGAAACAAACACATTCATTTCATTAATTGAAAAGAGAGGCCATTACACATTAGAAACAAGGACAACAATGCTTCATAACCTTAAACCTAATTAAAATGCGAACACTGAAACTAAAACATAGAAACCGCATGAAACCAACACGGACACGGACACGGACACGGACACGGAAAACAGACACATAAACTCACTTC
This sequence comes from Gentiana straminea, assembly GCA_036785695.1. Taxonomy (NCBI): domain Eukaryota; kingdom Viridiplantae; phylum Streptophyta; class Magnoliopsida; order Gentianales; family Gentianaceae; genus Gentiana; species Gentiana straminea. The sequence goes on along the minus strand of JAVUPR010000167.1, from coordinate 7,352,536 downwards.
ACAACAAATAAACACTTGTTCTTAAAAATTATAAGGCTTTAATCACAAATAACTGAAGCTTGGTCCAGCACCACCATCACCATTACACAACTTATAGAAATAAGCATCATCAATAACCCCATCAAAGAAACCAGAGCTTGCAAGTTCAGCCCAAAAACCATTGTTATCGTCGCCCTTCATGAAATTCTCGAATTCATGGTCAATAATGGGCTCTTTCAATGTGGGAATTTCTTCAGCATTTTGATTAGCACCGTCTTTCTGAACTTGTTCAATCCTTTCATCGATATGTTCCGTCTTTACAGATGATACTTTATACACATCTTCAAGATCATTTTTCTCCAACCTGTCAAAGCAAAACCATGATTTTTTAGTCGCGTCTACTAAATTTTTAAAAGTCTAGAATTTAACAAAATGTCATTCCAAGCTCATAAAAAACTTGAGAACTCAGAGTTAATTAATTAAGACAGTTTTATTGACATAAAGATACATATAAACAATTTATTATAATAAAAAAAAAGCGGCCAGGTGGGCTTAGCACCGACCACGAGCCCTTAATTTGGCTACGTCCTTGCCTGTTGTAGGTCAATTGACCCTTCAAGTTGAGATTCTCAAAACTTGTGATGGTTTTCATTACATCTTCATTAGATTGTGGCCATGTCTTATATTTCCCATCATTTGGGCTATAAACAATAGCACATGCATCAACACCATAACGAGTGCTTAGTTTTTTGATCCTTTTGAATAGGCGATTTCTTCTGCTTTTTAAGCAAGCTTTTTGTGAGCTTTTGTCTTTGATTCTTTTCTTAGACATTTTTTTTGGGAATGAAAATTGAAAGGGGAGCTTAAGAAATTAATTAAAAGTTTTTTTTTTTTGTTTTTGTTTTTTAAGCTATTGGTATTTGATGGTTGTGATGTTTTGTTTTGTCTTAGCAATGTGTGTATATTTATAGGTGAGGAAAAGGGGTATCCATAAGACTCATAGTGACAGATGTATTAGCATATTGTGTAGTTAGTTAAACCCCATTGAATGATACTATTCCCCCTTTAATTTGAAAGTTTACATTTTTGTTGTATATTTTTCTTTATTTTCTTAAAACTAGCTTCTATCTTGTATATGGACATTTTCTTTGGGTCCCTTTACCTGTACTTTATATATGGTTACACTTTTAGAACACTTGACATTTGACCCAAAATCAGATCGGTTAGGGTTAAAAAAGACCTTAAAGAAAAGGTGTAATATATATATATATATATATATATATATATATATATATATATATATATATATATATATATAGTACAATATGTGTCATCATGAAAATGAGATAAGGGATAGTTCTAAAACAATAAGAAAATATCAAGGACAAAAAACTTTGTATTTTAATTATTTCTCAACTAATAGTAATATGACACACCGCATATGAAGTAGAGTTAAACGCCAGATGTTATGTTTCCATTAAGTGTCGTAAAAGTGTAACAAAAAAGTATTGTTAGCGGACAACAAATGCAATTATAGAAGACATGCTAGTTTTGAGAAAAAAAAATTAAAATAAGGGACCATTGTAATAAAAAATAAAAAAAGAAACCAAAAGTATAATTATGGTGATTTATGATTAACTATATTAGGCATTGTAATAGTTAGTAAATAAGTAATAATTAAAATTTGGATGAGAGCGTTAGCCATGGAGTTTTATAAAGAGTAGTGCTATTGTTACAAAAAAAAAAAAAAATGATCACAACAATAAATACACCATATTCTTTCATCGTTAATCATGACTTGACTCATATTAATCACAACAATTTTGGTTTAAACAGCAAAATTATCACGAATTGATCGCAGTATGACTAATATCAACAGGGGCTACAGGATTTTCATTATGTGGGTAAAAATTTATCAATTTTTTTTTTCGCATCACACGTATACTTTTTTTTTTTTTTTTAAAAATATCACACGTATACTTGGATATTCAATTCTATATATGTAATTATGAAGAAATAGATTAAAAAAACAGAGGGTGAATCAATTACACATATATATGCGTTTATAAAAAAAAAAATCCACTATTTGTAAATAATATTTTTATTTTAGGGGGTCGGCCGCACCCCAAAGCACTATGTAAAGCCGCCCCTGAATATCAATCAGCATGTCATACACCTTAATCAATGATATTAAAATGTGTCGTGGTCACAATGCCGGAGGGGCCCAATGTTGACTGGTCGGGCGGAGCCCTTTGGTCGGTTGGTCGGTCATGCGAGGCGGACACACGTATGTATATTTATGTATATACAAATCATAAATCTTATATTTATTTTCACTTGTGACATTCTGCATCTGTTACACTTTTATATATGCTTCTCTTTTTTCAATTCATTTACATGTGTTCTATTGTCACCTTGTGACACCACATTCCGTCATTAAGCGTTTTGTGTTTTTTTTTATTGGTATACGAGTCGATAAATTATATGTATTTATATTAGTAGTATTGTATTTTTTCTAAATGAAATATGTATTACTGATATTTCGAAATTATGTTATCATCGTTGGACATGAATATAATATGTCAATGATGTCTAAAGCCTTTGACGAAAATTGACTTATGATAATTTATTTATTTATATTTATTTTACATAACCGTACGTAGAATTGAGGGCGATGTAATATTGGTTATTATCATATCGACTATTATCCAACTAGCAAAATCATATGTCTCATTTTAGTTGTAGTTGCTTGTTTAACTTTTCATCATACGGTAGACAAAACGGAAGATAAATCCATTAACTAATATATTCACTTACAATAGTACTCTTCAACTGTTACATGTAATAATTAATACATCTTGCTATTAGGTGATATATATAATGTTTGAATAATACAAATAATACAAAAGATGAATAGTGCAAAATTGTGAAAAGAAAATATTTTTTTTTTGGACAAATTTAAATTCAACAAACGAGTAGCAAAAAAGTTGTAACAAACTTAGTAGTTGTTAGTTGTTACATATATTTTTCAATGGAACTTCAGTTACAAATAAGTCAAGAGTATTAACTTCACGGTCAACGAAAAACAACAAATTTGAATCTAGTGGACAAGGTTTTTCGTGTGTTTGGAAGTTCACTACCTTGTTAAGAGATCCGGAAACCAATGTCGATAACAGAATCTTGTTAAGAGTTTTACAACTACTGACGAAAGTATCACGTGTTTTGAAATCATTGACGATATCAGAATCGTGTTAAGAGGTTTTGAAACCACTGACGCTGCCTGGATGAGTTGTATCAAATGTTTTGAAACTATTTGTGATATAAAAGTTTGTCTTATATGAATTGTATTAAATGTTTAAAACTGCTGGCGATATCGGAATTCATCAAATATGAACCAATGTGAACCATATCAAGCAAACCTTTCGTCTCGTAATAGAAGTATTTTTAGTGTATTTTTGTAGTGTGCAATGATATAAGTCCGTACTAATAAAATTATCTATATAGAAAAATTCTACTATAGAGACTTACCTTCTACGGAGTCCTTAAAATATGCTAAAAAACACCCGTGTTTTAATATGTATTTAATATATATTGGGTAGTAACACTTAAAAACACGGGTGTATTTCATTTAAAAGGGACTCCGTAACCACCTCACTATATGCACACACGACATTTAATGCATTTTTCTCATTTCACCTCTAGTATATGGTATATACACAAATCAACTCGATATTATGTTTTTTTGGTATTTCTTTCATTGTATGAAACTCGTTGGATAAGATCATCTGTCTAATTTGTGTGTCTAATTTCGGTGTCTAAGTAAAAACGACGTCGTTTCATGTATGTTTTATTTCTTGAATAAAATAAAATAAAAATAAAAAACCAAAACCAAAAAATAAAACATCGAAATTAGACACACAAATTAGACAGGTGATCTCATCCCAAACTCGTTTAATGATGAAGAGTATTTTCTACTATAATACAACAAAATGGTTCAGTTATTAGTTTTTCTAAACCGTGTCAAAGCTAAAAGGATATATACTTTAGATGGAGGGAGAGTATCTAAAAATTAAGTTTTTTTAAAGATAATATTCAACATAAATAAATCTATATCAATATCATGATTCATCAAAAATAAATCGTATCACGTGTTTTGAAACCGCTGACGACATCGAAATTCGTCAAGAATGAACCATATATCAAATACTCCTTCATCCTGTAATAAGTTTTTTTTAAAGATTTTTTTTAGTGCATCCATAAATATGAGTCCTCCTAAAAGTCTAAGTCGTACTCACAAATCAATACAATATTTCATTCATTTTTTCTTATTCCACCTATAGTATGTACCGCAAATCAGTTCATTATTATATTACTTTTTGGTATTCCATTGTATAAAACTCATGAAATGATGAAGGGTATTTTGCCCTTTAATATTATAAAATGGTTCAATTATTAGTGTTTTCAAATTGTGTCAAAAATGCAAAAATTGTAATTTGGGACGGATGGAGTATTTGATAATCAACTTTATTTAAGATAATGTTTAAGATAAACAAACGTTAGTCTTCGAAGTGGCTCTCTATCTAGGGGCGTAAGCGATTTGAGTCGTTCATGAGCAGCTCGAAGCTCAACTCATGAAATATTCGCTCATATATGATTTAACCGAACTCGAGCAATTAGTCAAAGTTAACAAGCCAAACTTTAGCCCCTTTAAATCTTGACTCGAAATGCTCATTAGTTTTATCGAGCCTTATTATACTATATAAATATATATATTATTTTGTACTTTTTAATGAGGCAAACTCTAGTACCTTAAAAAACTTAACATTGTTTCAGATTCAATTAAAATTTAATCGAACCGATCTCGACCAAATTTTTTCTTGCTCAAACAAACTCGAGTCAAGTTCAAGTATGAGCGCTTTAAGAGATTACTCGAAGCGTAGTTTGCATGGGGCAAGCATGCTCGGGAGTTTGTCCCTTGGATGATCCAATGAAGGAATCTAGTACATCAATAATACTTTGTAGTGTCAAACCCTACATATCATCCCTTTGATCAATTTACTAGCTAAATGTGGCACTCCCTAAACAAGAATTGTTATCTAAGACAAAAACTACATGCCATAAGCAAAGCCACAAATCTCCTTCACCAAATGAGAACAAAGGGACTCTCAAGATAAAATATCCTATCAGGAGTTGTTAATGGCACAACAAAAATAAATCTACTTACAGGGCATCAGGGTGACATCCAACCCCTGAAAAGTCTAATCTAATGTAACCACCACATTCGACTTTGCAGGGGTCGAATGTCCATTTTCAAGCTCGGTAAAATCAAACCTAACCCCAAGTATAGAGCCACGGTAGATTCACCATGGTGCCATTAACGACGCCCTTATCTTATTTTACTCCAACAGAACAAGCACAAAACACACCAACAAGGAAACAAGCAACAACAACATGATAGGTAATGTGCAACACACCACCAGTTATTAGTCTCTCTTTTAACATTTTATACATATGTATATATACAGACAATATTCACAATCGTTATACATAGTTACGCTTTACATAGGTACGATATGAAAGGAGCGATGAGGATAATGCCAATGCCATCTGTTTTGATGAATGTAGTTTCTGTATTTACTTCATCCTCCTCCTCCTGCAATATCTGAACAAACAAAAAAGAATGAAAGATCTATCCTTTACACTCTAGCATGAAAAATAGTATAAACCCGAATCACACAGAGTCCCAATCTCTCACTTGCATAGCTCTATAGGGGCAGAGGGACGGATAAAGATACGTGCACATAGGCGTTACAATTTCGCAGCATTGAAGTCATTGATTATTGTAAGACCTACTAACTGATGTGTGGCCCTTTGGATAATCAAAAGTATAACGAAACTGCACGTAGCCTTGTCCAGGAGAGAATTGCTGACCTGTAATGTTACGCCCAGTTCTTTTTAGAACGAAGCTGAGTGAGTTTATCTCTCCACTGAGCTGCAATGGCAACCCCAAAAAAAAGGGTCACTCGAGAAATTCCAAGAAAGGACTGCTGGACATGTGAGCTATTCGCAAGTTGTTGCTAAAAATTAAGGTTTATTTTTGTGTGTGTGTGTGTGTGTGTGTGTGGTAAAGCCGTTTGTCAGGTTTGGTGTGGAGCCATAAACAATGCATAGTATCGAATGTTTACCAGCATCATGATAGCGCTCCTCCACTACAGCAATCATCATATTACGAACAAGATCAAACTCTTTAGTCTCCATGCATGTGTCATTTGTAGGTCTGAATCCAATAACACACACTTCATAAGTGAGATGTCTATTAGGAAACTTTTAAAATATGATTTGTATCGGGTTTACAACAAGTAATCTTTATCCAGATTAGATACGTTTACGCTTTAAGTTAGCTTTTTAAGAGGATCTTCTTTTGCTAAGTTACCTGTCCTGTTCTTTAAACAGCATACCATCAACAGAGTTCTGAATTGCAGCCTTTGGAGATTCAATAACTTTCATACCATCATTATAGGCCAAGTACTTGTTGACTTGTATCGGAACCTATATAAACAGGACATAAATTAAATGCTAATGCTCTTAGACGTTATAGAGATGTAGGCGTGTTGCCAAGTATAGATGTAAGTAAAACATCATGTACATTGTAACATTTAAGTCCACAAAGACATGTATAGAAGTTATTGTTTAATAGCCGAGTTCAATAATGACGCTATATGATCAAGAAAGAAATAAACTCGATTACTTATATTGTTGGCATCAATAACGCCATGTACCGCGTATATTTCCATCCACAAGAACATAAAAGAACAATGCCAAGCTGTCAAGATATGTTTTATTACCTTGCATCTCACAGCAATGTTTATTGCATCTGAAGGCCGAAGGTCAAAGCTGATGCACTCTGCTTCATTATCCACCTAATTGTCATGGAATTCTTAATAAAGAACTTGCACGAGACATGTACGATTTCTTGATAAACTCAGTCCAGTGTTTACTTACCTTTGATAGGTACAGTTGAGCAAAATACGCTTCGTGCACTCTCTTGGTCACTCGGACAAGTTTCACCTGAAAAAGATTGCAGTTTTCAAGAGAATATATATCTTCAGTAGTAAGATTATTACATGTTAGAAAACTTCTAACTTACGACATATCCCATCTTTTCAACCATTTCTTTCATCACTTGATACATTGTCGGTCTTGCCTGTATCAGATAATTTTCGTGTCACCCATAAGCAATCAAGTAATACCCTCATTCAAGAATAACAATCTAAAACAATAAACGAAACCTACAATCTGGACGTTACGCACAGCAGCCATGAGCAACACACTGGGCATCTCCACTGTCAGGAAACCAAAATTTTCTCCATCTTAAGTTTATCATATCAGAAAGTAACACACACACACACACACACACACACACACACACACACACACACACACACACGTATATACATGTAACTACAGAATATAAATATAAGAACATACAAACAATGATAGGCAGAAGAAGCCCGGTCCCGTCTTCCATTTTCAGCACAATAGCTGGATGTGGAGCATAATCAGGTTGGTGGCTACTAGGGTTATTATGAACACATCTCAGATGCCCACCATCTCTCATCTTGATCAAGAAACCATCCGGGCCACTTCTCACCTCAACTGCACAAAGGAAAAGGACCACAATAAACAAAAAAGAATGTATACGCCACGTGTCTTAGTATATGCCAGGACACAAGCCCTAGTATACCATGTAGTAGTGACATGTGTTGGATTGGAACAAAAGTGGGCCAATGTATCACATAAGTCAAAAGTAACCTGTCACGTATGATTACAACATACCAGCTTCAACCACGCTGGAGTTAACATAATCTGCGTCACTCTCATTGAAATTCCCTGCCATGCTATTATTTCCATTTGATGACGAACTGAAGCTGCATTTGATTGCAGTATTTATCCGTTTATGTGATTGATGAGACAGGCCAGCTCCATTTATCACTTTAAGCCCCCAAAAACCGTTTTGAGTATGTTTGAATGACTTCAGAACGGGTGCATAAAGTGGACCATTGAATGCTCCGGCTTGTTTGGATCGGACAACAGGGCATACTACTGGGCCTTGCAATGAAGCCATCACTACCACCACAAGCATTACACAATCAAAAGATAGTAAATGGCATGTACACACTCTTATAGTAAGTACAGAATATTAAATAACAATAGTAAAATACTGAAACCCCTTCATAGACAAAGAATCAAACACCTTAAATTCAATCTTCCATGAAAGGCCAGGAATCTTTTTAATAAAAATTCACCAGATATTGTGACAAAAGCATAATTACATCGAAGATTTTCTTAAATAGCATCGTGAAATCCGAAAGTAAGTACTATCATCAACAACATTTCCCAGATTAACTTCTCAGCACAGATGGAAAAACTTACTTATTGCAAATAACTTAAGGTGGGAAGAAGGTCAACAACTAAAATCATTTTACACCATTCACCCCCACCCCTCACTCCCCACCCCCACCCCCAGGCACAATATTAAAACTCTAGCACTCCAGTTTTGTTTTCTTTATAAAATTATCAAGGCATATTCATCTGTGCTCACTAAGAAACCAGCAAAATCATCCAACTGTACATTGAAAATTGAAAATCCGATTCCACAACACCAAACCAAGTTTTATAATTGTTATATACAGAAGGGATTTCAATCTCGTCAATAACTAGAAATAGCACGACAACTTTTATGATCAGTAAAGAAAATGATATCTTCAATTCAAAGGCAACTATTTTATAATTAAAAAATTAAACTCACACCTGAAGATATGAAAACAAAAGATGAGTCTTGATCAACAGCCAAATGCTACAACAAAAGGGTTCAAATCAGCACCAACTTCTGCAGCTATGAATCAAACCCTGCAATTCTAGGAAGAACCCTGTTAACAGATTGGAAGATCTAAAAGTAAAATTGAAGGAAACTGACAATGGGATGAGGTATGAATTGTTGAAAAAGAAGAAGAAGTGACGTTAATGGAGGCTGCCGCTAAAAGATACCGACAAAAGACTGGATAAAGGGGAAGAAGAATGGTGTGAGGAAGAGAAAAAGACAACTGGTAGAAGTGTTGACAAGTAGAGAATATATTTACACAAACACTTATATTACTTACTAGAATTCTATCCACAATGTTTTATTATCTATACATATATTTTCTTATTTCATCTTTGTTGGCGTGGTAGTAAACATTGACATCTATCAAAGGTAAAGACGAAGCATAATAATAGGGTGTTCATGGTGAATCATAGTGAAAATGGAAAAAAGTTTTTATCCTACGACCAAAACCATTGCTGATATATAACCCTAAATAGGGCATAATCATAGAATTCTAAGTAATATAAATGTAATATAAGTGTTTGTGTATAAATAGGGCGTAACACCAAAACCTTAAGTAATATAAGTGTTTGTGTAAGTGATATAAGTCTCAAAGAAAATACGATTAATTTGATATAATAATACGATTAAAGAAGATGTATAAATAGGGCGTAATCATAGATCCAAACTTAAGACTTACTTGACCTAGTAAAAACAAAGTTAATTAGTGGCGAGTTCCTTTATTAGATTACTTTTCCCTAAGCGAAACTTAACACCAGATGTACCTATATAGGAAAAAAAAAAATATCACTAGGGCGTACTTTAAAAGTAGTTCACATCAGAGTATGATTAATGTCATTTGATACAATATTATTACGATGATTATACTTTTTTAATCTATTGAGACATATTGATTAATGAAACTACGTAGTTCTACCCTATATATGTCCTCATTCCTCTTTTATCGTCTGTGTTGAGGACCTTATTGTTCTTATACATAAAGCCATAGCAGATGGTGGCATACAATGTGTCTCTTTTGGCAAGGAACATGAGGTTTAAGTCTCACATATTCCTTTCGCTGATGATAGCTTTCTCTACTTTAAGGCAGATGTTGACGGAGCTAATGATGTCCAAGAAGTTCTCAATAGATATGAGACTCTCTCAGGTCAAGCGATTAATTAACACACGAAAGTCCAGCCTTTATTTCAGTAAGAATGTTGCAAATACTGATAAAGATGTTGTGTCTTTTAGAGGTAGATGATGTGATTTCTATCATTGACGTTCCATTGGGATCCGAAAACGGTACATACCTCGGCTTGCCCTTTATGAACAAGAAGGAGGTCATTAGCTACACTGAAGACAAGGTGCGTAAGAAATTGAGCAGGTGCAAGGGCATTACTCAATGAATTCCGGATATATAAGCTCGCTACACATCTCTTTCACAATGAATTAAACACTTTTTGATCATCTACCTCTAGTTCTTCAGTTCGCATTTGTCATCGGATTTGGAATACCTCTGTTCGTTCAAGGGTCCGCCATTTTTGTGTAGAGATCGATGCTTCCATGACTATCTACCTATTGGCCCCTCTCTCAAGCAGAGATCTATGAGAGATAGATCATGTCTTCCACAGGGATGCAATGAGGAAGATGTCAAGCATGCATGCCCTATTCTTTTGCATTATTCCATCACATGTTTGGTCCACCAAACTCATGCATTGTAGCGACTTTGCAGGCTTCCTCTCCTTCCTTTTCGAAGAATGTAATAATGAAAAGATTCCTATTATTCTTACCACTCTTTGATATACATATGGAAGACATGTTGTGTTTGGCTATGTGACGACAATAATCTCACCTCGGCGGCTTGATTGTAGATGCTGAGAACGGCGCAAGAGATTACATTCAGGTTGCAGGCAAACTCTTCCTCATCCGTTGAAGTCTTATTTCAAGACCACGATAGAACAGTTAAGCATGCTCTATCGCAGCACATTGAAGGTACTTTGAATGTGGAATCTTCTTCAAGCGTCTTCTCTAGGCTTACATATAGATTGTGGTTGAAACCGATTATCTATCTTATATCCAACGTCTCCAATCATCGGATAGCGACATCTTCTCACTTGGGTGTCTAGTAGCAGATTGTCTATATTTTGTAAATACGATACGTTTTGCACTTTTTTACTTTATTATACGTATTGATAATAAACCAGCTCACCTGTTAGTACAAGTATGAATGTCACCTTGAGGTTTGATTGTCGTGGGAACATGATCCCATCCTGATGTTGTTGATAGATTTACCATAGTGTGTGCGTTTTTTCCTATATAAAAAAAATAGTTGAAAATAATGAAATGACAATAATTATGACAGTTATGGCCAAATTATTATTTCTAATATAGCCAAGAGATTCTCTTCTTTGTCTTTGTCCTTGTCCAGACTAAAAAAAAAAAGAAAATCTATTCCTTCTGATAAGGGTGAGCTTCTAAAGCCATACAACCTAACAAGATATTACAAAGTCTACATCCCAAACTTGAATGTCAACTTGATGGATACAACTATAGTCTATACTATTTAATTAACGCTTTTACTTTATTATTTAAAGAAAACGGAGAAGAAAAGTAAAAACGATTGTGGGAATACTCCACCATTTACCAATTATCAATTTATATATAATGAATATATGTATATTATTGTATAAAATAAGGACAGTGTCTTACCTTGTCCTTTCTTTTCTTCCTATAAAATAATGTTAACTTCTTATTGTATTTATTCGTAAAATACTTCTTATTGTATTTACTGGTTGTCGCTTCTTGATCTGAAAATCCCCCGGATTTTTTTTCGTTTGCTAGTAATATGTTCAAATTCAACACACACACAAAAAAGAATAATTTTCTTTATACAAAAAAACCCTCTAATGTTTATTGTGATAAGCCGTATAAAATAAGCGTAACACTTGAGAATAAATTGTACAAGAGAATAGTTAAACTATTTGAAAATATAGAGAAATCTAGAAAGATCTACGCCCTATATTTTTATTTTGGAATAATTACGCTCTAGATTTACGGTATTTCATCTATATTACCACCTCTTAAGTTGGCCACAGGCGCTATTGAAACAAATACAACACCACAAGAGTGAAAAGTTGGCTCAAGTGTTCTCAGAGGCCTTTTATCAAACACCTAACTAAAAAAGTAGTTAGAGGTAGTTATTGAGTAATAACCGACTAGATTGTAACTAACAACACAATGTACACCTATCTATGAGTGTACACAAGAAAATATCATCAGAAAAATAAGGAAATGCAACGATACTCTGCTGCAATTTTTTTAGTTTCTTCATCATTTTGTTCTTCCTTCATTAATGGAGAGCTCTTCATGTCATCTGAGTTTGTTTCAGTTTTCTTGTTATATTTTCAATAAATTCTACATGGTATCAAAGCATCTACAACATCTTTGCGTGCGACTCTGAAGTTGTTTGTTCATTGATGTTGTATTCTTGGATCTTGGAGCTATTCTTTGCTGTTGTGCTTGGTTCCGGTGATTTCAAGACTGCTTTTCTGGTTTTGTTGTTTTATTGCGAGTTATGGAGGTTCTGAATCAAGGCATTCTTCCTAGTAATCCTCTATACCTTCATCCTAATGAGAATCCAACGCTGGTGTTGGTTCAGCCTTTGTTGTCTAACAAGAATTACCATCCATGGAGCTATTCCATGAAAATGGCATTAATCACCAAGAATAATTAAGATCGGTTTTTGTTGAAGGTACTATCACTAGACCACCTGTAGATTCTCCTGAGTTTCAAATTTGGTTGCAACGTAATACATTTGTCAAAACTTGGATAGTGAATTCTGTCATGCCCAACATTGCACAAAGTGTAATGTACAAAGAAACAGCAAGGGAAATCTGGTTGGATTTACACTCTAGGTTTTCCAGATTAGATGTGTTTCGATTAAGGGACTTACAAGATCAAGTTTATGCCCTTAAACAAGGAGATTCCGATGTTACAACTTACTTTACAAGACTGAAAACTTTGTGGGATGAGATAGCTGTAATGAGGCAAGATCATGTGTGTTCTTGTACTCCTAGATGCCATTGTGATGTTATCAAGACTTTCACTGGTTATACTGAGACTGATAAAGTGGTAAAATTCTTTAGGGGCCTAAATTCAGATTTCTCACAAGTTTTGACACAAGCGCAGTTGATGGTGCATGTGCCAGATTTGCACTATGTTTTTGCCATGGCACTAAAGTTAAAAGATCAAAGAGAGTCTGAACATAGAATTCCAGAAGCCTCAGCTCTGTATAATAGGGCATTCAGTGCTAATCATTCTATTTATAGTAGTACAAATCATCAACAACCTACTAACCAACAGAACTTTAATAGACAGACATGTACTGCAAACTTCAAGAATACCAATAGGAATACTCAGGGTGGAAAAAAGGTACAATGCACCTTTTATGGATACACGGGACACACAATGGACAAGTGCTACAAGAAACATGGTTTTCCACTAGGATGGAAACCTAAGAGTAGAGTCAATATGGCAGAAACTGTCTCAGATGATCAAAGTCCTGTCACTATTGGTTCACTGAACAATTCCCAGGATTCTGATAGTTTTATTTTGAATAGAGCACAATATCAGCAGCTAATAAGGCTTTTGGATGATACAAAGTCAGAATCCTTTGAGCTTATGGCCAATCAAGCTACTGTTCTATCAGCAAACTTTGTACCAGCAGCTGATTCATCAGGTCTGTCTAAAACTTATTTTTCTACAAGTTGGATTATAGACTTTGGGGCTAATGACCATATTGTTAGTAATGTACATTGTTTACAATCTTCTAGACCTGCTTCTAATATGTTGGTAGGTTTACCAAATGGCAGTAGTGTCAAAGTCACTCATATAGGTACAGTTTGTATCAATTACAGACTAGTTCTCACAGATGTTTTATGCATCCCTACCTTTAACTTCAATCTCATATCTTTGGCTAGACTTACTGCTAATCCACATTTGTCTATTATCTTTGATCTGAATTCTTGTCTGATACAAGACAAGAGACTTGGGACACAAATTGTATCAGCTAGAAAGTCTAAGGGTTTATATGTTTTGATCAATGATTCACAGAGTTTGACAAAACCTGTTGTTAATATTGTTTAATTCTATTGTAAGTAATCAGTCTAGAATTACAAATGGACAAGTTTGGCATTAGTAGACTAGGGACATATTTGTGTCCGGGGATGTGCAGTTCTATGAAACATTGTTTTCTTTACATATTAGAAATGCAGATATACATCAGCAGGATGTCCCTCTACCTGTTCCCTATGAAGCTGCCACAGATGAGGCACCACCCCAATATATCAGCAATACAAAAATTCATGAGAATGCAAATAACACAGCTGCACCTGCAGATGCACCAGTTGTACTACATGAAACAAGGAGATCCAATAGACAGAGACATACACCTGCTTATTTGCAAGAATATGTCATCCCTTCCAAGAGGTCATCACCACATTCTGTTAACAATGTGGTTTCATATGATAACCTAGCTAACAGCTACAAGAAGTTTGTGTGTGCAGTAGAACATATACTAGAGCGTAAAACCTATAATCAGGCTATTAGTCATGATTGTTGGAAAAAGGCAATGTAGAAAGAAATAGATGCTTTACAAGCAACAAAGACATGAGAGATTGTAACCCTACCACCAGGAAAAAGCACCATTGGCTCCAAATGGGTGTACAAGATTAAATACCATGCTGATGGTTCTATAGAGAGATATAAGGCCAGGTTAGTAGCAAAAGGCTACACACAAACCTGTGGTATTGACTATCAGGAGACTTTCTCACCTGTTTCCAAAGTCACAACCATCATGACCTTGTTGGCTCTTGCAGCATCTAAACAGTGGCATGTACACCAAATGGATGTCAATAATGCTTTTTTGCATGGTGAGTTAGATGAAGAAGTCTATATGGATTTACCACTTGGCTTCAAAACAGAAATACCTAACCAAGTGTGTAGGTTAACAAAGTCCTTATATGGCTTGAAGCAAGCAAGTTGATAGTGGAATTATATGTTGACAGACACCTTGACACAGATGGGCTTTACTCAATCACCTCATGACCATAGTCTCTTTACCAGAGGTACATGGGTAGATTTCATAGCCCTTCTTGTCTATGTAGATGATATAATAGCTACTAGTTCATCTATGATTCCAATTGATGTGGTTAAACAAGTGCTGCACAAAAGATTTCAGATTAACGACATTGGAGACTTGAGGTATTTTTTAGGCATAGAAGTTGCAAGATCAATCAAAGGTATCTACATCAATCAAAGAAAGTACATTTTAAATCTACTAGAAGAGTATGGATTTCTGGAAGCAAAACCAGTTAATACACCAATGCATTCAAAACAGAAACTGACAGCAGGAGACTCGAATTACTTCCAGATAACACAATCTACAGAACCATAGTAGCAAGTTAATATATATGTCTTTCACCAGACCTGATATAACCTATGCAGTACAACATCTAAGTCAATTCCTATCCAATCCAACAGTAAACCACATGCAAGCTGCATACATGATTCTCAGATATCTTAAAAGTAATCATGGTCAAGGCATATTGTTTGAAGTTAACAATGAGCTTCAATTAAAAGGTTACACAGACTCAGATTGGGCAGGATGTGAAGACTCAAGGAAGTCTATTTCAGGATATATTATGTTTCTTGGCACAACACCAGTCTTATGGAAATCCAAAAAACAAAGTACCATTGCCAAAAGTTCATATGAGGCAAAACATAGGTTAATGGCAAATGCCACTTGTGAACTCCAATGGTTAGTCTACATAATGAAGGACCTACAGATTCATGTACGCTTACCTATCCTATTGTTTTGTGATAATGCTAATGCAATTCACATATCCAATAACCCTATCTTCCATAAAAGGACAAACATATTGAATTAGATTGTCATATCACAAGGGCCAGAGTTCAAGTAGGATTTCTCAAGCTGATGCCTATCAGAACTACAAATCAACTTGCAGACATCCTAACAAAGCCCTTAGATGCTCCCCTGTTCCACTATTTCCTTTCCAAACTTGGGACATACTCAGTCTTCACTCCATCAAAGACAGCAACATCAACACCACAAGAGTGAAAAGTTGGCTCAAGTGCAAGCTTAAAATCCTTTTCAGCTTGAGGGGGTATTGGAACAAATACAACACCACAAGTGTAACATCCTGACTTTTCGTAAAAGGGTAAAATAGTCATTGGGCGTATTTACTATGACCTAATTGTTATTTATCCTATTTATTTGAATAAAAGGGATTTAATTAAAAGGTTTTAGCTATTAATTATAAAGGATTTAATTATTGGCTATAAAAAGAGATAATCCCAATTATTCCCTCATTATTTCACACGCATATTCTGAAGAAAAAAAGAAGAGGAACGGCGCACGAGAAGAACAAAACAACGCAGAGATGCCGAGAGAAAGACAGAACGAAAACTTCAACCGTGTGATCAATCCGTTCATCTGATCAAGATGCCGCAAGAGAGAAAAGTGATCAGCGCGAGGAGACGCAACTTTGGAAAATAAAATATCCTTAATCCGTAAGTTTTCAGTTTAGCCCTAGTTTTGGTATTCGTAGAATCCGATTCTTGGAAAATTCGTATCTTTTAATCCGTAGCTCTGTTTCGCAGCCATGAGTAGTCGAAACGATCGTCTTGGAACGTAGATTGTTCTAAAAATAGTTTCGCAGCAGTTACTCCAGGTAATCTACAGTTTATGGTACTTTTTCAGTTTCGTTTTTTTGAAAGGAAAAATAGGGTTTTAGGGTTTTTGTTGATCAAATAGGTTTTGGGGGTTGAGGATCAACAATTGTTGCAGTTGCTTGGTGTTTTGCTGTTGGTTTTGCAGGCCTTTAAGGTAAGAGGCTCTTCCTATGATCTCAATTATGATTCGTAAAGTTTAGATCATGTTTTTAAGATGCGTAGGTGCTAGAAAGGTGTGTTTCTCGTTGATCAAAGGATCATAGATGTTATGGTATGTTTAGATATGTTTCTCTGAGTTTTACTGTGCTTAGTTTTCTGTTATTTGGGTTAGAAACGGTTCAGAAATCGTAAGTTGATGATTTTAGGGTTCTAGCCGATACCCAGGTCAGACGGGCGTCTGCCCTCGTTGTAGCTCAAACGGGCGTCTTGGCTTTCTGGACGGGCGTTTGAGGTGTGGTTTTTGATTCAGGATGTAGCGTTTTTAGACAGACGGGCGTCTGTAGGATAGTGGACGGGCGTCCGAGTTTAAACGGGCGTTTAGGTTGTTAGACGGGCGTCCATAGAGTTTAAACGGGCGTTTGGATCAGTTTACTTTGTTTTTCATTGTTTTGTCGTGTCAGCTTGATTTCAGGCTTTATAATATTGTTTTTACTGCTTAACCTTATGTGACAAAGCCTTGAATT
The DNA here is from genome assembly GCA_036785695.1 of Gentiana straminea. Taxonomy (NCBI): domain Eukaryota; kingdom Viridiplantae; phylum Streptophyta; class Magnoliopsida; order Gentianales; family Gentianaceae; genus Gentiana; species Gentiana straminea. Next base: position 7,335,259 of record JAVUPR010000167.1, on the reverse strand, counting down.
AGCTTTTGGTGCGTTTAGTTCCGGCACCACATGGATTCCCTAAAAGATGAAGTATGGGACCATCGAAAGCTTTGGATTTGCCTTGTGCTTCGATGAACTAGGGTTTATCGATGTCCGTGTAATTGCTAGGCCTTGTCCGTGTCTAGTGGTCTAAGTACGAGAGTAGGAGATGTGAGGGAGCTTACTTGAAAACACTTAGGTGGCTAGTTAAACATCTAATCAAACGTATGTGTTAGATTAAAAGCTTAAACATCATGCAATGCTTGGTAAGGCATAGTACAATATCGCGATGTGTTCTCTCGACTAGACAAAGTAGATCGTACCCACGCCGGTCAATCGATTGGCCGGATAAAGCGTCGGTGCACTCGCCGGTCATCACACTATCGGGTCTCGGATATTCCCGGGGCTACTTAGAGCGTGTCTCTAAGTAGGTTGCACCCGGTTGTCTAGTACATCCCATTACTAGGCGTAGTGCCCTTGTTATTCATGATGTAACAAAGATAAGCTAAGTTAGAAACGATTAGTCATGACATGTCGATGGGCATGAAGTGAACCCTAGATTGAGTAGGTCACACATAAATAACTAAACGATTAAATATCTTTTCTTTATAAATTATAATTGTTGTCATAGCTTCTCACTTTTACTGAGTACTTTGTACTTACCTCCTTTGCATTTTCTTTTGTATGCATTGTGGGGTGAGAAGACGAACAGGTTGATCAGGTGTAGATGACGGCTTTTGAAGACTTGAAGTCTCGGTGAAGCTTTTAGTTGTTTCCTTGTAAAGGTTGTACTAGACTAGTTTTATTTCTCTTCTTAGACTTGTTGTACTTCCTCTTTTAAGACATCGTATGGTATAAGTCTTTGGGGTTTTTCATCGTTGTGTTTTTAACTATCCATCTTTAGTATGGTTACATTCTATTCTTAGTAGCATTTATGTTTTACCCGAGTCTTTTTAGCTCCCGTTTGCTTTTATTTTGATACGACGACGTAGAGGCTTGCGTATAATATTAGATTTATTTAATGCTATACGCGCCGAACGTTTCTCTTCCGGATAAGGGCTCGGTATCCGGGAGCGGGGCGTTACAGTTGGTATCAGAGAGAAGCATCCTTTCTATCCTAGGCTTCTTTTCCTCTAAGATAAGAGTCCTTTAGACCTTTTAGAACTTGAGCTTGGTGGTAATCCTCGTATGACTAAGAATCCTTAAACCGTGGTTAGGTTGCATTAGAACCATGTGAAGAGTCTTCTTGGACGAAAGTTGAGTTGAGTCTTTGGTTCACATCCTTTATGTGATCACCTCAGGTTTTGTTCCTCCTAGGATCTTTAGTAGAAACTCTCTCTTCTTTTGAAGTTTCCAAACCGTAACTGGTCACATAGGGTTAAGTGAAACCGCTTTAAGTAAAGCTTTGGGATCGGAGTTTTATGCCTACACCTTAAAGTCGAGGTCCTCTTGGTTGATTTCCTTTTCATTACTTTCCCTTTTGGAATGCCTTCACCTTCTCTACACACGAATATCTAAGTTTACTTATATCTTGGCCTAACTTTGTAGAGAATGATACTTGATTCAACTCTACAAATCCTCCACTTTCTTCACCATCACTTGGTTTGAGTTCATAAACATTCTTTGACCTTTTCTTTGCTTGAGATGGATTCTACACGAACTCAATGTGCAATTCTATTCCTTCCAAATACTTTTCAGTCGTTTCAACTAATAGTGTTAAAGGTCTCTTACTTTGGCACATACTTCTCATCATTCTCGTGTTTGGCTTTATCCAACATGAGTGAATACTTCTGTTCCTGTGTTTTCCCTTTAACATAAGACAGTCTTCCACTACTCTAAAAATTCTGAAAATTTTCAGCTACATATATTACTGTTTTATCTACAATTTCTCTTTTTACATCAACTCGATAATAGTTATGGATTTTTCAGAAAGTTCGTGTTTATGCTGGACACTCTGTCCAGAAAATCTGCAGCAGCACTTTCGCTTCTTCTTCTGTTTTGAACAGGTTAAACACCTTCAAATGATCTGAATTTTTGATATGTTGCAGATAAGACTTTTATCTACAGTTTTCCTTTTGGAATTAAGTTCAGATTCTTTTTCGTTTGATATCAATTTGCAATTCAACTCAGTGTTTATGAATCTGGAAATTCTGACAGCTTGTGCAATTATCAGAAATAAATGTTTTTGACCAAGTTATTTCCATCCAAAAATTTTAAAATTTTTATATCATCTAAAAACTCTAGTACCTAACTCTTATCTCTTTGTATCATGCTCAAATTCCTCTTCCTTTGTTCTGTAAAAACTGATAATGTCAGATCCGGAGTAAATATCATACACAAGCAACCAAAAAGGAATTTTTCACCTCTTCGACTTGGGATCTGGGCTAAGAGGGTAGTAAGTTATGATTGTCATGTTTAGTAGTTCCTCGAAGTTTGACCTCCTTCTGAGTTAAACCTTTTAGTAGGAATCGTTAAAGTTAACATTGTTGTTTCTTTTGCGCTTATAAACAATAACCAAGATGCTATCCTCCAAAGATGCCATGCTTGTTGTTCGGACCCTTGTTGTGCCATTGTAATTATACCTTTTTCTAGTAATTTGTTTCTCATGTAATCCCTCACTTGAGATCTTTAAACTCAACAAATTCTCTCCACTTGTTGTCATGAATTACCTCAGAAATATATCGCCTTGAGCCCTTCTTCTGAGCAAATTCATGCCTTCTTTCTTTTCAAATCAAGAAACAAGATCTCTTCGAAGCTGCAGTGTCACACTCCCATCCTTCATTTCAAATTCAAGTTTGACTAAGCCTTATGAGGTCGAACATTTTTCTTACTTGTGTTTATTCTCGCCTTCCCTTCTAAGGGTAGTGTTGATTTTGGTGATGCTACTTATTCTTTCGATGTAGGCATCTCATCTTCTTACCAAATTTGGGACCTTTAACCCTATCTTGACATCTATCTTCGCTTACTTATCTTTAACCTTCTAGCGTTTTATGCTAGACTAGTTTCAACTAGAAGGTAGTTTTTGCCAAGGTGCCTTCGAACCTAACTAGCCAACCGACTTTTGAGTTCCTAAACTTTTGATCTCCGTTTCGATTATTGTACCTTGTACCCTTCGGTTTTAACTCTCTTTCGGGCCATTTAGATCCATGAACTATCATATACACCATTTTGACTTTCCACTTTCTCGTTATGGCATTTCTATCACAATTCTATCATACTTGGTTGAAAGTCTATTTTCTTTAAACCTTATCCGACGCTCTTAAGTGTCGTTTCCCTACATTCAAAATCTTGGTTGCCGTTTACTTATTCAAACTTTTGTTAATCCCTTACAATTTCTTGAGGGAAATTTCTACTTCTTTTAAATCTTGAGATAACCTCTCTTTGACTACTGCAAACTTGGATACTTCTTGACAAGTGTTTATTTTATTCTGAAACCTTTTGGTGTACTCGTTTTGTCTCCATGGCTCCTTCCTGTTGAGATTCTTGTTCTCTGTTGATTTCTAAATCCTTTTCAGTCCTTCTGGTGCTCGACCATGCACCTTTACTTGTTCTTCTGTTGTGTGATGTTTCCTTTAACGTCTCCACTGTCTAAAGGTTTATATGAAAGCTTATTACCATCCTTTCAAGTGTCCTGTGAAGTCATTGTAGACCACTGTATCTTGCAGAATTTCACTCCCTCAAAAGAACTTCATTTGCAAGGTGTTCTTTTTGTTTTTCTTCTAGTGGCTACCTTTTGTATTATGATACAATGTCTCATTCTTCAGTTTGGAACCACCTTCAATTTTTCCCTAATATGGAATCATTTTGTTCTGCTTGTAACCCAAGAAACCTTTCTTATTTCAAGAGCAATTGTACCCTTCCTTGGCTTATCTAGTTGACATACCACCTTGGTACTCAACTTGTCACTTTTCAACTTCATTCATTTTCCAAGCTTACCCTAATTGGCATGAGGATTGGATGAGACCGTCAGAGAGAAAGGATGGCAGATGCATGTTCTCCACCCCTAAGAAGTCTCAGAAGTCCTTCAGCTGGGATCCTTGTAGTTCTTCAGCAAGCTTGTGGTACTATAAGGGTAGTTGAGATCGAAGGAAGACAAGTACGCCAGGAAGATGTGAGTCAGTTGGGAAGGTCAAGCACTCAGGACATAGGTCAGCAGGAACAAGCAAAGAATGGTAAACCGATGATTGCAAGATTCGAGACGAGTTGATGAGTTCATGATGAAACAAGGCAAAGATCCGGTTGTCTCCAAGCATTACAAGTCGGTGGCCGGAGCCAAACCAGCCAATGGTCGCAAGTTAGATGAAGATGACAACCTTTGGAATCGGAATCAGCTTTGGGTACCGATTGCGGAAGATTGGGAAGGACAAAGAAGAATGAGAACCCGGGATGGCAATTACAATTCATCTCAGAGCGACTAAGATGTACAAGAGTTGGAACAGTACTGCTGGAAATCTTTCATGAAGATAGAGATAGAAGAACACGAGTTTCTAGGATGAAGTGGAGCGACAACGAGAATACAAGACCGATTTGATACAGCAAGTCAACGAAAGATTGAAGTAGATCGTCGCCACCTCGAGATAGCTCAAGACAGGTGGAAGGGTTGGAAGATGGAAGAAGAAGAAGACTGTACGAGTTAGGAGACGAAACGCTTCGCAAAGTCCAGAGTTCAAGCACCTCCCGGTTACATTCGAGTTTCGAGGATGAAACTCCTCCTAAGGGGGGAGGAATGTAACATCCCGACTTTTCGTAAAAGGGTAAAATAGTCATTGGGCGTATTTACTATGACCTAATTGTTATTTATCCTATTTATTTGAATAAAAGGGATTTAATTAAAAGGTTTTAGCTATTAATTATAAAGGATTTAATTATTGGCTATAAAAAGAGATAATCCCAATTATTCCCTCATTATTTCACACGCATATTCGAAGAAAAAAAGAAGAGGAACGGCGCACGAGAAGAACAAAACAACGCGGAGATGCCAGAGAAAGACAGAACGAAAACTTCAACCGTGTGATCAATCCGTTCATCTGATCAAGATGCCGCAAGAGAGAAAAGTGATCAGCGCGAGGAATCGCAATTTTGGAAAATAAAATATCCTTAATCCGTAAGTTTTCAGTTTAGCCCTAGTTTTGGTATTCGTAGAATCCGATTCTTGGAAAATTCGTATCTTTTAATCCGTAGCTCTGTTTCGCAGCCATGAGTAGTCGAAACGATCGTCTTGGAACGTAGATTGTTCTAAAAATAGTTTCGCAGCAGTTACTCTAGGTAATCTACAGTTTATGGTACTTTTTCAGTTTCGTTTTTTTGAAAGGAAAAATAGGGTTTTAGGGTTTTTGTTGATTTAATAGGTTTTGGGGGTTGAGGATCAACAATTGTTGCAGTTGCTTGGTGTTTTGCTGTTGGTTTTGCAGGCCTTTAAGGTAAGAGGCTCTTCCTATGATCTCAATTATGATTCGTAAAGTTTAGATCATGTTTTTAAGATGCGTAGGTGCTAGAAAGTTGTGTTTCTCGTTGATCAAAGGATCATAGATGTTATGGTATGTTTAGATATGTTTCTCTGAGTTTTACTGTGCTTAATTTTCTATTATTTGGGTTAGAAACGGTTCAGAAATCGTAAGTTGATGATTTTAGGGTTCTAGCCGATACCCAGGTCAGACGGGCGTCTGCCCTCGTTGTAGCTCAAACGGGCGTCTTGGCTTTCTGGACGGGCGTTTGAGGTGTGGTTTTTGATTCAGGATGTAGCGTTTTTAGACAGACGGGCGTCTGTAGGATAGTGGACGGGCGTCCGAGTTTAAACGGGCGTTTAGGTTGTTAGACGGGCGTCCATAGAGTTTAAACGGGCGTTTGGATCAGTTTACTTTGTTTTTCATTGTTTTGTCGTGTCAGCTTGATTTCAGGCTTTATAATATTGTTTTTACTGCTTAACCTTATGTGACAAAGCCTTGAATTAGCTTTTGGTGCGTTTAGTTCCGGCACCACATGGATTCCCTAAAAAGATGAAGTATGGGACCATCGAAAGCTTTGGATTTGCCTTGTGCTTCGATGAACTAGGGTTTATCGATGTCCGTGTAATTGCTAGGCCTTGTCCGTGTCTAGTGGTCTAAGTATGAGAGTAGGAGATGTGAGGGAGCTTATTTGAAAACACTTAGGTGGCTAGTTAAACATCTAATCAAACGTATGTGTTAGATTAAAAGCTTAAACATCATGCAATGCTTGGTAAGGCATAGTACAATATCGCGATGTGTTCTCTGACTAGACAAAGTAGACTGTGCCCACGCCGGTCAATCGATTGGCCAGATAAAGCGTCTGGTGCACTCTGCCGGTCATCACACTATCGGGTCTCAGATATTCCCGGGGCTACTAGAGCGTGTCTCTAAGTAGGTTGCACCCAGTTGTCCTAGTACATCCCATTACTAGGCGTAGTGCCCTTGTTATTCATGATGTAACAAAGATAAGCTAAGTTAGAAACAGTTAGTCATGACATGTCGATGGGCATGAAGTGAACCCTAGATTGAGTAGGTCACACATAAATAACTAAACGATTAAATATCTTTTCTTTATAAATTATAATTGTTGTTATAGCTTCTCACTTTTACTGAGTACTTTGTACTTACCTCCTTTGCATTTTCTTTTGTATGCATTGTGGGGTGAGAAGACGAACATGTTGATCAGGTGTAGATGACGGCTTTTGAAGACTTGAAGTCTCGGTGAAGCTTTTAGTTGTTTTCTTGTAAAGGTTGTACTAGACTAGTTTTATTTCTCTTCTTAGACTTGTTGTACTTCCTCTTTTAAGACATCGTATGGTATAAGTCTTTGGGGTTTTTCATCGTTGTGTTTTTAACTATCCATCTTTAGTATGGTTACATTCTATTCTTAGTAGCATTTATGTTTTACCCGAGTCTTTTTAGCTTCCGTTTGCTTTTATTTTGATACGACGACGTAGAGGCTTGCGTATAATATTAGATTTATTTAATGCTATACGCGCCGAACGTTTCTCTTCCGGATAAGGGCTCGGTATCCGGGAGCGGGGCGTTACAACAAGAGTGAAAATTTGGCTCAAGTGTTCTTAGAGGCCTTTTATCAAACACCTAGCTAAAAAAGTAGTTAGAGGTAGTTATTGAGTAATAACCGACTAGATTGTAACGAATAACACAATGTATACCTATAAATATTCTATGAGTGTACACAAGAAAAGATCATTAGAAAAATAAGGAAATGCAACGATACTCTGCTGCAATTTTTTAGTTTCCTCATCATTTTGTTCTTCCTCCATCAGTAACAGACCCTGAAAGTTTTTCAATGGAGTCACCGGACCGTAAAACTATATTTTTGATTTAAAAATTTGTTACAGTGGGGTCACCGGAGCCTAAACTACATTTTTACCAACAAAATGACACTTTTTAACACCAAAACTACATCGTTTTAATACTAAAAAAATCCCCGGATCTCAATGGGTCACGTGACCCCACCCTGATACACATGCATCCGCCCCTGTCCTCCATTAATGGAGAGTTCATCATGTCTTTCTGAGTTTGTTTCTGTTTTCTTGTTATATTTTCAATAAATTCTACAAACGCAGTTCTAACTTGCTCCATTGTTGTAGAAAGTTCGGATTTGGTAGAGATTCGGCGAGATAGTTGGCCAACTGATCGTGAGCATGGACATGGGAAATTCCAATAATGGCTTTTGGAACTTGGTCTCGAATATAATGATAATTAATGTTAGATATTTTTTCATAAATAAATATTTCAATTGTCGTTTGTTTACGGTATTTCATCTCTATTAAAGCTAAACAGATTCATGCATCAGTTCATGAACGAAATCATGCATCTGTTCAGATTCATGAACCTGCGAAGAGATACACCTCATGAATCCATGAGTTGCAGTGTTTGGCCGAACTGAGATGTCTCTTACCGTTTCGTGTAGGAGTATCACACTTCGTCCATGGGGTACCTTCGGCCTATAAAAGAAATCATTCTAAGTCTTACAGCATCATCAGAATAAAGTTTCGAGTGTCCTCAGGTTTGATTCAATGGATATTTATTTATAAGGACTAGTTTGAACACTTAATAGGCATTTAGGATACACTAAAATCTTATTTGTTTATAAGGACATATTTTTTCCAACCTTCCCAAATTACCCCCTTCTTATTGCGAAAATCATTTATCAATACCCAATCATTTCTCTGGGAATCCTTGGAGAAAACCCATTACTGGAGATCGATCTATGAGATCCGCCGGAATTCATCATCACCGCAGCAGCTGCTCCCAACGCATGAACCGGTAGCGGATTGTGGTGGTGGTGGTCAAAGTTATCTTCCCCAAAAAGTCCGCTTCCATTTCGTTTCTGTTCCCATTTTTCAGTTTTTACTAGCTAATCAACAAGGAAATGAAGGACTTTGAAAGCCTTTATTTAGTTAGACAACAATTGAATTGTTCCTGATTTGAATTGTTGGTTTCTTTTGAACCCCTGAAAGGGATTTTTTTTATTTTATTTTTATAACTTATAAGGTATTCATTTTGATTCAGTTTGAAAGAAGAAGCCATAGCAAGAAGCTTTAATCGATACCGTAGTGCTTCGTGTAAAACCGGTTCTTCCAGGAAAGAATCTACAGAAAGCAATGAAGCACGAAAACGGGGCTCTGTTTATCAAAGCTCGAAAGAAGTAAGGTTGATGCAGAAAACATATTCCACACAAGAGAGGAAGAAAATCGAACTCTCGAGTAATATACGAGCCGAGAGACGAGACTCGGTTATGTCCTTAAGGTTAGATTTAATCACAGCAACAACTAGCAAGTCACACATCGAATTGAACCCGGTTTCTAATAGGATCAAACAGATTTGTGTTGATTAGATATTATGGGTGGAGATAAGAGACGAGACTCGATTATGTCCTTAAGGTCGGATTCAAGCACAGCAACAATTAGCAAGTCACACGTCGAATTGAACCCTATTTCCAATATGATCAAACAGTGTTCAGGCCATTGCTGACATTTACTTCAGATTCGCTAATTTGTGGTAAAATGATAGTGCTTGTTCAATTTTATTTTCAGCTTTTGGGATAAAACAGTAAATGACCCAGAAACAGAGGTTTTTTTTTTTAGTAAAATACAAGATTATTAGTAAGGATTACATTTGAAGATTCACCTAGTGGATGACTGATGTTGTTGGTGTTTTATTGTGGATAAAAGAGCTGGTTTTGCTGCTGAAATGGAGCTTCTTTGCTGTGGCCAGGATTACATGCTTTTGGATGTTTTGACATTTGTTGATGCTTAAGACTAGCTTTTGTTTACGTTGCTGTGAGTTTATTATTGCTTTGATTAGCTATGGAGTTGCATCTCCAAATATTAGTTTTTGGATTAGTCTCTCTTTGGTTTTTTTCAAATGTACGAAGACTCACCCTCTTTCTTAGCACCCGGTTTTTTGCCATCTAAGATTGCATTGTCTTGTCATTAGAGAATTGATGCAGTGACATTGATGTCATTGCATATACATTTGATACACAAATTTGGTAACTTTGTAAAATAAGTGTAGTGTCATTCACATTAGAGGTGTAATCGAGCCGAGTCGAGTCGAGTCGATACTCCCTAGGGCTCAAGCTCGACTCGACTATAAAAGTTTGGGCTCGATCGAGCCATCAAAAGGCAAAATCAAACTCGACTCGCTAAATGCTCGATATAGCTCGACTCGGCTCGTAAGCTCGATTATTTTCTTAGGATTCATTTAATTTTTAATAAAATATAACAAGATCGAGCTCAACTCGTCTAATTCTCGACTCAAATAATACTTATGAATTATAAAAAAGAATATTTTTATAATAAATATAATTATTTAATGAAGCTCGATTAGCTCGCGATGTACTCGATTACTATATTTTAAAACTCGAGATCGACTCGGGTAATTATATCAAATATATATAACCGTTTGAAGTCGATATTATGAAAAAAGAAATCAATTTTCTGAAATTAAGTCAAAAAAATATCAAATGTCATCGCGGTGGTCACTGCATCGTGGGTGGTCACTGCATCGCAGTGTCTCGGCATCGGGGGTGGCCACTGCATCGCGGTGGTCAATGGATCGGGGGTGGTCAAGGCATCGCGGTGGCCAATGCATCGCGATGGTCACTACATGTCAGCAACGGAGGTGGTCACTGCATCGGGATGGTCAATACATCGCAGTGGTCAATGAATCGAAGTGGTCAATGAATTGGGGTGGTCACTGCATCGCGGTGGTGAAAGCATTGCGAATGCCACTGCGTCGCGGTGTCAATGCATCGGGGGTGGTCAATGCATCGCGTTGGTCAATGCATCACGGTGTCACTGCATCGCGGTTGTGAGTGCATCGCGGTTTAACTTCATCGAGGTGTCTCTGCACGTGGTGTCTGCACGTGGTGTCTCTGCATCGCGGTGTCTCTGCATCAGGGGTGGTCACTGCATCGGGGGTGGTCACTGCATCGCGGTGTCTCTACATCGCGGTGTCACTTCATCGTCGTGTCTCTGCATCACGGTGTCACTTCATCGCGGTGTCTCTGCATTGCGGTGTCACTTCTTCGTCGTGTCTCTACATCACGGTGTCACTTCATCGCGGTGTCTCTGCATCGTGGGTGGTCACTGCATTGCGGTGTCTCTGCATTGCGATGGTCACTGCAATGTGGTGTCTCTGCATCGTGGTGTCTTTACAATGCGGTGTCACTTCATCGAGGTGTCTCTGCATCGTGGTGTCTCTGCATCGGGGGTGGTCACTGCATCGCAGTGTCACTTCATCGTCGTGTCTCTGCATCGCGGTTTCTTTGCATCGCGGTGTCACTTTATCGCGGTGTCTATGCATCGCGGTGTCAATGCATCAAGGATGGTCACTGCATTACGGTGGTCAATACATCGCAATGGTCACTGCATCGCGGTGTCACTTCATCGCGATGTCTCTACATCGCGGTGTCTTTACATCGTCAAATGTCATCACATCGTGATGTCTCTGCAATACGGTGTCACTTCAACGCGGTGTCTCTGCAATGCGGTGTCACTTTATCACAATGTTTCTGCATCGCGGTGTCTCTTAATCGTGATGTCTCTGCATCACGGTGTCTCTGCATCGTCAAATGTCATAACATCGTAATTTCTCTGCATCGCGGTGTCTCTGCATTACGGTGTCACTTCATCGCGGTTTCTCTGTATCGCGGTGTATCTGCATCAGGGGTGGTCACTGCATCGTCATGTCTCTGCATCACGGTGTCAATTCATCGCGGTGTCTCTACATCACGATGTCACTTCATCGCGGTGTCTCAGCATCGTCAAATGTCATAACATCGCGGTGTCTCTGCACGCGGTGTCTCTGCAATGCGGTGTCACTTCATCGATGTGTCTGTGCATCGCGGTGTCTCTGCCTCGCGGTGTCACTTCATCACGATGTCTCTGTATCGGGGGTGGTCACTGCTTTGCGGTTCTCTGGATCGTCGTCTCTCTGCATCACGGTGTCACTTCATCGCGGTGTCACTGCATCGCGATGTCTCTGCATCGCGGAGTCACTGCATCGTGGTGTCTCTGCATCGCGGTTGTCAGTGCATCTTGGTGGTCACTGCATCGCGGTGTTACTTCATCGCGGTGTCTCTGCATTGCGGTGTCTCTGCATCGCGGTTGTCAATGCATCGCGGTGGTCAATCCATCGGAGTGGTCACTGATCACTGCATCGCGGTGGTCAATGCATCGCGGTGTCATTGCATCGTGGTTGTTAGAGCGTTGCGGTGTCACTTCATCGCGGTGTCTTGGCGTCGCGGTGTCTCTGTATTGAGGTGGTCACTTCATCGCGGTGGTCAATGCATCGTGGTTGTCATTGAATCGCGGTGGTCACTGCATCGTGGTGTCTCTGTATGTTGATGCTAGGTTAGACATGAAGAATGGCAAGTTTAGAGAACAACCTGATGCACTCCGTAATGATGCAAATGATGCTTTGTGTAGCTCCTTACCTCCTGCATGACTTTTATGAATTTTTTCATGAATATTTCTTTTGTATTATGCAGTTTTTTCCCAATGTTGTTAGCGTATTGTTATTGTTTTGTTGAATGTTGGTGGTTTTTTGAATCATTTTTTGGCTTCATGTACCTTGGGATTGACATAGGCATTTTAGAGAATAGGTCGAGGGCGTTGCGCCCCCGATGACATAGGCATTTCATCTCGGTGTCACTTTATCGCGGTGTCTCTGCAATACGGTGTCATTTCATCGCGGTGGTCAATGCATTGCAGTGCCTTTACATCGAGGTGGTCAATGCGGTGTCTCTGCATCACGGTGTCACTTCATCGCGATGTCTCTGCATCGCGGTGTCTTTGCATTGTCAACTGTCATAATATCACGATGTCTCTGCATCGCGGTGTCTCTGCAATGCGGTGTCACTTGATCGTGGTATCTTTGTATCGCGGTGTCATTTCATTGCGGTGTCTCTGCATCGAGGTGGTCGTTGCGTCAGGGTGGTCAATTAATCGCGGTGGTCAATACAATGGTCACCGGAAAAAAAAAATGTCTTAGCGTCACTGTCTTAGCGTCCAGCAAAAAAAATAAAAATTAAATAAAACATGTTTAAGCATAAGGAAGGGAAAAAAAGGCATCCAGGAAAAAAAAAAAAAAAAAAAAGAAAAACCAAACAAACACCATTAGCATCGTGAATAACAAACAAAACAAAACAAAATAGCTTCTTCATTCAGCGCGTCTTTTTTTTTTTATTAATCGAGGATTGATTGGTCTATCTACTAATTTTGTGTCCTTATAATCAAATAAGTTTTTTTAGTGTCCTATTTGTCTAATTAAGTCCAATATGTGTCCTTTTTAACCATTGCCCCTTGATTCAAACAAGTCACTGTTTGAATCAAACACCTCTATTGTATCCTGAGAGAGATTTTTGTTTGATCCCTAAGTGACAATTGCGTGGGACGAAACATCTCTTTAAGACAACGCTTTTGTGTGCCTTGAGTTTCTTCATATTCTGTCAAATTCCTAAGTATCAATTTTTTCCAACAATTAATAGCCATGTGCTTCACGCGAGAGTGGATCGAAGACCGGATTGACACAAAATTGGGTTGTGACAAGATTATCTTGATGGATCACTGGGGTTGTGGAATTAAGGAATCCAAGATCTCGATGCAGATTAGTGATCCAATTTAATTCAGATGTCGCAGCAGCATCTGAACGATATTTAGCTTCTATGGACGAGCGAGCGATAGTAGTTTGTTTCTATGAGCTCGAAGAAATTGCATCTCGGACTTTGTGGGCTAGCCGGCAGTCCGGGCAAGAATCCGGTCGTTCTTCTCTGGTAATTCTGGTTATCTAGGATTAATTTGTCGTGTCTAAAATCTGGCCATTTTATGCATGCCATATTATTTTGAAGGTAACCGCCGTTGAAGAATTATTTAGGATGTGGATGACTAGATCGCCATGTAGAATCGTCATTTGGGATGCACTGTCTCATGTGAGGTTGTCCATACTTGTATGGGCATCTTATAGAGTTAGATAACACACGTTTAGTTAGTTGAGTTTAGTCATGTCCGGATAAACCTTTGAATTGAACGCCGGGTTCCAATGTCCTATCCCGTAATTAGTAACTAAATTAAGGGATCACACCATTAATTGATTATAATTAAGGTTTACATACATGAATCATATGAATCTAGTTGCGTAATAGACTGGGAGATTAATCGATGCATGGTTTGGGTAGCTTTTAATTGAACTGGTAATCCGAATACTTGAATTTATATTTTCGTTTCCTTGGTAGTTTAGTTAAACCTCTTTTCACGTTCATATTGGCCCTTGACCACCTTTGTATCGTTAATTCTAGTTTGTTAGTTTCGTTTTCCCTTGTTGGTCATCAGTCTCTCCGGGATCGACCTTGACTCGCCCCACTATACTGTCATTGGCCTAGTCCTCTTGCTAATATCAGTGTCTTACTCGCAGTCACTCGTCCATCTTTCAAATTTCATCCTCACAACACAAACAAATTTGGTGATAAGGTATGTAGTCTCATTAATCCGATTACAAGGCTATGGAAAACTAATTTGATTCGTTCATCTTTTAATGGTTTTAAGCGGAGAAATTTTTATCCAGACCTTTGTCACCCAGAAATGTTGAGGATAAAATAATACGGCACTTTTAGAATAGTTGGATATACAATGTGTGTTCGATCTGGGAACCGCGTGGCTCGCCAAATTGAGTTAAGTGAAAGCAATGGAAATATTCTACGTTCTTTAGTTCTACCCTTCGGGAATCAGGTGATGAGAGGACCAAGGCTAGATGATCATGTCATTCTCTATACACCTGAAAAACCGTACTCCATATGGGGAGGGAGCGTTGTTGTATGTGTTGGAGATATAAGCCAAAGCCATGTAATGAAGGCTTAGAATATGTGTTGAAACAATCAACTTTAGCGCAAATTTCGGATATGCTCCGGTGTGATTCACCGGGAGCTTATTACTTCTAAAAATACTACTCACGGAGTAGATGATGTTTAGCTTTGGAATCACTCGATTCGGATATCGTGTGAATTATAAATTAATGCGTAAAGTTGGTGTACAAATGTGTGGGAGAGGAGTTGAAGGTGTGATCAACTCAACCCTCCCAAATTGGAATAATAGGAGACTTGAGCTCCATATTTAAGAGTTTGTGTAACTCTTATGGATGTGCCCCAAGGGGCAAAGCATTTTTGTGCAGGAGGAAGGGCTTAGATAATTCCACAAGTGCGCGCGTTGCTGCCGTCCGGCTCAGTTTGGATGTTGCTATTAATTTTTTAGACAAAATTTCTTTATGAAATTAACCAAAATATTTTATTATTGGCATGTGATTGTGTCATCCGACCAATTAGAATTCAAGAATTCGTGTGATTCAGTCATCCGGCCAATCAAAAGCAAGTACGAGGTCGGCCATCAAGATTGAACACGCCAGAATGCTTTTCTTGAGGGAAAAGTCGGCCGACTGTTTCATATGGCCAATCAGATTCGATTGGCTCATCATCTCCACTATATAAAGAACTCCATGGATGAAGGTTTAAGCATCAATTTTTCTCTTGTCTTTTCCACTACATATAGTTTATCATATAGATCTAGTTCTTGAGTCGAAGAGAAGTCGGAGCACTTTGTAAGTTTGTCAGAGCTCGGATTTTTTAAATGCCTCTAAATCCGAAACTTAAGCCGTTGTATCTTGGGAGGCAGTTGCTGCTACCGTGAGAACCATGCCGAGGCAATCTGTCGTAAGGAAAGAGTAACTTACTCGCCTCGGTTTGATCTCTAGTCTTTTATTTTATGCATTGTAATTTTATTTTTTCCATTGTTTCGAGTCAGATATGTACTGCAATAGATTTATTTTGTTAGATCTATTTATTAAAACAAATTTAATTTTTGAGTTCATTATTTTCTGGTTTTATTTTTCCGTAGTTACTTCTGTTATTTACGGATCTGTTTCGTAAATCACGTCACGCACGATACACATTTCTCAACAGTATGCGATAGTGTCAGAGATCTTTTACATGCTTGTTGCACTTATACTTACGCCGCCTACACTAGACAAAGAGTACGAGATATAAAACCCGACTACATTAAACGAAGAACACAAGATATAAAAGGGCAAATATACCTAATGAGTCAGATATGTTCTTATGTAAGATTGTATAGTTATTACATATACATCATGAACGTTGAATAATTGTGATAATTTATATCCGACTCACGTTCTAGAGCTAGCAACAGTAGTTTTTGACATGAAGATTTGAAGGCATTTCATGTATATCACATTAGCCTAGGGGAATGTGGCAGTTTTGACATGGAAAAGGCAAATTAATCATCAAATTCGAGCACCCGTACACCTCGATATTTTATTATGTAATATAAAAAATAGGTTCTTAAGTAATTATGTAACGTAAAATAAGAGTTATCAAGTTATTACGTAACATTAAATTATTGTTTATGGCTTGGGTGTGTAAGATTCACTAAATACGTAAAATTAAAGAAGGATTTTCAAGTGATTACGTAGAATAATATTAGGATTTTCATGTTATCATGTATCATAAAATAAGTTATTAAATAACATAAAATAAGAGTTTTCAAATAATTACGTACGTAACATAATTAAAACAAAAGTTTTCAAGTTATTATAAAAAAAATAAGGCTTTCAAGTTATTAAGTAACATTGAATTGGAGATCTATCTAGCTATGTTACATAAAACAATGCTTTTCAAGTAATTAATTATGTAACATAGATAGTTCTAAAAAAATTATGTAACATAACATTATAGTTTTTATGTTATTGTGTAACATAATTAAATAAGATTTTTCATTTGATTATATAATATAAAATAAAGTTTTAGAGGATCAAGAAACTCTTAATGTATACCTAGCGAGACAAAAATAAAATCAAACGTGATATAATTAAAATTGTTATTGTCCGAAACAAATTATACATGGTAGGAGTATAAAAATAGAGTTTTAGGTAACGAGAGTGCAATGCACCATCGGATCAATATGACAGTGTCATGCATGCATAAAAAGAAATCATGCATTATTGTCTTAAAATAAATATGACACTGTCTAATTTATCCGACGTAATATTGAGTTTTTACTTTTAGCACACACTAAGATTTATACTCCAAACCATGAAAATCACGCGGAAAAAGCACCACCACCAAGACAGCTTTGATCACCCGAAATGAGGCGGGGGCCACATTGCTCCACCGCCGTCGGTGACATAAGAGAGGCAAGACAAGGGCACCAAGCACAACCCTTTGCTTCTAAGATCTTGTTTTTGTTCTTCACTTTTGTTATCTACATAACCCTGTCAATGTATTATTAATTGCTCAAGTTAATTAGTGTGGAATGATGAGTATGTAAAGGAAAATGTTACAAAAGTTTACAAAATATATATAAAGTAAAGGTTATTTTTGTGAAAAGTAAACTTGTTATATAATTATTTATGTACCAAATTATTTAATTACCCCATGTTGAGCTGCTTTATTGTTCTTATGGCGTGACGACTTTAGGTATGGTACACTCAGTGTCTGCAAAAGAATAAAGCATATATATATATATAAGCTATATATGGAACATATGTATGTATAATTAATGTCAAAGGCATATAGTGGTTTTGTGTTTTTTATTTGATACATTTCATTAGTGGAAGCAAATTAATATAAAAGGCAATATTCTATCATGAATTGTCTAATTGTGAGGTAGGAATTAAAAATCATGGGGCACAAAACATTTAAATGCTACTAGCTAGAGCTATTTCTTGAGAACATAAAATTTTGGAATCTTAACATTCTTTCGGTCTTCAAGAAGGAAAATATGGGGCTCAAAAGCATGCATGCTGTCTTTTTGGCTTAAAGACACATATACACGGGCAATGTCCCATACCCTAGTGATTGCCACTAGAGCCTATCGGGGCTTTTAAGTGAGATGATCCGGATTCGATTCCTCCCCGTAGATTAAATAAAAAGCTTTCGTCCCGGTAGAAAAAAAAAAAAAAAAAAAAAAAGAAAGACACGTACGTATACACTTTATTTTATTGTTTTTACAAGAATAAAAGGATAATGAGTGATAAATCTGTAGATGTTTGATATAAATTTAGAATATAATACTACGGACACAACCATTGTATCACTAACAATTATGATGAATTTACATAATAATCAATTTAGACTCATCATAATTAATGATGCGAATGTTATACCTGTTTTAATTATAACTCTATGATTTATTGATATTTTAAAATGACTGTTAAATTATTTTAAGAAAGTGACATACTTTTATATTTTTATAAATACTGTCCTTTTTTGGAGGGATAAATACTGTCTTTAGCTTGAGTTAATCTATTTCTTTTTGTCATTCGTACTTTACCTACAAAAAGTAATTAAATTTAGACAAATACAACAGTAAATGTACTGTATTTTATTTTGATTAATTAGTTAGATTCAACAATTAAATCCGTATGCTCAAAAAAAAAAAAAAATTTAAATCCTTCAAAAGAAAGATTCAATAATT
Organism: Gentiana straminea; assembly: GCA_036785695.1. NCBI lineage: Eukaryota > Viridiplantae > Streptophyta > Magnoliopsida > Gentianales > Gentianaceae > Gentiana > Gentiana straminea. The sequence continues at coordinate 7,317,255 of JAVUPR010000167.1, read as the reverse complement.
AATGAACTCTTTTTTTTATATTTATATTAAGGAATTAAAGTTTTTTTTTTTCCTAATGAAGTTCGAACACTGGTCTCTATATATGCCAAGATATAGTTTAGATCATTGACGATGTTGGATCCCGTCTATGAATAAATCCGGGCCGATTACCTTTGTGATAACAACATTGATCCCTTAGAACCCTAATTCTTATTAAAAAGGACGTGTTTTTATATTTGCTTAGACGAAGCCCTCGAGTTATTTCTCTTGAGTTATCTACGTATCCAATAATTAAATTGGAATATCAAGTCATTCGTAATTCCTTAGGTTGTTTATATAGGGAACGTCCCATCCATTTCCTTGTCTTGCAATGAATTGTATTTATCACTAATAATATCGTTTATTATTTTCCCCTAATGATTAACGCGCATAAATCCCTATAATTTAGGAATTATTATGGACATGTTTCATGTCAATATCTCAGTCATTATAACTTAGGATTCTTTTCTTATTTGTGTTCAATTATCCCATGTGGGAAATAACAGCCGGGTAGATCTGAACGTCCTGCGTTCAGCCCCCAAGGCCACTATGGCCGAACTGGGCAATACCTCTTCGCCAGACATTGGCCGACCTGCGGTGGCTGGAGGAGGAATTCATGCCGATCTCCCACCTGGGGTAAGGGGTATGTCCTTAGGTATGTTTCCCGAGCTCCTGGCCCTTAATGCTATATGTTTAAGGACTAATCATTTATTACATGTCCTCCTGAAACGATACGTGACGTAATTCGGGTCGGCTATTATCAATTACCACTAAATCGATGCAATTTGTGAATTAATGAACTCTTTTTGATACTGTATACTACAGTAGTATTTTAAATTTAAGCAATGTAAACCGACAAGAAAGAAGAAGGAATATTCTTTGTAGTCAAAATTACCTCAACTTGATCCTGTAGGAATTTGATATACCCAATGGCCTCCATCAATACCGATGCTGTGTCTGTCTGTACATTACAAAGTACATTTCCCATTTAGATCGCAATAACAAGGAATTAATCAACTACCGTCTCCGTTCTAAAATATAAATCGGGTTTTTCATGCAATTTAAAAAAATTAGTTAAATTGATTATGTGTAATTAATTTTGATTAAAAAATGATATTTGACTGTTAATAATGTAAAGTAGTTAAAAATGAATAATAAATGAGGGGTAAAAGAAGAAAAATATAATAAATTCTTCTTTGGTTATCTAAATAGACTTACATTATGAGACAAAACAAAAAAAACTAAATGGACTTACATTTTGGGACAGATGTAGTACTATATGTATACATAATGTTCCGAAATAACTGAGGCATTTGTCAAAAAGATTCGTTCCAAAATAACCAAGGCATTTACATTTCCAGTACTACATTTATTGTGTTTTTCCTACCTGTACCATTATTTATTAAGGAGTGAGAGAATAAATATAACATTGTATTTATTATAGACTAAGAATTTTTTAATTATTTTGGCATACAAATTATTAATACATTAACTCATATATTTAATATGCAAATTTTTAACAACTGTGTCAGTTATTTCGAGACGGAGAGAGTATAACATAGTAAAAAAGTAGGGGCAAGAGACATGGAATTTGAGGCAATCTAGGTATGATGTTTTTATTCCCATTAAACAAAAGAGTTGTAAAGATGATGTAAATTAATCAAGTGAGATTCTTTTCTCTAAGTTTGAACCTTTTTGGACCCATATCCAGCAGGGAAAACAGGCTTTCAAGATGTCGAACTTTGTGATTATGGAGTGTAATTACATCTTTATATACAGTATATAATTCGAAAGCATCAAAAAGTATTTTAAGAATGAGATCTCTTTTCTCAAAAAAAAAAAAAAAAAAAAAAAAAAAAGCATCAAAAAGTATTTTAAGAATGAGATCTCTTTTCTCAAAAAAAAAAAAAAAAAAAAAAAAAAAAAAGAATCTTGATCTTCAAAGGTTCAAATATTCACCATCGGCCTCATGGGCGGCTCTATCTTAGGGGTTCGGGATGCGACCGATCCTCAAAAATAAAAATATTATATATAAATAGTAAAGAATATTTTTTTTATAAACACATATATGTGTGATTGACCCCTTTAATTTTATGTCTTGACCCTCTGTTTTTAGCTATTGCCTCATAATTACATGTGTATAATTGAATGTTCAGATATATGTGTGATAGGGAAATTTTTTTGACAAATTTCTGTTCCTCGTGTCAAAATTCCTGCAGCCGCCCCTGATTCGGCCTAATGGTTTACACTAGGTTATAACCTGATAAGAGACTAGGTTCGAGTCCTCTAGGACGAAAAAAAGATTGTTTATTAATCTTTCGTTTTCGTTAAAAAAAAGAAATCAAACTATTCTTTTTAACCATTCACTTAATTAGTATTAAATAAAGGCATTGTGGTAAAAAAAGACGACAAATGATGTTTTGAAATTGAATCTACATCGTATATATAAAAAAATATTCTTAACTACTGAATGAATCAATAAGCAACGAAGGAGTATAAAAAGGATAAACGAATGGTGAAATGTTTAATGTGGCACCATCGAGACCATTTATTTTCAAATTAGATTTAAATCGTATGTTTCAGATTATTTCACGAGTTAAATCACTCCATCTTGAATGACTGAAAAAAAATCACCCACGAAATAGATGTATTTTTCAATTCTTAAATGAAAAGTTGTACAGTACGTACTTATACATCGACACTTCTTAGATTATTTTTTACACATGTGAAACCCTAGTTTCAAAATGTTTCACTTTGATGTAAACTTTAAATAATTAAAGCTACCTTTTCACTTTTAAGTAAAACTTTAAGTAACTAAAGTTACCTTATTTCATTACTCCTTTAAACTATACTCCGTAATTCCAAAACCCTCTATTTAAGAGGCTAATGATGAAGAAATGATGACTTTTCTTGTTTTAGTGGTCCATATAATTGATATATAAACTATATATATATATACATATATATATATATATATATATATATATATATATATATATAGATAGATAGATAGAGAGAAAGAGTACTTACTTTGCCAAAAGGTGCTACTAACTGTTGAAGAGCTGCAATTCTATCTCCCAATTTCTCTTTTCTCACCTGGAACACCTTCCAAGTTTCACATGCAATAATTAAAAATAATAAACTGAATTGATATTTAAGGAACCTTTTTTTGGAATATATATATAGATAGATATATGCATAATTATAATTACCTTCAAGGGTGGACAAGCACGAGACTCTACTGATCTTGATCTCTTTTTTCCAACTTGGGTTTTACCTGTTTTTGCCTCTGAATTAATTACTTCATTCTTTTTTAATTCTGCAACTCTTTTGTTGAGGAATTCCAACTTCAGAATGCAAACATGAATAAATATCAGATATAATTAATTAAAAACATTTAAAGGAAATTTAAAAAAAAAAAGGGGGGGGGGGGGGAGAGAAAGAAATATGCTTTCTGCAATTATTGTAGAAAGAAGGAAAATAAAGTGCATGCGTAAAAAGCTTACACATATAATTCACTGAAAATAGAAACGTTTGTTCTACAAATATGGTCACAATAAAGTACTCTAGATTTCACTCTATAAAAATGTGTTAGTTTTTAAAATTTCCGAAATATATAAGCGTTCGGTGTTAAAATGAAAAATACGTTTATTAATAATATGTGATTTAATGTTATGACTTTTAAAAAGACATATCACTAAAAAATCTATATAAGCGATCTACGTTTATTAATAATATGTTTTAATGTTTAACTTTAACTTCTTACCTAGTATTAAATAAGGTAAAGTAGAAAAATTAACAATAAATGCTGCTTTTTAAAATCTTCTCCCTCACTTATTTCAAAACAAAACATTTCGATAACTGTCTCAGTTATTTTAAAACGGAAAGAATACAATTTATGCCACTGAGATAGGTAAGACTCATATAAATCAATAAGTTTTATATCATTATTAATGTTGTAATAATGATATACACTATATACAGAAATCATAATGCGACATTCAAAACTACGTACACAAAGAAATTGGTGTATTATGTTGGAGTTTGTACCGTCAATCTCGTTGTGATGGTATCATAAGTGTATTTAATCCATGTCTATACACCGTTTATGTAATATTTTTATAAAATAAGTATGTCACGCACAATGAAGTTTCCCAGAGTACTCGTACAATGCCTAGGGCACAACATTAACACATTATTTTTGAACAGTCAATAAAGTACTTTGATGTATTAAACGCTATAGCAAGAAGCCGAAATTTTCACTTCGGTTACGGATAACTCTATAAATTATCTTTAACCGAACCGAATAAAAAACCCCAACGGTTAACCGAAATTAAATAGAAAATTGTAATCGAAATGTCTATAATTAACTTGTATTATTAGTTTTCATAACCAAAATATAATAAGCATTTATGAAAAATTGCATATAACCGAACAGTTGTCCGAACAATTTTTTAACCGAATTAAAATTTTGAATAAAAAAAAAATCGTTTTTTAACCGAATATAATTGTTATTTTTATTTCTATTTTCGGTTAACCGAACCGAACCAAACCGTATATTTCGGTTCGGTTCAATTCGGTAACCTAAAATAAATGGTTCGATTTCGGCATCGAATTTCAATTAACCGAAAATTTCGGTTCAGTTTTGGTAAGGCCATTAACCGTACAGAACCGAACCGAACCGTGTACACCCCTAGCTACATACAACTGCATGACAAAAACCGTTGCTAAAACTCAAAGAAAGAGCCAGTACACAAACATTATAACAGAAGCACCAGAACCCCAACTTCCTATCCACCAAGACTACGTACGGTACCTCAAAGTACGCCAAAACTAATTACCAATTGTGACAATGTATATATATATAAACCATTGATTACGGTGAAATTGACTGACTAATATGTGTTTTAGTCGTTAATCAATGGGTAATGCTATTGTCATAACAAAGTAGTCATAAAAAATGGCAAAACGCACTCATTGATCATGTGTAATCTACTATTGATATAAATCACGTACGTTAATAAATTATGTAAAATTATCTTGTGACTATTTCATCGCGACAAATAACATTTTTTTTGAGTCAACAAATAACATTTTCATTAATGAATAGTCTACAACTTTGTGTAGTAGCAAGGATATTGAACTTTGGCATAATTATAAATTTCATTACATATCAATCAGAGTTCGAATCACCTCCCTTCCCAACAATATAATCTGCCTAATTAAGACAAAATATGGAAGATGTAAAACAAAAAGGATTATATAAGAAAAGATGTTAATTTATCAAAAAAGACAGAAAGTGAAAGTGAAAATGAATTTGAGAGTAAACTAACCTTTCCATCAATACTTAGGTTGCAGCCGCTACCGGATTCCAAAGTGTTTTCAAGTGATTGCTTCATGAAATCCATCCCAAAATTAGGCAGATTATTAATCTTTGAAAATTCAAAATCATCCTCTTGAATTAATGGCTGATGAAAACTACTACTGATCATCCCACCAAATCCTCCTCTACCAGCAGAATTGAACAGATCCAAACCTTGAAAATTCAATCCAAAACCACTACTTGAATAATTTAATATTCCCATAGATCCACCTGGCTGTGTATGTGGCTGCTGATTATTATTCAAGAATTCAGACACATTTATTGTGGGATATATCTGACTACAAGATTGTTGTCTTGATGATCCTGATGATGTAATAACTGATGAAGAATTGCTGGATTCTTCTAAACTAGCAGCAGATGACGATTGATTATTATTATTAATCCCATTATTATTATTTTCATTGAAATTAAATAATCTTCCATAAAGATTAGGATATAAAACTTCTTGTTTAATCTGCGAATTAAGCTGCAGCAGCAATTGATTATTATTTTGATCTTGATCATGATTCATGAAATGGCCAGCAGCAGCACATGTTGACTCCAACCCAAAGTCTTTAGTGGTACTACTCATGGCAGTAGGATTGAGTGAAGTGACTAGGTTTTCATTTTGTAATAACCTCGGATTCCTCAAATTCATGAGGGCTTCTTCATCTGATGCAATGCTGACGTCGTCATTCCTGAAAAAAGAAAAATTTAGTTGTCCCAGATATCTCGTTAAGAAAACCCGAAAATACTTGGACATAATTAAAGAGAAATTGAAGAGAGCACCGCAGGCAAAAATGTATCGTTTTTAACAGTAAATCGACATCGTTATACAAGTAATTAATTAAATCCACCATATATAGATATATATATATATCCATCCCAATGGATTCGTACACCCTACATGTAAATACCCTTGTCCACACACTATACAAACCATAGCTTCAAAGACATCCCGATTGGTCTGAACCCTGAACCCTGTTCAATCTCATCGGGATGTCATATGGTACTACAGGTCCGATAACTGTCCGTCCATCATAAACAGTTATCGAACCTGCAGAAAGGTTGGGTCGGTCGTCATAGTTAGAACCTATATATGAAAGTGCCCATCATAAGACACATTTATGAGATTTTAATTCCTTGATGTTCTTATGCTAGAAAAGAAAGGAAAAAAAGATAAATGAACCAATAAAATCTTTTGCATATTAATTACTTGTGGTGATTTTTTCTTGGTTGTCCTAAAGAACAACCCCACACTTTATCTTTTTTGTTAAGTGTCCCAGATTCCAAAACTTATAGTAAAAAAGCTAAGGGCCGGAGAGTGAAAATTGACAGAAACCTTAATTGAGTTTGTGAGACCACTTTTGTAAGAAGCCTCAACTCAATCAAAAAAAGATAGATTCCAATTCTAAGTGCTATATGAACAGATAATATATACAATTAGTGGGTGAGTAGTCAAAATCAAAATCATATCACATTTTAATTTTTAAAAAAAAAAGAGAGAGAGAGAGAGAGAGAGACTTACAAGAAACTATTTGATGTCCAAACATGAGGGTTTCCAGCTGCTGTATAATTGTAAGAGCCATCATTTAAAGCTGAAGAACATACCACCTTATGAGATTTGTAATGGATGTTTGATGAATCCATAATGAAAGTGATAAAGGGTATTTTTAATAACTTGAAAATCCCAAGTAAAAAAAAAAAATATTAAAAACAGAGAAAAATTAAAAAGCTCTTGGAATCCAAAATAAACATCTCAGGTGACAACCCACAAACCCTATTTTTTTTTTGCTTTTGTTATCAACTTTTCATTTTTACTCTTTCAAAATGTCTTCTCTTTCTAAAGCAAACACTAAAAAGAAAGAAAAAGTGATAGGAATCATTCATCTTCTCTATCCCTTTTCATCATATATATGGATATGTATCTCTCTCTCTCTCTCTTTTAAGCTTTTTAAGTAACTTTTTGAGCTTGAAAAAAATGAGAAAAGGAAATAGAAAAAAAGGATAAATATATGTGGTAGCTACTAGCTAGAGAGAGGGAACTTTAGAATACTGCAATAACAGGAAGATGATTATGGTTTGCAGACACCATGATTAAAGATGCTGCCTTAGACTCCAAGGCTTTCAAGAAAAAAAGGCTGGGAAAGGAAATGATGGCACTTTCTCATTACCACATGCTCATGAGTGCTTATATATATATATATATTTATATATAGGGGAAATGATATCCCGACAATACGTTTATACTGTAACGAGTGACACAATACAAGTTTATATCATACTATGATGTATGTTTTATTGATTATATTATATATAGACTCATCAAAATCAAAAGTGTATCGTTGTGACACTATATAAGATCTCACTTTATATATATATATATATATATGCACAGGATATATCAAGAAAGATAGGGCGTGGCTAGCTCTATGGTGTCTGGACTCCTTTGTAGTCTTTTCATCGTTGAATAACTGTGGCCCAATAAAAGAGTAATGTTATGCGTAGGAAAAATGAACACACAAATGAATAGTAAGACACATAATGACGTTGTATTTTAAGAAATGTTTTGTCTCACACAATTGTCATAAAGGGAAATTATTAAAAACCTTCAGCAAAATACGTACAACGGATGATGTTTGAATCCAACGATGACTCGTTTGATCAATCAAGAGATTCTTAGATATTATGAACCTGTTATGCTTTTCTGAATGAAATTCTTGTTTGTAGTAGGTGCTTCGTTTGAAATGATCGCAAACCGTTGCATAGACAACGGACACCACTCTCCGTATCCAGTAGAAATCTAGGTTCAAACCTATTTAAAAGGAGAAACTTCATCTTCAAAACCTAGGCTATGTGATGAGGAAAGTCTATTTCTTAATATGGTGAGTGAAACAATAGCAAATGTCCAATGTTGGACAACTTTAACAGTTCCGTCGGCTTTACGGAGATGTGTCCCTTTGTAAGTCAAATTTTGTTTCGTTGCAGCAACATTTATTTGACGGTAACTCAATTGCATACGATCGCTTATAAGATATGCAAATTATGAAAAAATATACAACAATACACTCGATTATGATGTTAAGACTCTAAAAACCAAAAGAATTGTGATGTATCTAATTGGAAAAATGGGAGTGAATTTTTTAGATATAAAGTTAAATAATAATGAATTTGGTAAATTGGGTTAACAGATTAAGTCACGTGATAATTAAGAAATTTCTTGAGACAAAATAACCTTATATAGTAGACATATTTATCCAACACATGCACATGTCGAGATATGAATCCAGAACTTCTTGGCCCTGGAACCTCAACTTTGTCAGGTATATCAATCAAGAAAGCAAAATGAAAGAGAATATGGGAAGAACTTGCATTCTCTCTTAGCAAAATGAATGAAGGCTTAAGTTTGTGTTACAAGATTAGAAAGACTTATTACGCTTGGTAAAAAAGAAAGAAGGAGGAAAAATCCTAACTAAAGCAAGACAGTCCACAACCACACGATTAATGTTCTCATTGGCCAAGGCAATCCCCAGACTGATACCAATTTAGAATATTGTTATGTAAAATGTTTATACTTAAAAGGTAACACCTAACAATAACCAAGAGAACATGCAAGAAAAACATTGAATGGAATCTAGATATAGTGATATACGTTGGATATGTATACATGACTTTATGTTTCATGTAACGATTTATAGACTTTATGTATAAATATATAGTATAAATAAATAAAAAGGTTGTTTTTTTTTTTTTTTGAAGGGAATAAAAAGGTTGTTAATAATTGTAACTTTGGTTTGGTGGTGACATTTCACATAGAGGAGGCTTGTTCATGAAAGGCACGACAAGGAAGAGACATCTACAACTTTAACTAGTCTATCTTCTGCACTTATCGAAAATGGGATTTGATTAGTAGTAGTATTTGAAATTAATTTAATTAATTCCTCTTTTTCTTCTTCCCATTCATTCATTCGTTCGTTCATCAGAATTCGTGAAATATTTTTATGAGGGTGCTTGTAATTAATATCCAAATTGAGAGATATATTTATCACGTCTTAAGCATAAAACATGATGTATATTGGTAATTTTGTTTAACCATTGTTACTGGAAACTCGAATTATGGGAGATGGTGTCACTGTGTCAGAGCCGATTATCAAACGAAACTAAATGTCACCCGCGAATAGACGGTGAGAGCCATGCATCTTTAGTAAGGTCTAGACGATGACGTCTTTGTTGGAGAAAATAGAGGAAAAATGATTTTATCGATTTTTTAATCATTTACAACAACTATTTTAAAAAGCGAGTTCGATAGACTTTTATTAAAGTTATCGAGACTTTATTAAAATCATTGAAAACTACGTGCTACGTAGTTGACAATAGGATTTTAAATCATTCAATTCGGAGTACGGGTGAATAAGATATTAACAATTTAAGTTATCGTGAGATATGAGAAGTAAAGTAGTGTAAAAATTTATCCCACATTGGAACATGAGTGTTCCAATGTCAAGTATTTATATGATGATAGTTGATGATTGGTATAAGCTCCTAGAAAAAGGAGAGAGTTCAGAATGGTTTTAGACAGACGAAGTTTTGCTAAAATTGCCTCACGCGCGCCGCCGCCCGCCCGTGCCCGTTGACCTTGGGCTTGGGCCTGAGGGCCTTGGGCCGGACTAGTATTATATTTTTGGACAAATTCAACGGAGTGGCAAACTGAATAAGACTGCATATTCAGCAAGCAATTCAGCCGAGTGGACTGAATATTCAGCAAGGCTGCTGAAGCAATTCAGCCGAGTGGACAGCATTCAACAGGCCTTCCATTACAATAATAAAATTAATTGCTGAGACTCTTCCATTATCTGAGCCTCTATATAAACAAATATTCACATCATGGAGAAACACACAGAATACAAACAACACAACACAAGTACAACAACAGAAATTCATATAGTTTGCATATAAAGTTGAAGAGTTTTCAAGAACACCATCAGAGTTCAAAGTGGTTCAGAAATTGAAGTAGCTCTTTCCTGAACAGGTAACTGAGTAATCCTGGTAGACAATTGCATAAACCGAGGTACAAGCCGGAGCAAATTTGCCTTAAGGATAGAGTTTCATCTCGCTTCAGTTGGAAATATCCTTTTGTCATTTTCGTTTTTCCAATTATAGTATTGTAATTTTCCTTTCATATTAATGAAAAGTGTTCTTATTATTTATGTTTATTTATTTATTTCGCATACGATACTACGGCTATAACAGTTTCTTCCTTAAAACTGTCTGGTAATTGTGAAAAATGGGAGAAATGCCACCATTAAGACATATTAAACTTCGTAACTTTATTTAAACATTTTAGACCAGACGAATACAATGATCCTAAAATAGCTATTTACTAGATCTCAAGTAAATAGTGGTGTTTTTTGATGAATGAATACTTTTTGTCTGATAAAACGCCTTATATCCGATACATATCGATCCAACACAAATAGGTACTGGTTGTTTACGTTACAGACCTAGCAGCGAATTTGTAATTTACAAAATTTAGACACATGCATGATTTGTATATGAGCGCGTACCAAGACACTATCAAATATAAAGAGAATAAGTCATTATATGTTTAATATCTGTACTCAATATTCGTATCTTATACATGAGGAATGATAGATGCACAATCAATTTAATAGAACGGGTATAACTTAGACACCGCTTCGTCCAAGTTATGGGGCTGCTAGGCATTGTGCTTTCTATTTTACTCTCCTGACTATCAAAAAGATAATAATACCTCATTTTATTTAAATCTTTCCCTAAATAAATAAAAAGTGATACTTCTCAAAATATGAAATCGTAATAGGTTTTTATTTTATTTTATTTACTCTTTCCATAGTACACAATAACTATCATATATTACATGCATAATAGCCGTGTAATCCAAACAGCAATTAAATCCAATTTTCCCATTCAGAAATCTTAAAAATAATAATAAATTTATTGATACCAATTACCAAATGACTATAAAAAATTTCACCACGCCTTAAAACATCCTTAAACAATATGGCAAGACAACAAGGACAATTTGTTGGATAACAATGATGACGTCCTACTGACCTTATTGTGACATCATCATTTATTGTTTTCTCCGAGGGTTTCGTTTTTCCTAAATGAAGATGGCCTATTGGGCCATTTTAGCTCCCGGCCCATGTAATGGCTATCTTGGCAATATTATAAGTTTCTTTAACCCAACCCAACTCAACTCAAAAATGTATTTTACTAGAAAGCCCATGAATTCAGTCCGGACTAGAGCTGTCAAACGAATATAGCGGTTTTTTGAAGAAAAAAAAAATTGTATTCGGTTTGTTATTGTTGGTAATTGTTTGTTTGTGTAATTTAACGAACCAAATCAAAATGGATCATACACGCACATTTTCTATTCAAACGAATATAAGCTTGACTCGCGAACTCTCAAATATGTTTGTAGACTGCATATTGATAAATGATAAGTATGTATTCTTCTGAAAGACTCTTAAGAGTAATTCTCTAGAACATTTATAGAATTATTTAATATATTTTTTGGTAGTATTTGCATGAAACATTGTTTTATAATTTGTTATAGTATACATTAATGTTGTATTTTTCATACCTTAACGAACCAAACTCGAGAAGGAAGTTAAAAATACGCTTAACGAGTCAAACTTAAACTCAAACTCAAATTGTTTGTCTTTTATTTGAGTTGAGTATGAATGTGATACTTTGTTTGTTTAGTAACCAACAATCAAGAACATTCTCACGGACTATTCAAACAGTGGATATTCGACTCAGCTCGGTTTGTAAGTTCGACCAAAATAAAGGACATTCTCAAAGCATTATACTAATAAGATTCTCTTAGCGGACATTTTTCTTATTTTATATTTATTACGAATATCAAACAGTAAATTACTAGTAATTGTAAATTAGATATGTGATTTAACAAAAAGCTGTCACAGCTAGAATCATTTGGCCTTTTTATTAAATGATTAGGAACATAAAATCAGGTCATTAACAATTAAACAATTGGATCAAAAAAAGAAGAAACAATTAAAAATTAATGACAAGAGTAAAGGCAAGAGGAAAAGCTGAAAGTACCTTTTCCGGATAATTTTGTTTGTTTCTTCTGTACAATATGCAAAGGAAAAATACATCAAATATAACAAAATAATTGGAGCATGATTTAATAAACCAAGCAACCCACATGATTAAGATTCAATTAAGTAAAGAAAACATAATATAATTGAATAATTAGGCCCACTCTATATATCAAATCTAAAAAAAAGGTTTAATGGGAGAATGTGAGGTCAGGGCATGGGCAACTTTACCTTTTGCTTTTAGACCCCCTTCAAACATGCTTATTGATCCTACACCTTATGTTTATTATTTTGTATTAAAAAGGGACTGTCACATTGTGACTATATTTTATGTTTATTGTACACAACCTCCCACTACCTGCATATTTTCAGATATATATGTGTCAAAAAAGTAAGAGTAATATTGATGCTAAAATAAAATTAGTGTAGTAACCATGTGTGTCGGTGAGATCATTCATAATATGATAATTTTTTTTTACGGAAACGAAAGAATAACACACGCCCCAAGCGTAGTTCGAACCCTGAATTCCCCACTAGTAGTCGGAGCCAGGTTAGACCCTAGTGGATTACCACTAGGGTATGTACTTGAGTACTCATAATATGATAGTGAAATCTTTTTTTTGCAATAAGTCGTATCATGAGAGATCCTATTGTCATATTGGCTATTGTCATATCAGGTTATGACACTTGTTATGTCTGAGTGGTTGTGACAGTAAAATTACTTAAGAACTAATTAGAAACTTTGTGCTTAGTCTAATGAAATAGTAGCTAAAAAGGTATATGTCTATTGCTGGTTGTGAACTACTTTCATACCATTCGTTAACTTGGTTTGCAGGGACGTTGAGAATTTCTAGAAGGGTGTCCATTGAAACAAACTTTACTAAAATCAATAATATAAAATCATGTTAATATCACTTATTGTATCTGAGTGATTGTGGCTATTGTACTCCCCCACTAAAATAACACTATTTAACTAGAAACTTGTGAAAGATACATTTCTTTAATTATTGGTTTAGGGTTTTCTCTCCTTTCTTCTTCTCTTTAATTATTGGTTTAGGGTTTTCTCTCCTTTCTTATACCTAGTGACAATGAACTTGTTGAATAGATTAGGATTTTCCTTTGATTTAAGTGGCAAGGAAACCTTTGAAGATGTCATTCTAGATTTTGTATATAAACAATGAAGGATGTAGGATCTTAGATCTGAACAAGTTAGATCTACGCGCAGCGGATGGATCACGACTTATACATCACAATACATAATTAAAGGACTTAAACTACTACAAGGGGGTTAAGAAAATCATACCAATAGTAGGAAGAGAAACTTTGATCTTAGGATGAGAAGCCTTGATCTTCCAATGTGTTCTCCAAACGGTGGTTGGTGGACACCCTTCTTGATATGAGAACCTCCTTGATATGCTTCCAAGAAAAACTCCAAGCTTTTCTCCAACCGGGTGGAGCTAAGGATCGAACTCCTTAGCCTTTTTTCTCTATGAATTTCGTGGCTCTCACATCACCTAGGGCTAGGGGAGAACTCTCTTTTTATAGGCAAAATCCAAGAGAGAAAACCTATACCCAATCGGTTTAACAAAATAAAAGAGATAATTCTAATTATTATTATCCGATAAAAATAAGAGATAATTACAATCTTATAATAAGAAAATATAATTATCCTTATAGTTAAGAGATAAATAATAAATGATAAATAAATTATTTTCTTTTATTTATCCAATTAATTATTTAACAAATAAATAACTAATTACACAACATGTCATTATCCAAGAAAACTAATTTCTTAGAAAATCCAAGACATATTGGCGCCACACTAAATTCCACTGCGGGCCCACGTAAAATGTCTTTTCGTGTGTATTATATTATTTAGTCCAACTAAATAATATTCATGCATATCAATTAATTGGCCCAACCAATTAATTATTTACGAGGCCCAAATAAACAAGAATATTAGCCCGAATTACGAAGCGCATTGGGGACCATTGACCTATAACCAGTAGAAATTCTCCAATAATTAAATATATTATTCATCGAACGAAATATATATATTAAATTATTAATTCCGGGATTACGCCACCATAAACCCGAAACCGAACTCTACCAATTATAGATATATACTTACACTCAACCCATAGAGTAGATAAGTGTCCATTGATATAATCACTACATACGGATTAACCCTCCATAGATCGTCCATTCGAGTGGGAAGTCTCCGTGAACCCGACTCAGAATATCTTATCCTTATTTACCATTAACCCCCTAATGATCAATTAGTACACATATCTGACTAGTAGTTAATTAGTCAAATGCGAACTCCCGGGATCGATCACTTTCTTAGGGCTAACAAATAAGGGGACTGTCTCTCTACTTCCCGCGGGAAGGAATGAAATCCATGTACGTGAAAATCGAACTACTCACTCATCGGGAGATAGTGCCAATGAGAAGTGGCTTGGAACACATATTTAAGTGAACCGTAACTAACACATCAAACACTACCCCGAGACAAGCGACACCACCGTGATCACCTCGGGATTAAGGTTGATCCATATATGATCATCTAATGATTTAATAAGATTCCTCGATTACGGAATTATATCGAGAAATTCGGATTAAATCGGTCCATCTATATGAATGCCATCATATATAAATGCCCCACGTAGGTACCTCTACCGATAATCCGGATAAGACTATCACACCCTAAGGTGTTACGGGCGCATTATTGGTGTTTTAATCAAGAGACCCTAAACTCGATTAAGTTCACCACGGACTAACGATTTAAGTATATCACCACTAACTCAATCCTCACGTGCATGCCATACACCGAGTTAAGCGGTTACATACGATATACTTAGGGTTTGCAACAGTGTATTACTTACAAGCACAAAGCAAGTAATAAGGTGAGATAAATTCTGTCACCAAAAACAATTACACAAATTGTCTTTCGGGCACTACACCTAACAATCTCCCACTTGCACGAAATGACAAGTAATAATTGTTTTAGAGCACACCCATTCTCATCTTATTCACAACACTCTCCCACTTGCTCTAAAAGCAGATGAGATATATCCCTCAATGATGTACCCTCCAAGTTTCGACTTGGTACACTGAACAGTTAGGTTATCGGCTCGAGATGATCTTTAGGATCGAAACGTCGCCGGTCTATCTAATCAGGCGGTACTCTCTCTCAATATGCTTTTGACCTCTAGTGACTGAGAAGATCCTTTTAAGCTATCTATTCACTGTTTTCACAATGAAGTGATATCGGCTTATCAGACCTGGAATTACTCCCAGACCAAAAAGGAAATTCTAAGCACTATGAGTAAACACTGAGCCCGAGATCAACTTAATGATCATCCTTAATCTGACTACAAGTCAGAATCAGTGTAGTCAACCATATTCAAGTTTGCACCCGAATATACAAGCACATTATTCATCGTTCTTCAAAGATACTTGAGGATGTACTAAACCGTTATTCAATGCCCGAATCTGAGATTTGACTACTATTGACTTGTTATAACCTGACTTGCCGTTATCCAAGAAAGACTCTATCCCATTTTCTCTTTATCCGAAGATTTAGAAAATCATTCCTGAGAGGTAGGGTAGGACTACTCTCGATGAATGTTGCATACGAGTATATGCATGATCATCTTATTCAATAAGATAGGTGGGATAGCCAATGACTCATTCTCGTGAATTTGACCAAATCAGATTCTTAGAATATAGTCCAATTCTCTCATCCAGAGAATCTTGGCCTGTCAGTTTCCGACTTCAGATAGCACACACATGTTGTTTCCAACCGTTTTAGTGTTATCATTCATGAACACTAATATCACTACTTTACCAATATTGATATCCAGTCTACAAAAGACTTATCAATATTCTGGTCAAGTCCACATATTTTAAAACATGTGACTTTAAAAGATCGAGAGGTTCTCTTAATTCCACAAAGGATATAAGCCCCGGCAGTCATCCTACCGTTTGTTCTAACCAAGACCCTTCTGTTCCGAATGAATCCAGACTCTGTTTTTTGGCAAGAAAGTCTCAGGGAATCACCCCTATTTTCTGCTTTCTAATGAAATCTAGCAAGACTGAGTGGTGAGAGAGTTCAAGGTCTGGTTAAATCTCCACTTGTCAGGGAATCGCCTCTTCACTCAGCTTTGCGCTGAAAGTTTAAACTTTCCTATTCATTCGACTCTTTTTCCGTGTAGATCCAATTGCTCCCACTAGTCCTGAGACACTCAGGCGGTTCTATGAAAGGCTGAACAGAATAGGAGTACCAAAACTCCATTCACAGGGTTAAGGTTTTCAAACCAACCTCTATGATCAGAATCCTATACAGCCCACAAAGAGCCACAGGTTATCAATCACCCCAACAGACTATAAAGTCCACAAAACCATAATGGGTCAATGGTTAAACCATACTCCCATGCGTTCTAGGTGGATTGATATTCTGATCTAGTAGTATTTATCAGTGTATTCACCAACAACTGATGTTGGACGTGGTCTGATTAAATCAGATAGCAACTTCCTAGAGTAACCGTACTCCAAGGTTTAAGGCTGTTACTTATAGATTCTATCAGAAGCCTTGTGACAGTCCAACTGTCACTTTCTGATCTCAAGAATCTTACAACCAACCTTCACTCGTCTCATTAAGGCATTTCACGAACAGTCAAAATCTGAACGTATGTGCAAAATCTCCAGTCCTACCTTCAAGCATTAAATGCTAAATGACTACATTTACGGAAGTGGTGTGAACTGAATTCACTCCTTATCCATAAATTCACTAGCATCTTCTAGGTAGACTTCTCGGTTTACATAATAATGTTTATCGTTATTTTGCAACCAATTATCTTAATCGAGTTTAGCAGTGTATTGTAGTACATCAATAACTATATAGGGCAAGTCTATGGTTTCTTTCTCGGTGAGAAACATTCCACTAGGAGCGGTGAGCATCGGTCCCAAGACTATGCTATAGCCTATTTCGAGCATGGAATACTCTATTCTCTCGCTAAAATTAGAGACTCCTCCTCGTATTCTTTTGATAAACTAAATCACGTTCGAGTAGTTATCCGACAAAATGTCACCACTCAAAAACTCCCACTAGCTTGTTGTCTCTCACTGACCCCGAAGGTCATGATGAACAAGCTATGTTACCCTTCAAATCTATTACCCTCTCCCGATTGAAAGGAAACTTAGTCATTGTTCATTTGAGATAGTGTTCCTAGACTGGGAGATAGGAATCACCCTTAGCCAGTCGTCAGGTCTTATCTCAAGGAAATATACACTAATTAATAGATATTGAAAGGTCGTTTATCTAAATACGGAAACCTTTTACCTTTAATAGTTTTAGATGTGGTACACATACCTATTCAGCTTTTCTTAGTGGTTCTGTCTTTATCAAATAAAAGTCCAAGTCTCAGATTCGTACAACAAATGTCATCTTCACTTTGTTTAAGGCAACTGTAGTGTCGAGATGAAAGTGAATCCATTTGTTTCAACGAATCTGTAAACAGAAAAATAAATTTTTCAGTGATATTCAAGGATAGAATCCGAAATTCATTTCCTTATATCACTCCCACTATTCTAGCTGAAATTACTGCCCGTTGTTACTCTATTAATCGTTAATGCAAAGCTCCCTTGTTCTTCCAAAGAACTTAGCTCCCGAGTCGAGTTACTCGGTTAAGAAAGTCGCTAAGGATTCATTGGTTAGTGATCCGAAATCACTTTCCTTATCCTATACTTTCTTTATTTAATACTTCGGTTTAGCCTCAAACTTAGTTTAGATGATTAACACCTTTAGACATTCTTTCCCATTCTTGACTTTCCTTAAAAGGAAATAGTCTTGAACTAGCAGTTCGTTTGAGTAGACACTACTCGTGAACTGTGGGATGTCTAATGAAAGCGTTACCCAGTGGGACTAATTTTCTAATAAATCAGAAAAACATAAGATAAAAGCTCCCACTAGTTTATCGGTTCCAAATACCGTCTAACTAGCGACACTTTAATTTATGATTCTCCAATTTTTCTATTAGAAAATTTCTCGTGTAGTCACTACACTATTAAAAATTCACTAAAAGAATTTTACCGTCCCAATCATCTTTCAAACTAACTATGGTTGTCTCTCGTTCAACACGAGTGACAGCAGTGACATACTTATTTACGTCACTTAAGTCTTGAAGGCTCAAGAGAGATATCTCTTCCGAAAGATTAATCGCATGTAAGATTAATGAGTACAACGTTTTAGTTACTTACCACTTTTTAACGAAGTCGTTACTAGTCAATTTAATACATACACTAGCGATCTACAGTACCACTAGAGAGATATATAAATAGTTGTGTGAATAAAATTGACAGAAAATAAATCCAAATCATACACTACTAATAAATTTTAGGAACTATAAACTAAGTACTTATAGTCTATCCTACCGTTCTAAGGACTTAATCTCTTACCTCAGTGCCGCCTTAGGGTAGGTCAAAGAGGTTTCGATTAATATTGAAGATCAATTTGAGAATCGAACATCTCATTTGTGATCGTCAATCACCTTTCCTTTTTCAGCCAAGTTATTACCAAAATACCCTTTATGAGTGTGACCTACTGCTTCAGATTTTTAGGTAGACCCCGAGTGTGCCGCCTTAGGGTCGGTCAGTGACCCGGCGAGTTCCCAAAATCCTATCCTTTCGGAGACCAAACCTTGAATTTTGATAGCGGCGAAGGCCTTCCTTAGGGGGCCGAAATCAAAGCCGGCACGAGGCGTCACCATTCTCTCACGGTGCTTGAGTCAACAGTAGAGGCCGTGGGGTCAGCTGTCGCCTCTCCCGCTCCCACTCAATATTTTGAAAAAGTAGTGGGTTTACTGATCACGTTTTTGGACTTGATGTTACATTAAGGAACAATAAATCATAGGCCCGAATGGTGTCGGTTATGAGGGCTAGCCCACCCGACCTATTCGTTGGAACATATGTGGCCGTCGGACGGGTCAAGACTAGGGGAGCTCCATTGAGCCGTAGTGGCTCTTCGGATGGCTCAGCCTTGTCGGACCCCCGTGCAAACGCCACACGTGGAGAGTGAAGTCGATCGAGCCGTAGCTTCTGTTGACCACCCAACCGTGGTTAAACCGCTTTCGAACCATGTTTTCCCGTGATTATCCAATCCTTAAACTTCAAACTTTCACGTAGACACTACGGAACAAAAACGTAATCTCGTCTAGGTAAGGTGGAATTCACCGAAAATCCAACACCTTAACCACGAGGTTTCGGGATTTTACTCCTTATGCTTTCGCAGAATGGGATTCACCGAGAATCCATCACCCAACCTCGACGATTGAAAAAACCCGTGTTCCTCGGTTTTACCCTAATTAGTTTCTAATTAATATCAAACAATTAATTAAAACTAATTGTGTGTTTTATACATGCCTAACTAATTCCTCGAATTAATTTCTACATGTATGCATATGGAGTGGAATTCATGATATGATGCATGTCATGGCAATTTTCCGGTTCTACACATACAATCCAAACATGTATACTAGTGCGGAAAATTAACACCGAGATGGACTGTTGGCACCCCGTATCTAATCTATTAGAAAATAAACTAAAAACCCTAATCTGCAGCTGTTCTAAATCTTCGACGATCGGCAAAACAAACGAACTTGGATCGCGACGAAACTTTCCAGATCTCTTCTTCATTCCTCAGGCTTCAATATGGACGGTTGGATCGGAGCTTTGACTTGTCAATTTTCTCCAGTGAGCGGCCCAACTTGCTGCTGGATCTGACTTTTACAGCAGCGCCTCAAAGACTTCCCGAGGCCGATCAGGAATCGAGATGAATCCCGATCGTCCTGATATTTTTATGCCACATCAAAAACTCCATATTTATCGATCTGACCGGTCGGATTTGCGTTTTAACAGTCCAAACTCTCCCAGAAATTCGAGGAAGTCACATGTAGGGTTTCTGTGAATCCTGCGTTTTTCTGTTACAGAAGCCTCTTCGCAGCCACGAATGGATATGGAGACGGACTCCGATCGACCCCAAAATTTACGGACTTGTTCATCATCTTCTAATATTGATTCTGACCGGAGGGATCGTCGTTTCAACGGCTCGATCAACGGGAAAAACGAAACAACTAAACAGCTACTAAACAGATCTATTTTCTGGAAATTAAAATTAAAATAAAAACAAATTACATAATTTCCTATACTCATATGAACGAATTTTCATCGTTTATATGAGTTTACAATAGATCTAACGGGTAAACAGTGCCAACCCCCAATCCATCTCTTCAACCATAGTAATTTAATCATTATCAAAGCATAAAACAATAAATAAAATTTACCTACATTCAATTCCACTCCTTTAAATCGTTTAATTATGATTATGACTATATAAACCGTGGAACCTGGCTCTGATACCACATGAAGGATGTAGGATCTTAGATCTGAACAAGTTAGATCTACGCGCAGTGGATGGATCACGACTTATACATCACAATACATAATTAAAGGACTTAAACTACTACAAGGGGGTTAAGAAAATCATACCAATAGTAGGAAGAGAAGCTTTGATCTTAGGATGAGAAGCCTTGATCTTCCAATGTGTTCTCCAAACGGTGGTTGGTGGACACCCTTCTTGATATGAGAACCTCCTTGATATGCTTCCAAGAAAAACTCCAAGTTTTTCTCCAACCGAGGAATGGAGGATCGAACTCCTTAGCCTTTTTTCTCTATGAATTTCGTGGCTCTCACATCACTCTGGGCTTCGGGGGCTATAACTCTCTTTTATAGGCAAAATCCAAGAGAGAAAAACCTATACCCAATCGGTTTAACAAAATAAAAGAGATAATTCTAATTATTATTATCCAATAAAAATAAGAGATAATTACAATCTTATAATAAGAAAATATAATTATCCATATAGTTAAGAGATAAATAATAAATAATAAATAAATTATTTTCTTTTATTTATCCAATTAATTATTTAACAAATAAATAACTAATTACACAACATGTCATTATCCAAGAAAACTAATTTCTTAGAAAATCCAAGACATATTGGCGCCACACTAAGCCCACTGCACCAACAAAAGAAAATGTTTTTCACGTAGCATTATATTATTTAATTAAACTAAATAATATTCACGCATATCAATTAATTGGCCCAACCAATTAATTATTTCGAGGCCCAAATAAACAAGAATATTAGCCCGAATTACGAAAGCGCATTACATTGGGGACCATGGGCCTATAACCAGGTAGCTCCATAATTAAATATATTATTCATCGAACGTAATATATATATTAAATTATTAATTCCGGGATTACGCCACCATAAACCCGAAACCGAACTCTACCAATTATAGATATATACTTACACTCAACCCATAGAGTAGATAAGTGTCCATTGATATAATCACTACATACGGATTAACCCTCCATAGACTGTCCATTCTGAGTGGGAAGTCTCCGTGAACCCGACTCAGAATATCTTATCCTTATTTACCATTAACCCCCTAATGATCAATTAGTACACATATCTGACTAGTAGCTAATTAGTCAAATGCGAACTCCCGGGATCGATCACTTTCTTAGGGCTAACAAATAAGGGACCGTCTCTCTACTTCCCGCGGGGAAGGAATGAATTCCATGTACTGTGAAAATCGAACTACTCACTCATCGGGAGATAGTGCCAATGAGAAGTGGCTTGGAACACATATTTAAGTGAACCGTAACTAACACATCAAACACTACCCCGAGACAAGCGACACCCTGTGATCACCTCGGGATTAAGGTTGATCCATATATGATCATCTAATGATTTAATAAGATTCCTCGATTACGGAATTATATCGAGAAATTCGATTAAATTGGTCCGATCCTATATGAATGCCATCATATATAAATGCCCCACGTAGGTACCTCTACCGATAATCCGGATAAGACTATCACACCTTAAGGTGTTACGGGCGCATTATTGGTGTTTTAATCAAGAGACCCTAAACTCGATTAAGTTCACCACGGACTAACGAGCTTTAAGTATATCACCACTAACTCAATCCTCACGTGCATGCCATACACCGAGTTAAGCGGTTACATACGATATACTTAGGGTTTGCAGCAGTGTATTACTTACAAGCACAAAGCAAGTAATAAGGTGAGATAAATTCTGTCACAAAAAACAATTACACAAATTGTCTTTCGGGCACTACACCTAACAAACAAAGCACTCGTAGCAGTGTCGTGTTCTAATACAGTGTTTATCTCTAAAATAAGAATAACATTCAAATGACTTATATAGTCTCAATCCTTATAATTTTTTTTAGGGATCATGAACAATTGAACATTGATAACAAAAATTCAACGTCGATTCAACTCCAAGCTTGCTTAGGAAGATGATGTGTTCGGAGAAATTCAAACTTTCGGTTTTTCCTAGATCAATTTACGATGCGAGAATTTTCTTTAGATTGTGATATTTAGAAAGATCGACCCTTAAATATGTTTAGATAGTGTTGATTGATTGTTTTCAGGGACGAACCCAGCCTTTTGAGGGTGGGGTGCATGGCCCCCACTCAAATTTCCGGGTGATGTTACTAATATACCCCTCTTATAATAATAAAACTGTGTATATATATATATTATTTCAGACAATTTTTATACCAATTATTAATTTAGTTCAATTGGTTAGAAGCTTTGTTAGTTATCTTAAGGTCATGGGTTTGAGTCATAGTTCTTTAGTTTTTTTGCATCTTTTTTTTCAATTTGACCCCATTGAAAAAATTTAGTGGGTTTGGTTTGATTTGATTTACACTTCTCTTTGTTCCCTTAGTGTTTGGTGTTTCACATTTTACTATTTGGAGTGACTTTATTGAACTTATGTAATCTTAATGACTTATCTATTAGCTTAATACACAAGTCTTTTTAATATATTTATATATCTAGCTTGTTTTTGTTATAAGAAAAAGAAAAAAAAAAAAAATCAACATCCATCAAGTGTATCGAATGATCATCGTAAAAACACCAAAGATGTTCATTCACTCATTTCTAAACGATAGAAATAAATAATAAAATTAAAAATCACACACCACAGCTGAAACATACGAAGCCCAGTTTCGGTATACATATGGTGCATCGACCTTCTGCTCGAGAAATCTGAGAAAGTCATACTCAAAAAGATGACTCACATAAAAGTTTTATCGAATTTCCACCAAATACACATAAAATTGGAACATGTTTGTTTACACCACTTATCACTCAATCTGAATGAATTAAGTGATATATATATATATATATATATATATATAATGATTGAGGGAAAAATATAAAAAAAAATTATAAAATGAATAAATATGACACATTCCTTTTTTAGTTGCAAAAAGGACCATAAAAAAAGTTTCAAACGGACAAAATTTCAGAAAGGACACAAAATATAAGGGGTATTTTTGTTCGTCTGAAATTTCTTTTTGTCATTTTTACAACTAAACAAAGGAGTGTGTCATATTTATTCATTTTATAATTTTTTTTTTTTGTCTTTTTCCCTTAATCCCCCTATATATATTTGTATTCAGACGTATTCGATAACTACTCCACACATTAGTTTATTATGTGCATCTAAATTATACTTTTAAGTGATGGAGTATGAGTTAAAGAAATTTGTGACAACATTTTTGTTTTTGTTTTTGTTTTTGTATATATCTTTTTTTTTTATATAATTGTATATATCAAATGGCTATATATTGATATCAAAAAATCGTTATCCGTTTATATTTTTTTATTATATAATTTAAATCATTTTTACGTGCACTGTGACTTACTTTAATTAAATCATTCAGACACTTATTATATTTAGTCTTCAAGTATCAGATTTTAGATTTTCGTATTAGCAAAGACTCTTTATTTGATTTGTGGAGAGTAAGCTTACTTTTGTACAAATAAGGCATATAACTTGTATGTTGATGTATGTTGATGTATCAGTGTAATACACCCTTAAGTATTCCTTTGATTTCCTCCAAAAAAAATATATATATATTCCTTTGATTTAATTTAATTAAGATTAAATTTTTTTTAACTTTTTGTACAAAAATTTGTATGGACCTATTATTGAGGAAATAAAAAGTTTTAATAATCAAGATCCGCCAAACAAACGGTCAAAACATTACCCGGGGACGCGGAACCCCAAAGTGTCCGAGTGGAAATATATAAACAATGTCTAGTTAGAAGATGTGTTGGGACATTCCTCATTCGCCTAATGAACGAATAAGAAACATAAACAAAACTAGACAAAATAGCCAAGAAATCTTGGACTAAGCAGCCCCATGCCGTGAGATCCTCTCCTAGTCGCCGGAGGTGCAAAATACACGTCAAACAATCACTTTCCACTTCTAACCTCTGAATCTCTAAGTGCTCCGCCTCTTCCAAGGTCAGGGAAATAGCTTTAAGCTCCATATATTCTATTGGGTCACATGGATCAAAGTGATATGCAAAGGAGTGGAGTACTAGTCCATTTGAGTCTTGGAAAATCACCCCAATGCCCGCCCCTGTCTCTGTAGCTGATGCATCCACATTACTTTTAACTACGCCTATCGGGGGCTTCACCCATTTATCCAGGAAGGGGGCGCCAAAACTTGGGTCCGATAGCTTTCCACGGCCTCTACATACTCAGCCGAAGCTGCCAAAGATCGCGTGCATATCGTAGAGACATAGACTGCCTGGTTATCAAACACTGCTGAGCAACGCGCCTTCCAGATTCCCCATATAAGCCACACAAACATGGCCGCACCCTGAACACCGTGTTCCTTAAGAAACCTGATGAAAAACTCGCCAAATGAGGCGGAGCGAAGGTGCTGTAAAGTCCCACCAAATGGCGACACTCTCCAAACTCTAGCAGCCATCTCACACTCAAAAATCACATGCCGCATCGTCTCCAGAGTCTCCCCACATGCCAGACAAACACCATCCCCCACATTCCGCCTCTGCAATCCCTGGCCAATAGCAAGGCAGTCATGCAAGCATCGCCATAAAATATCCTGGATACGCGGCTGAACCGAAAGCCGCCAACAGCTCCTCCAAATCATGCCAACGATAATGCCAAGAGATATCGGCCCGACCGGACGGTGCCGATAAAGCGATTCCCCGAAATATCGACCGGACGCCATTCCCCGAATCATAGTCGAAATCCGTCGATCCGGATGCCCCCCAGGGGCCATAGTGGTCTCCAATATAGTATCTCCTTCCCAAGGGTTAAATATATGTTGCACCCGTTGTGTATCCCATACTCTAGAACCGGGTATAAAAAGATCAGAAACAGTGGAATCTGTCAAAAGCTCATGCCCTACGAAAGGTATGCAAAACGAAGGTTGAATGTTGACCCAGGCATCATGGAAGACATATACCGAATCCCCGTCCCCCACTCTCCATCTTATCCCATTGTACATTAGGTCCCGTCCCTCCAGAATACTGTGCCACAAATAAGACGGTCTAGCCCCCAACCCTGCTGCAAGAATTGTACTATCCTCAAAATACTTCGCATGTAATACTTGTGCCGCCAGCGAACCCGGATTGGTCAGGATTCTCCAGGACTCTTTTTCCAATAATGCGACATTAAAACATTCCAAGTCTCGAAATCCCAGGCCCCCCAAATTCTTCGGCAGACAGCAAGCATCCAAGTTATT
Organism: Gentiana straminea; assembly: GCA_036785695.1. Classification (NCBI taxonomy): domain Eukaryota; kingdom Viridiplantae; phylum Streptophyta; class Magnoliopsida; order Gentianales; family Gentianaceae; genus Gentiana; species Gentiana straminea. Next base: position 7,291,099 of record JAVUPR010000167.1, on the reverse strand, counting down.
CTAATGTATCTTGTGTTTATTGTCCGTGTCTCTCCAAAAGAAACCCCAAATCATTTGATCAATTTCCCTGATTATAGTGGTGTGTATCTTAAAGCACTGCATAATGTACGTGGGTATGGCTTGGAGGGCCGACGTAATAAAAACCTCATTCTCTGCCGGCGAGAGTAATTTGTCCTTCCATCCAGCTACCTTTTTATGAATTTTATCTCTCAAAAAAGAAAACACTTGACGCTTATTCCTCCCTATCATATATGGAAACCCCAAATACTTACCCGAGCCATCCCTTAAAGGGATTTGCAGCAGATCCGACACCATCTCACGTTCCTCCTCCAGAACACTTTTCGAGAAGTAAAGACTATATTTATGAAAGTTAATCGCTTGGCCTGAAAGTGCCCCGTATCTATCAAACAACTCAACCAATGCCTCACCGCCCCATTTAGAAACTCAAAGAAGACCATACAATCATCAACAAAAAGCAAATGGGAAATGGAAACCCCTTTCTCCCTGCCAAAGTGGATACCCCGCAACGCCCCTCGATATACGTAGTCGTTAAGCAGAGCCGTGAAGCCCTCGGCATAGATAATGAAGAGGAAGGGCGACAATGGATCCTCCTGGTCGGCACTATTCTGCTACTAGGTTTCCCGTTAATCAGGACGCGGTAAGAGACTGACGTCACACATCGTTGCACTACGTCAATAAAAGGTAGAGGAAACTGCATATGCTCGCATGACCTTCCAAAGATATTTCAACTCTACCCGGTCAAAGGCCTTAGCCATGTCCAACTTCAAAGATGCATAATTGGTGCATCATTGCTCTCCTGCTTGTAATGAATGAAAGGCTTCAAAAGCAATAATTGTATTGTTCGTGATAAGACAGTCCGACACAAATGCGCTCTGATTCTTCGAGATCACCTCCCCAATCACCCTTTGAGGCGGTTAATTAGCACCCGAGATGATAAGCTTATAGATCGAATTACACAAAGCAATCGGCCGGAACTCGAGTCATGATCGTAGGGGTAGCGACCTTCGGAATCAGCGAGATATATGTTTCATTTAATTTCCCAAGAGGGCCACCATTGTTCAGCACATCCAACACTACCTTCAGGACATCTTCCCCCACTATGCTCCAAAATTTCTCTAGAAAAACGACATGCATACCATCAGGCCCTGGCGACTTCCTCCTCGGCACTTGTTTTAAAGCAACACAAACATCTTCTCTTGTAAAAACTAAAGCTAAATGCTGATGCTTGTCCAACATCGATCTCAGTAAAATGTAAACCATCTAGATCAACAACAGTCCCATTAGATGAGTAAATGGCCCGGAAATAATCTATCGCCACACGCTCCATGTCCGCTGGCTCATCACAAACTACCCCTTCCGAATAATGCAACATGTGAATGCTATTTTGTTTCCTCCGGGCCGCCGCCTTATGATGAAAGTAACTCGTATTCCTGTCTGTCTGCACTAGCCACTCTACTATGCCTCCCTGCCGCCAATATTCCTCTTCCATAGTCTACCACTGATCAATCTGTTGCATAATGTCACGCTCCTGCTGAACCGAGTAGGTAGGTGACTCTCTCAATGTCCGTAATTCCTCCTCATTTTCCATAATTTGCTTCCCCAAGTTCCCATGTCTATAAGAGATCCAACTCCTCAACTCTCACCGAACTCGCGTTACTGTCTCAACAAGTGATGACGGATTATACCGCACTGCCACGATGCTTCGAAGCATTCTTCAAACTCCTGATCTCGAATCCAGAAAGGACCATAGCACGGAATCAAAGTTCATTTGACTAAGTCCCTATCGAAGGGATTAACCGATGAAATCATAATAGGGACATGGTCCGATCTAGAACTGGATAAGTGATAAACCATATGATGTGGGAAGAGATTTCACCACTCAATATTGTTGAAATAGTGTCCTAAACACAATCGGGTTGGACCGGATCCGACCGGGTCGGATCATTTCTACTATTTCTTTATGATTATACATATATAATAAATAGCTTTTCTGTTGTAATATATTTGTTCTTTTAAAGAACCAATTATGAATTGTTATAAGATAACGTCCTTAGTATCAAACTGTGATAGAGAAACCATGATAGGAGATTATGGTTGGTGAGATCTCTAATCACTTTAATAAGTTTGATACTTAAATGTCTCTAGGCTGATGTACTATTAAACAGGGCATTAATAGTACGTACAGACTAGCACGTATTAGATGTCTTCTGTCTTTGAGGACAGAGATAGATCTCGTCTATCGAATTGTGAAGGCACTTGGACTGCACGTGGACGTGTATTAGAGAATGCGTACGTTAGACCGACACACTTACACTGTTAAGTGTCACACTATATGACGACTGTGTAATTATCGTTAGGACCGGAGTCTACATGGCATCACGGTGTGGATTGTCATACATTGACACTATTGAGGTTTCCCCAACTTGGGGCGATCATGCGGTAGTGATCGGGTGTGATAATGAAGCATGCGGAGTGTACATGTTAGGTTGTCTGGGAATCGCGTACCCTATGAATATGGGTGAATATCCGAAAGGGCCTTCTTATAAGGAATGTCTTACTCTCGTGAATCTTTGCAAAGTGGAAGTAAATAAGTGACTTCGAGAGAGAATGATATCCAGATTATAAGATACGGTTGTCAATGCTTGACACTCGACGAACGACCGTATGAATATTATTACAGCGATAGGATTCTATTTAAACGGTAACCGAGCACATGTAAGGTAGTAGTCATTGCGTATTGACTCTTCTGATGATTGGGGTCATGGACGTGTTGCTAGATGCTATCCATGACCGTTAGAGGTAAAAGGCATTTTCGTAATTGCCTTATGTCTACTGCCAACATATTCGGAAGTCTATCGGGTCACACACATATGAACATCGAGTCAGATTAAAATGTGGTTATAGTTGATGACAAAATAAGGAAAGTTTGTCTCAAGACTATAAATGTTATAGTGGTATTTATTTATTATGAATAAATATAATACAAGATATTAATTATTAATTAATAAATAAATAAATATAAATATATATATATATATATATATATATATATATATATATATATATATATATATATATATGGCCACGAGATTTTGCTAATAATGTGCCGCCAATTCCTTTTGTGTATATGATACATTTGAATTGTGCAATTTAATTAATAAGATTACCATAATATTAATATTGGATATTAATTGATTTTGAAAAATAGATTTATGGTAATAAGATAAAGATATTTAATATAAGATATTGACAATATTTTAGATTTATTTAATATAAGATATTAAATTAAATGAGATAAATCAATCTAAGGGATTTTTTTTTATTTTATTAGGAAAATGTTTAATTTCTCTCCACTCTACTCAAGACTTGTTCCCCAAGGATTTTGGGATTACAAGGGGCGCCCCATATGCCTATATAAGCAAGGGGTTGCCAAGCTCTTGTATAGTACACCATAACTCCAAGAACTAAAACATCTTGTGAAAAATAAGAGAGCTTCTTAGAGAGAGATTATAGAGAGAGAAAATGTCGACCTAGCAGTCGAGTTTTTCTAGTAGCAATCCTTGGCGGGATTCCGGGGAGGTGCTCGTGTGGATTACTGGTAGAGGCCGGACGCTTGGACGGCTCGTGCACATCTACTCCTACCGGACGGTCAAAGCGTCGATCTTTTAGATCAACCAATGTAATATTATCGTCCCATCTCTTGTATGTTTATTGTTTAAACGGAGACGATCCTGGATCGGGAAATCAATTTTTAAATTCCGCTGCGCTACTTTGATTGATTTCCTAACAGTGGTATCGGAGCGGTCTTCGAGCTTAAACAATAAGTATCTTTTATTCGCGTAGTAAATTAGATCCAATAGATTAAATCATACATGATATTGATTCGTAATTAGTGAATGAAAAGAAAAAAAAGGGTTTGGGGCGGCGGCGGCGGCGGCTTTCGGGCAGCCGGCGGCTGTCGGCCGAGCTGTCCCCTTTCCTTTTTAATTTTGTTTTGTGTATCTTTAATATTTCAATATGGTCCATAGTTGGTAATTTTCTTTTGTTTAGTTGATGGAATGTGACTAACCAATGATCAAAATAGTTTGGCTATTGGAAGCCATGTGGCATCACCCAATTTGTTGGTAAGAAATATGTTTTGGTTATGAACCAAATCTAGGCTATTCCAAATTTTTGGACTAGGCATATGCTTCTTCCAAAATATTTAATTTTGAAAAAGGCCTACGGGCCTAGGCCTTCTCTGCATTTAATTGGACCAAATCAAAGACATCCTTTGATTAAGAATCAAAAAGAAAGAAACAAAAGACACCCATTTGATTTTAATTTTATTTAAAATAGTTTTAAATTAGAAAATTAAAATTAAAATTAAAATCGATTTATTATTAATGGTTAATATTATTTCGATTAAATCTATTAATTAATTAATCGCTATAAGACGCAAGTAGTTAAAATTTAATTTTATCTTTTTCATAAGATGTTGATTGTATGGATTAGATAATAGATATAATTTGATTATATGGACCCCGATTGATCATGGACTCGACCAATATGATAGATGTGAATGGTTTATTTTTCTGTTGGATTTTATTGTTGTCCTAGGTCGTTATGAAGACGTGACATAGTTTTATTTTTGCATTATCCCATTCCCGTTAGCTCCCCCCGTGTGCGGCGGGTGTAAAATTTAATAGTTAGATTTTATGTAGTGATGCATTGAAGACAAAGACGAAAATCCAAACAAGGAAAGAAAAATAAAAGATCCATGGAGATGGTGCATGTCAAAGATCCATTGGTGGTTGCGGCTACACTTAGTTGTGGCCCGCGGTTTCGTCAGTTCGTATTCGAAACCGCACCTAGGAAAAATCCATGATCAAACCGGTTATATTGTGCGCGGAATGTTGTGTATGTTTTACTTTATATGATATTGTAGTAATATGCACATAACAAATGAGACCGTAATTAAATAAAATTAATTAAGTGAATTAATCTAAAATTTCTCTCACAACAAAAATCGAGTTATATTTGTCTCCCAATATTATAATGACGGTGAAGAGCGTTTTTTCGGATCCAACTGATCGGCCTTCGTCGGGAGTTGACCTACCTCGGGTATATCGTCGTTATCGAGATATGATCGTTATGAGATCTCATGAATATTTGGGTTACGACTCGACTAAGAATCTTGCGGTGATTGGCCCTCGTTAGGACCGTCTGATTTTAGAGACAAAGGGGTTGACAATCACAAAAGATGTGAATTGTCAAAGAGTTGACTAGTCAACCACTAAGAGTTACATAGAGATGTGATTGGTAAAATGTTGCCTACCTTTCGAATTATTCCGGATGATCGTCCCTCGTCGGGAATCGGGGTAACTAGATGGGATCTTGGCCACTAAAGAATTTTGAAGGATTTTTGAAAGTCAATTGGGAGTAGTTGACTAGTGGGAGCAAAATCATAATCTCAAAGACCATCTTTGATTTTGCATGTATAATCAACAACACTCTTTTATCTTTATTTAATGTTGTAGTTTTAGCAAATTATATTTATGTTTTAATTCTCGATTAGTAAAAACTAAATTATGACAGTTACCTTTTGAGAAACGTTCTCAAGTTGGTTAAGTGATTTTAATCCTTTAAAATAAGCAATGAAACGAGCAAGTACGTTATAGCAGTCGAAGACAAGGAGACTACATATTTGATGGAGCCCTCTAAGACTTTAATTATTAACGGAAGCTCACATATTGGACATAAAGATATCCAATAGGTCACTCCGTCATACGATGATGATTATTCAAACATTAGATGGATTGGATAAGGATGACCATGTCGAATTTTGGAAATGTTGTTTTCAAAATTATAAGATTTAAGTATCGACTTAATTCTTTAATCATTGTTTGAAAGTAAATTAAATAGTTCATGTTTTGAATATGATTCAAAAGGTTAAATAAACTATTTAACAAACGTTGGATTTTCTTTATGGAAGAAAATTGAAGACACAACTCTTGTGATTTTTCTTAAGTCTTATGAAGACTACATTAAGAAATATTTACAAGTGCTTAAAGGATTAAAATGGAAAGTTAGGGCAAGTGCTTGAGTAAGAGAACTTATCGAAGTCTCTACCCTAAGCAAGTAAGTTGAGATAAATCTATCTAAGTTTAAGTCAACTCTCGGATATATGATATCCTACGAGTGTGATTAAATCAGAGAGATTAAACATAGATTTGGAAGGTGAAGCAAACGTTGAAACACTTACCTTATTCTGAATCTAGTAAACTGATAAGTGAACTAAATAAATGTTATTATGTTCTGGTCTTATGAAGAACACGACTTTTAGTTACTTGTTAGGATTTAGTAGACATATTCAATTATAAGGAATAAATGTTATTCCGATAAGGTTGAACAATCACTGAATCTAACATACTAGATTATTGTCACCATATACTCGATATGAGTGATGAGATCTCTACTAAACATTTATATGGCTGTTATCCTTAATGTTTGTGGTTGTTCTAGGCATAGTTTCTATAGAGGATAAACGTGTAATCAAACGTCATTCTGATGATGTTGAACCATATGATTATGAATCTTGTGGGCTATACGTATCTTATCCAAAAGGGACTAAAATACCCTTTTATGAAAATGGTTATAAAATATAGAAGATTGACTAGAGCCTAAACATATTGATGTTTGTTGGCTTATGACAATTTATACCATAAATAATTGTTTATCTCTCTCTTGGACTATTTTAGAAATAGTTGAATGTACTTATTGAAGTACGACAATTTTGAAAGCCCGAAAAAGTTCGAGCTCGTGCGAATATGAGATAAATGAAACTTAGGAATTAATCTTCATTTGTATTGAAGCAATTAATAACTGGATGATGTTTCAGAAGACGTATGAAAAGGAATCAGATTCTCCCTAAAAGGATATCATTTTGAGATGCGCGATCGGATTGCGGTTCCGAAATATAAGCGACACTTTATACGATAAAGTTGTTACGTAAGCCATGTAAAAAATCCCTTACCCGTTTTGAGATAGTCCCATTAATCAAAACACATACTTAACCGTGTCCAAAGAATAAGGTTGAATAAATTCCATAATAGATATGGAAGGGGATAATGTCGAATCTATCTTAACCGATGATTTGAAGTTGTCATAGGCAAAGTCAGAAAGGCTTGGAGCCTAGTATGACATATACAACTTTGTGGAATGTCTTGGCGAGTATGCTAGATATTGTCTACTTTTCCGCGGAGCAAAATGTTTGTCTCCAAACATGCTGTCTTCTAGAGGAGGTATTTCTTCCAAAAGAGATAGTGGGAGAAAGTGAGATCTCAAAAGAGTTTGAGAGCCACAATGAGAGATTCAACCAAAGGAACGTGAGCAGACGCCACATAGTAATGAGGTGTAGGACACTGCTCAGTGTACACAAATGTTCTATAAGTATGTGGCCTGAAAAGGCTGCTGATGTGTTCATCTTGAAGAATGAATATCTCACGACTTATGAAGGAATGTTTGAGAGGCAAGATTGAGAGAGATGGCCAGGAGCCATAATATCTGAATTAGATTCCGTCGGTGACAACCGGGTCGTGAACCTAGTATGTCTTACCTAGAGGGAATGTCCTTGAAAGGCTGACATGGATAGTAATATGATTACCATAAGGCTTTAGTGAAGGCTGAAAGGTACGGGGTGTAAACCTTGTAATTATCTTTATGCTGCCAGCTGAGCCCTATTCTATTCAGACTATGCTTGTTATAATTCCGTGTCATGGCTATATGATAGTGTTGAAGACGTTGGGCAAATGCCCGATGTTCATAGACGACAACATGATATGTGAGCCCACGAGATCCATTTATGGACTCAAACAAGTTTCTCTAGATGATTTCTTTGTTTGATAATCATAGGAGTTTGATTTAGTCAAAAGAAGGGATATGCCCAATGTAGCGGGACTATGTTATTTTTTTGAGTAAGGTATTGGATATTTCTCTCGGGAATTATCACCCCATGTCATTCAATTAATGTTTGGTAGTTCAAGGTCTTTACGAAAGCACTTGGATTAGAAGTTCTTATTTTAGAAATAAGAATCTATAGTGATAGATTTAACTGCTGTTAGATTATAGTTACCTATATAGATGTGATACTAAAAAAGTTTCGCATAGATCGCGACAGAAGATACTGCTATCCGGTGTTCTCAAGATCTATCTATGTTAGGATGTTAGTGATAACGGAAAAATTCACCGTTATTTTTATAACTTTTCAACCCGTTTCTGATATCATTTCGAGTATTTTTATATCAGTTCGAGTCATTAATTCCTATGTTTCATCTAAATATGTTAGTAGTAGTTATTATATAAAATATCGTATTTTTAGCGTGTTTTTATAGTTTTTGTACCGGTTTAGTAACCGGAGTGTCGTGTCGGATTTACGTTTGGTATTTTGGTGGTTTATTGCAGAATTATAGGTTAACCAAAATCCCGAGTAACGACACGTTTTGAGGCCTAAAAGAGGTGTTTTTAGGGATATAAGAGTGTGCCACAAGCTTAAAATGTCAAGTGGATCAGTGGTTCGTAGTGCCACTAACGATTTATATCTTCGACGAACCAATGACCCATTAAACGGAATTTTCTGAAGAAGTGGCCTTAATGAAAGTTGTAGATCTTTGATAGAGCTTTTCAACGTATTTTGAATCACGTCAATTGGAGGTCTACAACTCAAGTTATGACCAAGTGGCTAATCGATTCGTAATAGTAAAAATCCCGAAAACGACACGACATACGAATGGCTCATCAAAACGACATTTTCTCGAAGAAGTTTCCTTAATAAAAGTTGTATATCTTCAAGAACGCTTTCCAATGGATTTTGAATCAAGTCAATCGGACTTCTACAACTCAAATGGTGGTCAATTGGCTAATTGATTCAATTTCGTAAAAAATGTCGCAAAACGTTGGAGGAACACGAGGTAATCAAGAAGACGTTTTCTGAAGAAGAGTCATTCATGAAAGTTGTAGAGTTTCTCGAGATCGTAATTTTGGCATTTCGTTTGAAATTTTTGGAGGTCTACAACTCAAGATATGAATTTTAGAAGTTTTATTACAATATAAGGGCTTCTAGAAGGAAAAACGGTTACTGAGATGTAATCATTGAGTTCGGATCGATCCGACTCCTACCCGGATCGATCCGGCCCCCTTTTGTAGCCTATATATACAGAGCACAGCTTACAGAGAGCTCTGCCCCTCTCTTCTCCCATTTCTCTTCTTCTCCTTCTTCTTTCTTTTATTTATGTTATGGGGGGGCCTATATGTAATATATATGTCGTTATAATGTCGGTGTAATAACCCGACTAGTTATAGTTTTAATATAATTTCGTTTCCGCTTTTTATTGCTTTCTTTTATTTTATGCAATTAGTATAAATATATATATATATATATACGTATATTATATATATATCTATATCTATATATATATCTATATAATATCTATACGTATATCTATATAGTTGTAGTTATCTTTTTCGTTTTGTTTTCTTTCGTTTTGTTATTTTCGTTGTTATTTTCGTTAATATGAGTAGTTAAACTAAACATAGCCGAATTATGTGAAAACGGGTAAAATTGACCCTCGGTAGACGAGATGGGAGTTGTGTAGCACGTAATATAATGTTTTAATGATTAATCCACGTCCTAAAACTTATTCTAAACGTCTTTGAATTAGATTGATCATCTAGTCCATCGTCACACACATCGAACCTATAAATGCATTTTGCGGTGAGATGTGGGAAAAGGGGTTTTGGGATCGTTGCGTAGATTCGGCCTAGTTGTTAGGACCGTTTCCAATACAGAGGTTTGTCATCGTTGTTCGAGCGACTCAAAGAGCGTAATCATGTTAGGTTAATCGGTTTTCTAAAGGGAAAATTAATTAACTTCACATAGGGTGTTGAGTGAGAGTTGTTCAGATCTTAACACCGAATTAGGAGTTGGCACCCGTGGATGTCGTTAAAATACTGTGGAAAGGTAGGTTGGTTAAAACACACTCCTTATCAAGTTTTTCCTGTGGGGAGATAACCTGTTGGATCATGGCTCGGCTATGCTTTTTAAGCACTTAGTTAAACTTGTTAGAATAATATTTATTTTCTATTTTAGCTATAACAAACATAACCAACAACTTTGATCGCCTAGACTAAGAAACACGTTCGCTTTGGTACTCACAACCACATTTCTCTTGGGACGACCTCGTACTCCTGTAGCTATCCTAACAATCGACCTGGTACTCTGCCAGTTAGAGAGTTAGTTTACCCACGGTTTTGCGAGTCTTTATAAATGTATTTTTGAAGGGGTAAATTTTAGCTCATCATAAATTGGCGCCGTTGCCGGGGAAATGTGTGATATTGTTGTGATATCTTGTAAGTTAACCGAAGGCTTGGGCCTTGGTTTTTATTTTTATTTTACTTTCGATAAGAGTCTTGGGATGCTGAAGTGATATTGTCCTGAACTCGGTTTGAATACGACTTTGGTACTCAACCCAATCTCTTTACGGGGTTGTTATATTAGGTTGATATCTTGTAAGTCCAGCTAGAACTGAGGCTTAGGACCTTCGGCTACCATAAAAAAAAACCGAAAAAAAAAAGAAAATTTTTATTGTTTTCGTGTTGTTTTCTGAGATCTTGCAGATTGAGCTTAAATGGATGGATTTTTCAATCAATACTACTCACCTGAACAACAATACTCCTACCAACCTCAGGCACCGGAACAATGTTATCATCAACAGTTCGTGCCTCAACCTCAATATCAACAACAGAATAACCAGGGTTCTTGGTCCTATAATTGCCCAAATGCATACCAGGACCAGAATTATGGTTATTCGAGTTATGAGCCACGATATGATGAGGGTTCTCCGAACTCTAGTGCTTATCAGGATTATGGTATTCATACTCAGCATGTTGACAGCTTTAACCATATTCAGCCATCTGATCAGTGTCTGGAATGGCAAGAAGACTACTACTCACCTCCGATGAATCAAAGTCAATATGATCGGTTTTTCCCCATGCCACAAGAAGAATTCACCGACAGTCAAATAGAGCAACTAGAACGATTGAACCGAGCCCGGAAGATCGACCGTTGGACATGCAAGAGTTCAAGGTAATTACGACTCCGCTATAAGAAATCTTCAAGACAAGGTGGGCAATTGATTGAATTAGTGAGGTATGTGAAAGAGGCGAGAGACAAGTGCAATAGAGGTGGTTAGGGATGAAAATGTTATCACCGAAAAGTTCGGGGTGAGAATGAGGTGGATAATTCGGTTGCGAAGAAAAAGTGCAAGATTTAGAGATGACAGAGTTAGAGGAGCGAGAGATTGATTGGCCATCTTTAGTAAAGCCACTGGGAGAGTTGGTAATAGTTAATATATCGGTCCCGGATTACTACATTCGTCCACTCGTGAGGATGAATTTTCTGCGGTCCAGTTTGTGTACTCCCCAATGGATGAGCTTTATGGGAGTTTTCAAAAGAAGATGGTTCGACAGTCTGATAAAAGAAGATTTTCTGGCTGGGGGGAGATGGCATCGAGAGCCAAACGAGGTACGTTTCTAGACAATTTAATTTCTTTGGTTCTCGCATTGTTAATTTTTCTTAAGCTATTGATCTTCTTAAGTTCTGATTTTGGTTGATAACTTGTAAATACTACTTTTGTCGAGCAAACGACGTTAAACAAAAGCGCTACCGGGAGGCAACCCGTTAATAATAATAATAATGATAATTTGGATATGACTAGTCTTAATGAAATGTAGAATCTGTATGAAAGATGAACACAAAGTACAACCAAGTCTCAGGATGAATGTTTGAATTTCATTAAGAGGGAATGATTAGGTGGTTATCCGAAAATCCCGATGGAGAAAAAAGATAAACATTCAAATGCTTCATTTCTTGGACTTAGGTTGTTAAACCCTTGAGGATCTGGGTATAAAAGACTCTATACTCTTTCACACATTTCATTTTATGATATAGTCTGTTTCAAATTTCTTGTTGTTGTAGTATAGTGGTGAGTATTCCCGCCTTAATAAAACTGTGTGTAATAAAAATGAATCTATGAATTGATGTCTTGACTATGATATATGCTCATGTGATACGTATATGCTTAGATGTTTTGTGCTCTACCCGTGTGGGTGATTTTTCCATCTAAAGCTATTATATAGCCTATCGAATTTTCTGACGTAACAGGGCCATTTTCTTATTATTCCCATATCCCTATTACATACTTTGGCACGAGGACCATGTCCCGTGTTTGCTTTGTTTTGGTTGTTTTGGTACAGGGATTAGGGACGTGCTTTCTCATGGTACGTTACGGGATTCGATAAGCACCTTTACTCGCTTTATTTATCAGCTAAGTCTTCCTCTCTATCTCTGGGAATAATGCAAAATCGTAAGTGGGGGGTAGAGTATGGTTGGTATAGAATTGGCAGTAAGTGTTTAAACCCTTAGTTTTTGATTTTTTTTTTCGAGCATTATTTAGTTGATTAAAATAATCTGTATAAGGTATATATTTCATGGATTTAAAGATGTAATGATCAATTTGGATATGTATAACCAATGTGAACCGTAAGTGCATTTTAACCCTAAATTTATTTGTGTAACATAAATTCCTTCACGTAAGCCTTTGATATTGAAGCGAAAATTTTAAATTGTACCCATTCAGTATCCTAGTGGTTATTCTAGAGATAATTGCAGTAACTTAGTACCTAATTTTTGAACGTGTACTGTGAATATCTGAAGGTTTGAATGTGATAGAAAGGATATAAGTTAAATGGAATGAAAAGAAAAATACCAAATTAAGATGAACTATATATATGTCGGTTGTAGCTACCAATGATTTGAGTGCGGTAGGGCGTTATCACGAAACGTCCTATATCACTATGAGGCTTAAAAGCTCCCGATTGCCTGATGATTGTAGTCTAGCTAGGGTGTTATCACGAAACATCCTATTGCTAGGAATGAGGGCATATACTATACATGTGAAAAAAAAAAAAAAAAAGAGTTAGATAGGTATTAATGTATTCGATCTCACCTCATGACGCTTGCAAGATAGTCGATTTTGGCAATGAGTTCGGATATGTTAGTATTCTATGAAAAGAAAAAAGAAAAAAAAATAGAAAAGAAAAGAAAAAGTTGGTTGAAAACTTAGTTATCTTCTGACTATCCCCAGTATAAACTAAATGATATGCTTTAGGGATTATCCTAATAAGTACACGGGAGGACTTTGTGTGGAACTGTTACTGCCTATACCTAGGAAAGTTGTTAGGATTGTCTGAATGGATACTAGTGCGTTTGCTTGATTTATTCAAGAGAGGATAGTGGAAATTGAAAAGGCTTGTCACACACACACACTCTGTTATACATTTATATTAAGGTTAACGTGTGGTTATGATTCGATTGGTTACATCATCCGGTTGGCCTTTATATTTTACATCTTCATGAATTTTTCCTCATTCATTTTATTTTATCGCTTGTTTTGTTCGAGGACGACCAAAAGCTAAGTGGGGGGTTGTGATAACGGAAAAATTCACCGTTATTTTTATAACTTTTCAACCCGTTTCTGATATCATTTCGAGTATTTTTATATCAGTTCGAGTCATTAATTCCTATGTTTCATCTAAAGATGTTAGTAGTAGTTATTATATAAAATATCGTATTTTTAGCGTGTTTTTATAGTTTTTGTACCGGTTTAGTAACCGGAGTGTCGTGTCGGATTTACGTTTGGTATTTTGGTGGTTTATTGCAGAATTATAGGTTAACCAAAATCCCGAGTAACGACACGTTTTGAGGCCTAAAAGAGGTGTTTTTAGGGATATAAGAGTGTGCCACAAGCTTAAAAGGTCAAGTGGATCAGTGGTTCGTAGTGCCACTAACGATTTATATCTTCGACGAACCAATGACCCATTAAACGGAATTTTCTGAAGAAGTGGCCTTAATGAAAGTTGTAGATCTTTGATAGAGCTTTTCAACGTATTTTGAATCACGTCAATTGGAGGTCTACAACTCAAGTTATGACCAAGTGGCTAATCGATTCGTAATAGTAAAAATCCCGAAAACGACACGACATACGAATGGCTCATCAAAACGACATTTTCTGAAGAAGTTTCCTTAATAAAAGTTGTATATCTTCAAGAACTCTTTCCAATGGATTTTGAATCAAGTCAATCGGACTTCTACAACTCAAATGGTGGTCAATTGGCTAATTGATTCAATTTCGTAAAAAATGTCGCAAAACGTTCGGAGGAACACGAGGTAATCAAGAAGACGTTTTCTGAAGAAGAGTCATTCATGAAAGTTGTAGAGTTTCTCGAGATCGTAATTTTGGCATTTCGTTTGAAATTTTTGGAGGTCTACAACTCAAGATATGAATTTTAGAAGTTTTATTACAATATAAGGGCTTCTAGAAGGAAAAACGGTTACGAGATGTAATCATTGAGTTCGGATCGATCCGACTCCTACCCGGATCGATCCGGCCCCCTTTTGTAGCCTATATATACGAGCACGGCTTACAGAGAGCTCGCCCTCTCTTCTCCCATTTCTCTTCTTCTCCTTCTTCTTTCTTTTATTTATGTTATGGAGGGGCCTATATGTAATATATATGTCGTTATAATGTCGGTGTAATAACCCGACTAGTTATAGTTTTAATATAATTTCGTTTCCGCTTTTTATTGCTTTCTTTTATTTTATGCAATTAGTATAAATATATATATATATATATACGTATATTATATATATATCTATATCTATATATATATCTATACGTATATCTATATAGCTGTAGTTATCTTTTTCGTTTTGTTTTCTTTCGTTTTGTTATTTTCGTTGTTATTTTCGTTAATATGAGTAGTTAAACTAAACATAGCCGAATTATGTGAAAACGGGTAAAACTGACCCTCGGTAGACGAGATGGGAGTTGTGTAGCACGTAATATAATGTTTTAATGATTAATCCACGTCCTAAAACTTATTCTAAACGTCTTTGAATTAGATTGATCATCTAGTCCATCATCACACACATCGAACCTATAAATGCATTTTGCGGTGAGATGTGGGAAAAGGGGTTTTGGGATCGTTGCGTAGATTCGGCCTAGTTGTTAGGACCGTTTCCAATACGAGAGGTTTGTCATCGTTGTTCGAGCGACTCAAAGAGCGTAATCATGTTAGGTTAATCGGTTTTCTAAAGGGAAAATTAATTAACTTCACATAGGGTGTTGAGTGAGAATTGTTCAGATCTTAACACCAGAATTAGGAGTTGGCACCCGTGGATGTCGTTAAAATACTGTGGAAAGGTAGGTTGGTTAAAACACACTCCTTATCAAGTTTTTCCCGTGGGGAGATAACTTTGTTGGATCATGGCTCGGCTATGCTTTTTAAGCACTTAGTTAAACTCGTTAGAATAATATTTATTTTCTATTTTAGCTATAACAAACATAACCAACAACTTTGATCGCCTAGACTAAGAAACACGTTCGCTTTGGTACTCACAACCACATTTCTCTTGGGACGACCTCGTACTCCTGTAGCTATCCTAACAATCGACCTGGTACTCTGCCAGTTAGAGTTAGTTTACCCACGGTTTTGCGAGTCTTTATAAATGTATTTTTGAAGGGGTAAATTTTAGCTCATCAGTTAGTTCTAAAGATAAGGTGAAAGATGATGCCAGATGTTCATAGTCCATGAAGAGTCATGAGCAAGCATGAAAGTAAATCTGGTGAATATCGAGAATATTCTTAAACATGTTAAGGATGACTTCCTAGTTTATCGAAACTTGGAATCGGATAAACATAGATATACAAACATGTATCCCGAGTCTTATCAAAGCGAGTGGGAGCTAAAGTCTGAGTTTGCAGTCACTTTGATTAAGTGATACAGTGAGCTGGAAATGTTCTTAGCTGGAGATCACTGTGGACACTACAGCTATGCCAAAACACAGTATGCGCCTTGGAGGCGCAGCGGAAGCAGTACATGGATCTAGAAGGTTCATTCTTGAACCTTGCACGGTTTTTCCACATTTTCTATATAGCTGATATATTTGTGGATTCATTGCTTGGAGAAGGACCAGGGTTTCATCAGAGATTCATGTGTGTTGAGGCGGTTCCTTTTGACTTGGTCATTTGGAGTAAGATATGAAGATAGTCTGAGTCCCCACGGATATTGATCCGTTCACGGCTAGGGCTGATTGCGAGTATTGCATGAGATTCTTGTGTTTCAACTTGGTATTGTGTGTGCGTGTAACATTCCGATTTTCGTCATTTGTTTATAAAGGACCTTATAGGCATTTCTAAATAAATGTCTAGATAATTTTTTTTTCCTCTCATTATTTTCAACTATTTTGAAGGACTATAACTATATATGATATGTATTGGACAAAATATTAAAGTTATTTTTCCAGCTATTTTAGTAACAAATTTGTTTTTGTCATTATCAAAATATTCCTTCTGCATATATTGTGTAAATGTATACACTTTTATATAATTTCTCATGTGGACGTAGGTAGCTCATTCAATCTATGTTTGGGCAATTAAGAGGAGACTTAATTGAGATGTTAGTATATCATTCATTTCTTATAAGCTGCGTTATAGTTGAAACGGCGTCAATATTATTATGTCCGTTTAGGATGAAATTACTGACATCACTTAAATATTTGTAGTAAATGTGCAACCCCAAAACAGATTATTTAAAACCCCGGCCTATCTTCTTTGGAGTTTGGATTGATCTGCGATACCACAAGCTTCATTTTCATCATGATTTTGTTCCGTCAGTTAGTCCTATAATTAAACACCTTTCTTCATAATGCCGGTCTCTCATACATATCAACAAGTAGATTCATGAGCCAAAAATAGTCAATATCATTCTCCAGTTCAAACAGCCTCCGTTTTCGATAGCTGAAATAACCATATATATATATATATATATATAGCTTATCCAAAACTATAAGAACATGTTCAACCGTTTCCGTTGCCGTCGCCGATCAGTCACTAGTGTTCTTATAAATATCAATTCTGTTTGTCAAACTATATGTATCATCATCGAACGCCGGCCAAGTGTCTCTCTTTTTGTACGATAACGGTGTCATAAGTAGGTTTGGAGGCTAAGGATAGTCGATGACAAGTCACTTTGGGGAATTTTTTTTCAACGTATAAGTTGGGCCGAAAATAGCCTAGACGATGGAAATTTTAATAATAAGAGAAAAAGACTATAGATTCCAAGAATGATGAAGGGGATGTGATCTTATAAAAAAATATTTACAGGGTCATTCATATACGCAAGTTGGCATTGTGCGTGGGATGTATATAAATTGTAGTATCTCTTTTTAAATTCATGTAGCAATAAAGAGGAGATGCAAGTACAAGGCGCCTATTTGAATCGAAACTGATGACATAACTATTAGCCGGGACAATATGTGAGTCTTTTATTTTCGATATAAAGTCAAAGTGTGATTTTTTCGTAAGTATTTTCAAGTGTTTTATTTATACAAACTGTTGATTTTAAAATCGGAAGTCATTTTTCCAATGATTTCTTTAAAATTAATAATTGACCGTTTGGAGTTAGTGCACACTTTTATAACAATAAATAAAGTGATACTTGAAATTGATAGATAATACTTGCTCTGTCGAAGATATCATGGGCTCGGCCCAATAATATGTATTTTGTAAATATATCTTTATTGTATTTTTACCTTGTTCCCCAAGTATATGTATCCCTATAAATACCTATGTACCATAACACTTTTGATCAAGGAAATACAAGTTTATACCACTATTGAATCGTAATATGGTATCGGAGCCATAACGATTTCCTCTCTCTCGATCACGTCAAACTTTTCCTAAAACCCTAAACTACCACAAAAAAAAAACCTTCAGCGTCTGTCTTCTTCTTCTTCACGGCGCCATCACCATGTCCACCATCACTGAAGGTACAGGCACCACCTCTGCTGCTGCTCCTCTCTTCCCCTCCTTCACTCCCTCCTCCGCCATACATATAACCAAACTTACTCGCCAAAACTACAATTTATGGTGTGCCCGAATTGTTCCCTACCTCTGAGACGTTTAGTCCAGTTGTTAAACCAGTCACTATACGGTTGCTCTTGTCTCTTACTGTGTGCAAAATTGGCCTCTCGTCAGGTTGATATACAGAATGCCTTCCTCCACGGGTTTTTCTCTGAGCCAGTTTTTATGCAGCAGCCTCAGGGATTCGTTCACCCTGATTACCCGGACTACGTTTGCCGCCTTAAACGTAGCTTGTACGGCCTCCGTCATACTCGCTCTTGGTGCTCAATTCCCGGTTAAGGACCTTGGCACCCTGTCATACTTCTTGGGCATTGAAGCCCTCCATACTACTGATGGTTTGTTCCTTACGCAACGTAAATACATCCTGGAGTTGTTACAACGTGCTGGCATGGATAAGTCAAAGCCGTGCCTCACCCCTATGTCGGCCTCGACTCGTCTTACCTAGGAGTCCGGCCCGGCTTTCTCTGATCCTTCCTTGTATCGCACTATTGTGGGTGGCCTTCAGTACCTCAGCTTCACTAGGCCGGACATTGCCTTTGCAGTCCACCGCGTCAGCAAGTTCATGCACTCTCCTACCGAATCTCATTGGATGGCTGTTAAACGGATCTTGCGCTACCTTAAACACACGATATCTGATGGTCTATTTTTCTCCCGGGCTTCTTCGACCTCTCTTCAGGCTTACTCTGATTCTGACTGGGCTGCGGATCCTGATGACCGTCGCTCCGTGGGGGCGTATTGCATCTTCCTTGGTTCGAACTTGATTAGCTGGCGTTCGAAACAACATCTCACTGTCTCCAAAAGTAGCACCGAAGCCGAATACAAAACCTTGTCCAATACGGCTGCCGAAGTTCAGTGGCTTTGTGCTCTCCTCTCCGATATGCAGGTACCTCTCCCTCGGCCTCCTACCCTCTGGTGTGATAACATTGGGGCCACTTATCTCGCCCATAACCCGGTCTTCCATGCTCGCACCAAGCACATCGAGATTGATTTTCACCACGTTCGTGAGTTGATCGCCGCCAACAAGCTCTCGGTTTCCTTATTAAGCTCTAACGACCAAGTTGCTGATCTCTTGACCAAACCTTTGGGTAATCCACGATTCCAAGTGCTTAAGGGCAATCTCCGTGTCCACTCTCTTTCCACAGGATTGCGGGGGCGTGTCGAAGATATGATGGGCTCGGCCCAATAATATGTATTTTGTAATTATTTCTTTATTGTATTTTTACCTTGTTCCCCAAGTATATGTATCCCTATAAATACCTATGTACCATAACACTTTTGATCAAGGAAATACACGGTTTATACCACTATTGAATCGTAATACGCTCACTCGCTCGCTCGCGGCACGAAAGTGTCAAAGCTCTGGTGGCTAGGGGGATTAGAGTTCCTGCTCTAGGAGAACGGCTAGTCACCGGTCTCGGGGCCTCTTGACTCGAAGTCTTTCCGACGGTAGTTAGAGTGCTCACTCGTAAGAGTGGAGACCAAGGACGGAGCCACACTTTGGGCTGAGGGGGCTAAGCCCACCCCAACCTTTTCCTTTTCTTTTATTATATATATATATATATATATATATATATATATATATATATATATATCAGCCCAGCCCACCAGCCAATTTTTTTGATAATAATTTATACCAAACTACAAGAAAGTGAACATTTTATTTATTTCCGGTATCTTATAGTCATTTATTGTTTGTAGACAGAGAAGAAAAATGAATGTATGTACAATTTTGTTGGAAACTGTTAATTAATATTAACATTTTTTAGGGAAACATTATTTTATTAACCACTAATTAAGTAGTAAGTTATTGAAGTCGTAAAAAAGAAGAATAATAGTTTAAAGTACGACAATTGTAAAAGTATGAATCCATATATAGGATTAATTTGTCTTATGAATGAACATTTTTTTATTACAATGAAAGAAAAAACACTACAACACTACAACTATTTACCATCACATTAGTGGACAGACACTCTACATAATTTGGGTATGACTTTCTTAAAGAGGAAACAATGCTGGAGGACTCTCAAATTGCCTCCAAAGGCATATGAACCTGAGACCTTCAGTCTCGGGACCTTAAATTTCTACAGCTTAAAAATTTGGCGCCTCATCGGCTATGAATGAACATTTGTAATTGATAAATTGATATTTAATTAAAAGGAGGGGATAGATTTGTGTGGCAAAATGGGATGGAAACATGAATTTTGAAAGTTATAAAGACATAAGCTAGTTATGTTGTATAATACTACCTTCGTCGCATAAAAAGTGTCGATATTTTACTATTCACGCAGATTAAGAAACTCAATTAATGTTTTGTATTTTTGTAGTAATAGACATATATACCCCTATTTTATAATTAATGATTGCTTTGGAATATGAAATGAACATACAACAATAAAGGTTAGACTAGGGGTATATTTGGAAAATGAGCATTAAATGATGTATTGGTTTTCTAAATGGACACTTTTTATGGGACAAAACTTTTTTCAAATATAGACACTTTTTATGGAACAGAGGTAGTAATTCATCATAATTGTGACTTTATAGTAACAAAAGCTAAAACTAAAAATAAAAAAAAAATGAATTTAATTTCAGTGTTTCCATCTGTAGAGGCTCGTTTCATTTCTCTTGGTTGTCTAAAAAATTACGTTTAGAAGTTAGCTTAGCTTTTTTTTCTCCTTCGGTGTTAAATTCCGAACTAATTTTTTTGTTTAAAGGTTAGCTTAATTGGCCCACCCCAATTATAATTCTTGGCTCCGTCCTTGTCTCCTTCCAAATCCCACTATTATGGCTGCCTTTTTATGTCATCATTAGATAAACACTCATCTTTGTTTCCATCGCCAACCACCAAAATGACCATAACAATATATATATATGTCTTTCCGTTTACGTCACCTATCCACCCCCATGTCCGCCATCTTCACACTACTTTCTCAGACAACTTCCATCCATTTCTTGATAGTACAATCATCTTCAAGTTCCATTTCTCTTATTACTCATAAATCGTTTTAATTTGTTGCCGGCTTGTGGGTTAATGGTTATTGTGGATATAATGTTTGAGGGGATGAGGAAAATATGTTTTTTTCTTAAGATATTTGGGGTGGGCAAAGTAAAGAATTGCCGTAGAGTAAAAAAAAGAAAAGTGGATTGTTTATTGTTCGATAAGAAACAATTAGATTGCGGTTATGTTTTTGGAGCATTTAAAATTTGTGAAGAATGTGATATGATCGAATTGCTAACTCAAGCAGCCAACAAGTACGGATCATCACAGATATTTGTGAGTTCAACTTTTTTTTCTATAAAAGTCAAGTGTGTTTTTTTAAGTATTTTCAAGTATTTTAATTTAATATATTATTTATATAGATAAATAATATGTATCTTGTTAAAAATGATTTATTAACTTTCTCGACTTAATGATAATAACGTGATGAAACAAATCTTGTACGTACAAATGACATTGCATGTCCCACCTCGGTGGCCTGATACCGTACTTCCCGCTTTGCGCGGCATGATATATTGTACTTGTACATTTCCTGCTTCGGCGGCATGCACCACTACTAGAAAAGGCGTTTTTTGGGACGAGTCAAATTTTTGGGAGTTTTTTTGGGACGACATGTTGAACGGAGGGAAATTTGACTTTTGGCGGAATTTTTTCGCAGGAAAATTAATATCTCTTTTGGGACGACATATATATTTTTTGGGACGGCTACTGTCCAGCCTGGAAGCCACGTGGACACTCTCATTTTTTGGGACGACAGTAGTCGTCCCTATAAATAGTAATAAATTATTTTATAAAATTTGCAAAAGTCACGTTGACTGCCCCTTTTTTGGGACAACTTATGTCATCCCTTTAAAGATTTTCAATATTTTCCAGATTTAATACCAACTAATATTTATTGTAATACAAGTTTTGATTAATATTTTTTTAATCAAATGAATGAATTGTATTGTTTTTTGGGACGACTATTGTCGTCCCTTTAAATAGGCACAATTTATTTTAAAAACTATGAAAAATCCACGTGGGCAATCCTTTAAAGATTTTCAATTTTCTCCCCAATTTTGTACCAATTAATATTTATTGTAATATAAGTTATGATTTATAATTTTTTCATTAAATGAATGAATTATATTATTTTTTATTTAAAAAAAATGATAATTAGTCCATTTCTAATAACATACGTCTTTTTATTTAAATAAATTTTTTGGAACAAAATTACGGTTTGATTATATAACTTAATGAAACGAGTAGTGATTCATTCTCGCGGTTCATTATTGAGTATTAATTTCAACCTGGGCTCGTTAATTAGTTGATTGATGACTTCAAACCCGAGGTTTGTTAGTTATTTCAAGATTTCAGACACGAGGTTCGTTATAGAGTAGTATATTTCAAACCCGAGGTTCATTATTGAATAGTGAATCAAACTCGAGGTTCATTATTGAGTAGTGATTTCAACGTAGCCTCGTTAATTAGTCAATTGATGACTTCAAACCCGAGGTTGGTTAGTTATTTCAAGATTTCAAACAAGAGGTTCGTTATTGAGTAGTAGATTTCAATCTTGAGGTTCATTATTGAGTAATGAATCAAACTCGAGGTTCATTATTGAGTAGTGATTTCAACGTAGGCTCGTTAATCAGTCGATTGATGACTTCAAACCCTAGGTTCGTCAGTTCGTTCAAGACTTTAAACACGAGGTTCGTTATTGAGTAGTATATTTCAAACCCGAGGTTCATTATTGATTAGTGAATCAAACTCGAGGTTCATTATTGATTAGTGATTTCAACGTAGGCTCTTTAATTAGTCGATTGATGACTTCTAACCCGAGGTTGGTTAGTTATTTCAAGATTTCAAACACGAGGTTTGTTATTGAGTAGTAGATTTCAAACCTGAGGTACATAGTTGAGTAGTGAATCAAACTCGAGGTTCATTATTGAGTAGTGATTTCAAACCTGAGGTTCATTATTGAGTAGCGATTTGAACCTGGGCTCGTTAATTAGTCGATTGATGACTTCAAATCCGAGGTATGTTATTTAGTTCAACATTTCAAACCCGAGGCTCGTTATTGAGTGGTAGATTTAAAACTCGAGGTTCATAATTGAGTAGTGATTCAAACTCGAGGTTTATTATTGAGTAGTGATTTCAACCTAGGCTCGTTAATTAGTCGATTGATGACTTCAAACCCGAGGTTCGTCAGTTCGTTCAAGACTTCAAACACGATGTTCGTTATTGAGTAGTAGATTCTGAGGTACATAGTTGAGTAGTGAATCAAACTCGAGGTTCATTATTGAGTAGTGATTTCAACCTAGGCTCGTTAATTAGTCGATTGATGACTTCAAACCCGAGGTTCGTCAGTTCGTTCAAGACTTCAAACACGATGTTCGTTATTGAGTAGTAGATTTCAAACCTGAGGTACATAGTTGAGTAGTGAATCAAACTTGAGGTTCATTATTGAGTAGTGATTTCAACCTGGGCTCGTTAATTAGTCGATTGATGACTTCAAACCCGAGGTTCATAAGTTCGTTCAAGATTTCAAACACGAGGTTCATTATTGAGTAGTAGATTTCAAACTCAAGGTTCATAATTGAGTAGTGATTCAAACTCGAGGTTCATTATTGAGTAGTGATTTCAACCTAGGCACGTTAATTAGTCGATTGATGACTTCAAACCCGAGGTTCGTCAGTTCGTTCAAGACTTCAAACACGATGTTTGTTATTGTGTAGTAGATTTCAAACCTGAGGTACATAGTTGAGTAGTGAATCAAACTCGAGGTTCATTATTGAGTAGTGATTTCAACCTAGGCTCGTTAATTAGTCGATTGATGACTTCAAACCCGAGTTTCGTCAGTTCGTTCAAGACTTCAAACACGATGTTCGTTATTGATGACTTCAAATCCGAGGTATGTTATTTAGTTCCACATTTCAAACCCGAGGCTCGTTATTGAGTGGTAGATTTAAAAAAAACATAATTATTATTCAAATTAATGCTTTGATATAATTTAAAATTGGTTTTTTTATTATGTTACGGTTTAATGGGACGACATCTGTCGTCCCAAATAAGCATCCGCCGTCCCAATAAACATTAAACCTAAATAAATCGGACAGCCTCCCCTCCTCCTTCATTTCATCCTGCTACTTTCTGAGCTTTCTGGATATCCTCTCCTCCTTATTGAATCGAAGGCAGTAGCAGCAATCGAAGGCAGCCATCAATATAAAGTGGTTCGGCCGGCCATCAATCGAAGGCAGTAGCAGCGGTTCAGCAGCATCAGTTCGGCCGCAATCAACATTTTCAGGTAACCATTTCATCTATTGCACCTGGGCATTCACCCATTTTGTTTTTGCTCAGTAGATTCTCTGCCATTTTTACTTGATTGATATAGCAAAGATCGACATAGCTTCATCCATCGTTTTAATTTCCATTAGGTTAGTCAGTCTACCAATCAAATATATATATGCTCTGTTAATGTGATAGAAATCTCCTTGATCTGTGTGTGCTTAATTTTTGCTTGTTTATGGTTATTTAGCTCAATTTCATTTTTATTGGTGTTTTTTGAATCTCTTAGGTGTTATGGTAATTGGTTTTGAATATACGAGTGCACTTTCATCGTAATTGAGCTTTAAAGCTGTATTATGAGGAATCTTACTGACAGTTGATGGAAATTACTAGCTGTTGATGGAGATAATTCCACCCTGATTTATTACTACTTAATATTGTAATCTTGAAATTTAGATATTCAGTGCTTTCTTTGATCGTGGATCTTGTTTTTATGTTCTTGTCATGTGGAGGAGGTATATCTTTGTTTCTGGTTGGGGTGTCAAGATTAGGAAGATATAGAAGGTTGAATTTTCTTATTAAGTTCAGCTGAATCATTTTACTGACCACTTACTTTTTTTTTTTTGCCTCGAGCCTAGCAGAAACCGGGGATGTTCTTATCTGTTCTTGATGTTTTATCAAATTAGTCATTAACTTTTTTTGAACATGATTTTTTTTTCCTGAATTGCATCATATACTCTGTATTGAAAAATGACATTTTGTGAAAATGGAAATAAATGTTCTCTATTTTTTTGTTTTGCTTGAGCTTAGGTTGTACCGTGTATATTTCAATCTTTTAGAGTTCTTTGGGTTTTTTTTGTGCTTTTTCAATCTTTTGATCCCCACCTTTTATGTGTTAGAAATATGATGTTTATGTCTAAACATCGTTATGGGAAATAGGTATTGCTATTCATTATTCAACAAGTCTGTAATCCAAATTTGATGCTATTCAAAAAATCATTTAAAGTGTATTAACGATCAATAAGTGTTAAATACATCGCAACACTTAAACTTAAAAAAAAACGGTCATGTTTTCGTAGTCTGATTCCACTCAGCCTTATCCGGTATAAAGACCCCAACCGTTTAATGCGGTTTCTTAGACTTAGAGCGAACTTGATGTTTCTTGGGAAGTGCATGGTACTACCAAGCTTCGGGTTTTAATATCCTAATGGTTATACACTGTAATGGACAGTTCAATTAAGAAAAATGAAAAATAATTAATTAAAAGATCTTAACATGAGGGAAATGGACCAGATTCAGATTGTTTCTATGCTCTATCGGTTTAAGAGTTCAAGAATATGCGAGAATAATTACATTAGACACTTGATGTAAGCAAGATCCATAAAATTACCGAAACAAATTGGGGAAACACTCACGGATTCTTGATCTCGGCGATGTGACTTAATTGGAAGAAATTATTGGCTTCACTTTTTGATTCTTGTCTGAACTGAAGGTTAGATCGATGATACAAACATGGAATTAGGTCTTATTGTGAGCGGGAACTAGATCTTCAATTTTGCATCATTTGAAAAACTGAACAAAAAAATTGGTTTTTCAAAAACAAAAAAAAAAGCATTTAACAGCCGTTTTTATAGTAATGCTGTATTTGAGCCGAGTCGGTCTTAAGCTTGACTCGACTAAAAAAACTCGGGTTTGAAACTCTTTTCAAGCATGATAGAGCCATAAAAAGATCGGATCGAAGTTGACTGGTTAATTGTTCAATATAGCTTGGCTCGGCTCGTAAACTCGAGCGTTTATTTACTATTTATTTAGGTTTTGTAAAATATGGCAAATCAAAAAAAAATAGTTTGGCTCAAGTAGTAAATGACTTGAAAATGCCTATGGACGTGACCGGTATTCTCTCCTGAGGCGGCGTTATATTCAAAGAGATCTTGGCCGGGAAGGCCTTACCTCGACCGTCGTTGGGTGGGTGCCACTATTAGAACCGATCGTCGGGTGGGTGTCCTATTAGAACTGATCGTCGGATGACCACGTGTAAATAAAGACAAAACTGAGGAGAAAGAAATGGATTGAAAATTCAAACAAACAGCATGGACGTCAGCATCAATAGGCACAGGGTTATACCACCACTTATACCTCATCATCCGTCACATGTGTTGCCAAATCCTCTCCATCTACAACATGAAATTTCTACGGTCTAGGTCATTTTCATCTTCCTCGGGTCTGTGTGAACATAGCATTTACACTAGGAACAATGATTTCAATCAGAGAAGCACTAGTATACCTTGATACCACCTTTCATGAGTAAGTAATTGTGCCTTAACTTCGGTCTAGGTGAGAGAATTAACTATGGATGTGATGTTTACAATCACGGATTCATATTCTCTATTGGTCGGACACCCAAAGTGGTAAGAGCAGCTTAGAGTTTGGGATGGGATAGTAATCTAAGCTTGATCGCCCTCACTAGGTTTTCAATCTAAGCGGCAGAATATCGGGTCGACTGTAGTTTAGATCGGTGAGTCAATGTCGTATCCACAAAAAGAGAAATCTAGTTGAATACCAAAGCGGCCCAGACAATTAGTCTATGTTTATCTATTAATCAAGAAGCAAATCTAAATCAACTACAAAGCAAATAATGAAAAGCAAACTAAAAGTTCAATTAACTAAGGCTAAAATGACTTGGATAAAGTGGAAATGAAATGAAATGAGGTTGCTCGGATTATGTTCCAATGAGCTAGATATAAGCTCTTGGAATAACTTGTATCAAGCTTCACTAAGGAGTTCTCAAAGCATTCAAGGTGCAATTCATTATAGTCACGTCAATCGATCTCTCGCGTTAACATACTATAACCATACACCAAACCTATTAGCTATGACAATATTATGATGAATAGCTATGCATTAAAGGACTATGAATTCCCCAATTCAAGATTATGCAACACACACTAGAAATCAATTATATCTCTAGATGATTTTACTATGTGTTTAACGATGTTGGATATCGTCCAATGTATAATCCGGGCCGTATTTAATTTTATGACAACTAATTCAAGAACAATTTCAATTTGACAGAGGGATGGTGTTTTGAGCGTTTTTAGACAGAGCCTGGGTATTATCCAAGTTGCCTACGTATCATGTTGATGAATCATGAATCAAGTCCACTCGGAATTCTTGAGATCATTTATATAGAGGGCCTTATACCCTAGGCATGCTTGTGCCGTGTCCTTCAAGGACTCGGTCAAGGATTATCTTATGTAAATTCTGTAATTGTAGGAGATAATCTCGTGTATATTTAAAATACAGGATTAGAGCCTTAATGAATAAAGATTCTTCCCATATTTATCTTATAACATAGGAACTTGCTTAAATATCGGATAAGGAAAGCTATGGCCGACCTGCGTCGAGCTCCTTAGGCCGTCTCGACCTGCACTGCATTACCTGACCACCGTTATGACCAAGCCGACCTGCAGTGGTCTGTTCGGAAGGACATGTCAGGCCTCCCACCTGATAGGGGTGTTCACGGTTCGGTCCGGTACGGTTAATGGCCGTAACCGAAACCGAACAGAAAATTTCGGTTATTATATATCCGTAACCGAAACCGAACCGTTTGTTTTAAGGAACCGAACCAACCGAACCAAAATATACGGTTCGGCTCGGTTCGGTTAACCGAAAAACGAAATAAAATTTAACAATTCTATTTGGAAATAAATGGTTCAGTTTTTTTTTAGTTTTTTTCATTCGGTTACAAACGGTTCGGATAACGGTTAGGTTATCAGCAATTTTTATTAAAAAAAATATATTTTGGTTATAAAAGCTAATTATATATGTTAGATATAAACGGTTCGGTTATTGTTTTTCGTTTGGTACGGTTTCGGTTCGGTTAATTGTTCGGTTTTCGGTTCGGTTTTTAATTCGGATCGGTTTTCGGTTCGGTTACGGATAATTTGTAGCATTAACCGTAACCGAACCGAAATTTTCGGTTTCCTTATATTATTAACTGAAACTGAACCTAACACGAGTATTAACCGAACCGAACCGAATGACCTCGGATCGATTCGGTTTTCGGTAGGGGTGAGCGTGGTTCGGATTGGTCGGTTTCGGTTCGGGTTTTACACATATTTATTCGGTTTGGTCGACATATTTTACCACCCAAACCAAACCCAAACTATGTTGAACCCAATGGTTTGGTTTGGTTGGTTTCAGTTTGGATCCGGTTTGGTTTCGGTTTCACAAGTCTGAACTACACCTTAATATAAATCACAATTTTCACCTGAAGTATTTAAATATAAAGTAAAAACATATTAAAGGTAAATCAGGGCTAATTACTTAATAACATTAGTGCACACAACATATTCAAAAGTCACTTAATAACATATTGCAAATCTACATCAGGGTTAATTACTAGTTAGTTGTTAGTATATATATTAGAACAGCAAACGTACATCATCAGTTCATTCATGGCCCTAATTAATACAACAAAAAGTATAAAAGTGGCAACGCATGTGCCTAATTAGTACAACATCTAATGTACTACTACTAGGATTTATTTGGGTTAATTGAACTTTTAGTTTGCTTTTCATTATTTGCTTTGTAGTTGATTTAGATTTGCTTCTTGATTAATAGATAAACATAGACTAATTGTCTGGGCCGCTTTGGTATTCAACTAGATTTCTCTTTTTGTGGATACGACATTGACTCACCGATCTAAACTACAGTCGACCCGATATTCTGCCGCTTAGATTGAAAACCTAGTGAGGGCGATCAAGCTTAGATTACTATCCCATCCCAAACTCTAAGTCGCTCTTACCACTTTGGGTGTCGACCAATAGAGAATATGAATCGTGATTGTAAACATCACATCCATAGTTAATTCTCTCACCTGGGCCGAAGTTAAGGCACAATTACTTACTCATGAAAGGTTTGGTATCAAGGTATACTAGTGCTTCTCGATTGAAATCATTGTTCCTAGTGTAAATGCTATGTTCACACGGACCCGAGGAAGATGAAAATGACCTAGACCGTAGAAATTTCATGTTGTAGATGGAGAGGATTTGGCAACACATGTGACGGATGATGAGGTATAAGTGGTGGTATAACCCTGTGCCTATTGATGCTGACGTCCATGCTGTTTGTTTGAATTTTCAATCCATTTCTTTCTCCTCAGTTTTGTCTTTATTTACACGTGGTCATCCGACGATCAGTTCTAATAGGACACCCACCTGACGATCAGTTCTAATAGGGCACCCACCCAACGACAGTCAGAGGTAAGGCCTTCCTG
Organism: Gentiana straminea; assembly: GCA_036785695.1. Classification (NCBI taxonomy): domain Eukaryota; kingdom Viridiplantae; phylum Streptophyta; class Magnoliopsida; order Gentianales; family Gentianaceae; genus Gentiana; species Gentiana straminea. The sequence goes on along the minus strand of JAVUPR010000167.1, from coordinate 7,261,512 downwards.
GCCAAGATCTCTTTGAATATAACGCCGCCTCAGGAGAGAATACCGGTCACGTCCATAGGCATTTTCAAGTCATTTACTACTTGAGCCAAACTATTTTTTTTTGATTTGCCATATTTTACAAAACCTAAATAAATAGTAAATAAACGCTCGAGTTTACGAGCCGAGCCAAGCTATATTGAACAATTAACCAGTCAACTTCGATCCGATCTTTTTATGGCTCTATCATGCTTGAAAAGAGTTTCAAACCCGAGTTTTTTTAGTCGAGTCAAGCTTAAGACCGACTCGGCTCAAATACGACATTACTATAAAAACGGCATTAAATGCTTTTTTTTTGTTTTTGGAAAACCAATTTTTTTGTTCGAGTTTTCAAATGATGCAAAATTGAAGATCTAGTTCCCGCTCACAGTAAGACCTAATTCCATGGTTGTATCATCGATCTAAACTTCAGTTCGAACAAGAATCAAAAAGTGAAGCCAATAATTTCTTCCAATTAAGTCACATCGCCGAGATCAAGAATCCGTTGAGTGTTTCCCCAATTTGTTTCGGGTAATTTTATGGATCTTGCTTACATCAAGTGTCTAATGTAATTATTACGCATATTCTTGAACTCTTAAACCGATAGAGCATAGAAACAATCTGAATCTGGTCCATTTCCCTCATGTTAAGATCTTTTAATTAATTATTTTTCATTTTTCTTAATTGAACTGTACTAACATAGATTGAGAGCAAGTGTAATGGGAAGATTTTAGACACCTTCCATTGAATTTGTGTCGGAATGGGTTGTGGAATATGTTTTAAAAGAGAAATAATGGTGACAACTTTGTTGTTCAATTTCTTCCTCCTGTCTCAACAAGCATATGTCTCGTATCTTCTTCTCAATTTTAGAATTCATTTCTTCATCCATTGTGAAAATCGAGGTCTGTAATAAAAAAAATTCACCCATCCAATCCTTAATTTTACAACAGCATAGTTTATTTCATCTACTATTTCAAAGATTATATTGCGGGGGTTTAGGTAAAGTGAATGTTTTTTTTTTTCTTGCTATTTCCAGTTTGAGTTGTGGACTTTGCATACATCAAGTAATTGTAGATGTGCCGGTGAAAGAAAAAAATTATAGCAGAGGTACATTTATGGATATTTTGGTGGTGTTGGGGATTATGGTGGTTGTGTGATGTTTTTTCTTATCGGGATAAGCTGAGCAGGGTTTTGGTTTGATTTGTAAGTTAATATTGAGTGTTCGGCTGTGTTCGCAGTTTCTCGACAAAATAGTTATAACAAAGTGAACGATACACTTTTATATCATTGATCACTGTGTCAAATTTAATTTTATTTTGTCTGTGTACTTCATTTCTCCCCCTTTCATTAAAACTGTTAAGCTTTAAGATTTCTTCAATGAGATTTACATGGCACTTGAATTGATAACTTTTATGTATGCAGAATCTTCTCTCTGTTAATAAAATTTTCAGTTCTCCATTCATTGTTTGTTCTTTAATTTGCATAATTTGTTTGAATTCTTATGATCAACATTGTTCTTTATCAAGAAATCTTCAAAAACTGGGTTTAATGCTCTCCTAATCTTATTAAATTTGCTGCTGCAGTGCACAGGTTGTGATAATTAACTAGCATCAACCCAGCCTTTGTTCTTCCGTACCACTTGGTCAGTATACTTAATTTTCTCACTTTAAATATAATATCTTGTATGTGTCATAGATTATTACAGTTCCTCAATTTATGGTTTTGTTAGTTCTCCGTTTTTATTTATTTGTGCTTTTCAATTGTGTGTGTAAGAGACTGAAACGGGATTTGTTTTGTTAATGCGGTGTTGATAGTATTATTCAAGTGTGATTTGTTTTGTTGCGATTCAAAGGTGCAGATGAGTAGTTAGTGTGAGTTGACTATCCGTTTGTACTGTAAGTTTTGAATGCCATCTTGCATTCTTCCACTTCTTGTGCCTTTAAAATTTAAATTTGCTTCACATCTCCTTGTATATTTTCTTGATTATTCGATAGTTGGAGTTCATTTTGCGTATGTTTATGCTGAGTATATGTATTTATCTTGCTGCATGATTTGATTTCTTTCCATGAAGATAAAACATGAAAGCCTGCACCTTTGTTGGTTAGTTTGCCATACACCTTTGTTGTATAGAGTTGTTCATCCACATATGTTGTGTGAACAAGGAATTTAACGAAATTCAAGCATGCTGTTTAGGAATAAATAATGAAAATTTTGCATTTAAGTTGTGGAACATACATCGTTTAATGAACAAGAAAAACACTGCAAAATTACAGTATTGTGCAAGAGTTTCTGGTTTTAATTCCCTTTTCCACAACGCAGTGCAAAAAGTTTAAGTTTACTGATTTAAAGACAGTAAACTAAATTTCTACATTGACTGTAATCTTTCTTTTGAAGTTTCATCGTTTTCCTATGATTATGGACTTGTGTATACATTTTGGAGTTAACATATTATGTGAAGATAGGATAAACACTTTTCGTTTAAACACAGTTTGTTGGTTGTAACCCAAATGCGTCTTTTTCAGTGCCTAAAATTGTATATAGGAAAACAAGAAGGAAAATGTCACCACATGTCTTATGTATATCTGACAGTAGAATTGACCTCCTGAAAATCGAATATACACGGCAACATTCGACCTTCCCAATGTCAAATCTAATTCGACAATGCAGGAAGTCAAAATTTGCTTTGTACATTCACTTTCAAAAGGTCGATTGTGTGAAAATGGTATGGTGCAACGACAGGTGTGGGACAACGAGTATATGATTTATATATTTAATATTAATGCATTTAAAAAAAACAGAATTTTATTAATCATATTATTTCATTCAATTTCCAAATAGAAAACCATGCCATCTAAAAACTAAAATTAAAAAACCTCCTTAAGCCCTTTCCCCGTTTTTTACGTCCATTGTTCAAAGTCTCCACCCCGTTCTCCACGACGCTGCTGCCTCCTGTCGTCTCCATAGCCGCCACACTGTTGCATTACACGGTTTACACCCACGTCTGAAGACCCAAGTCATTTATTTCAGCCTCATCTTCATTCTTCAGGTATATTGGTAGTTAGATACTTGTTTGTTCAATTTGATAATCTCTCAAATTCGTGCGATGCGAATTGTCTGAGCTAGAGTTGTTAGAATTGAAAAGCATGAGGAAAATTGAAGCTAGATTTGTTAGAATTGAAAAGCTAACATGATAGTTCAAATAAATCTCTGTTTTGTTTTCCGATTTTTGTGATAGGGCCAATGCAAGTGTTATTGTAATTGGTAAAGAGTCATTTGAAGTCTCTTTGCATCTGCCCTTTCAAAAAGTTGTTCTTTTTATTGGATTTAGAAGCAGCTCTCAAAAAGTTCTTACTTTTAGATGCAGTTTGACTTTTGAGCTTGTTTAAAATTCCATTTTTCCCGTAGTTTTGTATGCTATCACTATTTTCTTTTACGGAACTGGTTGGTGTTGTTTATCGTTTCTGTTATCTGTTCTTGGTTGTGCAATGGAACCTCTTATTGCTTCGCTTTCATTTTTATTATAAAATTTATTCATCCATCCTTATATCCTTCCTCTCATCGATTTCATCCCTTACTTGACAGGTCATGACAAGCATGGAACACAAGCCTGACAAAATGAAAAACACGGAAAATTCTCAAGATAATTCGGCTTCTGGAAGAACACGTATTTTGATTGCGGCAAGTGGCAGTGTTGCAGCTATAAAGTTTGCTAATCTGTGTCAATGTTTTTGTGAATGGGGAGAAGTAAAAGCAGTTGCTACAAAGTCTTCTTTACACTTTATAGACAGAGCTTCACTCCCGAAAGACGTTACTCTTTATACAGATGAAGAAGAATGGTCGTCATGGAATAAATTAGGGGATAGCGTACTCCACATCGAGCTACGCCGTTGGGCTGATATTATGGTCATCGCTCCTCTATCAGCAAACACACTGGGCAAGGTAAGAATCTGTTGCAGTCTTTAACGTCATGTTTGACTCAGGTTCTTATTTTCTGGGTTATGTAATTGCTCCTGGTTAATGCTTTAGCTTCTGGACAGTGTAAATATGACTTTTGATTACTTGCTTGTGAATTAAATGAGCCTTCTTGTAACTTTTACTTAGAACTAGATAAGAGTCTAGGCAACATTGAAAATTGCTAGGGATCTCTTCTTTATCGTAAAAAAGGGTAGGCGGTGTAGGGTTGTTGATGGAAACCCGTAGCATGGCTCACTTGGTAGGTGTTCTTGGAAATGCCTTAGAGGTCAAGGGTTTTGTTCTTCCTAAGAGGTCGAATGCAGCCCCAATTTCTTGTTGAATCCATAGTTAAAGAGCTCTGGGCCAGATCCACAGTCGAATTCTTCAAGTACTTTGAGATCGTCTCTGGATTTAGTCGGGCTGATATTTGTTCTGGATACTGCGGATCCACAGGACATACCAAAAGAAATTGCTGTTGGTTTTCACTTTCGTTTTTGACATTTTGTCTCGTGATAGTTTGCATTTTGTCTCAAAATTTGTACAGTTTCTCCTTCTGGACCCGTTGTCTATTTGAAAAATGATACATACACAGAATGTGCACATAATCTTATTCCAGTTAGGCCTGGTGGCATTGTCTGACCTTTATTTTTTTCAGATTGCAGGAGGATTGTGCGATAATCTGCTAACATGCATAGTTAGAGCATGGGATTACAGCAAGCCACTCTTTGTAGCACCAGCTATGAACACTTTCATGTGGAATAACCCTTTCACCGAACGCCATCTTATGTTGATCGATGATCTCGGAATCGTTCTCATCCCACCTGTATCAAAAAGGCTAGCCTGTGGTGACTATGGAAACGGCGCAATGGCTGAACCGTCCGTCATCTTTTCAACTGTACGGTTATTCTCTCAGTCTCGAGGACAACCGGGTAGTAATAGTAATATTACACAGTAGAACCAGGAAATTCTACTGGTTAGTGTCTTTACCGAGGAAAACTAGTAATCGTCCGATTAAAACACGACACGTGTCTTGATGTTTTGTGGGTTTGTGGTGTGGCCTGCTATGTTAATGGCTTATTTCTGGTGTTTGATACTACATGTCGTGTTTTCTATGTACCTCACAACTTACTAATACGTAGTATGTACTGCACAAAGTTTATGTTTTCTAAACCATTTTTTATGTAAGAACATGTTCCATGATAAGATATTTATGTACTTTTAAGGTTTTTGCAGACTAAAGTGGTAGAAGACATGAAAGTTGGCACCTCTGGTTAACTCATTAACCAAAGCTGAACAATGTTGAGTAGTTTCTTCATGAAATTTTTGTAAGCACCATCTGGGTTCTCTCGGGCCGTTAAGATGGGGTGTGCTATGCAGTTTGAAAGTGGAACCTTACGACCCGTGTGGTGCCGTACTGAATCGATCTTTTACAAACTCATGCATTGGTACCCAAGTCCTTAATCCGTGTTCACCAATCACCATGCACTATGTAACCTTTTTTTTTCTTTTCTTTTTTTGGTGTGAAGTTGCGCTATGTAACTTAGGTTCTTAGGAATGAGCAAACCAAAAAAAGAAAAAGGAAATACTTTGACTCGATTGACTTCTAGAAAGCCACCGCAATGCGCTACCCCATCTGCTATCTCGAGTAGTATACTACATGGAAAAGAGTAGCTTGCTCATGGCATAAGATGGAAAGTTGGCAGTGGAGAATCCATTGACATCTTAATTGATCATTGGCTTCCTGTGTTCCCCACCTTTCACCTCTGTTCTAACGTCGATGACCATCACTTCCGCAAGGTTTGTTGTCTAATTGACCCTCTATACCGTACTTGGAGTATTCAACAAGTCTGTAATCCAAATTTGATGCTATTCAAAAAATCATTTAAAGTGTATTAACGATCAATAAGTGTTAAATACATCGCAACACTTAAACTTAAAAAAAACGGTCATGTTTTCGTAGTCTGATTCCACTCAGCCTTATCCGGTATAAAGACCCCAACCGTTTAATGCGGTTTCTTAGACTTAGAGCGAACTTGATGTTTCTTGGGAAGTGCATGGTACTACCAAGCTTCGGGTTTTAATATCCTAATGGTTATACACTGTAAAACCATCATATGTGTGATCTCTTCAACAAATTTTTTTTGAGGGGTTCTTCAATAACTTAAGTGTAAAAGAATGTAAAACAGAAATAAACAGATCTACAAATATATCCTAATTTTAATTAACACAATTTACGTTTATATATACCGAATTATGTCCTTTTGTGTTTCATGTTTTACGTCTGTATATAATAAAATAGTTGAATATGTTGCTTACCCTCTATTGGTTAATATATTGTCCTTTCGGTTAGTTAAGTTGTTGGACGTCACATTTGAGATGGAAATGGACAAGTCATGGTTATATGGTAACAGACCGGCACCTGCTTTTTGAAATGGGTTGAGAGAATTTTTACAATACGCAAAGAACTTTCTTAATGAAGAAGGTAAGATTCGTTGCCCATGCAAGAGGTGTTGTAATATGAGTTTGCACACGTTGTCGGATGTGTATGCACACTGCTTTGATAAGGGATGTGCAGTTGGGTATACAACATGGTATTATCACGGGGAAACCGGCCGATCCCGTAAACGTGCACGAACAACTCAAGTTGTAGTTGAATCTAGGGACGAGATGGCTCCGGTTATAAATTATTTTTTGGGTAGGGCATCAAAAGAACCGCTACAGACAGAGGACGATGATAATATAGATGAACTTCTATCCAAGTTGCAAGAAGACGTGTATCCCGGTTGCAAAAACTCATCAGCTTTGAAGTTCTTAGTGGATTTGATGAATATAAAAGTGTTGTATAAGTGGCCAAATGAAAGCTTCGACGTTCTTCTAGAGAAATTGAAAGAAGTTTTACCAGAAGGGTCAAATTTACCTGATTCATTCTACAAGGCAAAAATTTTGCTAGACATTTTGGGTCTGGGGTATGAAAAGATCGATGTATGCCTTTACGATTGTGCTATTTACTATAAGGAGAATGCTGACTTACAATCGTGTCCAGTTTGCAAAATGAGCCGTTATAAGGAGTCAAAAGGGAAAAAGATAGCTCACAAAGTGCTATGGTATTTTCCGTTAAAACCTCGTTTCAGACGTTTGCATGCATCCCGTCACACAGCTCAGGCTATGACATGGCATAAGACGGGGCGTTATACGGATGAGGATGTGATGAGGCATCCAACCGATGGCAAAAAATGGAAAGAGTTCGACGACCAATACCCTGACTTCGCTCTTGAACCTAGAAATGTCCGTCTGAGTCTGGCTACAGATGGCTTTAACCCGTTTGATAATTCTGGTAAACCAACAGCATGTGGCCTGTTGTAACGCAAGTGTTGAATCCAGCGCCTTGGGTCTGCAATAACGAACTGTATAAACACATGTCCCTACTTATCCCAGGACCAGAATCCCCATGCAAGGACTTTGATGTTTTTTGAGGCCATTGGTTGATGAGTTGCAAGAATTGTGGTCTGAAGGGATGGTTGTGCGTGATGCAGCTACAAATTCTACCTTCAAAATGAGAGTTGCACTTTTGATGACCGTGAATGACTTTCCCGCTCGTAGTTACCTCTCAGGTTGGACTGGTCAGGGTTATAAAGCATGTCCCACTTGCAACGACGACACACCTTCGGTACAATTGATGAATAAGATTGGATATGTAGGAAACCGTAGGTGGCTTCGGGCGAATCATCCGATGCGAAAGAATAAAGGGTTTAACGGTCAAATCGAAACATTAATACCTCCACCTCAGAAAACCACAGAGGAAATACTCCAACAAATTAGTAACCTACCTGAATGCATGCCCGGGAAACACCCACAATACGGTCTGAACAAGAATAACTTGAATAAACGTTCTGACAGCTGTTTAAATTGGTCGAAAGACAACATATTAAGGAGGTTGCCTTATTGGAACATGAAGAAACTCCAACACAATCTAGATGTTATGCATATTGATAAGAAGGTGTGCGATAGTTTATTGGGTACGGTTTGTAGTATTGATGGTAAGAACAAGGACACTAACAAGGCACGCCGTGATCTAAAAAATATGGGTGTGAGAAAAGAACTACATCTGATTAAGCGAGGCGATAAAGACGTGAAACCGCGTGCGGCATTCACGTTGAGCCAAGTAGATTGGACAAAATTCTATGAGTTCTTAAAAGGCGTTCGTTTCCCCGATGGTTTCGTATGAAACTTGCACAAGAATGTGATTGGTAAAGACAAACTTAGTGGGTTAAAATCTCATGATTGTCATGTCATGCTACAAAGGCTTTTACCAATCGGGCTACGACCATTCTTGAGAAAAGACATTTCTGATACAATCACTGATTTAAGTGATTTTTTCAGATTGATTTGCACGCTCACGTTGAGGGTTAGTGATTTAGAAAATGCAAAAGAGAAGGTTTTGGAAATACTGTGTAAACTAGAAACAATATTCCCACCAGCTTTCTTTGACATTTTGATATATGTTATAATGCACCTGCCTGAAGAAGCGATTAGAGGTGGACCTGTTCATTTGAGATGGATGTATCCCATTGAACGATTTCTAGGTAAGCTAAAGAAGTACATTAGAAATTGGGCAAAGCTGGAAGGTTCTATCGCAGAGGCATATTTGGCAAATGAAACCCTCATATTCTGCTCGTTGAATTTTTCGGGAAACGAGACTAAGTTCAATAGACCTGACAGGAACTGGGTTGAGAACGAAGATCCAATCAAGAATAGTATATCCGTATTCAATACTCCTTTCTGATCAATTGGTTCGATGACAAGCTTGACATTCAAAACTGATGAGAGACTGAAGGTTCAGTGGTATGTTTTGCAAAACTGCCCGGAGATCGATAAATACCTCGAGTAAGTTAAAAATACATTCTTAATACTTTTTCTTTTTATTACTATATTCCAAATAACTAGCCTTATAAACATGGACCGGTGAACATCGTGCTCACTGTCAACTTATTGCTCGATACACAACATGGAGAAAATGCACCGTCATGAATTTCCCGGATGGTTTTATTTAAAGGTACCACATAACACATCGTGCAATATTGTGAAGATGTCATTGTATGCATGAGTTGTATAATTATTTTTAACTTATGCATGGTACATTATGCAGATGCTTGAAATCTGTAAACATAGCCCATCAGACTTAAATGACCAATTGTTAGCACTAGCAACCGGGTCTTTAACAACGGTCAAAACCTACTAGAGTTGTGTGATGAACGGTGTCAAATTCACGGCACACAAACGGGATCTCACACGAACAACTCAAAACAGTGGGGTTACTGTCAAAGGGACTGAAGGTATTACATGGTATGGAGTGTTAGAAAACATCTACGTAGTAAACTATCCAAATGGTAACATGGTTGTACTTTTCAAATGTAAATGGTTCGATACTAGTAGAAAAAAGAAGGGTGTCCGTGTATATAAAAACAGAACAAGCATCTGCACTAAAAACACATGGTATGACGACGAGCCATTCATTCTTGCCTCACAAGCCGAACAAGTGTTCTATGTAGATGATTTGTATAATGGATGTGACTGGAAAGTCGTTGAGCATTTTCAACATCGTCATATCTTAGACCCTGCAAATACTGATGCGGTTGTTGAAGATTTGGTAATTGACGAAACCGTCCATGAAAATTTCCAATTGTTCGTTGAACTGCCACCGATGGAACCGGCAAGCATGAGTGCAAATGATGTAGATGTTGGTGAAAATGATGATATTGAGGAATTAGATGATAGTATCAGTCACGAGTATGCAACCTAGAGATTCAACCTATCAACTTTCGTTATGTCAAGGTTAAAAATCTCATCTTTCCTATGGTGATCTAAGGTTTACACCGACTTTCGTCATACGGTAAACATCAATAGCAATACAACTTTCGTTATCGATTGCATAACACATAATCAAAGGAAAGAAAACAACTTTAAAATTAAACTCACAAGATCATCCATGGACAAGAAATAGAAGCTGCCGAAAAGTATTACATGACTGCTCCAAGTTCAAAGCTTCGAGAGATCATCATGGTGATCGAACAAGAAAAGGAAAACAAAAGAAGTAAAACCTAATCTAACCCGGATCACCCAAGCACAAGGCTTGGGTGATCGGCCTTGGAAGCCAAGAAGGAGCGGCTGCTCTGTGTTTTTGGTATGTGGAAGAAAATCTGATCTATAATGTATATCCCTGAATGAATTGGGAGCTGCTGTATTTATAGAAATCTGAGTCTGGACGCCGGTTCACTTCGAAACGCCGGTTACGTGTGGAACGCCGCCTGGCCGTGTTCGAGCTCTCAATACTTGCTTTTTGGTCTTCGAACGCCGCCGGCATGGAACGCCGGTTTTCGGCATGGAACGCCGGTTCCAATCCCGAACGCCGCCCGCACGCTTCGAGCTTATCCGCCGATTCTTTGGCCTTATCTCTTAACAACCCATCCTTATCCTTTGTAACAAACCTTATCTCTTGGATATTCTAGATGAGTCATGACTTGTCCTCCAAGATCTTATCCATGACACTTGTCCATTCCAAGCTTTAACACTTGTAAGCTCCTAATTAATCATGGAATAATGCCAAAATGTAATATAATTCCAAATTATAATAAAATCATCAATTAAGCACTAAATTCATTACATTTTGAAATTCACTCATTAAAAATATCATTTGCTCAATATTTAAATATAAATCTCGATTTCTATGAAAAACATAAGAATACGGGGAAAATTGATATAAAATATATCGTTAAAAATCGTATAATTTGACCGAGAACAACTCCCCCACACTTAGCTTTTTGCTCGTCCCGAGCAAAACAAAACAAAAACATACTATCAAGAATCCACATAACCTGACACTAGATGTAGTCGTGCTCACGACAAGCTAGTATTCAGCAAATCGAAGTCACTCGGTGATTGTGTGTGCAGAACCTACTAAACTTCCACCAATCCTCTCTTGATGTATTAAATCAAGCACTAACGATCATCCGGTTAAATAAACGAAAGTTTCATTCTCGTCTACAAGACTTTCCCTACAAAAATTACTTGTCAAGAATAAAGTAACTAACTCACATTTAAATTCTTTTACTTGGTGTCAAGAAAATACCTTTCGAGTCTCTACTTGGGTTTAGATCAACTCGACTCGAGTTCTAAAAACACAAACTTCTCGCGTCTCAAAAGTATAACACTCTCCCCTACTTTAGAGGCGGTCACCCCGAGATCACTCAAACCCGTACTTGTCCAAGGTAAACCACACTCCCCAATTGGGGCAGTATCCAAATGGACTCGAGGTGAAATTTATCATATATATATATAAGATATTATATTCTCGCCCAAACTCTTTGGAAACTCTCGATCAGGTATCTTTTCTAACACATTCAAGACTTTTAAGGTTCTCAAGAACACTAAGGTACTGAGATTCTAACTGTGAGTATAGTACGAATTCTTAACTTTCATCAATGCTAAATAAGTGTTATCTGCATCGAGAGTTGGCTATCCTTTAACTAACCGGAGACTATTTTATATCTGGTTCTTCATCTAATAGGTTCGTGAAATGAAATTCAAGTGAGTGTCGATCTACTAAATCTATTCTTAGAACATGACACGACTACGAAAACAACTAAAGGTGCCGATTATAAAACTAGCATGCAAGTGAAATGACATTACTCGGGACAAAAACAAAAATTTTGAAAAATTTAGCATTTTTCATAGAAATATGACTAATATGGCAAAAGAATGTAGATACTAATCCTTTCCCCACACTTAGATTGCAACTTGTCCTCAAGTTGTACGAAATAGAAAGTTTAGGAACTTAGCCGATTGTATTTCCAAGCTGGCAATTCTGGAAAGAACCCCGAAGAACCAAAATTGCTTGACTATCCTTGGAAATGTGGAGCATCACAGATCCAAGTAAGCTTGAATAGATCAGTAGACTTGTGGAGCATCACAGGAATACTGACATCGACGTGAAAGCGCACAACAGCTATCAAAAGTGTCCTGCATACTTGATCAGTGCAAGAAGAGTCTACGGGGAAAAGGAATTATACATTGAAAACACAAGGAGAATAAATCATAGAGATGTTTCAGATTAAGCTCAGATAAGGATGGAAAATATACATGGACATTGCAAAATAGTAGGCTAGGTGCAACTACATTACAATGCAAACTACATGATATGTAATCCTAATAAAAGAAAACGCAAACAGGCTCAGCCTGAGCAGGTTGTGAAGACAACCCTACAGTGACTACGGCCCTTAAAGAAAAGAAAACAATGCAACTAGATGACATGCAACTAAATGAGATGCAAAAATAAAAGAAAATAAAAGAAAGAAAACTAGCCCACTCATTTGCAACATGACATGTATAAAATAAACGTCTACCACATAATGACAGGTTACGATAAACGACAGTGCTGTCCATTATAATGCAGTGTAGACGCGCCTTAAGACTCATCAAAAGTGATAGCATTATGGAAAACCAACAGTTAGCTATACTAAACGAGATATAACTCATAAGACGCGATGGTAGCATACGGAAAACCGACGGTAGCTACCCATATGAGTTACAAAATAACAAGAAAGCACATAAGTCTCAAAGCTTAAAAGATTCATCACGGCGGTATGTAGCATACGGAAACCGACATTAGCTACTAAATAACAATAAGACCGAGTTATAGCTTACGAGAACCGACAGTCACTATAACTTGCATAGATGAATCAAGTATATTAAAGTAAATCAATTATTTAACATGGATTCGTAGATGGAAATATATGAATATGCAAGTTCAGAACATCTACGTAAAAATAAAAAGCCACAGAAGCTAGTATAAAATTATCCATGTCAAACAAAAGCATTAAAAATCAGATCAAGGAAAATTCAGAACCTGAACTGCATTTCTCAGACCAAACGGACGTTCATGCAGCTGGACGAGCGTTCATCTGAAAATTTAGCACTGAACGGGCGTTTCATCACTCAAACGGGCGTTCAGCACACCGAACGTGCGTTCTCCTGCAGAGTATAAACTGGACGGGCGTTCACTTACATTGAACGCTCGTCCAATACCAGATATGCAACAGATATGCAGGAAAATAACAGCAGACCCCAAGAACTCATAGACTCAAAACACAGCATAGACCACAGCCTTTACAAATTATCGCACAGAGGGTTAGATTAGAAAACATATAATTCACGTTTCATAAATTGAGTAAAAAAACTTTTTGCACATTCTTAACCCAACGGTTATCGAAACACGGCAAAAATAAAAACTCTCAATTCAATTAACGCTACTTTTATTGAAAGAAAAATAAATCGTAACAAAATAGAAGAATTAACTCAAGTAGATCCAAAAGAACACCGATTCCCCGGCAACGGCGCCACTTTTGTTTGAGTGGATTTTTGCATCATTTAAACAAAAGAAAATTTATAAACCCTAACTTAGATGCAAAACTAACTCCTAACCGGCCAAACACCGGGTAGTTGATAGTATAGCGAGATAAGTAAGGGGTCGATCCACAGGGAATTGGGATGTTGAATCTAATTTCATTAATCTTTCCAATTGTTACTACTAGTTATTACTAAAACAGACAATTAAACTGGACAGAGGACTATTAATCCAAAGCCAGGAAACAATAATGGCGAAACAAAATAAATAAAACTACAACTACGAAAAACAGTAAAACTAACGAACCCATGATAACGACTAAAGCAATATAACATAGAACAAACATGATCCACCATCCCGCAACCCTTAATTCTTCCCTAGATTATCTTATGATTATTTAATTCAAGTTGTGGTTCACCTCTCTTAAGTAATCTTCTATCTCTCGATTTTAAAGATTAACACATCATAAAACGAGGTGCAAGATCTCTCAATCTAACAACCTAGAGATTCAACCTATCAACTTTCGTTATGTCAAGGTTAAAAATCTCATCTTTCCTATGGTGATCTAAGGTTTACACCGACTTTCGTCATACGGTAAACATCAATAGCAATACAACTTTCGTTATCGATTGCATAACACATAATCAAAGGAAAGAAAACAACTTTAAAATTAAACTCACAAGATCATCCATGGACAAGAAATAGAAAATTTCTTTGAAAAGTATTACATGATCGCTCCAAGTTCAAAGCTTCGAGAGATCATCATGGTGATCGAACAAGAAAAGGAAAACAAAAGAAGTAAAACCTAATCTAACCCGGATCACCCAAGCACAAGGCTTGGGTGATCGGCCTTGGAAGCCAAGAAGGAGCGGCTGCTCTGTGTTTTTGGTATGTGGAAGAAAATCTGATCTATAATGTATATCCCTGAATGAATTGGGAGCTGCTGTATTTATAGAAATCTGAGTCTGGACGCCAGTTTCACTTCTGAAACGCCGGTTACGTGTCCGGAACGCCGCCCGGGCCGTGTTCGAGCTCTCGCATCGCTTTTTGGTCTTCAGAACGCCAGTTTTCAGCATGGAACGCCAGTTTTCAGCATGGAACGCCAGTTCCAATCCCAGAACGCCAGTTCTGCCTGCTTCTGAGCTTATCCGCTGATTCTTTGGCCTTATCTCTTAACAACCCATCCTTATCCTTTGTAACAAACCTTATCTCTTGGATATTCTAGATGAGTCATGACTTGTCCTCCAAGATCTTATCCATGACACTTGTCCATTCCAAGCTTTAACACTTGTAAGCTCCTAATTAATCATGGAATAATGCCAAAATGTAATATAATTCCAAATTATAATAAAATCATCAATTAAGCACTAAATTCATTACATTTTGAAATTCACTCATTAAAAATATCATTTGCTCAATATTTAAATATAAATCTCGATTTCTATGAAAAACATAAGAATACGGGGAAAATTGATATAAAATATATCGTTAAAAATCGTATAATTTGACCGAGAACAACCGGCAAGCATGAGTGCAAATGATGTAGATGTTGGTGAAAATGATGATATTGAGGAATTAGATGATAGTATCAGTCACGAGTATGCATCAACGGATTGTGACGATGATAATAATAGTGTAGATGATGACATATATGACTCGATGCCACCTACCAATGCAACTGACAATGAATGATACTATAAATCTGACGTGCTTACGTGAGTTCATATTTGTGTTGTAACTTAATATAAAAAATCAATCTAGCATTAACGCAGATACATATTATTAGTATTTTAATCATACTATATCAACATATATATGTTACTAGTACAGATACTTGATCATACATGGCATGTGCGGGATCTGCAGGCGGCTCTAGACCACCTCACGAGCATCATATTCGGCTACCTGCCGATTGTGAGGAAGGTATGTAACTTTCTTTTTTTTTCTAGTGTGAACTTTCTTGTATTCGTTGTATTAACATTCACATGTACAATATAGACTTCATGGATGATGACATAGAGGAAGATCATGGCCAAGCTCCTTAACAGCAAAAAAAACAAGGTGAACGTGGGATTGCAAAAGGCTTAAATGTACGGGCTGAGCTTAGAAAGCTAGGGGATCCAAGATCCCGCTTACATGGGATCCAAGATTTCCAAGGTACGAAAGGCGGTGGGTAAAAACTCATCATTGTTAGATTTTGAGATAGGTAGGGTCGTGCGGATCCGATGTCCCCCTAGCACCGAGAACTGGCGAAAAGTCGACGGGCAGGCCAAAGAGCTAATTTGGCGAGAAATTGAGGTACATTTAACTAAATTTAAGTGCTCAACACTATCGCATTATACATTTCATTCTATTAGTTACCAAACGTTTGGTTTTATTGCGTTTTCAGGACACTTTTACACCTGTTTATCACCCAATAGTGCTAGCATAAGCTTCAGCTATATTTAGAAAATGGAAGAGTAAGATGGCCACTCAAGTAAACGACTACTTGAAAAAAGGGGGAACTTGGCCTCCTCCCATTTTAGATGAAACCGTCGCAACACAAGCGGATTGGGAGACGTTTCTCCGATATATTTAATCTGAGAAATTTAAGGTGAACTTTTTATTCTAATATACGTGTTACATTTATTCAATCATTATTTCTTATATATTACTTGAATCTAATCGAAAAGCACATTTTATTGCAGAAGCGATATGAGCAGAACAAAAAAACCCGTGCTAAAAATAAATATACGTGTTCTCGAGGACGGGCGTCTATGCCCGCTATTCGATGGAAAGATGTAAGTATTAAATTTTAAATCCTTATAACTTCTTCCTTTATTTTTTTAATTTTCCAAACTAATACTACATATGCATTTTCTAGAAAAATCCACATGAATATCCTTTGGGAGATGATCCTATCGAGATATGGGCCGCGAAGCATCGGAACTCTGAAGGTCAATTCGTTAATGCAGAAGCGGAGGAGGATTTCGTAAGTGATATACCTTCTATATATATATGTGTATTGTGAACATTTTATTCCTCAATTAACTTAATTACAAACGTTTTTTTTATATATATATGTTTAGAAGAGGCTGCTTGAGTTCAAGGAAAGGATTGCTCCCGAGAAGACGAGCAACTCACGAAGAAGAGGAGCAAATCTTTGCTCAAGCCTTAGGTTCAAGGCGAGATTATTTGATAGGCCTTGGACCCACTCAACCTCGTCAATTGCTCGCTTCGCGGCTTTGATGCCTCAACATCGGCATCAACCCAAAGTCGGGACATCAAATTTGAAAAGATAAAAAAGTCCCAAAATCGGTTAAAGAAGAAAAACAAATGGTTAACGGCTTGTTTGAAGGGTTTGTTTGAATCTATGAAAAGTCGCGATCCAACCATACACATGCCGGACATGCCAGAGCCTTCAGATGATGATGATGATGATGTTGATGATGATGATGATGTTGATATTGATCTTGGTGATGATCAGTATGGTTTGTATGCATGTAGTACACTTTTGTAAACAGTAAGGTTTGTATGCATGTTTTTAAACATTATGGTTTTTATGAAACATCGTATGTTTTGTTTTGTTTTGGTATGGCTTTGAATATGAAAACATGTATAAGATTATGGAATGAGCATGGGAGGCCATGCAGAAACAAAATTAGTTTTAAAAAAAAGGTTTTTTGGGACGACATAGTCGTCACAAATTCATATTTTATATTTTATCATTCGAAAAATTATTACCTGAAAATATATATATAAAAAAAAAAAAAAAAAAAAACACCTTTTGGGACGACATTTTCATCCCAAATGCATATTTTAAATTTTTTTATTCGAAAAAATCATAATATGAAAATATTAAAAACACCTTAACTGCAACTTTTTTTTCCAATATGAAAGATTGGTCCTTCCCGTCAACTGTTAGGAGTGACCTTCGCTTTACCCAAGCGCTATTGCACGAGTACACTAAGAAGAGAGGAACTACGAGCAGAAATCAGTAGTCACTCTGCTACTTCATTTTAAAAATTGCTTTTTGGGACGACAAGCCGTCCCAAAAAACAATTTTTATATATTTTCTGATTTAAAAAAATTAAATTACAAAATTATACAATGCCTTTTGGGACGACATGTCGTCACAAAAGTTGTTTTATTATTTTTTTCGGTTAATATTATTTAATAATTAAAAAAAATTAATAAATAGCTTTAGGGACGACATGTATCGTCCCAAAAAACATTTGCCACGTCAGCTGGTCTTCTCCACGTCAGCTAAAATGAAAAATCAAAGCCACGTCAGCTGCCACGTCATCACTTTTTTAAAAGGACGACTTTCCGTCACAAAAAACGTTTGCTTTGTTTTTTGGGACAAATCTAAAGCGGCGACACTTTTGGGATGACGTGTCATCCCTAAAAACGACACTTTTGTGACGACATGTGGTCTTTTGGGATGACTTTTTGTCGTCCCAAAAAATGAGTTTTCTGGTAATGATGGCTAGTTCCCGCTTCGGCGGCATGGTTCTCGTTCTCGTTCTCGTTCTCATTCTCGTACTCGCACTCACTCGATGGGCCTGCTGAGGATTTCACAGTCGGGTTAGCTGTGCATGGGGCCTGTGACCGCTGTTGTGGGGTCCGAGGCAAGTGGACCCTCCGGAAGCCTCAGGAGATTGGTTGTCGGAAGGACGGACTTCACTATAAAAATTACTTGTTGTGGATATAAGGTGGTGAAATGGGAGTCATAAGGTAGAGACGATCGTATCAGCTGTATCGATGTCTAGTAAAGGAACTTGATGAATTGACGGATCTCGAATGAGCATGCTCGACTTGAACTTGATACATAATTTTTAACAAGTATATTATTGCATAAATGCCCGAACAAGATTTCTGGAAAATGTATATATTTTTACAACATTTAAAAAAAATTATATATATATAACACTCTCGCACATGCTAATACCAGCGTTTTTGCTGACGATTCGTTTTCTTTGATTCTTTGTGTTTTTGTTTTGTTTTGTTCTGTTTTTCTTCTATAAATTAAATCAGGTAATGGTTCGAAGGAGATGTAATGAGGATGAAAACGATGACATGGACTTGGATTTTGAAACGTTCTATGTAAATTATGTTAATTACAATTGAAGTATTTCATTTGTTGTAATTTTATAATTGAAACACTTAGTGAATATTTGTAAACTTAATTATAGATTTATTGGATTATTTTGGAAAAATTAGTCTAGTTACTGAAGTCGCGGCGATAGCTTCGCAACCCCTCCTAGAATGACCCCAGTGGACCTAGGGGTCGGGAGTAGGGTATTAACGGAGTATACATGTTAGGTCGTCTGGGAATCGCGTACCCTATGAATAGGGGTGAATATCCGAAAGGGCCTTCTTATAAGGAATGTCTTACTCTCGTGAATCTTTGCAAAGTGGAAGTAAATGAGTTACTTTGAGAGAGCATGATATCCAGATTATAAGATACAGTCGTCAATGCTTGCACTCGACGAACGACCATATGGATATTATTACAGCGATAGGATTCTAATTACACGCTAACCGAGCACATGAAAGGTAGTAGTCATTGTGTATTGACTCTTTCGATGATTGGGGGTCATGGACGGTTGCTAGACGCTATTGATGACCGTTAAAGGTAAAGGTCATTTTCGTAATTGCGCCTTATGTCTACGGCCAACATATTCGGAAGCCTATCGGGTCACACACATATGAACATCGAGTCGGATTAAAATGTGATTATAGTTAATGACCAAATAAAGAAAGTTTGTCTCAAGACTATAAAGGTTATAGTGGTAAATTAATATGGTGGTATTTATTTATTATGAATAAATATAATACAAGATATTAACTATATTAATTATATATATATATATATATATATATATATATATATATATATATATATATATATATATATATATATATATATATATATATATGGCCACGTGATTTTGCTAATAATGTGGCGCCAATTCCTTTTGTGTATATGATACATTTGAATTGTGCAATTTAATTAATAAGATTACCATAATATTAATATTGGATATTAATTGATTTTGAAAAATAGATTTATGGTAATGATAACGTCGAAATTATCTCGGGTGAATTAGCGGTTGTTGTGATGGATATCTGGCTATAAAAGTGTATAAAAGTGTGTTTGCCGGTGGTGCCCGGTGGCGGCAATGGATTCCGGCGGTGGTGCTTTATATAAAAGAAGAGAGAATGGGGGAATTTGGCTTTGCCATGTGTTTTATTGATTAAATGGTGTATATCCCAAATGGGTTACATGTGGCCCTATTTATAGGGAAATTACCGACTAAAGTTCGGTTTATTTACAAGTAAGGACATAGTACAAATAGATATTTATCTATACTAACGAGCTCGTAGCGGAGTTAGGTGTTGCATGCGAGGTCGTTCGCGGACCCGATAACCGAAGGGATTCGCGTGTCGGCCCCCTAGTCTTTCTTGGCGCCGTATGAGGCTAAGGGCTTGAAGAGGGTCCAAAGGCTCGCGACCCCACTTTGACCTGCGAGTTCGCGGACAATAATAGCCGGGGGCCTCATCCACTATTTTGGTGACCAGACGGACCCGAATAAGGATCCGCGGACCGAGTTACGATTTTAGGCCTATCAGGTAATAAGATAAAGATATTCAATATAAGATATTGACAATATCTTAGGTTTATTTAATATAAGATATTAAATTAAATGAGATAAATCAATCTAAGAGATTTTTCTTATTTTATTAGGAAAATATTTTCTTTCTTTCCACTCTACTTAAGACTTGTTCCCCAAGGATTTTGGGATTACAAGGGGCACCCCATATGCCTATATAAGCAATGGGTTGCCAAGCTCTTGTATAGTACACCATAACTCCAAGAACTAAAGCATCTTGTGAAAAATAAGAAAGCTTATTAGAGAGAGAAAATATCGACCTAGCAGTCGAGTTTTTCTAGTAGTAATTCTTGGCGGGATTCCGGCGAGGTGCTCGTGTGGATTACTGGTAGAGGCCGGACGCTTGGACGGCTCGCGCACATCTACTTCTACCGGACGGTCAAAGTGTCGATCTTTTAGATCAACCAAGGTAATATTATTGTCCCCTCTCTTGTATGTTTATTGTTTATACGGAGACGATCCTGGATTGGGAAATCAATTTTTAAATTCCGCTGTGCTACTCGATTGATTTCCTAACAAATATTAGTCACCCCTCTATCCAAGCGAACACGAGTCCCGAAACCGTCTGTACGCTTATTGATTACCAAAATACTAACGACCAACCTTAACCGGAAGAGTACCGGGTCGGAATTACTATAATGGAGAGCAAGGTCGTATCCCACGAGGATTCAATCGAGTACCAAAGTCATTCTCATACTTAGTTTAGGTTAAACAAGTTCATTCAAGTTCTGATTATGCTAAAACAATATTTAAACGAGAGATAAAGAAAGAAAGAGACATAGCCAAATCACGATCCAATCGAATACTTTCGCCCCTCTAATCGATTATTTGGGAATAAAGACAACCAACCAACCATCCTAATTCTTATATCAACTCGTTCATGGGTACAAACTCCTAAGATAGTATTAGACGCCATGCAACAACCTAGTACCCTTTGCCCGGTTCAACAATCCGCTTTTAAGGATTTAACTGACCAGAATAAGATAAACGCTCAAGAGCCACTCGATTTACACCGACAAACCTCGTTACCCAATCAATCTAAACAACTCAGTCAATTGTAAATAACGATCTTAAAACCCCTTTTCCCATACCCCTTCGCAACATACATTTATAAAAGTGGCGTGTGTGTTCATGAACTAGGTGTACAAGCTAATTCACGCATTAAGAGCAAGTTTTAAGACGTGAATTCATCGATATACAACAAATTAAACACTACCCATTCCCAAACACATCATTAGAGGGTGATTTCTTCAACTTTCACATTGTTTGACTATGATAGAAATTAGCTACTCATTACAAAGTATGAAACAACAATCAAAGAGAAGATTAAAGCCATAAAACAAGAAAAGAAACTAAATTAGTTACCAAAATCGTGATAAAAGTCGGGTTGCATCAAGTTGATTCAACATCCATGTCCAAACCAAGAGTATATAAGAGATTTAAGCTAGAAACTAAACTAATTTAAGTCTAATCTAAGGGAAATGAGGGTTAGGGAGGATTTAGGGGAGTAAAAGGGAAGAAAAGGGGAGAAAAGGGGAAGGGGAGAAGATGGAAATGAATAGTTTTGTTCAAAATTCAATTCAAATTGGGTTTATATGACTGAAAACTGCTATCTGCAGCACTCGGCGTGCGCCACTAAAAGGTCCGGCGTGCGCCACTAAAACTCCGAAATTCTCTGAAGTGACGTTCGGCGCGTGCCACAATAAGTTGGAGTGCGCCGATTTCACAGCAGCTCAGAAAAATCGACATAACTTGAGTTGTAGACCTCGGATTGATGTGATTCAAGTTGAGTTTAAAAGCTCATTCAATTGTCTACAACTATCATGAAGACCACAAGTCCAGAAAATGCTTGTATCTTGGATCAAATTGCTGATGAAGTTAACGTATGGTGAAAGCAACAACTATTTTTGATCAATTTCCATTCCCGGGCTTCGGTTTCATCTTTCTAAGACTCGTGCCTTAACTTCCGGGTTCACGAGTCACCTATTTCCTGTATCACAATATTCAAACACATACCGAGCATAATTCCACAAGATAAATAGGTCTCGAAAAGGGTCAAAAACATCGTAAAATGCCGAGGTTTTTCATCAATGTGACGGTTCACCTCAAAGCGAGTGCTCAATGTGTTTTGCCCTATAAATGGTCTAAAACTACCCAATACAAGCCAAAAGTGTCATAAATGGGGGTTAAAACATGCACCGAAGCATAGTAAAGTTGACACTCATCACTTATACCAAGTAAAAGGTCCCCTACATATCCCACATCAGCAAGGTCACAATCAGAAAGGGCATTCTGGAAGGCAAGAATCTGTGGATACGATCGGAGATGTGGGCCATCTTGCTCTATACACATTAAAACCTAATAAAATTCGCCTGCTACAAGCCTATATTAACATAAAAAAATTGGTTTTTTGAAATACTAGTAACTTTACAATACAACAATGGTAAATAGTTAGGTTGTAGCATATTATATGGATCATACTTTTTTTTTTTTTCATTTTCCTTCTCTTTTATCTTACACACCCTTAATATGTGAAATATAATGACATGCAACCTTGCTAGAAAATTGTGTTTTTATTTGAGGGAAAGAAGCTAAAATTCATTTTTTAATACAAAATAATTAAATATGACATATTTATTTTTTTAGTGGAAAAAAGGATTAAAAAAATCGGAGGACAAAAATACCCTTACTTATACAATAAATGTGTTACGTGCCGTTCCCTCTCATTCAGTTTCGTCCCTCCCTTCTTTCTTTCTTTTTAACAACACAGCAGGTCAGTTTTTAGTTTTTTTTAACAACCGTAACTTTTGATTTAGAACTCCGATCATCAAAAAAATTTCACCAAAATTCATATTTTTTTTGCTCTTTATTTTGACATCTTATACGACACTCTTCCGACGTAAATTTTGAAAGCCGAATAAACATTTGCAATAATTGGAGCGTTTTTCTTATAAACGACCGTAACTTTTGATTTAGAACACCGATCATCAAAATTCTTTCACCAAAGTTTTTTTTTCTCTTCATTTTGAGATCTTATACGATTCCCTTTCGACGTTGTTTTTGAAAGCCGAATTTAATCGCAGCGTTTACAGTATCACAGTAACAGTAACATATGTAGTTCAAGGTTCAATAGCATCACGTCTGATCTAAAACATGTAAATATAATACTAGTAGTTTCCAGAATGCAAAAATATGGTTATAATGAACATGTAGTACTTGTCTCATCTACTGTGAAAAAAACCACCAACATGTGGGAAGAAGCATCAGCAAGACAAAATGAAAGCTCCGAAAATAAACTAAAGCACTAAGAAAAAGTCTATTAGCTGCAACAACATCAAGTACAACATTCCCCAAGCTCTTTGCACTCCTACAAAATGGAAGCTCTGATAGGGAACACGCTGCCCATTCTTATATATCAACTGGCTAGGAACTTTACAAAAGTCCATTGAACATGTTGTCTTTCATCATAAACTCAAACAATGGTCCTGCATTTTCTCCATTTACTTCAATTGCTTCCACATTGAACTGCATTTTGTATTTAAAATGAGAAAATGAGCCTACAATAACAAGAATACGATCGCGCACCGAAGATCGGTGACACAAGAATAAAGAACAACACGATCGTAACACCCCCCAAAACTAGTGTATTAGAAAGCTTAATAATATGAAGCAAGTGAACAACACACTTAAGGCATTACTCCATTTAGGTACAACGGGTGTCACACTATGCATATACCCCATCGATCATGATGGACATAATAATGATCAATGAGTCTACATTAGAAATCAATAGTGTTGATACACGTTGTGACACTCATTGTATCACAACGGTTGTGCCCGTATCACTACTAAAAAAACACAACAAAATCGTAAAGCTGCACTTGAGGCTTGAGCATAAAAACATCTCTATAATGGGCCATCTCATTCCCACCAAAAGTTTATTTTACTTTATTTTTTTTTACGGTGACCCACCAAAAGTTTATTCAACACACTAAAATAAAGTATAGAAAAAATCCAAATAGAAAGTAAGACTATCTCCACTGGTGTTACTCCAAACATCACTCCAAATACATCATTTTTCACTTCAGTTACACATTTTCAACACTTTAAAAAAACATTCACTCCAATAAGCACACTTAAAACAACACTTAAAAATCCATTTTCTTTTATTATCAACCTAAACATCAATTCATTTTCCATCTTGGTACCTTCACGGTAATTCAAATAAAAATAATTATATTTTGTACAGTATTACAAAAATATTTTATATTTGAAACATAAAAATATCATATGTGATGTAAAAAAATGGATGTTATTTATGGAAACACATGTCATTTTTTACAATATATTCCTTACTATTTTCAAAAAAAAAAAATGGATGTTATTTATGGAAACTCAATCAATGTGTTGTGTTTTAGTAATAATAGACATTTATACCTCTATCTTATAATTAATATTTGTTTTGGAATATGAAATGAACATACAACAATAAATGTTAAGCTATGGGTATGCTTAGAAAAAAAAATATTAAATAATGTATTAGTTTTTTAAATGTACATTTTTTATGAAACAATATTTTTTTCAAAAATGGTCACTTTTTATGATAATGAAATAGTGGTTTTTTTTTTTGTTGCAATAAATCAACATAACAATTTTGAAAATATCTTTTTTTTTTTTTGTATCTCATCATTAATTAGAAAAAAAATTCGGATGCAAAGGACAATGTTTTTGCTGGTGGAAGGAAGATGACACAACTGCCAAGGAATATGATAGATAAAGTAAGCACTGTTCACTCTATAGGGGACTCCATTTCAGGAGGCTCATCTAAAGAAATGTAATAAGAATAAGAGTGCGTCAAAAAGCTTACCATCATGCAGGATTAAAGGAGGACAAGAACTCTAAAATGGGCTTTGAAGTTGGCATCTAGTTGCCCGTTGGAGATAGTCTAATAACCTTAATGGAACTATGCAACCAAAACAACTAAATAAACACATACTCAATTAATTATTGATAATGGTTCCTTGTTTATGAAGAATTTCATGAACTACATAAATATGTAAGGCCGCTAGTGACAAATAAAAAAAAGAGAAGCTAAAATAAACCAACCACAAACTACAACATTAATCCTATCAAATTTTAAGCACATGCAGCTTGAGTTCATCAAACTAGCTTAACTTGTGTGCATCACCTAAAGCAATTATTTGTTGTATTACAATGGAAAATGAAAGGTCTTCAATTTGTTCTCCTAATAAACCAGTATAAAGCTATAGAAGATATTAGACTATTAGTTCCGAATGGTGAAGGTAAGCCATCGGAATGTGGACTATACTCTGATTGTAAAAAAGGTAAGAGTGGCCATCATATAGGGAGAACACCATAGCTTTATCATCACAGTGACACCCAATTACCTTTCCCATCTCTAAATTAAGTTAAGGCTCCCTTCAAATATGAGGGGTCTGTTAATATGAATAGTGTTACTTTTTTGTCTCTCAAGTGGCAGGTTTTCAACAAAAGGACGAATTGTTCACCAAAAAAATATAATAAAGAGAGAAAAAATATATTGATAGTTAAATTTGTCAATTGATTAGAAAGAGAAATATGTATAGAGGTTGCTTATTGGAGTGAATTATTTTTTGGGTGTTAAAAAAATGTAACTGAAACAGAAAACAATATGTTTGAAGGGTGTAATTGGAGGTTATCACTGGGGTCACTCTTAAGCCACCGGAACAAATAGTACCAACTAGCACATGGAAATCAAATGCAGGGACTACAAAAACATACGCAATAATTAGAACACAAAAATAAACAAAAACAATACCTTCAAAGCAAGGGATTCACTGTGACGCCCATGTCCCGGATACCGAGTCTTTATTCGGAAAAGAACACCCGACACGTATATAATTAAATTTTAATCTAATTATAAACGTAAGCCTTATGTAAGCAGACATCAGAGAACAAGCGGAAGACAAAACGACTGACTCGGGTAACTGAAACGACTAATAAACGATCGAAAGTAACACAGGCTGCGACTAATACATCATCAAAGACTTATTATAATCATCAAAACAAATGTATCCGTTATTAAACGTTAACCATAAAATCAAACCATTGGTCTCCATCGTTACAAAGGACAATAGAATCTATACCCATTAGTAGTTGAAAGTAAAGACAGTAGACATCATCTGCATCATCTCCGGGTCACTCCTCAGTGGCCTCGAAAACGACCTACAAAAAAACACCACATTCTCGGGGTGGGGACAAGAGAGAAGAGGGGGTAAGTACATACGTACTTAGTAAGGGGTAAAAGAAACGGTTACATTTAAAGGCAATACATACATATATATAACATGAAAATCTTCTACAATCACTACCACATAGGTTGTAACAGTAGAGCTCACTCACCCTCTACTAGCTCCGTAGTACATCCTTGCACAAGTAAGGTTTGTTACATTAATATCAAAGGACACTGCGCATAGTGAGAAATACACCACAACATGGGCGGCACCACTCATGGGGGCTTGGACTCATGATCCATGTGGGAGTTACACGTAGTCCCGTAGGAGCGGTAAGGGTCTCATGCTTCGATGTCAAAAAATGTGTCTCACCAATGATGTTGACGTTTTAGCTTTTAGACAACCACATATGTATTTACGAGTTACGTTCTAACCACCTGATCCATTCACATAAAAATGCTTCCTAAGGACTTCTAGTTCTAGACATTCTAATTACACTACCTAGCACATAGTAAAAGGATCAATGACTACTGAGTCAATATCCCACTAGGCCTAAACAACGCCTTCCGGTGCTCCCACCTTCTCCCCACGGAAAGTCTCAATTGTGCTGCGATTTGATACCAAGGCTACCATAAGTCGAAGATAGACATTGCAACATAACATATAATGTCCACAAGGATATGCATACCAAACCATAACACATGAAATAATATTTAGGTACATAAATACCACCGTTGCATATCATTATTATTACTATTATCATCATCCGGAAACAACTGTTAACATAGTTCCTTTTTTCTTTAATTTTCCGGAAACCGACAGCAATGCAGCAGCCATAGATTAGTTAATTTAGTTTAACCCTTTTTTTCTTCTCGCATGAAAAAGGAACATACAGTGTTCTTTTAGTTTATTTTAATCATTTTTTTTGTCTTATGATAACCAACAATAATATGAATATAACTGCATATCCCTTCCCCTTTTTAAGTGTTCGAAAGGATTGCCTGAGTGCAAGTTGCTCTCTTTTTTTATTATTAGTATTTTACAACCTTCAGAATATACATGAGTATAGGCTTCTTCCCCCTCTGTTTTTTTTTTCGAATCATATATATATATATATATATATATATATATCTGAAAACGAACCCAAACCAACGGGAAGCAATTAAATAATTAAAACAAATAATAACACAATTAAAATACGGTTGAACACCCAAAATCCGTTTAAAAAACACCCCATTACCTTAGTAATTCCAAAAGCGATTGAATGCGAAAACGGATAATATTAGACAATAGTTTACATTTATTTTTGTATTTCCGGTTATAGCCCTTGTGGCTCCCTATATAAACACCATGTATTGGTTTGTGTTTTCTCAATGACAGAATTATTGTTATTCACCAATTCTATCATGGTAGCAGAGCATACCGATCTCTAACAAAAAAAAAAAAAAAAAAAAAAAATTCCGGCACCCTACCGCCGCCGCTGCTAGGTATTCTGCCGCTAGGCTTGCCGCGTTGACCACTCCTTCCTCAACCGCTGATTCTTCCTCCTCTACATCTCCACAGCTCCCTCCTCTGTCGCACCATCCGTCATCTCCTTGAATCCTGCCGTCAATGCGCCGATTAAAATTAATGACAAAAATTTCACTGCTTGGAAGCTGCAGATGACCACCTTGCTCACTGGTCATGGTCTTATTGGGTACGTCACAGGTGCCACCCCTCAGCCCGCCGCCGTCCTCACTAATACCGCCGGTGCTGCAGCTCCTAATCCGGCACACTTGTTGTGGGTGCAACAGGATGCCCTAATTCATCATCTTCTTCTTGGTTCGGTTGACAAGGACTATATTGCATCCATTCAGCACACAGATAATTCAAAGCAAGCTTGGGACACCCTCCTTAATACATATGGGAAGCAAAGTAAGCGGCGTACTCGGTATCTACGGTTGCGCCTGAATTCTATCTCTAAAGATACGATGTCGATTTCTCAGTATTTTACTGCAATTAAAAATATTACGGATGACTTGGCTGCATTAGACTCCAAAGTGCCGGATGACGAACTGGTTGAAATCATATTAAAGAATCTTGGTAGTGATTATGTGAACCTTGTGAGTGCCATTCGTGCACGTGATGATACTATATCGCCGCCACTATTGCATGAGAAATTGTTAATGCGTACGAGGTGTCTCTTGCGCAAAGTCGACTGCTACACCCCCGCGTACACGCATTCCCTGCCTATCATCACCCACGCCTCATGCCAGTTTCGGCCCCTACCCCTTATTTCCCCTACTCCCAAGCACCTCGGCCCTCCCCCCCACTGATGCCTCATCCTCCTAACCCCACCCCCAAGTCCAATCCGTCGGCTCACCCATTCTCCAATCAGCCCCGGAACACAAACTCTCGTGCTTCAAAAGGCTATCAAGGCTTCTGCCAGCTATGTGGTGTTCAAGGTCATGTCGCAACTAGTTGCACCACCTATACTCATTATTCCACTATTCCCCGTCCTACTCGAAACCCGGCTGTCTCTCGGCCTTCCTCACCGTCCACTCCTTATGCTCACATTGCTCAAACTTCAACCTCTGCCTCTGCCGCCCCATGGATGCTTGATAGTGGTGCCTCTCACCACATGACACAGGAACTCAGTCTGCTCTCTCTTCACTCTCCTTATCAAGGTACGGATCGTATAGTCATTGGTGATGGTAGCTCTTTGGATATCACTCACATTGGCTCTACTTCTCTCTCCTCCTTTAAATTGAATCATGTTCTTTGTGTCCCTTCCCTTTCCCGCAACCTACTTTCGGTTCAAAAGGTCTGCAGTGATAATTCTGTCTCTATTGAATTCTTATCTGATTCGTTTTTGGTGAAGGATTTGAAGACGGGCAAATGCCTCCACCAAGGCCAAGTTAGTGATGGCGCCTATCTGTGGTCTTCCAAAGCTCTTTTGGCCTTCTCTGCGTCCAAAGCCTCTTCTGCTACTTGGCATCGTCGCTGCGGCCATCCAAACTTTTCCTATTATTCAAACTCTTGCCAAAAATAATTTTTTAGAATTATCTTCTCGTTTCTAATACTTATTGCGATTCCCGTCTTTGTAATAAGAGCCATCGGCTCCTTTTTCGGACTCCACTTTATGTACTTGTTAAACCTTTGGAAGTTATTTATTCGGATGTCCGGACATCTCCCGTTTATTCCGTTGATGGTTTCAAGTATTATGTTTTGTTTGTTGACCACTTTACTCGATTCATGTGGATATATCCGTTAGCTTGCAAATCCGATGTTTTTTCTACCTTTGTTAAATTCAAAAATTACGCAGAAAAACTGTTAGATACTCATATCAAAACTCTTTACTCTGATAATGGCACCGAGTATATAAAACTGCGCCCCTTTCTTATCGCCAATGGCATCTCCCACTTCACCTCGCCCACCTATACACCTCGACAACGGTATTTCGAACGTCGTCACCGCATATTGTTGAAACCGCCTTAACTCTTCTTTCTCATGCCTCCATGCCCATCACCTACTGGTCTTATGCTGTCAGTGCTGCTGTATATCTCATTAATCGAATGCCCACAAAAAATCTCGACATGCTCTCCCCTCATCTTAAACTCTTCTCGGATCCTCCTAACTACTCTAAGCTTCGAGTCTTTGGTTGTCTCTGTTATCCTTGGCTTAAACCCAACAACAATCACAAACTCGAGTCTCCCTCTAAGCCCTGCGTCTTTCTTGGCTACTCCCTCACACAAAGTGCCTACCTTTGCTATGATTTATCTACGTCCCGTATGTATACATCACGCGATGTTCGCTTTGTGGAGGATATATTTCCGTTTGCTACCATTCCCCCCGACCCTTCTCTACCTCCCCTGACGACTTTATTACCTCCTGAGTGTTATGAACCCACTGCCGTCCCTGTCCAACCCTCCTCCTCCACGGTCACTCCCCAACCCGAGGACCCCATTGCCCAACCCGAGAGCTCTTTCTCATCACCGTCCTCTACTTCCTCTCACCCTGCCTCCAGCAGTGATCCAACCCCTCTCCTGCTTCTACCTCTTCCTCCCCTCCACCTCCTCCCCCACCACCACCCCATCCTATGACTACTCGTTCTCGAAACCAAATCTACAAACCCCGTAAGATTTTCAACCTCCAAGACCAGTTACAAAATCGCTACCTTGCCACAGAACCCTCTACCCTTAAGCAGGCCTTGCAGTGCCCGCAGTGGTGTGTTGCGATGTCTGACAAATATAGTGCACTTCTTCGCAATGATACCTGGTCCCTAGTTCCACCCTCTTCGGATTTGAATATTGTTGGCTGCAAGTGGGTTTTCAGAATTAAGCGGAAACCGGATGGCTCGATTGATAAGTACAAGGCTCGGTTAGTTGCCAAAGGGTTTACACAACGCCCTGGTTTGGATTATTTTGAGACCTTTAGTCCCGTTGTTAAGCCTGCCACGATTCGTCTTGTTCTTAGTATTGCGGTTTCCTTGGGTTGGTGCCTTCGCCAACTTGATGTCAATAACGCCTTCCTGCAGGGGACACTGTCTGAAGAAGTCTATATGAGTCAACCGCCTGGGTTTGAGGATGCTACAAAACCCACGTTTGTATGTAAACTTCGCAAGGTGATATATGGACTTAAGCAGGCACCTCGTGCCTGGTACCATGAGCCTAAAACTTTTGTTCTTACTATGGGTTTTGTTAATTCTGTGGTTGATCCATCGTTGTTTGTTTGTCAAGCGTCTACCAGTATTACTATGCTCTTAGTATATGTCGATGACATCATTGTTACGTAGCTCGTTGAGCGGTGTTCGCCGCATCATTGATCAGCTTGGCTCTAGGTTCTCTATTAAGGATCTGGGTCTCTTATCATGTTTCTTGGGTGTTGAGGTCACTTATTCTGCTATGGGCATGCTACTCACGCAAACCAGGTACACTCGTGAGTTGCTGTCTCAGGCTCATATGGAGGACTCCAAGGCTGTTTCCACGCCTATGCCTGTTGATGCTTTTTCGTGTGATCCCATTGTCCCTCCAAAGATTTTCTAATCCTACTCGATCGCCGCATTTTGGGGGCTTTACAAGTATTTATGCTTTACACGTGTTGATATTCAGTTCGCTGTTAACAAACTAGCTCAGTTCATGCATGCACCG
The DNA here is from genome assembly GCA_036785695.1 of Gentiana straminea. NCBI lineage: Eukaryota > Viridiplantae > Streptophyta > Magnoliopsida > Gentianales > Gentianaceae > Gentiana > Gentiana straminea. The sequence continues at coordinate 7,230,125 of JAVUPR010000167.1, read as the reverse complement.
ACTGAGTACCATTGGATGTTAGTCAAGCGTGTGTTGTGTTACCTGTCTGGCACCTCCACTATGGGTCTACAGTTATATCGGGATTCGCCTTTGGCTCTGCATGCCTTTTCTGATTCCGATTGGGCGGGCAATAAGGAAGGTGGTTATCATGCTTCAGCAACTTCTGAGTACATGCCTGGCTATACTTCTACTTCTGGTTATATAGCCTTCTTGGGTAGGAATGCGATTTCTTGGAGCTCCAAGAAGCAAACCTCAGCCTCTCGCTCTTCCACCGAAGCTGAATACAGATGTGTTGCTGACACTACGGCGGAAATTGCTTGGCTGACCTATCTGCTTGCGGATCTCGGTTTTTCGGTTCGTTCTACACCAGTGATTTTTTGTGATAATTTAGGTGCTCTTCGCCTAAGCGCCAATCCAGTGTTTCACTCCCGCATGAAGCATGTAGCTATTGATTATCACTTCATTCGTGAGCATGTTGAGCGAGGCCTTGTTCGTGTTGCTTGTGTGGCTGCTGCTGATCAGTTGGCTGATGTTCTCACCAAGCTCTTGCCACGTTTATCCTTTTCGTCCTTCATTTCCAAGCTTGGCCTTCGCACAGCGCCGTCAGCTTGAGGGGGCGTATTAGACAATAGTTTACATTTATTTTTGTATTTCCGGTTATAGCCCTTGTGGCTCCCTATATAAACACCATGTATTGGTTTGTGTTTTCTCAATGACAGAATTATTGTTATTCACCAATTCTATCAGATAATAAAAAGCTTTAATCCTCGATTCCATAACTTCTACAAATCACCTACGGTAATTGACCATTACACTACAATTAGAAAACTCTTCTAATCCACAAAATCTCAGATTTTCTCAAGAACATAAACGAATCTAGATTAGGGCTAGGAAGGAAAAGCTTACCGAATAAAAGAACGGCTAGTATCTAAACGATCGTCTCCTTCCCGTGATCAATTTCTTCTATTATGGCTTGTACCGAAAATCAAACGTTAAACCCCGAATTTGGAAAACAACGACCGATCCTTTTTTTTTTTTGGTACATCGTCGTTTGCTTTTTTTTCTTTTCCAGAAAACTTGCGTGAATAGATTAGGGAAATATTCTCATTTTCATTTCCTTAAATACTTAATCAAAATAATTTCCAAGTATTTTAATTAAATACTTTTTAATTAAAAAAAGATTAATAATAATTAGATCGTAGTGAATATACCAAATTACTATTTTACGTTTTTTGAAAATTCGGAGTGTTACATTCACTAAGAACAATCTTGCAAAAAACGCATTCATCCTCTCAAAGAAACAAAGGAATTGGATCCGAATTCGGTTTTACTGGTTCTGTAGAAGAAAATTATGGACGCGGAATTCGTCGACATGATTGGAATAACCAACTAGAAGTATGAAGCCTCCTTCATTTCCAGTTGATTCTATTGCTTTTCAATCACCGGACAAAGCAAAAGGCGAAATCGAGAAGAAATTGAGTTTCTCATTTAGCGAAGAGAGCGTATTCACAGTTGAGGGTAATTTAGTCCGAGTAATATTATTTTGTCCTTATTGCAACTAAAAAGAGGAATGTGGATTAAAACTTAATTTGGTAGTAAAAACTAGATTATTCCCCGCTTTTTCCTTTTTTTTTTTTTTAAATTTTTCTTTTTATTTTTTTTTTGGATGGGAAACATTTTTTTTTTTGGAAAAATTAGTTTATAGTCCACTTTTTCCCCTTAATTAAGTGTTAATCCAGTTTCAATTTTTTAGTTGCATTAAGGACAAATAAATTCCACCGGACGAATATACCTATATTTTCTACCGTGTATCATATCCAGTTTCATTCTTCTTTGTCGGCAAAATAAAATCTACGAAAAGGTTCCGAAGCCATGGAGGTAGATCGATTCTTTCAATTACGGAGTTAGTAGCCGCCGCACTTGTCGTCCGATCTAAAATCGTTGCTTGCTGTCAGATCGATCGGATTCCTCCTCTCGAAAATCTGCACAAACAGCTTCTCCGACGTCGACATTTTCTTTTGCAGCGAAGAAGGCAGATTTCGATTTGTGAGCAAGAAAATCTGCATTTCTTTTGTGAAACATCTTTTAATCTTCAATTTGGATGATGAGTTCGTTGTTTATTTAATTGATTCTATGCCGCATTATTGAATTGATTCGTCTCATTTTATGACATTTGTTTTGTTAGCATTTGTATCCTAGTTTGAAAGTGAGTTAAAAGCTAAAGTAGCCCTCTGCTTCTCTATTTATTCATGTTTGAAAGCTACTAGTACTCTTTACTTTTATTTTTTCCCCGTTGGAGATATAAGGATTGTTGTTATTTGGTTCTGTTATGTGAAGTTCCAACTTACATAAAATCAAAGGCAATATATATGAATGTGAATGTATATGGATGTTTTTGATCCTATAAGTGCTGCATAAGCTTTATTGACTTTCTTCATTTAATTTGGTATATTCGGCATGAACTGATATTCAGAAGTTTATGTGTTGTTACACTGGGCCTCAAAATTTTGGTTAAGACATTGAATTTTGAATTTGATCATGTTTTAGCATTGGCTATTCTCTACTTCTTTTTCTTGACAGATGTTGGTTGTAATACAAAGCCAAGAGCTTTTCCATTCTGGGTGCAATGCTTCTTGGTTGCAGTTTGAAGCTCTTGCTATGCTACACATTTTCACCAATGAATTATACTAATGTTAAAAGGTCGTGTATAGCTTTGTGGCTTGAAATGTTGTGTTCCGACTACTTATAGGTTGAATTTGGTCACATTCATCTACGATTTCTTTTTTTTTGGTTATGTTCATTCATAGTTGGTCGAGTTGTGTCTTTTGCTCTGTTTTTGGATAACATGTTGTTATTGGGCAGAATTTCGTAACATAATCTTTATCAGCACTTTGCTGATAATTGTTATGGTATATTTTTCTAAATGGTAATTTCAAGAGTTGCACAGGACGAATCAATTACAAAAAAGGCTGCTAAAGGTTTCAAGAATTCAGCTCACTATGTGCTTGACGATTTACCCAAGCCGGTTCCAACAGCATTCTCATCTTTTTCTCTGATTAACGTTGCAATCGGAAGAGTTTTCTTCTCTTCGTTGCATATGATATTGTGTCCCTTGAATTAAGCCTTAAATGAGCCTGATACTGTTTACTGATACTGATACTGATATTGTATGCCTTATGTGATACTGTTAGAGATATTGTATGCCTTATATGAGCCAGATATGATATTGTGTCCCTTGAATTAAGCCTTAAATGAGCCTTATATGAGCCATATATGTGTGCCTTGAAGTAGTAACTTGAATTAAGCCTTAAATGAGACTGATACTGATACTGATACTGATATTGATACTGATACTGATACTGATACTGATACTGTTTACTGCAAGTAGATCTTCAAATTATTGTTGCAAGTAGATCTTTTCCTCTGCTTCAGCCACGAGGGAAGCAGTATATGCTATCCATCTGAATAGCAATATTTTCACTTGATTGACTATCGCATTTTCAAGTTTCAGTGATTCTTCTTTTGCTAACTGCGACGATTCAACAAGCCATTTGTATGTGAAATATTTGGATAACCGTGATGCTCGAATGGTGCTCGATGAAATTCCTGTGAAGAACACTGTGTGTGTCAATGCACTTTTGTCAGGTTATGCCGAGGCCAAGATGTTGGATCACGCACTTGGATTGGTTCGCCAAATGCCGATGAGAAAGTTGGGAGTTGGGACCGTACTACTACTAGGCAGGCATGTGATCTCATTAATCATCACCTCCAGATGTTAATTTCTGAATTGAGATGAGAGGATTAGTTGTTCTTGAAGATTACATTTTCTTAGAATAATTGCTAACAAGAAGTAGAATTTTTAAATCTGAACATAAAATCTGCTGCTTTGCATTTGATCTCTAGCTGAATTACTTCACCTAATCTGCATTTGAACACCTGCTGCTGTATATCTGCTACCTCCATTCTCGCTGAACCCTTGGCTGAGACTTTTACCTTTAAAGTGCTGTTGTAAGAGCCTTTTATCATCTGGATGGTTGAAGCTTTGAATATATCATGATCCTCTTGAATGAGCCTTATATGAGCCAGATATGTGTGCCTTGAAGTAGTCACTTGAATTAAGCCTTAAATGAGACTGAGATTGATACTGATACTGATACGATATTGATATTGATACTGATACTGATACTATGTTAGTGTAAATGTTGCGATTAAATCCGGCTTTCAAATACTACGTCGATAAGGTATCAAACGCGGTCTCAAAATTAAGATAAAAATAATATGAACTTTGGTGAAATAATTTTGATGATCGGTGTTCTAAATCAAAAGTTACGGTCGTTTATAAGAAAAAGCGCTCCGGTTAATACAAATATTTTTTCGTCTTTCAAAATATACGTCGGAAGGGTGTCGTATTTGGGCTCAAATTAAAGAGCAAAAAAAAATATGAATTTTGGTGAAATTTTTTCGATGATCGGAGTTATAAATCAAAAGTTACGGATATTTGAAAAAAAAACAAAAAAAACAAACCTGAAGCAAATGTTTATACACACGCGTCAAATGTTTATACGCGCGCGTCCATTTTAAATGATAGTTTTGTCCGTCTGAAAATATTTATCTATTTTTACAACTAAAAAAATAAATATGTCTTATTTATTTATTTTGTAATTAAAAAAATGACTTCCCTCCCATCTTTTTTTTTTTTTTTTTTTTTTTTAGGGGTAATTTTGGATGGGAAACATGAAATATCCAATTGGTTTTTGGGTAAGATTATGAATCAATTTAAAAACCGTGATTGGAAGGTACCGTTAATTCTTGAATAAATTAATAAAGAGAAAGCAATTACGCAGCTTTATATTATGAAATAGATGTAGATAAGACAGCCATAAAATTATTTAAATCCATCCAACCCCCATCCCCCACTCCCGGTCGAGTTCTTTCATATCATCAAATGAACGTCAGAGCAGACAAACTCCCGGTCGAGTTCTTTCATATCATCAAATGAACGTCAGAGCAGACAAACGATCATGGATATTGTCATCGGTTCTACCATATTTGACCATAAATAGCTTTTGTTACATATTTGGTCTAAAATTAATCAACAAATATATAATAGACATATCTATTTAAAACCAGACAATAAAATTTAATAGAAATTTTGTTGATCATTATGTCACAAAGAAAGATGTACTCCCTCCGTTTTTTTTATCTGTCACATTTCAGAATTTGTATTTTTTATTTATCTGTCATTTTACATTTTCAATGCATCATTTATTATTTTTTTCCTCTTTACCAATAAAGTATTTACATCTCCAATAAAAAAAATATATTTCCAATACTAAAAACATCTTTACCAACAAATTATTTACCTTTTCCAATAAAAAAAATACATTTTCAATACTATATTTTAGACATATTAATTATTTTTTTTAATTTGTATGATTCTTCTCTTTGTGACATATATATAAAAACGGAGGGAGTATTTAACAACAATAATTCAAGAAAGATATTGATTGTTTTCTCTCTTCAAAATGCTTATCATCTTTTTAGGGTTAGCATTTTTTTTTTCCCATAGTAATCATTTTATATAGTCCTTTCATGAACATCCAATAAAATTAAAACGATAATATTTTTTCGGTTGTTAAATAAACTTAAGTTTATTTTAAATATGTCTATGATTCTTTATTTATTGTTTTTGAGTTATAACGGATTGTGTAATTTCATAAAGTTTGTGTTATACGTATACTCGGCTTGAAAAATCATGAACCCAAACCCAAAAAAGTGGCAAGGAGATTTGGAGACGTTTCAAAAGTGACAATCCAAAATTTAACCTTGTTTTTAGACAACCAATCGACGGTTTAAACTAGTTGACCGAAACTTTAATTCACACAATTCAGAAACAGTTCGAGGCACTCCAGATGATTATATGAAACACAGGTTTAGTGAACGGTCATTAATTAATGGCAAAATTTTAGAGTGAAGGTTTTATTTCTAAAAAGAAATAGTCCACCTAATTTTGCTTTATTGTTATAATTCTGGATCACCAATTAAATCGGATTTGGTCATGTACCAGTATAAAATTTGCGGTTTAATTAAACTAATCATAAAGAACCTATATAATTGATATTTTTATAGGGTAATATATATTTGAGTTATGAATATTACCATATGTTCCTTTTATTGATTAGAAAGGGCATGGAAAACATGATTGAATAATAAAGTGTAAAAGTAGTAGTACTTATTTATAGGAGGGAAAATGATATGTGCACTACACATTTGTGTAGTGCACAAACCACAACATGTTGTGTACCATTGATTAAAGTGATAAATTATTTATTGTGTTGGGTCCCAACAAAATATATGGTGTTGATTGTTTTGTGTAAAATATTATGATAGAAGAAGTAGTGGATGTATCGCTACTCTTTATAGGAGAAGCACTAAAAAGAGATCTAGGGTGAAAACAATTAAAGGTATTGTTGGAGAATAAAGTACATTTTATTTTATAGGGCATCATCCACAGCAATCCTGTTTCTGCACCTTCAATAACTATATATATATATATATATATTGTTGGAATATCGATTATTAATTAATGTCTTATTATTTTCATATTTATGAATTATCTGCTGTGGCTGTTAGAAGTCTGTTTTATTTAAATAAAGATAGGAGAATAAAAGTTAGTTAGACTTTTAAATTACTTTGAGTAGAGATAAGATAAGAGTTGTGTTCTTATCCTACTCCTACCTGCTGCGTGTATTTAAAGAGGATTAACTCAGTGTTAATGCCTCAGATTGGAATAATATACATCATTTTCCTTTCCTAAACTTCTACATGGTATCGGAGCCATGATCTGTGATCTTGGTCGGCAATGAATTATAGAGCAGCAGCCATGGCAGGAGAGAGGTCAGCTACTTCCTCCGGCGTTATATCCGGTGGTACCGGTACAGAAGGAGCAACAGGGAGTGATGAGAACCCAAATAGCTCATCATCATCCCTGTTACTCACATCCCGCAAATTAAATGGAAAAAACTACTTAGAATGGTCCCAGACCGTTCTGCTAGCAATCGATGGCAGAGGCAAACTTGGTTATCTAACTGGAGAAACCAAGGCCCCGGAAGAGACACGGATCCAAAAAGAAGGCAATGGAAATCCGAGAATTCCATGATCAAAGCATGGCCGATAAATGTCATGGAACCCAACATTGCCAGACCCCACATGTTTCTATCCACAGCAAAGGACATGTGGGATGCTATAAAAGACATGTACTCCGACGTGGAGAACACCTCCTAGATTTATGACCTGAAAACCAGAATCTGGAAGATCAAACAAGATGGCAGAAATGTGACTGATTTCTATAATGAAATAGTCTCTTTATGGCAAGAATTGGACCTGTGTTACAATGAAACGTGGGAGTGCCCTGCTGATAGCTCCAAATTCCAAAAAAAGGGAGGAGAGTGAAAGGGTCTACTCATTTCTTGCTGGATTGGAGTCGAACTGGATGAGGTAAGAGGCGACTCTGGGGAGAAAGCCTTTACCACCTCTAAGGGAAGTATTTTCTCGAAGTAAGAAGGGAAGAGGCTGAAGAAGAGTGATGGGAAAGCACACTCCACCACAGGGAGATGGAGAGAGTTCTCGCACTAGCCGTCACCAAAAATGAAGGGAAAACTAGGCCAAAATGTGAGCATTGCAAGAAAATAGGCCACACTAAGGAGACTGTCGTTGGGACATCCATGGCAAGCCAGCATGGAAAGGAAAGGGAGCAGGAGGACAAAAAGGTGAAGGAGGAAAGGCACATCAGGCCTCATCAGAAGCTAGGACAGCACCATTCACTCCAGAGCAACTGGAGCAATTGAAGGCACTCCTAAACATCCAAACTCCTACACCAAACTGCTCATTTGTAGACTCAGGTAATACAGCCCTTCTTACTTCTAAACAAGGGACATCCTGGATTGTAGATTCAGGATGTACAGATCACATGACTAGCATATCAGAAATTTTTTCCACTTATGTACCCCTTTCTGGAAATCAAAAAATTAGACTAGCAGATGGATCCTTAACACCCATTGCAGGCAAAGGATCCATCCCTATCACACCACACATAACACTTAAAAATGCCCTTCATGTACCTAAACTTGCCTGCAATTTGTTATCTGTCAAAAAACTAACCATGGACAGAGATTGCACTGTTGTTTTCTCTAAAGATGATTGTGTGTTTCAGGACAGGGACTCCAAGAGGATGATTGCGATCTAAGAGTGTGGAAGGACTATATGTTTTGGATCAAGAACCCCGTTTAGATCATTTTCCTACTTTAAAGAGTCAATGTAATTCTCGTTTCAAGTGTGAATCACAATAAGATCCTCCTCCGCACGCCGATTAGGACACCCTAGTTTACCTTATATGAAAAAATTGTGTCCTCGCTATTTAGTAATAAAAGCATTACTTCTTTGAATTGTGAAACTTGTGAATTTGCTAAATTTGCCAGAAAACCCTATCCCAGTCAACCCTATAAACCATCTGCACCGTTTTACATGATTCATAGTGACATTTGGGGACCATCTAGGGCCCAAACCCTAAGTAACAAAAGATGGTTTATATCTTTCATTGATGATCACACTAGAACAACTTGGATCCACCTGTTAAAGGAAAAATCAGAAGCTGAAAAAGTGTTTAAAAACTTTTATCACTTTGTTAAAAATCAGTTCCAAACACAGATAAAGATATTTAGAAGTGATAATGGGACTGAGTACTTCAACTCAATTCTGGGAAACTTTTTTGAGGAAACTGGCATTGTTCATCAAAGCTCATGTGTGAAAACACCCCAACAAAATGGGGTGGCTGAAAGAAAGAACAGGCATGTCCTGGACATAACCAGGGCTTTGATGATCAATGCTCAATGCCCTAAATACCTATGGGGGAAGTCGTTTTAACTCGCTACTTATTTAATAAACGAATGCCCTCAAAATTCGAGTTTTCAAACTCCCTCGAAGTTTAAATCAATTTTCAAAGATGATAGATCGTTTTGTGATCTCGCCCTTAGAGTGTTTGGTCGTGTAGGGTTCATTCATCGAACACCGGCAACAAGTTAGACCCTAGGGCCGGGAAGTGTGTTTTCCTAGGATATTCTGCCACAAAAAAGGGCTACAAATTCTTTGATCCTATAGGAAAGAAAATGTATGTGACCATGGATGCCACCTTCTATGAACACCTACCTTTTTTCTCACAAAAACAAAGATCACTCGAAAACACTACCCTAGATATGATCCCGATCCCAGAAACAGGTCTAAACCTAGGGCCAACAACGAGTGATCAAAATGAAACAGAACAGAATGAGAGTGGAAATCCTGAAAAGGAAGACAATTCACACTCTAACACCATTGACACTTTTAAAGGAAAAGTGTATCAAAGAAGGGAAAAAAGATCCAACGCAGACGACTTACACACTCCTGATGCCAATGCAGAATCTTGTGCAAACCCTGAAACTGAGACACAGAATCCAGGAGAAAGCAGTAGTGCAGATTCTGATCATGATGAGACATCAGACAGTGACCAACCCATTGCCATAAGAAAGCAGCCCAGAAAATGTGCCAAATATAACAAACCTACCTATCCCATGTCCAACCATATTTCTTATGACCACCTCTCCCAGAAATACCAGGCCTTCATCTCAGCTACCCAAACAACCCAAATTCCTAAAACCATTCAAGATGCTCTAAGTGTTCCTGAGTGGAAGGGTGCTGTTCTGGAAGAAATGAGAGCCCTGGAAAAGAATCACACATGGGAATTGGTGGAACTGCCTAAGAACAGAAAAACAGTGGGATGTAAGTGGGTTTTTACAGTGAAATACAACTCAGATGGGTCCATACAGAGGTACAAGGCAAGGCTAGTGGCCAAGGGGTTCTCTCAAACTCATGGGATTGACTTTACTGAGACTTTCTCACTTGTTGCAAAATTAAACACCATTAGGATCATCTTGTCGCCAGCGATCAACTTGGATTGGCCCTTGACACAACTTGATGTCAAGAATGCCTTCCTACATGGCAACCTAAAAGAGGAGATTTACATGGAAAAACCACCAGGATTTGAAGACAAGTTCAAAGGGAAAGTGTGCAAAGCTAAAAAGTCCTTATATGGGCTCAAACAAAGCCCTGAGCTTGGTTTGAACGTTTTATGCGAGTTTTAAAACGTAATGGTTTTTCCCAAGGCCACTCGACCACACACTGTTTGTAAAACAAATCAACCTTAGGAAAACCGATCGTTATCATAGTCTATGTGGATGATATAGTACTTACAGGTGATGATGTTGAAGAGGCCGCAAGGGTAAAACATAAACTTGCAAGTGAATTTGAGATGAAGGACCTAGGGCCCCTTGAGGTACTTCCCGGGAATGGAAGTTGCCGCATCAAAGGAAGGGTTGATGGTTTCACGAGAAAATACACTTTGGATCTCGTTGGAAGAAACTCGGAATGACGATGCAAAGCGCTTAGCACTCCAATGGAGTTCAATTTGAAATTAGGGAAGATAATGGTGAAGCTCCGAAAACAACGAGAGAAAGATTTCGTAGACGGTCAGGGAAGACGATATACTTGTCCCACACCGTACCCGATATTGCATATGCCGTGAGCTCCATCGGTCGACATGCATTCTCCAACTCGAAGCATCTTGATGCAAATCACGATACTTAAGTTCCTAAAAGATGCACCAGGAAAGGGACTGCACTTCAAAAAGACAGATAACAGGGGAATAGAAGCCTACACAGATGCTGATTGGGGAAGTTGTGTAAAAGATAGAAGGTCTGTGACAGGGTATTGTACCTTTGTGTGGGGCAACCTAGTTACCTGGAGGAGTAAGAAACAAAATGTGGTTTCAAGAAGCAGCTCTGAATCTGAACTTAGGGCTATGGCCCAAGGGATATGTGAGGAAATATGGATTAAAAGGGTTCTACAAGATTTGAAGGTTCCTTGTAGTCTTCCTATGAAATTATTCTGTGATAACAAAGGAGCAATTGACATTGTGAATGAACCTGTACAACATGACAGGACAAAACATGTTGACATTGATAGGCGTTGGTGAAAGCAGACTTCCAGAATTTTGTCAGCAAGTTGGGCATGAAAGATATCCATGCACCAACTTGAGGGGGGGTGTTGGAATATCGATTATTAATTAATGTCTTATTATTTTCATATTTATGAATTATCTCGCCTTGTGGTCGTTAAGTCCGTTTTATTTAAATAAAGATAGGAGAATATATATATATATATATAAGGATATTAACACTTTTTTCCCCTCATCTTTCAGGGTTTTATATCTTACGTTATATTAAAAGTTACGATTTTCACTTTGTTATCGTTTGATTGATTTTATTGTTATCTTTCACTTTCGAATAACTAACGTGAATTCATCTATTTCATTTGACTAATGTTTTGGACAGAAGTAGTTCTCATAAAATAATTGCTCTTAATTTTTCTTTTTCTTTTTGATATTTTGATTAGTCTTTTAATTATAAGAATTGTTCTTGAACTTAAATTCAGAAACCAAAAGCGTGGGAGGCTCATTTTGATCAGCGGTTTTATGGTGGTCTTGAACCATCATATCATAGTTGTTCATCCAATAGGAATTTTTAAAAGACGGGTAAAATTGTAAAATTATGGCATTTATATTTTACACGGTCGGGTCCCGCGTGTTATTCTGATTTTTTATTGATCCTGGATCACCAAATCATATTTGCGCCAGAACCAGGCTAAAATTTGTCCATTTTGATTCATGCATTCAGGTCACTTCCAATACATTAATTGGATGAATTATGCATCAATTTTACTACGCACGATAAGTATATCAACATTTATGTTGCAATTATGAGCAGACAATTGCTGTAATATTTGTACGGGAATGAATCATACAACTTGGCTTCTTTGACAGTGTGATAAGGGGAGATTTTGGAGTTGATATTTACGTCGAGTTGGATGATGGACTGCTAAGTCTGCTATGTAGGATTTCCGTTCAAAACGTTAATCAAATAGCTAGGCAAATCCACGTTTGTTGTCCTGAAAGTGTAACAAAATCGCATAGATAAAGATGAAAATCGCAACAATCAAACATATATAAGGATAGTTTTGAGAAAATTTTGAAAGACGATCTACTATTGCACAATGTTTTAGTTGATACAAAAACTTCCGTATATTATTTCGTCTCTTTGAAGTCTAAAAAAACGATGTGATAAAAAAAAACGATCATATAACCAATACATGCTGGTGAAACGTCAAATTGTTATCAAAAAGATTGTTTAGGGACCAAACAATAAAACGATTATGTACTATATATAATACATTAAAGAGTTTCAGAGTCTTTTGCCCTAATATATATATATGAATCACCATTTATCTTTAACAGTGATTTTAATCTAGACCAAGAAAAAGAACTAAATTTAACAAAACAAAACAAAAAAAGTGTAAAACTGTAAGATTATATTTTGTGAATCTCAGTTGTGAGATGAAGGTATCAAGGCAAAACCAGTTAAGTCTAGCTAGCTTCAATGGAATTATCTTTTTATTAAATAAGTTGAAACACAATTAATATCTTACTTGCTACTAGTAATTAACTACATATACTTGTTTCTTTGCTAAAATTGAATCAAATTTCCTTACACTTTAAGAAATTCCATCATTGATTTTCAGCAGGCAAAGTTCCAAGGAATCCGGAGGAATCATCGGCTTTTAGGATGTGCAAGTGTAGGTCTTCTGTTAATTTTTACCTGGTATATTGCACTCAAAGTTGACTCGAAACGAGAATTTGAAGTATAGATATATATTATATACTGAAAATCACTTAAACTCGATCCTAGGGTTTTTACTTTTTACACATAAAATCTCTAAGACTTTAAAGTGTAATAATAATGTCTTCACATCATGTAAAAATTTCTCGTGTTTAATATAATCGAAGAAGGCACATGTATAGTATTTCTTTTGAGAGAATCAACTTAATTATTTGTAATGACCCAAAACTAGGGCATTACGGCGTTAAATGATTCGATAAATGATTCGATAAAATGGCTAACCGTCGTCCTCGATTGGTAAAATGACTAACCCAAGTTGACAAAATATTTATGTTTCACACTTATATAAAGGTGAGTAGGCTAATACTTTATAGATGTGAGGCTTTACATCCCCCTCCCTTTATAAGAGACTGGCGTCCTAGTCAGGATTTGGCCAAGACTTATCGCAGTGGACTTATCCCAGTTTCGTCCATACTAGAGGAGTCTAAATCTGACCTACACCGTCTCTCACGGTGTGACACTTAGATCCGTCTGATAGTTGATTCTGATACTATTCTCGCGGGACAGGGGCGTCACAATATCATACCATGTATCTTTTAATATCTATACTAATTATAGGTAAACAAAACATATTGGAATCCAATGCAAGGGCGCACAAGTGATTTAGTTGCTTGGCCAATTAACTCCCAACAAGAAATATGCCTTTGAACATGCATAGATTTTTTGGTAGTGAAGGATAACACATGTAGCATGGTCAAATAAACAAAGTGGGGTTTGTCGTCTACAAAGGCTATTATTCTGTACCATTCTTTGAGAACATCAAGATGCAGTGGGAAATTCTTACATGGTCACTCCATATCGATGATTTGACTTGTACGTTCATCTGAATCACTATACAGCTTAAATCCAGTTCGAAAACTGAATGGTATTGATTGAGCCACTTAATATCTCCATACAAGTGGAGGTAGCATGTAAAAATTTCCCATGCAGTAGGCATGGCTTTGTCAAAGTTTGCGTTTGTGACGAAAAAACTGCTTTTTTTTTTTTTTCTTTTTCGTTTTTTCCCCCGAGTTTAAACCTCCCTACTAATATACCAAAATCAACATAAGCCGAGTAGCGGACATGGTCCTCGGCCCGCTCCGCCTCACGTTATCACGATCCTCATCGTTAGCCAGTACAACGGGAATAAAGCAGCTAACAACTAGCTCGATACTAAGCACTGGAGGCCCGACTTGCTTGCCCCTCCGGCTCGCCATCCTTCAACACAGCTTGACAACAAAGTTCCTCTAAGTCCGACCTCTCTCCGAGTCCGCCAGGACTCTCTGCCCGTCGAGGGCTCTCCGTGTCCGCCAGGGCTCTCTACCCGTCGGGGGCTCTCCGAGTCCTCCAGGACTCTCTAGTCCGCCAAGGACTTTCAGCCCTGCAAGCTCACAGTCTGCCAGCTTCCCTGCTCTCTGCCAACTGTCCTGCCCTCTCCAACTGCCAGCTCTCATGCCTCTATAAATATCACATTCACCTCCATTACAACCCCCTCACTTTTTCTTCTAAGAACTACGTATTGGCTTGATCCCTTACAAAAGGTACGTAGGCACCTTTCAGGCACAGCTCATAATCAATAAGCTCCACCACCTCTCACCGGAAAAATCATACATACACAACCTTAAATCCTCAGTATATCAATATTACCGCAAACCTGATATTTCTGACAATATCAGTTGGCTCCGCTACCGGGAAAAATCATCAAGGAAAGCCTAATCCGGTAGTCCGCACCACCGCGAAATCTGTTTTCACGGCGTCGCCGGTGAGGTCTTTCCTCCATCTTCAACTTCAAAATCAACAAAAGCTTTGATTCTCTTGGTTGTACAGCCTAGAAATCATCGTTTTCGGCATCTTAGCAGCAAACTCGGTGCAAGGATCACTGGTTTTGCAGATCGTTACCCCTCTTTCCGTCAGAACCATCTCAACTTGGCTTGAAGGAACACCTTCAACGTCATCTTCAAAACTCACATATGAGTCCTTCAGAACTTCCAGGTTGGCGTACGTGTTTTGTCGACTCGCCTTTTACGTATAAAGGGGATTGCCTGTACTTGTGTTGTTTGAGACCATTTGGGGTTACATCGTCTGAGCTCCGTCAGATTCTGGGTTGAGGCTTCACCGGCCGGCACCGCGTATGTTGAGTGCTCCTCTCGGCAAGCTCTAAGTCCGACTTCTATCGGAAAGCTCTAAGTCCGACCTCAGCCGGCAAGCTCTAAGTCCGACTTCTTTCGGCAAGCTCTAAGCCCGACCTCTCTCGGCAAGCTCTAAGTCCGACCTCAGTCGGCAAGCTCTAAGCCCGACCTCTCTCGGCAAACTCTAAGTCTGACTTCGTCGGCATGCTCTAAGTGACCTCAGCGGGCAAGCTCTAAGTCCGACTTCTGTCGGCAAGCTCTAAGTCCCACCTCAGCCGGCAAGCTCTAAGCCCGACATCTCTCGGCAAGCTCTAAGCCCGTCGCTTCATGCACAGCACTTTAAGCCCGATAGAGCGTTATCGGCATCTAAACCTATCCGCTACAATGAACATCATATAATCGGTAAATTTGCTACGCGATACAAACACTGATTCACGCCCGATAGAGCGTTATCGGCATCTAAGCCCGTCTCTTCATGCACGGCACTTTAAGCCCGATAGAGCGTTATCGGCATCTAAGCATGTCCGCTACAATGCACAGCATATAATCGGTAAATTTGCTACGCGATACAAACACTGATTCAAGCCTGATAGAGCGTTATCGGCATCTAGCATGTCTCTTCATGCAAGGCAACTTTAAGCCCGATAGAGCGTTATCGGCATCTAAGCCTGTCCGCTACAATGCACAACATATAATCATCGGTAATTCGCTACGCGATACAAACACTGATTCAAGCCCGATAGAGCGTTATCGGCACTATAAGCCCGTCGTTTCATGCACGGCACTCTAAGTACGACTCCAGCTCGGCATCATATTTGGAGCTCTCCCTCGAGCGTTATCATAAGGAGTAACTATAGTTTCCAATATCTTATCACTGATTCTAGGTATCTTTTGTAAGCCCGACTCTAGCTCGGCATCATATTTCTTCTCGCACCCAAGCGAATCTTCTATCGACTCTGCAAATGGCCGTCTCGGCAAATGACACATCAAGTCATCTACAAACTTTACTCCATGATTCTCACCTATACAATGAAGAGCTCAAGGAGTAGAGGACCATTGATATACCAAAATCAATATAAGCCCAGTAGCGTACATGGTCCTCGGAAAGCTCCGCCTCACGCTATCACGATCCTCATCGTTAGCCAGTACAATGGGAACAAAGAAGCTAACAACTAGCTCGATACAAAGGACTTGGGGGCCCGACCTGCTCGCCCCTCCGGCTCGCCATCCTTCAACACAGCTTGACAACAAAGTTCCTCTAAGTCCGACTCAGTCGGCTCTCCGAGTCCGCCAGGACTCTCTGCCCGTCGTGGGCTCTCCGAGTCCTCCAGGACTCTTTGTCCACCAAGGACTTTCAGCCCTGCAAGCTCACAATCTGCCAGCTGCCCTGCTCTCTGCCAGTTGTCCTGCCCTCGCCAGCTGTCAGCTCCCATGCCTCTATAAATATCACCTTCACCTCCATTACAACCCCCTCACTTTTTCTTCTAAGAACTATGCATTGGCTTGATCCCTTACAAAATGGTACGTAGGCAACCTTTCGGGCACAGCTCATAATCAATAAGCTCCACCGCCTCTCACCAGAAAAATCATACATACACAGCCTTATATCCTCGGTTATCACTGTTACCGCAAACTTGCTATTTCTGACAATATCACCTACCAACATTGTCTTTTCATTATATTGTTGGTCCATATTCTATGTTATAGTCTCACACTTGAATACGTGTTGAAGTATTTAATATATTTGTAATATCCCGAACTTTCGGAAATGGCAGACGTGTCAATTTATAAAGTTCAGTATATTATATTTATTTATTTATGGATTAAGAGTATTAATTATATATATTTTTGGATATACATAATTATACTAATTGAAAATAATGGAAACATAATGGCAAATAAAAGAAGTAGTGGCTGGAGGTTTCTTTTGGGGGAAATAACTTCCCATTAAGTGGGGGAGTTTCCAGGAAATCAGATTAGTAGGCTTTGTTCAAACTTGAGAGGAGAAGAGAAACATAAAAGCAAGAGGAGAGTTCTTACAATCCTTCATCGGATTTTCACCGGTTTCCAGATCAAAGTAGAGCAATGGATTCGTGAAATGACAAAGATCGTGTGGATACAAAACGTTTCAAATTTCAGCAAGGTTTTGGAGAAGTGTTTTGCAGTCTTTCTCATAGTTCTTGCTTTGGAGTTTGCTTTGATCAAGTAAGAGGCTCCTCCTAAAGTTTAATTAAGGTTTATTGATGATAAGGTTGAGTTTTTGTGTTGAATTCTTGGTTAGAAATCATGTTTTAGGTTGTAGTTGAAGTGTTGGATTTTATGGTATGCTTAAAAGCTGTTTTCTTCTGTTTTGATGTGTATATTGGTGATAAACATGTTCAAAAGGTTGTAGAATCGAGAGAAGTGTTGAAAATCATGTTTAGGGCTTGTATAGGTAGAATGCGTACGCATTGCTGGTTCATAATTGAGCAGGATGGTCACAGCAGGTGGAATGCGCACGCATTCCCTTGAATGGCACGTATTCCTGCTTCAGGTTCTTTCAGGATGTTCACGGCATAGGCAATGCGTACGCATTGCAAACAATGCGCACGCATTGGTTGAACAGCAACATTCAGCATAGTCTCTGAATCACTGAATGCGCACGCATTCCCTTGAATGCGCACGCATTGATCCTACTTTTGGGAAATATGATGTTTGAGCTATGTGTTGAGTTTTAAGTGTTGATTATTGATCTAATAACACTAAATAATGATGAACAAGCCTTGAATGAGTTTCTGATGCATTCGGTTTCGGCACCGAATGTACTCTTAAAGGGGGTTGATGTTCAGGACCGTCGGAAGGGCATGGCAGACTTGTGCTTTGATGAATTAGTATTCATCAATGTATGTGTATGTGCTAGGCCTTGTCCGTGTCTAGTGGTCTAGGAAAGAGGGTAGTAGAAGTGATGGAGCTTACTTGAAAATACTTAGGTGGCTAGCTAATAATTAATAACAAACGTACATGTGTAGTTAAAAGAGTAAACGTCATGCTATTCTTGGTAAGGCATTGTCTATATCGCAATGTATGGGCGGTCGGAATAACTCTACCGTGAATAACTTCGCCGAACGCGTGCACTATCGGGTCTATGATATAAATGGTCAATCAATTATGACATTTTACCCTAATATTGATAACACTTTGACATTTTTGTATCAATTCAAGTCAAATTACTTAGTTTTATCAAAATATATAAGTAGTACTTATCGATTTTCCTACGTGCTTCTACCGTAAAATATCTACGACAGACATTTGACCCAACTTAAAGGCATTTTCTGGGGAATACTTCTTCATGAGAGTTTTAGATCTTCAAATGAGCTTTCCAACGCATTTTGAATCACGTCAATCGGAGGTCTACAACTCAAGATATGAATTTTTCAAGTTTCAGCTCAAAACTGGATGTTTTTTACAGTCCCGGATCGATCCGGCCTTTTCCCGGATCGATCCGGCTTAACTGAAAATCGACATAATGATGATTTTGCACCTGGTTTTGCAGAGGATAAGCCTGGGATAATATTTTTTATTGTTCCCGGATCGATCCGGCCCTTTCCCGGATCGATCCGGCCTGTCCAATTTTATCTATAAATACCTCCCCATATCCATCAAAAACCTTGCCCCTCTCTTCTCATCTCCTCCCATTTCTTCCATTTCCCCTCTTCTTCCATCTCCTTTCTTCTCTTTTCTTGTTTTCATCATTTGGGGCCCTTATATATACATATGTCTATGTATGTATATATATGTTTTTATATATATAAATAAAGTAGTTATAGTACCGTTGTAATGGCGGAATAATTATCGAAGATTATTAAAATCGAAGCTTTGTTATACTACATCCGGTGAAAACGACCCCGATTCAACAGTTGTAATCGGTGATATATTCTAATATTATTATGTTTACTATTTCTATTTCTATTTATATATTACTTATTATAACTATGTTAAGCTTAAAATATATCTAGCCAAGATATGAATCAGAATTAGTTAATCTTTTTGGTAAAATGGATTATCGACTCTGATAATAATGATTAAAACCAATTATAATGAATCTCTTTCTATTTACACTTAAATGTACGGATAGAAAGACCGGAGGGTAAAATTGGCCGAGTGAAAACGTGACAACGGAATCCGATTTCCTACCCGGGGGCAGATTTATCTTGGGAGAGATAAATCTTATTAAAATTGGGCTCACGATATTATTACGTTAAATCACCTGTTTAATTGATATCTTAAAACTGGCCGTATGACAAAACGGGAGTGACCCATGCTTAAGATAACATTGGACAGATGACTAGACGTATGACAATTTCATACGCTCGTGTGAGGAGGAGTTGTCTAGCTTAGGAGTACACCGGTTCATATATAATTGACCTCCTTGCATCAAGGAAAAGATCTGTCTCATTCAATTCTACTAAAAAGAGATATTGATTCAGTAAAGTATTCTTGGCTAGATCCAAAAATATATATATTATCTATTTTTATATTTATATATTTATTTACTGCTTTACTAACAATCTAACTAATCTAACTATCTAACCCGAGGAAAATGGTAAAAACTGCGACTTAGATCGAGTTAATAATAGCTTTTTGGTGTTTAACTACACTTTGAATTATGCCTTCATTTCCCTGAGGATACGACCTGACTCACCAGACTAGCACTACAATTTGACCCGGTACACTGCCGGTAAGGATTGATAGCCTAGAAACAGTCTGTCAGCTTTTTGGCGCCGTTGCCGGGGAAACGACGCTAATTCATTGTGTCTATGGTTACTACTTGTATTAGCTCAAAATTCTCGAGGATAAGTCAACACTCTTCTTATCACATTTCTATTTTTATTTTCCGTTGGTATCTACCTTCTTTTAGTTACCAATTTTCTTCTTCTACCAATTTCGAGTTATTTTCTATTTTCGATAGTAGAAAGTAAACGCGGTTCGTTTATTTTTGTTGGTACCTACCTATTGGTAAGATACCAATTAAAAAAAAAAAAATACACTCGGTAATTACCGAGAGAAAAAAAAATGTGGTTTTTTTTATCGATTTCGTGTTATTTTCTATTCGATATTTTCTATTCCACAAGAATTGTCAAATCGAGTTACGAAAATGGTCGAAACCGTTGGTAAAACACCTGAACAAGGGATTGCTCATGCTCAAGGGCATGACCAAAACCTTAATCAGAATTTACCTCAACCTAATAACCAGAATCAGAATAATAGAAATAATCAGAATCGGAATAAGCATAATCGAAACCAGACTAACCAGAGACCTATATGTGATCAGACCGTAAGAAGGAACCAGATTAATAATCCAATTCTTTTACCCAATAAAGGAGCAAATAATTTCGAAATAAAATCTCATCTTTTTGGTTTAATTGACACAAGAGCCCAATTTTTAGGAGAGGATGATGAGGATCCACATCATCACCTCTATTTTTTCGAAGAATTGTGTAATACGACCAAAAGTCAAGGTGCTCATTATGAATTAACGAGGATGTCTTTGTTTCCTTTTTCTTTAAAAGGAAGAGCACGAGATTGGTTTCGTCACTCCCACATCATTCATTGACAAGTTGGGAGGATATTCAAACCGAGTTCTTAAAGCAGTATTTTACTCCTGGTAGAAAATTGGAATTAATAGTCGAAATTGCTAACTTTAGACAAGGATCTGAAGAAACGCTTGGGAATGCTTGGGGAAGATTTAAAAAGCTACTAAGAGCTTGTCCCGACCATGTTTATTCCTTAGATATGCAAATCCAACTTTTCTATCGTAAATTAAGGAAAGACTCACGTGATGTAGATCATGCATGTGGTGGTTCGTTAATGTTGAGTGAAGCCCAAATAGTTTACGATGCTATAGAAAAGATTTCCAAAAACAATCGAATGTGGGAAACTGGTTCTAGCACCAGAAAGGTAGCATTTGCAGGAGAAAGTACATCGAATACAGAAGTCCTAGCACACTTGGAGAATTTGAGTAGGAAATTTGACGGCTTATGAGCCAGTAAAAATTTAAACTCAGAAAATATCATACCAAATGACTACTCAAATCATGATAATGTGTCATTAGGGATGGAAGAACCAAAAGGTTATTCAAGGGAAAAGGTGAGTTTTTTACAACAGCATAGGAATTTGAACAACGCGTATTCAAACTCGATTAATGCTATTAGAAGAGATCACCCTACTTTTCGTTGGTCTGGAAACCCTAGTAAGCAAGGACAACCACCGTATTCAGTTCAATATAAGAATCCATATAACAATCTAGTTTATCAAGGAGATACCTCGAATCGAATCTACAATCATTACCTAGATCGTATCCACAACATACCACTCAAAGCATACCGGTCACCCAAAGTTCAACTCAACCTGAAGGAGTTAACAAATGGGAGAAATTAATCGAAAATCTGATGGGTATGATGTCTTCTCAAGCTCAAAATATGGAAACCATGATGACTTCTATAGGTATAGTCACTAAGGATATATGTACGTTGAAAACCTCCATGAGTGGACATGATACCAGAATGAGAATTATAGAAGCTTCAATACGGAATATGGAATATCACTTGAGTAGAGAAGGAAAACGTAAAAACAGTAGACCCCCAGGAGGATTACAAAGTAATACCGAAAGAAACCCGGGAGAGGTAAAAGTTGTTATTACCAAGAGTGGAAGAATCTGTGGAAGTAATGGATTAGAAAACTTCGGAAATAATGAAGTAGAGGATGATTTAGATGGTAAATTTGAAAAGAATGTGGAATCTAAAGATGAACTCCGAATTCACCAAAGAGGAAGAGGACATTATTGAAGATTTCCTAAGACAAAACGGATATATTGAACCCGAAAGTGAGGATGAGGAATGGGTCAAGGTTCCTAGAATATTGAAAAATCCAAGACTGAATGATCTAAGGACTTTGTCCAATGAGCAGGTTAAAAAGGAATCAAGTTTCAAAGGGCCAATTCAAACCGAACCTTATCCGGCTCAACCCAAATTCACCTCGGTTCAACTCGACAGGGCAAGCACCATATCCAAGCAAGGTTCGAAGAAAAAGGTGCAGAATGATGACACACAGTGTCCTCCAAATGCACAAACATCCAAGGAAGCTTCACCATCTTCGTCTAACGACAAGGGTAAGGGAAGTATAGAATCACTTCCCTATCCCCCGAAAGAGGAAATGAAAAAGATGAAGTTGGATAAGAAGTACGCACGATTTCTTGACACTTTTCGGCACTTAACTATTAATATCCCTTTCATTGAAGCTCTAATCAATATGCCGGAATATGGTAAGTTTCTTAAAGACATACTTTCCAGAAAGAAACGGTTGGAAGAATATGAGACGGTGTGTCTAAGTGAGGAGTGTCCCGCCGTGCTTCAACACAAGCTTCCTCCTAAACTTAAAGATCCTGGTAGTTTTACTATCCCATGTGAAATTGGGGGACTTTTGTTTGAGAAGGCGCTTTGTGATCTCGGTGCAAGCATAAACCTCATGTCCTATAATGATTTCATGAAACTTGGCATATGTAAGCTTAAGCGTATGGTGATGACTCTCCAACTTGCAGATAGATCTATTAAACATCCTAAAGGAGTCATTGAAGACGTGTTGGTTAAGGTTGATAAATTTTACTTCCCCGTCGATTTTGTTGTTATGGATATGGAGGTAGGGAGTGCACTCCTTATCCTCGGGAGACCATTTTTAGCAACGGTGGGAGCTGTGATCGATGTTCGGAAGGGAGAGCTTAGTTTGGGAGTGAGTGATGAGCGCGTTATCTTCAACATTTACATTCCATTGAAATATCCATGCACTACACTAGAATCTTGTTCTTGTGTGAACACTTTGTGTTCCCTTGTTTTGGATCGTACTAACACGCGAGTAATTGAAGAAGATGACTTCGGCAATAATGTGAAAGCTCGCAAACCCAAAGCTCGAAAATCAAAGGAAAAGGTCAAGAATCATTTGGATTGGTGGAAATTGTCTAATCTCTCGTTGGAGACCGGTATTGAAGGAGGATGTGGTGCGTGAGGATGACCCACCACCAAGGTGCATTAGAAAACCGGAGCGAAAGTCTAGCTATAGACTATAAAACAGTACTATCCTTCCTATTTACTCATTAAGCATTTATTTCTAGTTGGTTTGTGTGCTTAGTTGCTACATGCTTTGGTGAGTAATTGTTAGAAGTATCCCATTTTGTTTAGTATATTATATTAGTTATTCATTATCATTTTGGTCGTTTAAGTTTGTCGAGCAAACGACGTTAACCAAAAGCGCTACCGGGAGGCGCCCCGCAAAAATATTAAATATAATAATTACTCATACTTTGGATGATACTTTGGTAATACTTCGGATTGATTTTCATTTTGTTTCACCAAGTCTCAGGATGAATGTTTGAATGTCATTAAAAAGGGAACGATTAGGTGGTTATCCGAAAATCCCGAGGGAGAACAAAGAGAAAATTCAAATGCATTATTTCTTGGACTAAGGTTGTTAGAACGATTTGAAATAACCCTTGATGATCTGGGTATAAAAGACTCAGAGTTAATACTTTGTCACACATTTCATATCATGATCTAGTCTGTTTAAATTTCAAAAATAATGTGTGACATGTATTAGTTCAACTACTATGGAATATTGTGTGTTTTAAACCAATAAAAGTTTATGTGGTGTGTTTATCTACCTTCTGTCACTACACTGTCACACTCCACACACTTTTATTTTATTTGGACACACAACGGTCATAACTTTGACCCACCCACCCACCCTTTTTTTTATAATCCCAGTATTTGTTTTGACTTGTTTTAGTGCACCGTTGCTTTCCCAACAACTTTTTTTACACTCACTTTACATTGGGGACAATGTAAGTTCGTAAGTGGGGAGTGGAGTCGTTGGTCTAGCAATGGAATTAATGTTTATTTTGTATCAATAAATCTCTTAGTTTTTGATTTTTTTTCGAACATTATTTAGTTGATTAAAATAAATTGTACAAGGCATATATTTCATGGATTTGAAGATGTAATGATCAATTTGGATGTGTATAACCAACGTGAACCGTAAGTGCCTTTTAACCCCAAATATATTTGTGTAACATGAATTCCTTCACGTAAAGCCTTTGATATTGAAGCAAAATTTTAAACTGTATCCATTCAGTATCCTAGTGGTTTATTCTAAAGAGAATAGCGGTAACTTAGTACCTAACTTTTGAACATGTACTGTGAATATCTGAAGGTTTGAATGTGATAGAAAGGATATAAGTTAAGTTTATTGGGAAAATGGAATGAAAAGAAAGATGAATTATTTATATGTCGGATGTAGCTACTAATGATTTGAGTGCGGTAGGGCGTTATCACGAAACGTCCTATATCACTATGAGGCTTAAAAGCTCCCGACTGCCTGATGATAGTAGTCCAGCTAGGGTGTTATCACGAAACATCCTATTGCTGGGAATGAAGGCATATGCTACACATGTGAAATTAAGTAAAAATTGGCAAATGACAATGTGGAAAGTAGGTTAAGCATGGTTGAAAACTTAGTTATCTTCTGACTATCCCCAAGTATAAACCGAATGATATGCATTAGGGATTATCCTAATAAGTACACGGGAGAACTTTGTGTGGAACTCATTCGCCTATACCTAGGAAAGTCATTAGGATCGTTGTCGAATGGATACTTGTGCGTTTGCTTGAATTATTCAAGAGAGGATAGTGGAAATTGAAAAGGCTTGTCACACACACACTCTGTTATACATTTATATTAAGGTTAACGCCTGGTTGTAATTCGAATGGTTGCAACATCTGGTTCTCCCTTACGTCTTATATCTTCATGAATTTGTCCCTCATTCAATTTTTATCGCTTGTTTTGCTCGAGAACGACCAAAAGCTAAGTGGGGAGTTGTGATGAGTGACAAATTGTCAATCATTATTATGACATTTTACCCTAATATTGATAACACTTTGAGCATTTTTGTATCAATTCAAGTCATAATTACTTAGTTTTATCAAAATATATAAGTAGTAATTATTATATAAATTATCGTGTTTTTGTTATATTTTTGTAAATTTTGTACCGGTTTAGTAACCGGAATGTCGTGTCGGATTTACGTTTGGTGTTTTGGTGGTTCATTGCAGGATTATACATTGACCAAGATTCCACGCAACGACATGTTTTGAGCACTAAAAGATGGATTTTGAGGGAAAGAAGAAGATGCCACAAGCTTACGAGTTTAAAGGGTCGATTTTCCTACGTTCTTCTACCGTAAAATATCTACGACAGACATTTGACCTAACTTAAAGGCATTTTCTGGGGAAGACTTCTTCATGATAGTTTTAGATCATCAAATGAGCTTTCCAACGCATTTTGAATCACGTCAATCGGAGGTCTACAACTCAAGATATGAATTTTTCAAGTTTCAGCTCAAAACTGGATGTTTTTTACAGTCCCGGATCGATCCGGCCTTTTCCCGGATCGATCCGACTTAACTGAAAATCGACATAATGATGATTTTGCACCTGGTTTTGCAGAGGATAAGCCTGGGATAATATTTTTTATTGTTCCCGGATCGATCCGGCACTTTCCCGGATCGATCCGGCCCTTTCCCGGATCGATCCGGCCTGTCCAATTTTATCTATAAATACCTCCCCATATCCATCAAAAACCTTGCCCCTCTCTTCTCATCTCCTCCCCATTTCTTCCATTTCCCCTCTTCTTCCATCTCCTTTCTTCTCTTTTCTTGTTTTCATCATTTGGGGCCCTTATATATACATATGTCTATGTATGTATATATATGTTTTTATATATATAAATAAAGTAGTTATAGTACCGTTGTAATGGCGGAATAATTATCGAAGATTGTTAAAATCGAAGCTTTGTTATACTACATCCGGTGGAAACGACCCCGATTCAGCAGTTGTAATCGGTAATATATTCTAATATTATTATGTTTACTATTTCTATTTCTATTTATATATTACTTATTATAACTATGTTAAGCTAAAAATATATCTAGCCAAGATATGAATCTGAATTAGTTAATCTTTTTGGTAAAATGGATGATCGACTCTGATAATAATGATTAAAACCAATTATAATGAATCTCTTTCTATTTACACTTAAATGTACCGATAGAAAGACCGGAGGGTAAAATTGGCCGAGTGAAAACGTGACAACGGAATCCGATTTCCTACCCGGGGGCGTATTTATCTTGGGAGAGATAAATCTTATTAAAATTGTGCTCACGATATTCTTTACTAATCTAGACTTTCGTGGTTATTTAGATCGGTGTGATCCAATTATGCCTTCATTTCCATATGTTGCACCCGACTAGCATACTTCGTGGCCGGTGAGTGAACACCAATGTGGTTATTGGTGTGATCCACCAATATGTACCCGTGCCCATGAGTAGTGCCCTTGAATACGGATGTAACAAAGATAAGTTAAGCTAGAAACCAATAGTCATGACATGTTGATGACCACAGGGGCGGACCCGGCCCTTTAGGGGTGGGGTGCATGGACCCTACTCAAATTTCCGAGCGAAATTACTAATATATCCATCTTATAATATTAAAACTGTGTATGTATATCAATTTAGATATTTCTAATATAATCATTCACTTAGTTCAGCTGGTTAGAACCTTTGTTACTTATCCTAAGGTCATGGGTTCAAAACCATGAAGTGATCCCTAGAGTTGTGTCGGTCACATAAAGACAACCTAATTAATAATATGAACCTTTTGTTGTAAGACTCAGTTATTCTTTAGCTTCTTTATCTTATCTAAGTACGTTATACTTACCTACATTGCATTTCGTTGTAGGCTTTGTGGGGTGAGAAGACGAATAGGTTGACTACTAGCTTGCCGAGAACGATGATTGATGATGTTGATGCCAACATGATGCTTTCACTTTCTTTTACTTTTGAAGGATGTATTAAATATGTTGTACTTTTATTTTTCAGAGTTTTGTAAGACAAGTGTTGTACTTTTCTTTTGACATCGTATATTGTAAGTTTCCTTTCTTTCGTTGTTGTAAGATAAATCTTTCTACCTTTAGTATGTTGTAATCTATTCGTAATCACTTTTACGATGATTGCCGAGTCTTTTTGGTTTCCGTTTGCTATTTTCGATACGACATAGTAGAGGCTTACGTATAATATTGAATTTATTTAATATTTTACGTGCTGAGCGTTTCGTTTCCGGATAAGGACTCGGTATCCGGGAACGGGGCGTTACAATATTAATTCTATAAATAAAGAAAACAGATAAAAGGGTTCGTCCCTTTGATTTTTTTTTCTTGCTCTTAATGATTTCTTTACTAGGGACTAATCATTATGAATCTTTCGCTCTAGACAATCTAGTGAAAGAAAATCAGAAGCACGTCATAATATATTTGAAACTGTTTTGTTTTATTGAATGAATAATATGATAAAATGTATCTCCATTACAACTGTCGTGACACGAGAAAACACAATTACTGAATACAAGAAATGCCAATTTTGTAACATACATACAACACACATATACTATGATTTTCATTAAGAATTGAGCCAATGATGAGTGATAATCGTGTTAGAATGATCACGGACAATTCTGACAAACTGTATTCGTAACTTTTTTGACAGGGATTTTACTACTTTAGTCCCTCGTGATTTAGCTTTGTTTCAAAAATAATCCTTATGTTTCTGAATGACATTTTCGGTTCCTTAAGTTTGTTTTTTGTTTCAATTTTAGGACAATTACCTAATTAACCATCTAAGTTAACATCGACTAAACGTTTGATCCTACATGACAGCCACGTATGCTTCCAAATCTATCTAAACGATTAAACATCGACATTAAAAAAATTAAATACCTTGTAGAGATTTTGTTGTTGTGCAGCTGTGTCAATTTGAAGGAAAGAAATTACGGATTTGAAAGACGAATGAGGGGAATGTCGATTTTTATTCGTTTAGATGGGATATGAAAAAATACGTGACGTCAAGTTGCATCATCAAACATTTTGTTGACGTTAACTTAGACGGCTTATTAGGTAATTGTCCTAAAATTGAAGCAAAATTTAAACATAAGAGACTAAAGTGTCATTCAGAAAAACAATGTGTCATAAAATTGAAATAAAATACAAAATAAGAGACCAAAAGTGTCCTGCATAAACATAAGGGTTATTTTTAAAACAAAGTTAAAACATGAGGTACCAAAAGTGTCACAATATTTTTTTTAATTTCTTTTTTATCATTGACTCGTTAATTACCATATCATAGATTATATAATGATCTAACAAGATTATGAATCCCCCCTGTAATAATTGATAATTGCATTATTTTATTATAAGTTTGATTTTGTAAAATTTTATGTTGGTCAATAACCACCAAACTCAAAGGACACGTGTTATCTTAGGGTGATTAGAATCATGTGTATTAATTCTCGACCATTGAAATCAATTTTGACACTAGTCAGGCCGATGTTGTTTGAGACCTTTTGCCACAAATACAATATTTAATAGTTTTGGGCTCAATAATTGCAACATGAACAGAAGATAGATGGAACTTGAGCTTGGTTAAGCTGAACCCTTTTAGATGGTAGCCCAAATCCAAACAATAATTTATATATTTTTAAGGACGAAAAAATATTTCATCAATTAAGTAGAAGGACGATCTTTTGAAATTTTTGCAAAAGGAAAAACTATTTATCCACTATTGAAATTCACTTGTGTTCGAAATTCACCGTTTAAATTCACCGCCGAAATTCACGTCGAAATTCACTAATTTTCAAAATTCATTGTCGGGATTCACCGATTTTCGGGATTCAAATCAAAATTCACCGTCGAAATTCACCGATTTCGGGATTCACTAGGGAGATTCACCGATTTTCGGGATTCACCGTTTGTTTCCTTCTCGCTATAAAAATTATGCTTGTCCTTTTATAAAAAATATGTAGTTGTCGTTTCAATAATATTTCGGATTGTGTCCTTATCCCTAATTTCTCATAATTTATATATTTTTTTGTGCTTTTTTTCTCGTCTAGAAGATAAAAATTATTATTATTGCATTAGGTAAGTATAATACAATATATGAGTGACTTCAAAATCCGATTGGGATAAGACAAATTAAAGATTCGTCTTAAAATGAACATAATGAAAGAAATAAACTTGATAGATTGCCGATGAGGCTTTAATTATCGTACATCTTGATTGTAAACATTAACCTGCAAGATTCATAAAAAAAGCTTGACATCCACGTTCTATGCCTCATATGGCATAAGGTCTTGAATCCGTGTTCTCTACCTCATATGGCCTAAAGTAAGCGGTTAAGAAAAACCTCTACACCAATCTGAGACCCAAAGTTCTTGAATCAAAGAAAGTTACTTACATTTTGTTGTCGAAGTTTCCGACATTGAATTGCTTGTTTGCTTCTTAATTGTCACTAACGACAATGCGACACTTTAATTTCGAACTGGATCCTCAGCTTTTGTTCCCTAGTCTCTCCCCTGCTTTTGCCGACGCGGCGTGATCGTGGCCGCCCAAAAGTGTGTGCTCTCTCTCCCCGACCTGAAACAAGTGGCCCCGATGCGTCCACGTCCTCAAAGCCGGACTCCTCAAAGCCGAGGATCCGAATCCCTTTAATTTAAATGTCATATCTTATGTCAGGCACATTTTTGACATTACATAATCTAGGAGCTTCCATGATTTTATTTTTATTTTTAAATCCGGCACAAACGGGATACATCACCGCCACGGACTGACGCGGTTATATATCCATTTTTTCACTATTTTTTTCGATGTAAAATTTCAATAGTTTCTTTTAATCAAGTAAATAATAAAGATCAAACATTTGAAATCATGGTCTAAATGCTTTTGGTGTAATTGCTTGGGGAGCCAACCTGATGATGTATGTACCGCTTATTTGGCGGATATGGTAGAATAATACTCCGTATTATTTTGTTCCCTATAAGAAGAAAAAAAAAGTAATCCTATATTCGCCTAAATAAAAATTAAAAATAAAAAGTTATAAATGCTTTGGTTTGTTTATGCTTTCTAATGGATTTCAAGTACACAACTTTCGGCCGAAACAACTGCCGACCCGATAGAATTCTTGAGCTAAAGACCATTTCTTTGGCCTTGGAAGAGGCGAGGCAATTGGGGTTCCAGCGACTAGTTGTAGAGAGTGATTGTTTAGAATGCGTGGCGCGTATTCGGAAACCTGTGGAGGATCTCACGGCACATGGGTGCCTAGTTCTGAACCGTTTGGCTCTTTTATGAGTTTTATCTAGTTTCATAGCTGTCTCTTTCGCTTTTGTTCGGCGCGCAGGGAATGTCCCTGCCCACCTGTTAGCTCGACATGCTTTGTTAATTTTTACTCGGACATCTTGAGGTAGCTCACTCCCTGGTGACGTTTGGCCGCTTGTTTGACGGATGTTATTTAATAAAAGTTTTTTCTTCAAAAAAAAAAAGTACACAACTTTCTATTATAATTTATATATACTTATAATATACTTTAAAATATATCATGACATATAGTGTTTTTAGTTGATAAATTAATTATTCAAGTATTGTGTATAGTA
Source organism: Gentiana straminea (assembly GCA_036785695.1). Taxonomy (NCBI): domain Eukaryota; kingdom Viridiplantae; phylum Streptophyta; class Magnoliopsida; order Gentianales; family Gentianaceae; genus Gentiana; species Gentiana straminea. Next base: position 7,199,636 of record JAVUPR010000167.1, on the reverse strand, counting down.
ACATGTTGGAATCGATTGCTATTGTTGTTGGAAAAACAAACAACCGCAATATCACACGTATAAAAAATACCCACAAAGTCTTCTCAATAACAAGCAACGGAATTAAACGAGGCAGCCCAACTAAGTTAAATCACAAATAAAACGAAACGAAAACACAAGAAAATCAACGTGGAAAATCCCTCTCGATGTGAGAAAGTAAAAAACACGAGGCTGAGGCCCACAAAATCTCCACTAATCAGCAAAAAGTGATACAAAAGTGTTCCAAACACATCAACCAACTCAACTACACCAAAGCATGAACTAAAAATACAAAATACAAGAGTTGTTGAAAAATATCACCGAAAACGCAACAGATAGACGGCGTCCTATTCCCGGAGATTGAACCGTTGAAACAAAAATTCCACCGTTCAGAATGAAGTAAAATGAGACGAACAAGCCCTCAAAATTTCGTGCCGAACGGAGTTCGTTTCGATGTCCGGTCGTCGCCGTAAAGTTGTTGTTGCAACACCAAAAGCACCAACGAATTTTGCCTCTCTTTTGCCTTCTATAAAGTTGTGGAGATTAGAAAAGATTAGGGAAAAATAACCTTGTTTATTCCCTTAAATAATACTCAACATATTATTATTTTTTTCTTATATTTATTTTTCTATTATTTAGTTGGCTCCACAAAGTAGTATCCACCCAACAAGTGTCACATTTCATCTACGATTTTGTTGTCCTTTGATTCCAATATTATAGGGGGTACACAATATAATTTTTGGAAAATTAGGGATAAGGACACAATCTGAAATATTTTTAAGTAACAGGACATCTACATATTTTTTATAGGGAGAAGGACAACCGCATAATTTTTATAGCGAGAAGGACAACAATGAATCCCGAAAATCGGTGAATCTCCCCAAGAATCCCGAAATCGGTGAATTTCGACAAGTGAATCCCGAAAATTAGTGAATTTCGACGATGAATTTTGAAAATTAGTGAATTTCGACAAGTAAATTTCGTCGGTGAATTTAAACAGTGAAATTTCGAACACAAGTGAATTTCGACAGTGAATAAATAGTTTTGTCCTTTATGCAAAAGTTTCAAAAAACTGTCCTTCTACTTAATTGATGAAATATTTCTGTCCTTATCCCTCATTCCCCCTATAATTTTTTATTTATCTATGGTGTGACTTGGAATGCAAGATTATAGTATCAAATTTTACTTATTTCCCTACTTGGTATATGTTTGTTGAGATTTTCTCTAAAGTTATTCATAATATTTTCTATAATAAAATAAAATAAAAGGTTATTCATTAGCCTGACAAGAGAAAAAAGCCTCGAATATTTTCCAATCAACATTAACGTCATTGTCTGTAACAACAATAACACAATACATTTTTATATCGTTAAACATGATATGTAACGCCCCGTTCCCGAACACCGAGTCATTTTCCGAAAAAAAACGTTCGGCATGTATAAAATAAAATAAATTTCATTTTATACGTAAACCTCTAGTACGTCGTATCGAGTTAAGCAAAACGGAAGCAAAAGACTCGGGTAATTTTTTTTCAAATAATCAAGAATAGAAACTCAATATCTAAAAAGAGAAATGTAACATTTATTAAATTGGAAAATCAAACGAACCAAAACGTACGAGACCTCCAAAAAGTACTAAAAGGAAATTACAACGTTTTCAAACAAATCTAAAGTATAAATGAAAGCAAAAATAAGTAAACTCTTCAATTTCGGCGTCCTTAAACGTCGTCGTCAAAGTCCTCCTCGAAATCTGGATTTACATGTTCGTCTTCTCTCCCCCAAACACATAAATAAATAAGCATTTGAGGTAAGTACATTGTACATAGTAAGACGTAGAAGCTACAATTTAATTAGGCTCTTTAACAGCTTTTATCTTAATAATTATCTTTATGAGACCGACTCGATCTGAGGTTCATTCCACGCCCATCGACACTTTATGACTATACGTTTCTAGCTTAGCTTATCTTGGTTACATCATTACTCAAGGGCACTGTGCATGACGTTCATCAGCCTGAAGATATACTTGCTAACTAACGGTGATTAGCACCGATTAGCTCCGGGGTCTCCCCGGTATGCGTATACGTTCGATGAATTTCCTCCACTACCCTTCAGCCTTTTGAGCCAGTAGCGTTGTTCAACTTTTATGATCGTGTCACATCGCCGATATGAAATAGTGCCTAACCGAGAATAGGTGACGTTTTATCTTTTTACTATCACATATGTAAGTTTATTATTGTGTATTAACTAGCCACCTGAGTGTTTTCAAAATTAAACTCACCTTATCAACACTACTCCCTCACTTAGACAAACTAGACATCACAACCTATCAAGTACACAGACATTGATGAACTCTAATTCATCAAAGCACAAGCCCTTTCATGCCCTACCGACGGATCCGAACTTCAACTCACTTTAAGAGTACATCCGGTGCCGAAACTAAACGAATCGGAAGCTCAATCGAGGCTTGTTCAAGTTTAATTAATGTTATAAGATTAAAGAATTAACATTTAAAACTCATTACATGATTTAAAACAACATTCTCCTCAAAACAGGGGCCAGTGCGCACGCACTGAGCCTCTGTATGTAAAATCTCAAAATATGCTCGTCCAGTGCGCCAGCACTGGGTCTGGTGCGCCCGCACCGGATCCAGTGCATCCGCACTGGGTTTGGTGCGCCCGCACTAACTCTTTTGAAATGTAAAAATTCACGTTCAGGGCCTCCAGTGCGTCCGCACCGGGCTTGGTGCGCCCGCACCAAGCGCGACAACTCCCCAAAAAACTCGGTTTTTAACCCTAATCGATCCCTAATCATTTCCAAACTTATTCAACATCAATATACTCAGGAAATAGTAGAAAAACTTGACCTTTACAGGGCCATAACATCCTATGATTCTTAAACAACTCGTAGATGAATTCTAACATCCAAAAACAAAAATCACAACTTAAACCCTATAAGCCGTAATTAACGTGTAGGAAGACCTTCTTACCTTTACAAGCTAATCCAAATCCAAAACTCGGAAAAACAGCAACAAACTCGAACACGGTGCAGAGAAACCTATATGATCAATCCGAATTCGCATTAGAATCGATAACACGCTTCCACAACATCAAAAGTACGAAAGGTATGAGTTTTGATCTTCAAAACTCATCCAAAACAGTAGCTAGATCGAAAATTCACACCTTCACAAAGCTCTGAACTTGAGTATCGGATCGACGCGCTCCTTTCACGACGATTCCAACGCTCTACTCGAATATAAAACGGTTGAGATTCGACTTAGAAAACGAAGAAATCTCTCGGCCTTTTCTCCAAACTCTCACACACAGAAATAGGGATATTGGAAGAAGGAAATTCCGATTCAAAAGGTTAGGGAAACTAATGAGATTTATTTTCCTTAAATAGGAAAATTCCCAATAATTACCTAATCCCTTATTTTCCTTAATTACCCTTAAAAACTCAGATTTTCCTTAATATATATATATATATATATATATATATATATATATATATCCCGTAAAACTTATATAAAAGAAGTATATATATTTCGTTTTCGCATATATATATATATATATTATAGTATATCGCTTATATTTATATCATAATTAATAGTGTGATATTGTGTTATGTCTCTTGTGAAGCCTAGTATATTTTCCATCAACGGTAACGTCATTGTTATCGACGGTGTAAATTATTGTTAAATATTATACATTATATATCATTTAATAAGTGTTATCGTAAGAATATCTTTATTCCTATCACAAAAAATGCTTCGCCCATATGGCCATATCTTTTATTTCAAAATCCTAATATTACACCTCATGTTATAGTTATATCATAATGAAGGGTGTAATATTGTTTATATCTCTTGTAACAATTAATACACTTGGCAATATTGTGTTTTCCCGATGTCTCTTCCCGTATAATCCCGCCTAGTATATTTTCCATCATACCCAGTAAAATCGTCATTTGTATTTTTTTTATCTTTTTGTTAATATTATTGTTAAATATGATAATTTATTTTTATATATCATTTAATAAACCCGTCGAGTGATATTGCGTAAGAATATCTACGCGTCATTGGATTCGTGCACTATCACAAAATGCTTCAAACTCTTGCCCTATATCTTTTATTTCAAAACTCCTAGATAAGAAATTCTTTACCTCATGTAACAGTTATATCATAATGAAGGGTGTAATATTGTATTATGTCTCTTGTAACACAATTCTATTATGATACTTTATACTAACATTAGTATCATAGTCTGACAAAGCTATAACTTGGTTTTTCCCGTCGAGACTTGATAGATGTACACACACCATTGTTGGATTAATCGTGGATTTAATTATTACTTGTTAACATGAGATTTTTATTTTATTTTTAGTTGATCATATAAAAACATACGAATTCACTTGAAATTAATTCCATCGTTTATCATTTATCTATCAAAGCCTGATAGATTGTATACAAAAATAAGAATTATACCTAAATGAACTGCCGTGTAATGGACTTTCTTAGATGGCACCATGTTCCCGGGACCGTCGGCCCTAAGTCAAAACAGGACCTCTCAAAGTATCAAATGGTTGTTAAAGGATTTGACTAATCTTTAGACTAATAAACTCATTAGAACAAAATAAAATTTGAGGCCTTAAATTTAGATATATTTCGGGGGCCTTGGGTAATGGTTTTGTTGACCTATGTCCAAGGACGGGTCTGCATGTTTCTTTCGGAAACAAAAAAGAAATTAAAATCAAATGTTAATTTTGTGGTTGTGATTTTTTCGATTTTTTTAAGTTTCTTTTCAAATGAAAAACATGTTGATAATGGTGTAAAAATATACATAGCATTTCTATCACTCCCCGTATATATATATCTTTATATCTGATAAAGGAACAAGGGGCGCTTTTTGTGCTCCTTGTGGTGCTGCAAATATTTTCTTTTTTTTCCCCTCTCTCTTAAGACTTATAGCGACGCTTTTGCCTCTCTTTTAAGACATCTAGCGACGCTTTTTCCTCTCTTTCCGGGTACAACAAAATAAAATCAAATATAATAAATTGTAAAACAATACTTGTACATTCTCAACAAATATCTAATACCTATAGGCATGCAGCATATTCACACACATCTTTTATTTGGATACAAAAATAGAAAACTCAAAAATGTTTTGTATACATAATAGTATGTCAAATATTTAGTGTAAACAACTAAACATACTTATACATGCACGCGTGTATATATATATATATATATATATATATATATATATATATATATATATATATATTAAAAGCGGTTTGTATATTTAGATGTTTAAGATACAATAATGGTTGTTGTTATTAGTTGGGACAATAGTAAGAAATTTACATCAATTTTATTACGACGCCTGAGGTAGAGGCTAACCATAAATGAACCAGTACATCTGTACAGATATAAATTCGTTGAACCAAATACCTAACTCACCGATATTTCTTCCTCCAAATTTAAAGAGTTCACATGCATCTACGTTTCTTTCTCAAACCTCCGATCCATCTAAATCTGTCCTCTTTTTTTTTTTTGGACGGTTTTCTCCTTGAAGGTTTTTCCTAGAAATCCCAGAAACATGTTATAGCCAGAAAAAAATGGAAGAGTTTGTAGTGAAAGTAATTGGTTTTGGAGTCATTTCATGGACTTCTTTGTTCATTATAGCAAGAAGGGTTTTGCAGAAACGTTCCTTTGATTTTTGCACTCGTTTGGTTTCGACTACACATGCAATTTTGGCTGTGGTTTTGGCAACACTTTCTGTGCACGATTGGAATTGCCCAGTTTGCCCTTTGGCCTCTAAATCTTCTCCACAACAGGTAATTAATTTGCAATCCTCTGTTTATTTAGTTTGAACATGTTAACGATTGCATCAATTGTATAATTTTCATTATAATTGATTGTTTTGACTGTGGATTCAAGATTTAGAATCAGATCGACTTTCTCTTCATTTTGTTTTTCAGGCAGACTTTCTGTTCATTGAAACTAGTAAATTCATGGTTTAAAATTAATTTCAAAAGGTTGATTGATTCGGATGTGATGTTTTTCCACAATAAATTACTAAAGGTGTCATTTTTTTTTTTGAACAAAAAAGGGTGTCATTTAAAGCGTCAATTATCTCAAGATTGAGAGGGCGTAGTTAATTGTTGGTAATCATAAATTTTTTTTTTTTTTTTTTTTTTTGGTTCAAAAAACAATTTTATTTTGATTGTATAAAAAAATATTTTAAAAAATTTCACGGGGTAAAAGAATTAAATTATGTAGTTTAAAATATGAGTATTCTCTCTCAAAAAAAAAAAAGAGTATTCATTTAATTAATTAATTAATTAATTAAGAATAGGTATTTTAAGACAAAGTACATTATTATCTCCTACTCTGCATTGAATATTTAGCGTTTACTATAAACAATTAAGTATTGACTTTTACTCATTAGTAATAACTACCGGCATCTTTTTAGTAGAAAAAGTCGCTTACTATTTAAAATAAAAAAATGTTTAATTGCTTATCTAAACAAAGTAGAAATATGTCAACATAATTTAACCTATCAACTTCTTATAATTTAATTGTGCTATAATATGTAGTATAAGTATTTTCATTTTATAAATGGCAGATGCGCACGTTAGCAGTGAGCGTTTCATACCTTATCTATGATTTAATTTGTTGCCAATTTGACAAGAACCCTAAGGTTGATAATGCCATTCATCATCTTGTAAGTATTGTTGGACTTGGGGCAGGTCTGTCCTATCAAAGGGTAAGTACCCCTTCAATTTATTTTTTTTCTTTTTCTTTTTTCTTGTTGAGCCCTACTACTGTCGTAACGAGTGTCGTAACGAGTGTCATAAGGTAACCATCATAGCGGCTTTTGTTATGCTAGTTGTGACATTTCGTTTCATTGTGACGGTAAGCAAATTTGTTTTTTAGTATAATATATTGATAAAGTAATTAATGTATTGCAGTGTGGATCAGAAATGGTTGCAGCATTGTGGATTACAGAGCTTTCCAGTCCCCTACTACACTTAAGAGAGATTCTAAAGGAGCTGGGATATAAAGACACTGGCTTTAATTTAGCCGTTGATGTTAGTATTATGATGCTAAAACCTTGGAGGGGTTTTTTCCCTATATATTTTTTGAATATTAAGGATGAAGGCTTAGCTCAATTGATAGAGGGTCGTTGGTTCGACTGTTTCTTGAGGCGCGTCATTTCTAAAGAACTAGGGGCTAGCTAGGTCCGAAATCCCTGAATAAGAGTCTGACTCCACGGCGGGTTTGGGTTAGTTGAGCCAATTGATCTAAGGGCTAGGTCTGAAATCCCTTAATAAGAGTCGGACTCTGCAGGCGTTTAATGGATCGACTTTGGATTAGCTAAGCCAATTGATCTAGAAATCCCTGAACAAGAGTCAGACTTTGCGGGCGTTTAAACGATAGACTTTGGATTGGTTGAGCCAAGTGATCTAGGGGCTAGGTCTGAAATCCTTGAATAAGAGTCAGACTTTGCGGGTTTCAAATGACCGACTTTGGATTAGTTGAGACAATCGATCTAGGGGCTCGGTCTGAAATCCCTAAATAAGAGTCAGACTATGCAGGCATTTAAATGACCGATTTTGGATTAGTTGAGTCAATTGATCTAGACACATAGGAATTACCAACAAAAAAAAAGTATATTTAAGGATGTCCTATAAGAGTCCGAGCCGTTGGATCAAGAAGATGATGTCAAGTATGGACAAGGGCGGATCTACGTGCCCTTAGGGAGGCATGTGCCCCCAGTGAGATCCATACAATGAACTTAGAGCTCCCTATCTTTTGATTATAGAGAAATTTGGTGTACCTTTATTTAATGGCCTTCTTACATTGTGTTTTTTCTTACACACAGATAATGTTTGCACTGGTTTTCACAGCAGCAAGGATGATAGGGGGACCCTATTTAACATATGTTACTCTCTCTGCAAACAACCCTTTCCTCATCAAGGTGACTATAATCACTTGAGTATATATAATGCCCCTGAAAACCGAGTTTGATAGTGTTACTTAACTCATCATGAAAACAATCACTTTTTTTCTTTTTCCAGGCTATGGCTTTAGGACTGCAGCTTGTGAGTGCATTCTGGTTCTATAAGATTGTACTGATGGTTCGATATAAATTGTCTAAATGGATATCGTCCTCCCGGTCCCGGAACAAGATACATCCTCAAGAATCCAAGAAAATGGCTAAGGATTAAGCCTCTACTGCTCTGTTATCTCTGCATGTAATGCCCCTCGATCATCTTTTCTCAATGTAGAGATTTGTTTAGGTTAGCAGATGATATATTCCAGTTTGCTTTAGTATTTTAACTGTTTAATTGCTTTTATCAATTGGTGAGTTTGATTTTTCAGACAATGATCAATCAAGTCAGAAACACTTTATTTTCAACCTTCAAAATGAATGTCTAATTTGAAGAATAAAATAAATCTAAGTTATGTTACGGCATACCTTTCAATTTATAATAATGTGGTATATATTTATTTGATAAATTTAATGGAACAACTAAGCTGACATTTTATCAGATTCGTGTATCTCCTTTGTCTGGTCTCGATAGTTTTCGGATACGGGGTTCGAGAATAAAATAGATTCTTGAATTTTATTACATAGGGAAATTGGGTAAAAGGGTTACGAGATAGAGATAGGTCCCGAAACGATTCCATCCATATCTGACACATGTTGAAGACGTGTCGTGTTGAAAAAGTGTTCAGACACGGCATATAGAACCTATCGAAACTAATGATAAAAATGAAACTAATGTTATATTATTATTATATAATATATAGGACATATTGATAGACGATAATTTCATCATAATCAATGGTGTAAAATTTATTGCGTCTATTTTGGTGTGGACGTACATTTTCATAAACATTTCCTTTTATATACGAATATTGATATTTCCGTGACAAAATAGTCATAACAAAACACACGTATTGATTTTTATGTGCCAAATAAGGATCAAAATTTCAAAATACACGTAATAATATTTTGTTGCGATTATATTATGATGAAAGAAAACATTTTCCATTGTATACGAGACATACGTCTTGTATGATTTATCAAGTTGGTTTCCGTCCGACATGCGTGCCGTATGATTTAACAGTACACATTAAACTAATCTCCGATTTCAAATTTTCCAACGCTCCTTTTAACCCCAAAAAGGAAAAAACTTTTACACATAGGTTTCATACTTTAAATTCAATTAAAAAATTTATTATTGCTCCACTTCTCCACTCCGATATTGCTGCAAATCTGAACTCCAAAGTGCTACTCAGCTCTCAGCAAACTGACTGGCAAATAGTAGTTGCAGAAGAAGCAAAACAAAGTCAAGATTCATTATCATAATATAATATAATATCAACCAGATCCCAACAAGCTTCTCCTTTGGTCCTTCCCCAGACTAAATAATGCAGATTGTTTAAAGATAAAGAAGAAGTGAAGAACCCTTACACATTTTGATTAAAGAATCTTACTTTGAAGAAGGGAAAAATGGAGTCCACATGGGTTTTCAAAATATGCTTGTTGTTACTGGGTTTTCAGTTTGTGAAATGTAGTGTCAGCTATGACAAAAAAAGCATTATCATTGATGGTGAAAGAAGAATTCTTCTCTCTGGCTCTATACATTATCCTAGAAGTACTCCTGATGTATGTAATTTCACCTTTCTCTTCTTCCCTTTACATTCTTTTTTGTGATTTTAGGTTGTTGATCTGCTAAGTTAAGTGTGTTTATTTTGTAAATAATATACGTCTTCGAGACAGTAATTTAACACGATATCAAAGCATGAGTTTGTGAGTTTAAGACATTCTGCTTACATTGTTATCCCATTTATATTGTCAAAGTGTTAGTGCATCTTTGGTGACATTGTTGTGCGTTGTTACGTTTTTGTGTGCCATGTTAGCTCTAACTTCATGTTATATGCCTCTACTTGAGTGGGGGCGTGTTTAACATGTAAATTATCTATTTCTTCATCACTTTAACTTTTTTTGGGATGGTAAGTCAAAAAGATTAGTTTATGTTGTAAATTGAGGTGATTATGTTGATATTTAGTGAATTTTGTTTATGTGGATATGTAATAGATGTGGGAGGACCTGATTATAAAGGCTAAAGATGCTGGTTTGGATGCAATTGATACATATGTGTTCTGGAATGTTCATGAGCCTTCTCCTGGCAATGTGAGTCAACTTTATTTCCATACATCTTCATTCAATAATGTTCCTTGCACACAACCATTGTCACAATATGATGTAGCACTACGACTTGTCTTGATGTGTCAATGCCCTCTTTAGATAAATATCATATCATGAGAGCAATGTCGGATCTAGGATTTTAATCTGGTGAAGTGACATTGAAGATCTACCCGGGCCAGTAATATTATATATTTAGCTACATAACTACATCATTTAAAAGAAAATCGGAGGTCGAGTGGGGCCACGTGCCCCTCCTCCATTAGTAGATCCGCCCCTGATCATGAGACAGGCCCTAAGGTCACATCATAAGAGAGGTCCACTGCTACATCATGTTGTGGGACACGTATCACGGTAAAGTGGGCTCCTCTATAGATAAATGCCATATCATGATTGAGATTTCACGGTCATATCATGTTGTGATATTCGTTGTTAAGTGGCAGTAGCCTCCCCATCTTCATTCTCTCTCACATTACTCTTTTCTTACTCTTTTTTGCCTGGGAAACATTCAGTACAATTTTCTAGGAAGATATGACCTTGTAAAGTTCATTAAGACAGTTCAAAAAGCTGGGCTCTATGTTCATCTCCGCATTGGGCCTTATGTTTGTGCAGAATGGAATTTCGGGTAATCTGACTTTTTTTTGTTTCAATTTTGTGTTGTTAAATGTAGTAGTATTTGTTTGAAACATGAACTTCATTGTTGCTACTGTCTGAAATTACTGGATTTGACTCAATGTTTATTGCATTTTCCACGGATTCTTGATGTTTATTGTTCATATGATACAGAGGATTTCCTGTGTGGTTGAATTATGTTCCTGGCATTAGCTTCCGAACAAATAATGAGCCCTTCAAGGTTTATGATCTCTTCTTCTACCGTTTATCTCATTAAACTTTGGCAAAATTCAGATGATTAACATGGTTTTAGGAATAAAATTTTTACTAAATAATGATGTTTTACGGCTAATGAGCCTATTTCATAGAATTTGTCCTTCATTTTGTCTACAAAAACAAATGACAATAAATGAATATGATATATAAGTATTCTATTGAAACTTTCTTCTGTTTTGATCATAGGCAGCAATGCAAACGTTTACACGGAAAATTGTTGGGATAATGAAGAACGAGCGCTTGTTTCAATCCCAGGGAGGTCCTATCATCTTATCTCAGGTATCATTTCATGCTCCCCAGGTGTTTGATAAAATGATTTTGTTCTTTATGCATACACAATATATATAAATGGGAATGGATTGAAATAAACAAAGAGTAGCATCTGTAATACCAATATTTTCGTTTGAACCTGTTTTGTTAGATCGAAAATGAGTATGGGCCAGCAGCAGAGAGGCTTGGAGCAGCTGGTAAGGCATATGTCCAATGGGCAGCAGAGATGGCTGTAGGATTGAATACGGGCGTGCCGTGGGTTATGTGCAAAGAAGATGATGCGCCTGACCCTATAGTCGGTTATTATTTCCACCATAATCCATTTAGGGCCTGTCTTCAGTGACAACACATCAAATCCACCGTTTTTGGCACCAAAGTACAATCGACTTTTGGACAATTGATTCTAGAGCTAAGAAGACTTTTCGGGGGTCGATCGACCTTGTGAAAGCCGAGTCTCAGCTCTAGAATTGGCTTTACACCGGTTGACTGTTTTTCACTGTGGCGCCACTAAAGACGCCCTTATTGTTTAGACCATAATACATATATAAAGCTAGTGTTTTTCCTTATCTTTCTCTTTTTTGTTCTTAAACAGATCAATACATGCAATGGTTTTTACTGTGACACTTTTTCACCCAATCAACCTTACAAGCCAACTCTATGGACTGAAGCTTGGACCGGATGGTAAATTTGTTGAATCAATCCCCAAGCATACGAGATAATAAATTTCATCTTGTATTTTCTGATTTTTTTTTTCTCTACTCTTTAAATGCTTTAGGTTTACAGAATTTGGTGGGCCAATTTATCAGAGACCGGTGCAAGATCTAGCATTTGCGGTCACTCGTTTCATTCAAAAAGGAGGCTCCTTTGTTAATTATTACATGGTAAGTGTTACATGAGAACAAGCATGAAGAAGTTCATGCATTAATACACAATCTAAAGCATCAGTCTAATGTCTTACCCTGCATGTCACAGTTCCATGGAGGGACCAACTTTGGGCGCACTGCCGGTGGCCCGTTTATCACAACAAGTTATGATTATGATGCTCCGATTGACGAATATGGTATGACAACAAAATATATCTAATTATTTGATCTTATGTTGCATTCAATTATAAGTGTGAAGGCTCTCAGTTTCTGAGTACTAACTATTCACTTTTATGGGACTACGTAAATTGTATCTTTCTTCAGGTTTGATCAGAGAACCTAAGTATAGTCACTTGCAGGAGCTTCATAAGGCTATTAAATTATGTGAAAGAGCTTTAGTTTCTTCAGATCCCACAGTCACAGTTTTGGGCAACTCTCAAGAGGTTATCCCTTGAAATATAAATCGGTTTTCTTATTCATTTTTATATTGTAACTATCATATCATAGGGATTAAGATGCTTTAGTTTAAGTCCTTTTGTTTTTACGGTTTTTGCATTTATATCCCGAATGTTTCATTCTAATGCTTTTACCTCTCATCTATGCATTTCTTTTTTAACGTTTTCAATCCATTTTTGCAATGTGTCAAGATTTTAATTGTTTGAGTATGTTGTACCTTCAGTGTTGGTTGTTTGACACGTGGCCTTTTGGACGGAAAATTTAAAACGAATGCATAGGTGAGGGGGTAAAATCGCCAAGATAAAACAACGGGGATGGAAGTGCAAAAACCGTGAAACAAAACGGACCAAAAGTGTAATTATCTCGCATATCTTATTAGTATTTTAACGTTCTTATCGAGCATACGATTTTCACAGGCTCATGTATTTACTACTGGACAAGGGAACTGTGCAGCTTTTCTTGCAAACTATAATGCGAAATCCGCAGCAACCGTATCTTTCAATAACACTGATTACACGCTACCTCCTTGGTCCATCAGCATCCTTCCTGACTGTAAAAACGAAGTTTTCAACACCGCAAAGGTGAGGCGATCTGTTTAATCAATAGATACATTTCCAGTTCTATATGATTCGTAACACAGCTACTCATTTGGTAACAATTTTGATGAACTAAACCGATGCATTTTGTACTATACAAAGGTCTCAGTTCAAGCATCAAGGCTGCAAATGTCGTCAACTAATCAGCAGCCACATTCTTGGGAGACTTATACAGAAGATGTATCTTCTTTAAATGGTAGTTCAGCATTTACAGCAGTTGGACTTTTGGAGCAGATTAATATTACCAGAGATACCAGTGATTATTTGTGGTATTTGACTAGGTAATCCCGAGTTTCCTTTATCTACACGTACTGGAACGCTTTTTGACATGTGGCAAAAATAGCCTGAAGATGTAAAAAAAAATAAAAAAAAATGCATAGATGAAGGGTAAAAGTGCCAAGATAATACATATAGGGGATATAAATGTAGAAATCGTGGAACAAAAGGGACCGAAAGCGTCTTTTATCCTTTTTGTTTTGAATAGACACAACATCAGATATATTACATAATCACTCTGAATTTATACAGCATTGACATTAGTCCATCAGAATCATTTCTACAAGGCAGGAAAAAGCTCAATCTTGCAGTGCACTCAAGCGGACATGCCCTGCACGTCTTTATCAATGGAGTTTTGTCTGGTAAAATGCCTACAATAATTGGAGCTATTAATGTTTTTATTCATTGTACTATGAATTAATGACACGGTTCGTTTCTTTGTTCTAACAGGATCTGCTTATGGTACAAGGAAGAACAAGAGAGTAACTTTTACTGGTCCAATACAATTGCAAGCCGGAACAAATCAAATTGCTCTCCTAAATATTGCTGTTGGACTTCCGGTAAGTATTATTTCAAATTACGACTATTATATGTCTATGCTTCCGTGTCACATAGCATATAATCTAACCATATGAGTTTATTTATGCGTAGAATGTCGGGCTGCATTACGAGACATGGAATGTTGGAATCTTGGGGCCAGTTGTTCTTCATGGTCTTGACCAAGGAACCATGGACTTATCCTGGGAAAAGTGGACATATAAGGTGGTATATATAATATATTACGCGAACTTTATATAAATTTCTATAGTTACAGAGTCTCTATTGGATCATACCGATAGATGAGTGACGTGTGTGTAAAAAGACATCATGTTTTGTATCCAATCTAGTACAATATAAACTCTGTACCTAGGAATCTCTGTACTGGTTAAGGATGCTAAATGACGTTTGTGTATTTAGGTTGGCATGAAGGGAGAGGATACAAATTTGATTTTATCTGATGAAGAAACATCTGCCGAATGGCTTCCTGGGTTGTCAAGTACTCAAGATTCTCAGCCCATCATGACATGGTACAAGGTAAAAAGACAATTTTCAGAATTTTTGACATAGATATTACATTCTGTAACGCCTCAAAACTTACAAACAACGCTATTTGAGTTATAATGGATTCAAAAACTACTTGGTTACATTATCCCTCAACAAGTATTTTTTTCTTTCACTTTTTCAATGTGGGATACTTTACACTTGCAGGCTCATTTTGATGAACCGGAGGGTACCGAGCCTTTAGCTTTGGACATGATAAGTATGGGCAAAGGTCAAATATGGATTAATGGGCAAAGTTTAGGAAGATATTGGACTGCTTCTGCAAATAGTGGCTGCAGCAGCAGCTGTGATTATGCCGGGATGTACCTACCTTCAAACTGTCAAATGGGCTGCGGCCAACCGACTCAAAGATGGTAATTATGATATGCTTGTGATTTACCAACTTCTTGATTCTTTGAGGATGCTAGAAATTAATGATAGGGATTAAAACACACACACTTCTGGTCCTCTGTGTCATGATTTTCACAGTTCTATCAACAATGTTTCATCTTGCCACTTTATTTTTATTTTTTACATTTTCAGTCTAATTTGTTATGTGTCTAAAATCTAGCATTGAAGGTACGGCATGCTTCAATTGATAAAAACTTGACACGTGGCCAAAAAAATGGACTGAAAATGTATATATAAAAAAAAAAAATTGCATTGATAAGGAGTAAAAGCGTCCAGATGAAACATAAGGGATGGAAATGCAAAAATCGTAAAACAAAAAGGATCAAAATGTCTTTATAAATAAGTTATAGTGTCTGAAAGCTTTAATGTGTTATGTTTTTAATTTACTTTTTGTCTATACTAGGTACCATATACCAAGGTATTGGTTGAAACCATCACAAAATTTGCTGGTAATATTTGAAGAAGTAGGAGGAGATGTATCAAAGGTATCTTTAATGAAAAGATCAACTGCATAAATCATCATTATTATGTAGATTTCTGTAAACAACATTGATATATAATCTTTAGGCTAGCCTTTTGATCATAAATGTAAGGGCCTTTTTGGGAAAATTTTGCGTAGTGAAGTCGCAACCTAAAACACGCGGGTTTTGTGTATTAGTGATGCTGTTCAAAAGTGGACATGGAATCCAGGAATGCAAAGGGTTCTTCAGTTCCCAAAGAAAATTCTCACTAGCATAAATTAATGCAATTGTCTTTAGTTCTTGCAAATATTTCCCTTCTTTACATATTGGCTCATAAAAAATAAAAAATAAAATAAAAAAATACACTCATAGCTATAAAATGTTTTTTTGTGGCTCTTATGTACACTTTTATCTGTGCATTAATCATTTATGTCTCATACAAATCCCTTCAACCAAGCTATTAAGGGCATATTCTTTCCCTCCTTATGAATAAATAAAACAGTTGTGAGGGGTAGGGAGGGCATGGAACTGGATCCGGATCCGGATCCTCTGCAATCATTTTACGGTGTTGTAAAGAATATGTGCTTGCATCACAGCTCCGTAAAGTTCATTACAGAGGATCTGGGCTCACGGAACTGGCCAATTAATCATGAGCATATGTTGACTGGATACTAAAGATCATGAGACATTCATCTAAGTAAATGAAATACATGATCAAACACGTATACAAGAAAACAAGATTTCACAAGCTAATTCATTTTCATCAACTATACGTATGGATTTATACGACACGTTACAAGATGATTAAAGATCTAAATCCAGAGTTTAATTAATCCCGGCCATCAACCGAAACACACACCCGAAACATTTTCTTTTTCATCAAGCAAATTGCTGGAGATATTCTTCCACAGTGGTGTAGTTGATATCTGGATAAAGCTCTGATGCCTCTACTCCAAATGAAGGCTCAATCTCAAAGTTGGTTGTATCTCCTTTTATAAATGCTGCATGTTGGATTCCTAGGTATATGTTTATCGGAACCGGAGATTCTGCAAGAAGTTTAGTAAATTTGATTAGGGCAAGAAAAACCTAGGATGTAATGAAATCATGGTTGAGGATCCGAACTCGTTTGAAACGTACCTTCAATGTCTTTAAGAAGTTTTTCTTCAGGGATATACTCTTTTTCCAGCGTTTTTCCGATGATATTTTCCCAAACAGCAACCAACTCATTGAATGTAAGTGAATTTTTGGGAGGTCTGATGTAGACAATTTTGTTTAGTGTCCTAGGATCATCCACTGTTCTAACAGTGTAATTACCAATATCATGTTCTTCATTGAAGACAACTATTCAAATCATAAAATAACAGGGCAGAAATGTTAAAAACCATAAAATAAAATTAAAAAACGACTTTCTGAAAGTCGATTCTGTAGATAAAGGGTCTCATTCAGAGATGTGAAATTAAGACCTTTGACATTTCCATCACCAAGAATGAAGACTAATCAAATCAATTTAGTTGACCTGTTTGGAAATATAGTTGACTTTGGTAGAAATCAAATGATTTCTTGTGTAATATACATACATAAATCAAAGTGACTCCTAAATCTGTGAAGCTTTTGATGAGTTTAGCTTTGGTGGTATGATCGGAAGCTGTGGTGGTGGTGGATTCCCTCACCCAGGCGAACGTTGGATGGCCGGCGGTTGCGCTTGCCTCGACGATGTACTTTCCGATGTTTCCGGTGGCTCCGATGATCAGAATCTTGCTTTTCTCTGCCATTCTTTGGTGGTGGTGGTGCAGAAATGCTCTTCTGGTCTCTGAGTATGGATATCTTTAACTATATTAAAAGAGCCAATGTGTTTCCCCTCAAGAGTGTTTCCCCTTCGAGTGTTTCCTAAAAAAAAGTTTCTCCATAAATAGTTTATTTCGGTAAACATAATATTAATTAAGTAATTTAAAGGATATATATAAATTTGTAATGCCATTAATTATCAAACAACCTAAAAGTATAAAAATAAAAATACTAGAAAACACGTTAAGGGCCTGAATCCATATTCATACATTTTTTTAAGTTCTATCATTATCCGATATAGTGTGTATAGCTTTTACGCATCACTATTTATCTTAATTAAATATAGTTTCATCTATAAAGTAGTTTATATAGACAAAAATAAAAATATTACATTACAACCAATAAATAATTAAAAAAAAATTATACATACCGTCAACAAAATAATAATAAATATGTAATATTAAATAATAATTAAATAGTATATATAGTTTATGAATCAAGATTTATCTTATAAATATAATTACATCTGTAAAATAATTTATATAGACAAAAATAGAAATATTACATTACGGACAACAAAATAATAATAAAATATTATAAATGCCGCCAACAATATAACAATAAAATACTATATTTATAGTAAATTGATTTTATGAGGTGTTTCCTCATATTAAATTTTAGTTTAATTAATTTAGTTGATCAACTACGCAATTTTGTTTTCATACAATCAATACAACTACTTTTGGAGATGCCGGCGATTCTCTTGACAGATATTCATAACATAGTACTTCTGCATAAATAACTGCAAAGTACGAAGCACATTTGCATGAACAAGCACTGCAAACATCTATAAGGCACTTGAAATTGCATACATGATGGACCTTAACGGAAAACTTCATTCTCGAAATTCAAACACGCAATTGCTATGTCATACTTTTATCCCTATAACTATTATTTTAATCCATAAAACAATAATGACGTGGAAGGACTTAAGCTCATTGATTGATTCTTGATATTGTCACTCTTCCATAGATACATGAATTAACTCGAGGTAATGTTCGTCTGAAAGAATGCTTGAGCATGACATGCTTTGTATGTAGGCTTACCAAGCATTAGCCGAAATTATGCATCGTATGGTTCGTTCGGTTGCAATGTGAGCATATTTGACCGCCTCCCATGCAGCCACCACCACGGTTGCTTCCCCTTGCCACCACGAGAAGCTCTACCACTTCTGGTGTCGCACAAACATAGCTTCTTCTTTTTTCACCTCTTTCATCAATTAACATCATATCATATTGTAGAACATGATTCTCTAAAGCCTAAAGAATACCTCAGGGGTTGTAAGCAACTTGGTGCCCCCAAGCAATTGATCCCAAACCGGATTGTATTCAAGTTCCAATACAACCAAGAACCAAAAGACATCTATATCATTCCGTTGTTTTCCATGACTGCCACATCAACTGACAATGGCATGTATATATTTCTCTCCAACTAAATATTATTTGCATGGTAGAATTTATTTACTAAACACGCACTTTGTTCCATAGTAAAATATTGTTTGCATACATCATATACTATGGTTAAATTTTTAGAAGATGTTTTAGCCTTACCCACATACGGTTTACCGTTTACAAATAGAGTAAAGTGGTGCTTATGTTGATTTCAATGATGTTTAGCATCAATGGCATTGTCATTGCATCGTCCTACTTTCATAGTGATGCTCGAGGATCATACTAACATTTGGTATTAGAGCAATATCATGCCCCCGTGAAATCTCCATGGCTGAAAGTACATATTTGAAGGTAATGGATGACTTGTTGAAGGACCAGAAATGGTTATAAAAAGATGTTCATGTTTTCATGAAGGAGGTGCACGGCTGTAATGTGAAAATTGATGCGGTGCATGCCAAAATGGACTTGTTCCGGTCATCTATGATTTGTGAAACAAGCTGCCATGCAAGCTCAGAAGGATCTCATGACGTCTATGTTACAAGCGTGGATGAAGAAGATTGATAGTGTGGGTGAGACATTTTCACAAGCACCTTCGTCATCATCTCATTAAACTGGAACTCACCATCAATTCATGAAGGATTTCTACCTACGCCACATATGTATGAAGCTAACTTCAAATTATATATAAATGAGAATTTTAAGGCGGGAGTTAAGGTTCCTTTGGTCGATTCCCCTTGTTTGATGTAGAAGAGCCTAAGGAATGCAAACAACATAGTGAAAGATACTTCCAGATTCATGATGTTTCGGATGATCAGAGATTCGGCTTAATAGAAACGCATATTAGAGAAAAAGCATATGAGTGGTTTGGAAATCCGAGGATGAGTTTTACAGTATGAATTGGGAATTAATGAGAGAAGAAGTTATGAGACGATTTGGGGTAAGTCTTTATAAATTGCAGTAGATGAATTCCATCTACTGAGACAAAAGACCGCGGTAGAGAAATATCTTTCGCAGTTTGAAGCATATCGAAGCTTGGTGCAGTTACAAAATCATATGTCGACGGAGACATACTTCATCAAATGAATTATCAGACGCCTTAAGCTGAAAATTAAGTCTACGGTGAGATTGATGATGAATGCGAGGACATGTATGATGTCATTAATGCTGCCATGTGCCAAGAATCTATTATAGCATTGAATGACATGCATGTGAAAAAGAATTACTCTAACCCTGGCCAGTCTAGGTTCTCTCCATTCACCACTGAAGTGACTAACAAAATACCCCGTATTGAGGATAAACCAGTGATACATAAGATAATTATTCATAAGTTATGATAGAAGAGAGCCAAGGGGTTATGTTTTAAATGTGATGAAAAATACACCCCCGGCCATGTGCGCGAGCAGAAACACATACACTTCAGTTCAGGGGATGATGAAATTTGAGGAGAGATTGCAGTGGATAAAGAGGATATGGTACAAGATTCTAAACCATATGAGTCTACTTAGTTATCCATTTACACCTTATATGGATAGGTCACATGTAACTCTATTAAGACTACATGCCTATTGAAGAAAAAAACAATTACCATCCTCATAGAAAGTGGTGGATCTCACACTTTCATAGACCAGTAAGCTGTCAATGAGGTGCAATGTGTGACATAACTAACTCACCATATGTTAATCACAATAGTAGACGGAAACAAAAAGATGAGCGAATTTGCGTGTCCTGGCTTGCCATGGATCATGCAAGAGGTTAAGTTCTAACAAGTTGTGATATTGATCAAGTTGAGAGGCTGTGACATGATATTAGGGGTGGATTAGATGAAAAGGTACAGTCCCATGGTTTTTTTTACGTCAACAAATAGCTTGTTTTCACTAATGAGGTAGAACAAATTAAGCTAAGAAGTTACACAGAATAAGCTCAACTAAGATGATCAGCTGTAAGATCATTACTAAGCTCTGATACAGGAACAAGCTCTGAATCCTATGCCTATTGAAGAAGAGTATCATGAGGTGCTTGCGAATTCCCAAGGATTTTCACCAATGAAGGGCTATGAGCATCCCATCACTTTGAGAGAATGTGTTGAACCTGTGAAACTAAAACCTTGTAGATCAAATGCTACAAATGGGATTATACAGCACAATAATTGTCCAATTTCATCACATTTTCTCCTTGTAAATAGAAAGATGAAACCCAGAGATTTTGTGAGGTTTACAGATGTTGAGTGACTTGACTGTCAAGGATGGCTATAATATCCCTTAATTGATGAATTCTTGGATGAGGTAGAGAGTGCTAGGGTATTTTCTAAAATAAACTTCAGGTCTGGATTCCGAGTTGATTTTGAAGAATGAAGATGATGTCCATAAGACCGCCTTTGTAACTCATTATTGTCAATTTGAATTCAAAATTATGCCATTTGGGCTCACAAATGCCCTGACCACATTCTAGAGAAGTATGTATGAGACGTTGAGACCCTACTTGAGGAAGTTTGCGTTGATATTTTTTTGGTGACATCCTAATCTTCAGCCCTGACATGGCTTTCCACACACATCTTAAAGTGGTTCTAGATGTTTTGAAGAAGAAATCAATACTATGCTAAATTGCCCAAACGCTCTTTTGGACAAACCAATGTGGTATACATGGGCCATGTCATACAAGAATATTAAGTGAATGCTTGACCCAAGTAAGATTCAAGCTATGTCAAATTGGCTCTAAACCTATAATGTGGCTGAATCGAGAGGATTTTTTGCCCTAACATGTATATACAGGAGATTTGCACCCCATATGGGATTATTGCTAAACCCTTGATTTTTTTTAAACTCAACAATACTCATGTGACGCAATTAATGTATGTCTTTATGATTATTAAATTTGACTGACAGTAAGTATTTGACAAAGAGTATTTACAGTTGTAATACAATGTTAGTATAAAAATATACATAATTAAAACATTAAACAATTTTTCGGACACATTACTTTTTTATGATGTTTTTTAGGTTAAAAGGAATTTAGAGAGTATCATATGTGAGACAAATCTACATTTGATCCCAATAAAAAACATGATTTGTAACTATAAAAATAACTTATCAAGTTTTTTTAAGGGAGCTTATCATATTTAAAAGAATGAAAATGTAAATGACAAGTTTGATTCAATGCATATGAGTAAGAGAAATAAAATAATTCTATCATTCATAAAGTCACACTATCATAATTATCATTATTGAATATATATTTATTTTATTAATTAAACGCATAATCAACAATATATTTAACTGAACACGTGCAAAGCACGTGCATTTTGCTAGTATATATATATATATATATGCAAGACTATATATGTCGTTTGAGCACAATAATACAATCGACTTTTCAGTGATCAATTGTGACAGCAAATTCTACGGTTTCTAAACGGGCAATTCGCAATGCTAGAATTCACTTTTTGCTGATTGATTGTTTTTAGCGTGGTGTCATTAAAGACTCATGTATATATATTCATATAACGTAAGTATTGTTTATAATATAATATGTAATGATACAATAACAGTGTCTTTCATTCTGAAATGAGTAATATCATTAGAGTTAGAGGCAGGGCTACGCTTCGTCCACATCCTTTGATATAAAGGAAGTGTCGGGACAAGACAATGTACGAATTACAGTATCCTCTTTTAATAAAAGGTCTTATTTATTAAAAGAAATGAGTAATATCATTTATTTATCATCTATAAGTATTTTAATAATACATAAAAACTATCCATGTAATGCTGTAATGACAAAATATCAGATGAATAAAATCATCATCTTAAAAAAAATTATTGCTACCAATTAAACTGGAATTTGTGAAATGTACATCATTCTGCGATTTTCTTTTATCGAAACGAAATTACTTCGTAGGACTATAACTCACACGTGCATGCAGCGAAACTCGAACTCAGGACTTCTAATTAGAAAACTTGCACAAATAATTTTGCCTACTTTCTTTTAATTTGTTTTTGTTTAAAATATACAGCCGTTTTTCTTTAAGGATAACTATTCATTTATAAACTAGCTAATACGTCACCAGTGACCAATTTTGTCATAATTCTGATGTAACTTAAAAAAACTACTCCTTCCGTCTCAAAATACAAGTCATTTTTTTAGTGTTTTCACGCAGATTAAAAAATAGTTAAATAGCATAAATTTTATGGAGAAATAACTAAATATCATTAATGAAATGATTATAAAGTATTGAAAAGTGATTGAATTGTTCATGAATTAGAGGTAAGATAGTGAAAAAAGTAATAATTGCTTCATTATTAATATAAAATAACTTATATTTTGAGACAAATAAAAGATGTGGATTGACTTATATATTGGGAAGGAGGGAATAAATGACATTAAAGTCAATACCTTAGAATAATAAAGGCTCACATTAATAATACAACAAAAAAAAAAAAAGCAATTAATCTCATAACCGAAACAATTGTCGAAAATTCACCGATTAAGAAAATAATTAATTATTTTTATGTTGATTAGATAAATACTAGAATGCCTTTATGAAATATAGAGTAAATAATGCTGGTAAATTTAAAAAAGAGTAAGGAAAAAATAAAGAGATGGGTAAAAAGAAAAAAGTGCATAAAATTTCGTATTGGATCAAATTAATAATTAATTATTTAATCTGCATTTAAAAATCTGCATTATTTGAAACAAATTATTTTTATAAATGTCTCAATTATTTTGAAACGGAAGGAGTAATGTTGAGTAATTTATACTAAAATAATTACCTTTGCGCATATGAAGATCTTTATTTTGTTACACATTTATAAAACTCGTTTTAGGGGATTATCTCAATGGCAAAAGAATAGAGTGTTGTGGTGATAATTTTTCCGTTCAACTAGAGAATGTGAGATTCGATTCCGTAAAGTGTCGGTTTCTAAAATACATATGAAGATATGTACATTTATAAAACTCGCATTATCTTTTTTGTGGTGTATTTTTCCGTTCAACCGAGAGAATGTGAGATTCGATCGATTCCGTGATGTATAACATGCAACTTTTTTAATTTACATTTTAATTTACATTTTCTACGAGACTCTAAAGATGGGTAAAGGCAGAGTCAGGAATTTTCACTCGGATGAACTAGTGAGTAAGATTGATCGGTTGGACTAAGTTAGAATGTCTTGATGGATTAAACCGAATTGTATAATATATTTTAGTATACATTCTTTTTTGGATGAGTGGGCTCAGCACTCTACACTCATGGTACAACTATCTATGTCCTAGGAGACATGGCAACTAATAAGACCTTTAGATTGAAGTTCAACCTTATTTTCATTTTATTTATTTTATTTTTAGTAGACTACAAAAAAGACATTTGAGTCAAACAAGTGACCTTCATTAGAGTCATTATTTTTTACTTATTTTCACATAATATATTTTTATCGTATGTGAAAGATTTAAAAAGAAATATTGTAATTTATATCATTTAATACGATCTTCCTATAATGATTGTATTATAAAATTTATCCTAAAGAATGCTTCTTCTCATGCCTTAATTTGTACATTGCCTAGGTAGTTTTTCCTAGGAGATAAGTTTAGGATCTTTTTCAATGCACCTTTTAGGGGGAAATCTATTTCTTTACTAATTCATTCATGTGATTGCTTATTTAAATAAGGGAAACTTGAAAAAATATGTCTTAAAAGTAAATATTTGGAAAAATATGCTTTAAAAATAAATATTTGAAAACTATGCATGTGTCCGACACATGAGCGACGCACGAGGCACGCATGACCAACGCGACGCATGAGTGACGCACGAAGCATTCATACGTCGAGGCATATTTTATCAAATTTTTACTTTTCGAACACAGTTTCTCAAGTTTCCATTTAAATAATAATAATAATAATAATAATAATAATACATGTTGCTCATCACAACATTAATAAACCAAGTAGTTGCAGTAATTAGTTGGCAACATCATGGATGCATCCCTTTGTCAAGAAAAGATGTAGGCAAAGAGGGGAAACCAAAAATAAGAGGAAAAACAACATGTGAAGTTGTTCTATCTCCCAATAAATGGGGAAATACTTGTGTGGCGTAGAGATTTTGAGCTGATGTGACGGGTGAAACGATCAGAATCACACAGTTTAAGTGTAGAATGAAATCGTGTGGTGTGTAGTGTACGACGGCGTGTATCCGCATACGTAGGTACACACTACACAAAAACTTCCCCAATAAATGCCATAAAACTGTAGCCACCCCATCAAATCAAATCAAATCATTCTTGTTTTTAACACCAAGTATTCATTGAGAATTGAGATCTCACCAAACAACAAGAATCAAAAGACCAAAAAGGTATGCCTCCCTCGTAAATCTCCTTTCTCGTATCGGAAAAAGATGCCCTTCAATGCACTTAACGACGGTCAAGTGTAAAATTAAAAAAAACTACAAAACGACGTAGTTTTATGTGTAAACTACAATCAAAAGACGTCGTTTTATGTGTTTTTTCGCACTTGACTTTGTCATATCAAACTGTACACTGTACATGATTAGAATGCAAGGACTAGTTAAACGACCGTTGTTTTATACTACCTCCGGTCCAAAATATAAGTCATCCTAGGAGTTTTCACACAGATTAAGGAATTGGTTGAATGTCATTAATTTGAAGGTTAATGTCTAAAATATCCTTTGACTATCATTAATGCAATAGTTGTTAAGTAATGAAAAGTTGTTGAATTCATAATAAATTAGGGGTAAGATAGAGAAAGAGCAATAAATGTTGCATTGGTAATGTAGAATGACTTATATTATGGGACAAATAGAAAAGTGTAGGATGACTTATATTTTGGATCGGAGGTAGTATTTTTTTATGCATCTAAATACAATAAAATAATATCAATTGCACAGGATTCGAATGCAAGGACTAGTGAAAGCAATCAGATCCTATCAAGACAAGTTCCAGCAAAGCTCAAATGTATCGAAACACATGTTTTTAGGACATGGACATGTCACTAATCACTCTCAGACAACAAATCAAGAAAATATTCAAAATGCAATTATGGTCCCTGAAGCTTCAAAAATGCAGCAAATAAAAGGGTTGGAGAATATGACAGTTGCATAGGTTTTAATGACAAAAGGAGATGAAAAGGCTGGATCTTGGCTATGGTGTCGCATGAATGATTCTGTCTATGATGCTGTCAAGCAAGTATGTTCCTTTTAACATTATTTAGACTATATTACACACATTCTAGAAGATTGCCTTTATTTGCACCACAACGACTCTACAAGTGACCACACTAGAATCGACCTTGTGAAATTAGAATGTTTTGGCAACATGCGACCCTGTGAAAGTAGAATCAGGATGCGGGGAAATGGTGCCCATACATTTGGCTTTCACACGGTCCGATTCTTCGAAAATGGTGTGGTAGCACCGAGTGGTCAGTGACACCGAGTAAATCAATGCCCCGAAAAATATTGAGGGGTGTGATTAAAGGCTTCAAGAAATCAATATTAACACAAAAACTGATGTCTTTCTCCCAAAAATCGAGATGGACATAATTAATTAACATGAAATGATCAATGTTGCAGATGGCACAGAACAACATATGATCATTGGTAGTTTTAAAACCAGGAAACAATCAGCTAATTGCTGGCATTAATGTTACAGAGAGGTAATTAATTCCTTCTATATAAACTAAATGAAAAATAATTCACTTTCCAGATGTTATAATGAGCAAATTATTGCAAAAATTGGCTTGTAAATATTGTGTTTTAACATGTAAAAAAACAGACTATCTTAGAAAAGTGATAGTTCAAGACAGGTCATCTAAATACACAAAAGTGGGAGAAATTATGACCAATCAGGTTTATCATATATATATATATAAACTTAGCTTTTAATATTCTGCTATGCTCCTAATGTTTATTTTTGTAATGGAAACAGAATGAACTAATAACTGTGACATCAGATACAAATATCCTTCATGCAATGCAGCTCATGACAGGTAAATTAAACAAACACTGATTACAGATTTAATTATTAATTGATGATGTTAATTAATGGTTTAGATGTACTGATTATCAATTAACATGGCTTTTTGTTTGTACATATATTGAAGAAAATAACATAAGGCATGTACCGGTAATAGATGGAAAGATAGTTGGGATGGTTTCAACGGTGGATGTTGTACGAGCAATAGTTGAACAACAAAGCGGTGATATGAAACAAATGAATGATTTCATTAGCAGTGATTATCATTAATAAAAGAGATTAATTAATGAAGCATTCTTTGAACAACAAAGCACCAATTCATGTGTTCAAATCTCGCTAGCTGCTATTGCCTTTGATTGAAAAAACTAAATAAAAATTGAATAAAGCATCATTATTATTGCTAGTGTTTTTTTTTCTTTTTCTTTTTTGTGTTTAAATTTAAATAAGAAAGGAAACCAAAAAAAGACTTTGATTGAAAAAATTAAATAAAAATTAAATAAAGCATCACTATTATTGCTAGTGTTTTTTTTTTCTTTTTCTTTTTTGTTTTTAAATTTAAATAAGAAAGGAAACCAAAAAAAGTTGGAGATGCGGGGTATCGATCCCCGTACCTCTCGCATGCTAAGCGAGCGCTCTACCATCTGAGCTACATCCCCATTTGTTCAATGTTGAAGATTTAATTTATGTACCGTATCCAGATACTTCTGCATCTAAAAGAGGTTATTCAATTATAGCATTCATTCTCTTTCATCATGTAAACCGTATAGTATTTTTGTGGTTAGTTCATCCTGATAGTTACATAATCCTGTATCCCACTTTGAATAATTACAGTTTCAAATCCACAGTTTAATTAATCCTGGGCATCAACCAAAACACATCCTGAAACATTTTCTTTTTCATCAAGCAAATTGCTGGAGATATTCTTCCACAGTGGTGTAGTTGATATCTGGATAAAGCTCTGATGCCTCTGCTCCAAATGAAGGCTCAATCTCAAAGTTGGTTGTATCTCCTTTTATAAATGCTGCATGTTGGATTCCTAGGTATATGTTTATCGGAACCGGAGATTCTGCAAGAAGTTTAGTAAATTTGATTAGGGCAAGAAAAACCTAGGATGTAATGAAATCATGGTTGGGATCCGAACTAGTTTGAAACGTACCTTCAATGTCTTTAAGAAGTTTTTCTTCAGGGATATACTCTTTTTCCAGCGTTTTTCCGATGATATTTTCCCAAACAACAACCAACTCATTGAATGTAAGTGAATTTTTGGGAGGTCTGATGTAGACAATTTTGTTCAGTGTCCTAGGATCATCCACTGTTCTAACAGTGTAATTACCAATATCATGTTCTTCATTGAAGACAACTGTTGAAATCATAAAATAACAGGGCATAAATGTTAAAAACCATAAAAATAAAAAAAAAAACGACTTTCTGAAAGTCGATTCCGTAAATAAAGGGTCTCATTCAGAGATGTGAAATTAAGACCTTTGACATTTCCATCACCAAGAATGAAGACTTTGTCCCGAGGGGTGGGGGACCTGTAGCCCCTGGCTGTGTAAGTGTAGCAAGAAAAAAGCCAGCAAAAGCATTGGATGGCACAAAAGTGTAGGGTATCCCTTCTGCTTCAATTGCCCTACGTATTTGAGCTTTCAATCCAAATGCCAATTGTGCTGTAGATAGGTACCCCATGATTCCTGTCCGGGTCAATTGTAAATTCTGATGCCAGGAATCTCTGCAATAGCCATATTCATTACTAGTGTTTCTGATTCAATATAAGCCTTTAAAATGTAGATTCAGAGTCGATTTATTCGGGCACCACAATTTGAAAAAATTTCAACTTTGCTTTCGTAAGTCGAGTCGAGTATTATGTATAAATTCGAATATGGAAAGGTTGAATTTATGGTATCCGAAAAGTAGATTAAATGTGCCGTCAATAATCATACACTTAACCTTAATATTGCCAGCTTGTTTAATAGCAGCAATAATATTAACTTGATCAGCAACTTGTTCATTACCAACAGTAGATATAACCACATCCACTTGCTTCACTGCTTTTAATAAACTCTCATGATTATACAAATCACCCTTGTATATAATCAAATCAATTTAGTTGACCTGTTTGGAAATATAGTTGACTTTAGTAGAAATCAAATTATTTCTTGTACATAAATCAAAGTGACTCCTAAATCTGTGAAGCTTTTGATGAGTTTAGATTTGGTGGGATGATCGGAAGCTGTGGTGGTGGTGGATTCCCTCACCAAGGCGACCGTGGGGTGGCCGGCGGTTGCGCTGGCCTCGACGATGTACTTTCCGATGTATCCGGTGGCTCCGATGATCAGAATCTTGCTTTTCTCTGCCATACTTTGGTGGTGGTGGTGGTGAAATGCTCTTCTGGTCTCCGAGTATGGATGCTACACACACATATACACACACACACACACACATATATATATATATATATATATATATATATATATATATACAAGACTATATATGTAGTTCGAGCACAATAATACAATCGACTTTTCAGTGATCAATTGTGACAGCAAATTCTAGACTTTCTAATCGACGATTTGGAATGCTAGAATTTACTTTTGCTGATGGATTATTTTTAAAGGCTAGAATGACAAGATAAGATACAAAATGGTTGAGAAGGACAAAATGTAGTAACACATGTAGTAAAACATGTAGTAATTATCATTCTCAACCATTTTAGATTAAAGCTATCGTTCATTAAAGACTCACGTATACATATTCATATATCGTAATTATTGTTTATAAAATATGTAATGATACATTAACAATATCTTTCATTATGAAATGAGTAATATCATTAGAGAGTAATATCATTAGAGCGCTATGCTTCGTCTACGTCTTTTGGTATAAAGAAAGTGTTAAAATAACATATTTTACAAACTTTTTTTTTATCATCTTTTAATAAAAGGTCTTATTTATTAAAAAAAGAGAGTAATATCATTTATCATCTATAAGTATTTAATAATACATAAAAACTAGGGAATTGAGGGAAAATGACAAAAAAGATTACAAAATAAATAAATAGGACACATTCTTTTTTTTAAGTTGTAAAAAGAACAAATAATTTCAGACAGACAAAAATACCCCATTTAATAAAAGGAACGCGCATACCTTTCCTCCGCTTCCGCTTCCGCTTCCAAGTTCCAGCTTCAGGATTGTTTGTTTGTTTGTTTTTTATTCAAACACCCGTAACTTTTGATTTATAACTCCGATCATCGAAATTTTTTCACCACAATTCATTTTTTTTTGCTCTTTAAATTGAGCCCAAATACGATACACTTCCGACGTAAATTTTGAAAGCCGAAAAAATATTTGCATTAACCGGAGCGTTTTTCTTATAAACGACCGTAACTTTTGATTTAGAACACCGATCATCAAAATTGTTTCACCAAAGTTCATATTTTTTTATCTTCATTTTGAGACCTCATTTGATACCTTTTCGACGTAGTATTTGAAAGCCGAATTTAATCGCAGCATTTACACTAACACAGTATCGATAAAACAAATCGAATCGATATCGTGTCGATATCGGCCTCATTTAAGCTTAATTCAAGTGACTACTTCAAGACACACATATTTGACTCATTTAAGGCTTAATTCAAGGGACACAATATCATATTTGGCTCATATAAGACATACAATATCACTAACAGTATCAATATCAGTAAACAATAACGGCTCATTTAAGGCTTAATTCAAGTGACTACTTCAAGGCACACATAATTATAAGAGGATACTTTCCTTATCCTATTATCCCCAAACAAATTATTTCATACAAACAAATGTGACTGCCATGGTTTGTATACAACCATAATAAGGGTCCATAGCACATGTGACTAAATCAAGTATTATAGAAGCAAATAAACTAGAAAACCAACACATAGTGCAACTGAGAGTGATTAAACCCGACCTAAATAGCCCATGAGGGACCAGATGACCAATCAGAAAACCCAAGAAATTTAACTAGCATAACAGCGGCTGTATCATCATCTTGGTCCAAAGGGAATTCTATTTTGATCATAGAGATACAATCAAACCAGAATCAAGCCGAGGCACAGGGAATGGAATCATACTGATTAAAAGGGCTCAAGATGATTCAAATTTCCAAAAGTAACAATTAATATGATGATTTTACCGACTAACCATCACAGGGTAAGAACCCTCGGGTTTATAAACCAACGATACACATAAACCGACAAAACCGCACAGGTTCAAACAGACCGAGACCACATAGGACTTCATTGAACCAAAAGGCTCTCGGTCAACATAAGGGGATCGATTCAAGTTTTAGTTCAAGCCAATTTACCATTGCAAACCGGGTTGATATTTACCGGTTCGATATCAAACATAGGGTCTGAGGGATGAATCTTCTCTTCTGTCCCGGAAACTCCATTCTCAAACGAAGCTTGATCGTGAGAATGCGAACCCGGCATTGAGCTACAGCTCTGTAAAAGGGCTTCCAACACACTTAGTGCCTCCCAGCACAAAGTACTCTTCACCAATTGGGACCTCATTTGGTGGACGGATGGACCTGTGTTAGTATTTTTGCCATTACTTTCGGCTCCGGTGTCCGCTTCTCGTGTAGGACCCTTTTTTGGAAAGATCTTTCCAATGCCGACGAAATGGTGCACTTTCTGGGGATTTTCGCTGGATCAATGCAGACCTCGGGGATTTCAGTGGATATGTGCAGACCTCCCAGCACAAAGTACTCTCCACCAATTGAGAAACAATTGCATACATGTGTGGACTTTGGGCTGCATCCATTGGAGTATGTTGAAGCAATGCTTTTAGAATAAGCAAAATAACTCGTTGATATTCGACTGGTCCTTTCTCCAGGAGCCGTAAAAGATGGCCAAAAGCCAAAGCTGAGTACTTGGGGAACCATTCATTACTCAATAAAGGTGATACACAAGCAAGAAGGTTGTCTATGCTCTTGATTTCACCACGGGAGTAAGCCATAAAAACAGTGCCTAGATCATCCAATGACTTCGCTCTACACCAGATCACGATGTTAAGCGCAACTGAAGAAGCTTTTTGGGACTGCTGCTGAATTTGCCAATAGCAGGCTACAAATCTCCCACATAAATTCTTCAATACAGCACGCGTGTAGGATTGCCAAGACAGATTCTGAATCAGGCTGCAATCAAGGGTGGATTAACCATCGAATTGGCCATGCCTTTGAACAAAGCTTCCAAAACAGTCAAATAACAAGAGGTCAACATAGTACCATATTTTTCGATGGATGTTTTGTAAGTTTTAATTCGAATTGTTTCTTTTCTATGTTTATTTGTATCTTGCAATATAAATCGGAAGATGATTGCATGATTTGATGCTACCGTATGACGGAAGTCGGTGTAGTTTAGATCACCATAGTAAAGAGTAGATCTTTAATCTATACATAACGGAAGTTCGTAGGTTAAATATCTAGATTTACGAGAGGACCACAATTTAATTAATTCGATGCAAGATTATCTTAGATTGGAATCGAGGGATATCACCGTTACCGGAAAGATAGGATTTTTCATGTGTTTATTTCATTACGTTGTTCTTGTTCTCTTTCATGTTTTTATGCCGCATGTTAATCGAATTTAGATAACGGAAGTTAATAGATTCATTAGATTATCATGAGGGAGATTGACAATTATTATTCCAACAAACGGAAGTTGAGGGATAATGTTGTTAGATTAGGATTTCATCCATATCTTTGATTCGTATCGATATTAGTTAAGACCGGAAGGTAAACTAATTAATGGCGTGATAAATCGGAAGAGGAAACGCTTCTTTAGATAAGATAATAATCCAAGATAACTTGTGAATGAATATGTGTTAATATTTTCCAAAATCAAATCAGCGTTTAGGGATAATATCTATTCATATCAATTCAAATCATAAAGAAATTAACACGAAATAAGAGTGAAAGGATACTTCCGTGAAATGGTAGAGAATCGAAGGTTAAAGCTTCGATTTTGAATCATGTCATAAAGAAAATTAACACGAAATAAGAGTGAAAGGATACTTCCGTGAAATGGTAGAGAATCGAAGGTTAAAGCTTCGATTTTGAACATGTGCAGTGAAGAAGTTGTGAATCCTCCACCATTATTCATCGAATCAGCCTCAGTAACCATCCAGAATCCAAAATATGTTTTGTGAGACAATAGGGGTATATTCGTCCGGTGGAATTTATTTGTCCTTAATGTAACTAAAAAATTGAAGTTGGATTAACACTTAATTAAGAAGAAAAAAAAATGTACTATAAAGTAATTTTTCTTAAAAACTATCCATGTAATATTCTAATGACACAATATCAGTTGCATCATCATCTAAAAATTTTTAATGCTACCATTTGCGATTTTTTTTTATCAAAACGAAATTATTTTAGGGGACTATAACTCACACATGCATACACTGAAACTCGAACCCAGGACTTCAAATTTAAAAAAAAAAAAAAAAAAAAAAAAAAAAAATTTATTTTGCCTACATTCTTTCAATTTGTTTTTGTTTAAAAAAATACAGCCGTTTTTCTATAAGGATAACTATTCACTTCTAAACTAGCTAATACATCACCAGTGACCCATTTTGTCATAATTCTGATGTAACTAAATACTCTTAATATATCATATCAATAACTAATATTTATATAAAAAAGATAAATGACATCAAAGTCAGTACCTTAGAATAAAAAAAAAAGACTCACATTAATATTCTGTTTTTGGTTGATCTAAAAGCAATTAATAATGTCTGATTTTGTTTCTTTATATTTCTCCTTTATTAAAATGCAAGGTAATGTACATGTCCATTTATTAGATAGTGAAGACATCGGTCTAGTTGGATGTAAGAATGAGATTCTTCTCTCTCGTCTCTTGTAATTCGTGTTTGTAAGATGGATACCGAATAATAAAATTAGCACACCCCTAAAAAAAAGCAATTAATAATACAATAAAAAAAAGCAATTAATCATGAGTGGTCATCAAAACATCATCATATCTAATAATGTTGATTATTTTATACTAAATTAATTACTCCATTGATTTTAACGACTACGATTATTATGTTAACATTTAGAAACGTCGTTTTAGGGATTAACTCAATGGCAAAAGAATAGAGTGTTGTGGTGATATTTTTTCCTTTCAACTAGAAAATATGAGATTCGATTTCCATAAAGGCACGGCTTCTCTCTACAATAAAATATGTACATGCAACTTTTTACGTATTAGACCATTGATGCATAACCCTTAATTTACATTTTCCACGAAACTCTAGAGATGAGTAAGGGCAAATCCAAGAATTTTAACTCGGATGAGCTAATGAATAAGATTGATCGGGTGGGCTAAGTTAGAATTCTTGATGGATTAAACCGAATTGTATACTACTCTTTTTTGGATGGGTGGGCTTAGCCCTCTACACTCATGGTACGATTATTTTATTTATTTTATCTTTAGTAGACTCTAAGATCATGGAGATATTTTATAGGTGGACATACATTAGAGTTATTTTTTTTTTACTCATTTTCACATCACTTTTGATCCTAGAGGAAAGATTTGAAATAAAATGTTGTAATTTATGTCATTTAATACGACATTCCTACAACGGTTGTATTACAAAATTTGTAATGATTCCTTTCCTGCCTTTGTACATTACCTGGGTAGTTTTTCCTGGGAGATAAGTTTAGTATCTTTTTCAATGCACCTTTTAGTGGGAAATCTATTTCTTTACTAATTCATTCATGTGATTGCTTATTTGAATAATAATAATAATAATAATACAGGGTTGCTCATCACAACAATAATAAGCAAGTAGTTGCATTAATTAGTTGGCAACATCATGGATGCATCCCTCTATCAAGAAAAGATGTTGGCAAAGAGAGGGGAACCCAAAAATGAGAGGAATAACAACATGTGAAGTTGTTCTATCTCCCAATAAAATGCCATAAAACTGTAGCCACCCCATCAAATCAAATCAAATCATTTTTGTTTAACACCAAGTATTCATTGAGAATTGAGATCTCACCAAACAACAAGAATCAAAAGACCAAAAAGGTATGCCTCCGTCCATCTCCCTTCTCGTATCGGAGAAAAATACCCTTCAATGCACCTGACGGTCAAGTGCAAAAAAACCTACAAAACGACGCAGTTTTATGTGTAAACTACAATCGAAACGACGTCGGTTTATGTGTTCTTTCGCACTTGACTTTGTCATATCAAAATGTACACTGTATAGGATTAGAATGCAACGAATAGTGAAACGACCATCGTTTTATATGTTTTATGTATCTAAATATACTAAAATAATATAAAGTGTACAGGATTAGAATGCAAGGACTAGTGAAAGCAATCAGATCCTATCAAGACAAGTTTCAGCAAAGCTCAAATGTATTGAAACACATGTTTTTAGGACATGGACATGTCACTAATTACTCTCAGACAATAAATCAAGAAAATATTCAAAATGCAATTATGGTCCCTGAAGCTTCAAAAATGCAGCAAATAAAAGGGTTGGAGAATATGACAGTTGCAGAGGTTTTAATGACAAAAGGAGATGAAAAGGTTGGATCTTGGCTATGGTGTCGCATGAATGACTCTGTCTATGATGCTGTCAAGCAAGTATGTTCCTTTTAACATTATTTATACTATATTACTTAAACCAAAGTAATGAAACATTCTGGAAGATTGTCTTTATTTGCACCACAACGACTCTACCGTCTACCACGTACACTAGTTGTGCACCACAGTAGAATCGATCTTGTGAAAGTCGAATGTTTTTGACAACATGCGACATTGTGAAAGTCGAATCAGGATGCGGGAAAATGGTGCCCATATATTCGGCTTTCACATGATCAATTCTGTGAAAAATGGTGTGGTAGCACCAAGAGGTCTGAGACACCGAATAAATCAGTTGTGGTGTGAATAATACCTCCAAAAATATTGAGGGGGTGTGATTAAAGGCTTCAAGAAACCAATATTAACACAAAAACTGATGTCTTTCTCCCAAAAATCGAGATGGACATAATTAATTAACATGACATGATCAATGTTGCAGATGGCACGGAACAACATAGGATCATTGGTAGTTTTAAAACCAGGAAACAATCAGTTAATTGCTGGTATTGTTACAGAGAGAGGTAATTAATTCCTTCTATATAAACTAAATGAAAAATAATTCAATTTCTAGATGTTATAATGAGCAAATTATTGCAAAAACTGGCTTGTAAATATTGTGTTTTAACTTGTAAAAAAACAGACTATCTTAGAAAAGTGATAGCTCAAGACAGGTCATCTAAATACACAAAAGTGGGAGAAATTATGACCAATCAGGTTTATTTATTATATATATATATATTCATCTCCATTTTTAAACTTAGCTTTTAATATTCTGTTATGCTCCTAATGTTTATTTTTGTAAAGGAAACAGAATGAACTAATAACTGTGACATCAGATACAAATATCCTTCATGCAATGCAGCTCATGACAGGTAAGTTAAACGAGCACTGATTACAGATTTAATTATTAATTGATGATATTAATTAATGGTTTAGATGTACTAATTATCAAATTAACATGGTCTTTTGTTTGTATATATATTGAAGAAAATAACATAAGGCATGTACCGGTAATAGATGGAAAGATAGTTGGGATGGTTTCAACGGTGGATGTTGTACGAGCAGTAGTTGAACAACAAAGCGGTGATATGAAACGAATGAATGATTTCATTAGCGGTGATTATCATTAATAAAAGAGATTAATTAATGAAGCATTCTTTGAACAACAAAGCACCAATTCATCTGTTCAAATCTCGCTGCTAGCTATTGCGTTTGATTGAAAAAATTGAATAAAGCATCACTATTATTGCTAGTTTTTTATTTTTTTATTTGTGTGTTTAAATTTAAATGCTGAATCATGTAAATCAGTAATTACCGGACCCTCTACTAATTAAGCAAATATCAGTTTGTGCCATTCTAATGTACCACTTGCAGTCAAGAAATAAAATTCCGAAAGGGGAAAAAAAATTCAAAAGAAAGAAAACCAAAAAAAGATGGAGATGCAGGGTATCGATCCCCGTACCTCTCGCATGCTAAGCGAGCGCTCTACCATCTGAGCTACATCCCCAATTGTTCAATGTTGAAGATTTAATTTATGTACCTACCGTATCTAGATACTTCTGCATCTAAAAGGAGAACAAATTTCTCCTTTTAAATTGTTTGGATGTCCAACTACTTAATGAAAAGATAAGTACAACGTTGGCAATTCAAATTAAGGATAAATTCAACAAAGACTCCAAATGCTGTCAAATTGAAGAATTGGAAGAGATAGGGATTCAGCCATCTCTTAACATAAATCCGACTAGCAGCAGCAACTCCATCCGTTGAAGACTCTGTGATAGATAGACTTCTTTGTATTTTCAAATTCAAATATTGATATTTATTTTGTCTTGATAATTATCCTTTAGATTTCGGTTGTTTCACTATTTTTGTGTATAAAAGCACGTACATCGTGTAATAATAAATTCAAGTTGGTGGAAACATTTGTTTTCTTTTCTTTAAATTTCTTTATGGTATCGAGCCACCGTAATCGTGCTTAGCTTTTTCTTCAACAATGGTGAAAGAATCACTCTCACGATTCAAAGAATTCCACCAATGTTCCAAATCTAGTCTCTATTAAACTAAATCTCACAAACTATCTCGTTATGGCGTTCTCGGGTGATTCCCTTGATCAAAAGCCTTGGTATACACCATCACATTACATCATCGGAACCACCTGCAGAAAAGATCAAAAATACAGAGGAAGTGGAGATTGACAATCCAGATCTCCCTGTGTGGCATGTCAATGACGGCCTCTTGGTGTCCTGGCTGTTAGGCACAATGAAGGAAGAAATAGTGAGCATGGTCTATGAAGAAGACTCAACTGCGCACAAAATATGGACAACACTCGATCAACAACTTCTACCACACACCGTGGAAAAGGAAGGTAACCTCAAAAATATGCTAATGGGGTTAAAGAAAGGTAATAAAAGTATTGATGAATATTTGAAAGAGTTTAAATCCATTTGTGACAATTTAGCTGCAATTAAGAAACCTGTAGCAGATCTAGACAAAGTCTTTCAGTTTTCCCATGGTCTTGGTAATGATTATATGAGTTTTAGAACTGCCATGTTAACAAAGCCCCCATACCCCTCTTTTACGCAACTAATCATGGCTCTGCAAGGGTATGAACAAACAATAAAAACACAGCAGGCCGAACAGAGAATTACAGCAGATCAGGGCCAAGCCTTCTTCACCCAAAGAGGGAGAGGCAGAGGTAGAAGAGGTGGTGGTAGGGGTGCCTTTAACTCAAGAGGACGAGGATTTGCTCCAACAGGCAGGTCATCCGGATACAACTCAGGACAGCCTGAAGAAAGTTCAAAAGGTACTGAAGCAAGATCAGAGGAGCAGTTTAAAAAGGGTACGAACCCTAATGCAAGACAAATCTGTCAGATCTGTGGGAAGCCAAATCACATAGCTATGGATTGCTGGTATAGATTTGACTATGCCTATCAGTCAGAGGAGCTTCCTAAGGCTATGACAGCAATGCACATGAATGAGAACCATGATCCAGCCTTTTATGCAGATTCTGGAGCAACCACACACATGACTCATGATGAAGGTAACCTCTTTACTAAAAGAAAATATACTGGGACTGATAAGATCTATGTAGGAAATGGTGAAACACTAGATATAACACATACTGGTGATGCTTATGTTGGTAATCTGAAACTAAAAGATGTTCTTGTTGTTCCCACTTTAACCAAGAATCTTCTTTCTGTTGGTAAGTATGCGTCTGATAATCAGTGTCTATTTGAATTTACTGATAAAGGGTTTGTGATTAAGGACCAAAGTCAGAGGATAATAGCAACAGGACATAAGAAAGGGAAGCTGTATGCTATGGATGCAGACTTACAGGAAGCATTAAGTGCTGTGAGATCAGGACAAGCACCAGCATCTATTTGGCACCAAAGGCTAGGACATCCACACTCAAAATCTATATCCCAGTTGAATAAAATGACACTTATTAGTGTTAGTAGTTGGTTACAAGAACCTAGGATTTGTGTTAGTTGCCAAATGGGCAAAAGTTGTAAACTACCATTTGACAAAAATAATAAAAAGTCTGTTTTTCCTTTAGAAAAAATTCATTGTGATCTATGGGGGCCTGCCCCTATAGCTTCAAATCAAGGGTATCGTTATTATGCCATATTTGTTGATGATTTTTCACGATTTACATGGTTATATCCTCTTAAGAGGAAAGCTGACTTCTATGATTGCTTCCTAAGGTTTCAGAAATTAACAGAAAACCAGCTTTGAATCAAAAGATTAAAGTGTTTCAATGTGATGGGGGAGGAGAATTTAACTCAAACACCTTTATAAATCACCTTTCATCATGTGGGATTAGTCAACAAATATCATGTCCACACACACCAGAACAGAATGGTGTGGCAGAACGAAAACATAGGCACATAGTGGAGACTGGACTCACACTCATGTTTCATGCTAATGTTCCTCAACATCTGTGGGTTGAAGCCTTCTTAACATCAGTATACCTTATAAACAGGTTGCCCTCATCTACCTTACAGTTTGATACCCCTTATCACAAGCTGTTTAAAAGGCACCCTGAGTATAGCTTCCTAAGAACCTTCGGATGCCAATGCTTTCCTACACATAGACACTATGGAGAGTCAAAATTTGCAAAACGGAGTGTCCCATGTGTCTTCTTAGGGTATAGTCCATCACACAAAGGGTACAGGTGTTTTGATCCTCAGTCAAAAAGAATTTATATTTCTAGACATGTGGTTTTCAATGAAGAGGTGTTCCCCTATAAACCTGTATCATCTCAAGTACTCACATCTACACCTGAGTATATTGATTACCCTACAGCAGATGAGTGGTATACTACTACATCCAATCAAAACCAGTTAGAGGAGCCCTGCCATACTGATACTAATCCTCCTACACTCTGCTGTGCACCTGAAACTACAACACCAGTAGCCATTTCCACTGAAACAGTGGAAGAACCAGGTCCAAATCTGGAAGAAGAACAACTACAAAATGCTACACCAGAATTAAATGAATCAGACTCAGAACCAAGTTCAACACCAGAATTACATGAATCAGAATCAGAACCAGGTTCACCTCATTCTTCAGAGTCAACAGAACCTGTTGAGCAACAACAAGACCCTCATGTCAGACCTATAAGGGACAGGAGACCACCCACTTACCTACAGGACTATGCCTTAAACACTATTGGCATTAGTTCAGAACCAAAAACCTTAAAGACTGCCTTGAAGCAAACAGAATGGGTTGATGCTATGAAAGAGGAATTGCAAGCACTCAAGGCTAACAACACTTGGACTTTGGTACCTAGACCACAAAATGCAAATGTTATTGGGTCCAAGTGGGTGTACAAGGTAAAAACAAAGGAAGATGGGAGTTTGGAAAGGTACAAGGCCAGACTTGTTGCTCAAGGGTATTCACAGCAATCTGGAATAGATTATGGTGAGACATTCAGTCCTGTCATTAAGCCTACTACCATCAGATTGCTTCTCTCTTGGGCAGTTGCAAATGGTTGGATCCTCAAACAGTTAGATGTGAAAAATGCCTTCCTACATGGGCATCTAAAAGAGGTGGTTTACATGGAGCAGCCACCAGGTTTTTCAGATGGTTACAAACCAGATTATGTGTGCCTCTTGAAGAAATCTTTATATGGTCTCAAACAGGCCCCTAGGGCTTGGTTTGATAGGCTTTCACAGTGCCTACTTCATCTGAATTTTTATTGTAGCAAAGCTGATTCCTCTATGTTTGTTTTCCAGGATGGGAAAGTTACTATTATTTTATTAATCTATGTTGATGACATAATAGTTGCAGGAAACAACTCAAGTCTTATACAGATTCTGATTAACAGGCTTGGTCATGAATTTGCCTTAAAAGATCTAGGGCGGTTGAAGTACTTCTTGGGTGTGGAAATTCACACCACTACAGGGGGAATCCTTCTTACTCAGCAAAAATATGCCAAGTCCCTTTTAAGTAAGGCTCAAATGATCGATTGTTCTGCTATTTCTACACCACTGGCCCTAAAGACACAACTAAAACCATCTGATTCAGACCTAGTTGATGCCTTTACTTATAGAAGCATTGTAGGTGGACTACAATACCTTACCTTCACAAGACCCGACATTACACATGCTGTGAATCGTGTTTGTCAACATTTTGCTAACCCTACTGTTGGTGATTTTAAGGAAGTCAAGCGTATTCTCCGTTTTGTGAAAGGAACTGTGGACTATGGCCTTCATTTCTTAACCAGAAGTCCTCTCAGTTTATATGCCTACAGTGATGCGGATTGGGCAGGATGTCCTACTACTAGGAGGAGTACAAGTGGCTACTGTGTCTTCCTTGGAGCAAATTGTGTCTCTTGGAGCTCCAAAAAGCAGCCAACTGTGGCTCGGTCAAGCTCCGAAGCGGAATACAGGTCCATGGCGGCTGCCACTGCTGAATTGGTTTGGATTACACATCTACTACGTGATATGGGGATTAAATTACATAATCCACCTCAGTTACTGTGTGATAATCTCAGTGCATTGTATATGACCGTTAATCCTATGTTCCACTCTCGTTCGAAGCATTTCGAGATTGACTACCACTTTGTTAGGGAAAAGGTTGCGGTTCGCCAGCTTATCACTCGTTTTGTTCCCTCTTCACAGCAAATAGCTGATGTGCTTACAAAACCCCTACCAAAATTACAGTTTTCGATTCTACTACGCAATCTACATGTTTGTTCTCTCTCACACGCTAGATTGAGGGGGAATGAAAAGATAAGTACAACGTTGGCAATTCAAATTAAGGATAAATTCAACAAAGACTCCAAATGCTGTCAAATTGAAGAATTGGAAGAGATAGGGATTCAGCCATCTCTTAACATAAATCCGACTA
The DNA here is from genome assembly GCA_036785695.1 of Gentiana straminea. Lineage (NCBI taxonomy): Eukaryota > Viridiplantae > Streptophyta > Magnoliopsida > Gentianales > Gentianaceae > Gentiana > Gentiana straminea. The sequence goes on along the minus strand of JAVUPR010000167.1, from coordinate 7,157,911 downwards.
GCAGCAGCAACTCCATCCGTTGAAGACTCTGTGATAGATAGACTTCTTTGTATTTTCAAATTCAAATATTGATATTTATTTTGTCTTGATAATTATCCTTTAGATTTCGGTTGTTTCACTATTTTTGTGTATAAAAGCACAGACATCAGGTAATAATAAATTCAAGTTGGCTGGAAACATTTGTTTTCTTTTCTTTAAATTTCTTTACTTAATAAATACAAAAAGAGGTTATTCACTTATAGCATTCATTATCGTTCATCATGTAAACGGTATAGTATTTTTGTGGTTAGTTCATATCCTAATAGTTGATAATTAGATAAATAGTAAATATTAAAGATAAACCTTTGTAAATATTTTGTATTTTTGCATCTAGATAGGATAACTCCAGAAGGTTCTCATGTACTCTATAAAAATAATGTACACCATACAGTTTCAAATGTGAATAATAATATATTTTCCTCTCCACATAATTCTATCACATCTATTTTAGTTGTGTATAAATACTTCATCCATAACTCGGGAATGTAATAATGGTGAGTTGAGAAGAAGTGAATAAGAAAAGTTTATTGTTTCTTGTGTTTCACATTACATTCTTTATCTTCTTGTTTTGGTTTGATGTATTTGATTTCATACCAATTATTTAACAACTGTACGTGTTATCAGCACGATCGAGCATCAGTTTGTTTGAGTTTTGTCATGTAATTTGGGATTTGGTAAATCAAAAGGCTTCTGCAAGTGATTATGAACTTTTCTTGGCTTCTGCAAGCAAATTGTCTAAGTATTAAACATCTAGCTAGCTCAGATGGTAGGCAGTAGGCACCACTTTGTTGGATAATCACATTCACATGCAGGCATGGCATATCAATCATGTATGATTATGAATCTCATCCAGTCATTCAAAGGTCAATGATTATGAACCTGTAACTAATATTTTTCTGGCCGGCCCAATTGACATTAAACCTCAACGTAATAGATTCTGACGTAAACTCTACTCTCGAAGTTCAATTAAATCCGCACATACAAAAACAAGCTATATATAGCTGACAGAATGAGTAACTTACCCCAGAGCTGTTTACACTAATCAAGCATTCTTGTTAGTGTGAAAGGGTAAATTCGACATTTGATGATAACTTGCAGATGAAATTTCTTTGGGACAACTGGAATTAAGGACAAAAATTTAGAAGAAATTGCCACAAAAAAAAAAAAAAAAAAGACAAGTGTAAAATGATGAAATTACCCTCGTCAAATTTAACGACTTCAATTCCACTGTCAAACAAATCCACTAAAACATTTTAATATTCAACAAATCAATTACTAAACAAATCCACTAAAACAAAAACAAAAAACATAAGAAGGGCATTATCGTCCAGTGGAATGATAATTTGTCCTTTTTCATCATTTTCCAATTCCACTAGACTAAAACAAAAACAAAAAACATAAGAAGGGCATTATCGTCCAGTGGAATTATAATTTGTCATTTTTAACATTTTTCTAAATTTCTTACAGTATCTTGGCAATACATTAACATCATCATCAACCAAACTGGTTATTAAGGTTTTTCTTACATTTCTGGGAATGAATTGGAAATCAAAAATAATTCTTCAAAAAAGCCAAATTTATAAAGGTTTTTCTTACATTTCTGGGAATGAAAAAAGAAAACAAAAATAATTCTTCAACCAAACTGGTTATTAAGGTTTTTCTTACATTTCTGGGAATGAAAAGGAAAACAAAAATAATTCTTCAAAAATGCCAAATTTATAAAGGTTTTTCTTACATTTCTGGGAATGAAAAGGAAAACAAAAATAATTCTTCAAAAATGCCAAATTTATAAAGGTTTTTCTTACATTAATTCTTCAAAAAAGCCAAGGAAAACAAAAATAATTCTTCAAAAATGCCAAATTTATAAAGGTTTTTCTTACATTAATTCTTCAAAAAAGCCAAATTTATAAAAATGGAGATGCAGGGTATCGATCCCCGTACCTCTCGCATGCTAAGCGAGCGCTCTACCATCTGAGCTACATCCCCGATGTTCAATGCTTAGACAATTTATATTAGTTGTCAAACTTAATCTTTCTTTCAGTGATATAAACCTCATTCGTGAAGAAACTTTAACTCAAAACAACTATAATGAAATTCTTGATGCTTATGACTTGACCAAATATCGTTTATTATATTATATCTGGATAATTTTGTAATCATATATGTTGATTGTCTGCATTTTGGTTGTGAAAAAATAACAAAACAAAAAAAATGTCTAGTCTACTTTATTTGATATCACAAATAAGTACACAATAGTACTTCTTGTAGCAACTTCCTCTATTTGATTTCAGCACCCCCTGGGGACAATACAAGATATATCTGTACCTTGCTCTACATTTTCTCCTTTGATTTTAAACGTATAATATTTCATTTGTTATATTCTGCCATTTCATTAAGTAGTAATCTAGAGTACAAATCAGTATTTATTAATATTTCGTGGTGTTAGTCACTCTTCCAGACTCCTCTCTTCGCTCGGTGGCGACGGTTATCCATGGTGGATTTCCGTAGGCTCACCTTTTGCCATGGTTCTCCTTATCAAAACCCTCTTTCCGGTCCAATTAAATAGTTTGTTTATGTTTGTGTTAATTAGTTGTTTATGTATTTGGTCTTTCATGGTGCCTTCCTCTTCGTCAAAGTTGCTCATTGGAGTCTCTTGCTTTGAAAGTCAGTTTCTTTGTTGTATGGTGGTTTCTTTGTATTTTTGGTTTGTAATATTCTTTGTGTTTGTCCGGGTGGTGTCCCGGCGTGGTGCGGCTTTGTGTTTGTACTTTAATTTTCCCCGCTGATCTGTCTGGCTTTAAATAAAATCTTTTGTAGTTTCGGGATATAAAAAAAAAATATTTTGGTGATGTGTGAAAACTACTAGAAAGTATACTTTAGGGACAAACAAATGTCCCTAAAGTTGAATGAACGTACAACCAATAAAGAGTTAACCCTACAATCTGAGACCAAAAACATGAATGGTCCATATAGGGAGAACCACAAAGTCCAAGTGAGAATTTAATGGACAAAGGCATTCAAGCTAAGCATCTACATTAGACCCACACATACATGAAACAAAACTGAGCATGCATGCAAATGGAGGTGAATTTGTACCTCTAAATATTAATGTCTTCATGTTTTAATCACTTTTAACGTACTACTTTATTACACCATGTGACCACAACAAACTTTGTTCAGAAATCTTATTAGTACATAAAAAGATCATGAATATGTGATGTAATACGTATTTTACATTATTAATCATGATGTAAAGTTCATCGATTGGCATGAATTCTTATTATATTTGGTGACGTAAAGATATGTCGGTACTTCTTCATTTGCTATATTTTAATTGATTTAGTTGTCAAAAACACACGTAGTAAAGAAAGGGAAATTCTATTCCGGGAAGTCCTTATGTCCACGGCCCCGTTGGATGTGCGACATATGCGCACGAAGACAATTTAGTTTTTGTTTTCTTGCGCACATGTCGCACATCCAACGGGCGGTGCACGCGAGGAGAGTGCGGGGTAGAATTTCCCGTAAAGAAATACTCCCTCCGTTTTTTTCATCTATCACATGTGGAGACCAGGTTCATTTAAAAAATGACTATCCTTAAGCTAAAAAGCGATCAGGTTCATCCAAAAAATAACATCAAATGTGACAGTTAAAAAAGACGGAGGGAGTAGTATACTTTGAGTTTATATACAATGAAATGACAAGTTTTTTAAAGTATAAGTAGTTTCTAAAATCGCATATATTAAGGAAATGAGGTAGGTCTGAGCTTGGGTCGGGTTGGGTTCATTTGGATTGGGTTTTTCGTAGTATTAGTCGGGTTGGTTTAAGAAAATACACACCCAAACCAAACCAAATTATTAGAAAACTTAATGGTTTGATTCGGGTTGGTTTCAAGTTGGGTTGGGTTGGGTTTTGGTTTTTAAGCCATAAGCAATGTATCTATAATCAAACTTCCATGTTATAAAATTCATACTTGTATTCAATCGAAATTCAAAATTTAAACCATATGTTCATAGAGAACAATATTTAAAGACACTATTTTTGTGTGGACATCATATTACGGATCTAACAATCTTATAACAATAGTTAAACATTAAGGAAATCATACATGATAATTAAAATGTTAATGAAATGATCCATGATTCATTTGAAAAATTATTATATGTTTCATCAATTAGTCATTTTAGTCTGATTCTGCTTTCAATAGGTTGATTGATTTTGGTTTGATTTTGACTGTCTAACGGATGTTTCTTCATTTTTCAATTATCACACTGCAAAAATAAATATTGATCGAAAATGAACAACAATAACCTTTTTCATTGGCTATCAATAGAATTACCTATTGTAATGTCTTTCGGGTTGGGTTGGTATCGAATCGAAGAAAAAAATAAAAACTCCAAACCAACCCTATAGCATTCGGGTTGGGTCAAAAACCAACCCAAAATTTTTGGTTTCAACTGGGTTGGGTTATTTCGAGTTGGTTTAGTTTGGGTTTTGGGTTTTTTGGGTTTTTTGCTCGGTCATAAAATGAGGTAATATTTTCACTTGAACAATGAAATGACCAAAATAAAATAAAATAATAATAATAATAAGAGCGAGTGGTTTAAAAGGATAAAAAAAAGAGTGAGAAAATGGGAATCAGGACAGTGGAAATATAAATTGGTGATAATGACAAATCCATTGTTCATAACCCCAAATCCACTGTTTACTGCAGTGGAACTGACCTCAAATCTAATGTTTCACTATTACAGTGGAATAAGGATATGTTTTTTTTACCTAGAAAAATATTTCACTATCCTCTTTGTATATTTTTATGTTCAAATGTCATTTTTGACAATAAACCCTAATAATAATAATAATAATAAATTCTACGGATGCAATTAATTCATTTTTCTTTCTAAGCTATCGCATATTAATAAATAAGGGTATATTGGGAAAAAAAATACGATAAAAATTCTATGGAAAGGAAACCACGTCATAGAAATTGGACGAAATTTTTGACAACTACATCTGTTCATAAGGATCTGATGCAGTTTGATTAGTTGTGGTCATTTACATGGATGAACGTGGTCCGGTTTGACCAGCTTTTTTCATTTATAAAACCGACCCGTTTTATACGGTTTCCAAATTCTCAAACATGCTAAAATGATTTTTAGGCTAAAATCATTCATTTGGTCCGGTTTAGTTGACTTTGTTCCGGTTTTTCACGCTTTTCATAATTAAATATTTACTAACTGAAAAATACAACTTATTTGAGAATAATATACAGTAATATATGCAATACTTCAATATTATTATGCAGGTGAAGTCAAAACAACAAATGTGGCACATACCACTCGATCATCATCAAAAACAACAAATGTAGCACATACCACCAAACTTCCTATCTAAGAACAAACAAAATGGTAAAAGATCGATCGTATCGTAATCCTATCAATTCACCAATAAACATCTAACATCTACTCATTATTAATATTGAATTAACACCTACGACATTTTTTTTTTGAGGGGAACACCTACGACATTGAAACACTAAAATAAATCATTAAATTCTTAAAACAAAAAGTAGTATTTGAGTGTCGATAATTGAAGAAAGATGAACGTATTGTTTTTCATAAGTGAGTGAGAGAGAAGTCAAATGTAGTTTTTCCATACATAAAAAATAAATGAAAACTAATCTCTAATATTGGTGCTAAGAAATTAGAGAGAGACGAGGGGGTAGGAGTAATGAATTATGAATTTATTTGTGTTGTGTTGTTCCTCTACGAGATCAAAATAGTAAAGAAGAGTGGGTGGAAGGATTACAAGAAACCCAAATTTGAGGATATGAAATGATGATGGATCGGTAATACATTGCAAAAACAAAATATAAATGGGCCGAGTTGAAATAAATTAAGCAGACTCGTAATATATATTATTAATAGAAAACGGTTTTAATTTTTTAAAATTAAATCCAAAATTTTAACGAATGATTTGGTTTTTACAGTAGTATGAAAATCAACAGAAAACCCATGGTTCATACTCTTTTGGAATGGTTGATTTGGTTCAACCGATTGGTTTTGATTTCTGAATTTTTTGTTCACCCCAAGTCATTTCATGTAGTCATAACACTACTCAACTTTGTTCTGTCGGTCAACGTAACAAATAGTATTTAGGATGGAGAACCGCGGTAGGAAGTTTTACTAATTGACTTGCATCATATTCTTACATTTCTAATGGCATGCAAAGGGTTAGAGTGTGATGGAAAAAGATTAGAATAAAATTTATTATACATACTACTTAATACAAATTTGCAACAATGGTTACATCATAAAATCTGTAGAATTCTGGTGGAAAATATAAGAGTGTTGTCATAATGTGATCTACTTGTAGATCATTGGTGATTAAAACTATCATTTAGTGTTATTATCACAATAATTCAAACACAACATGTGCCACAATATGACGTGTCAGAGTAACCTCTCATGATGTGGACTTTTAATTAAAGGATGGCCTCATTGTCATATCATAAGAGGTTACACTCAATGATTGTAAGTCGTAACACTATGCTACTCAAATCTATATTAACCGGAAATTTTCATATTGATCAATTATCTATAAATTGAGTTGTTGAACGAACAGAGCCGTGCGCTTAGAAACTCGTGTTCGACTTGTTAGTGTTCGTGATAATTCGCTGGTTTAGTGTAATGAAAACCAAGTTTGAACTGGATTATAAGCCGTTTCCTGAACGAACGAACATGAGCTTACTTGTGAATGTTCAATTATGTTCGTGAACCTGCCTATATAGTATATACATATTTAGGTTGTATATATGGATATCATTATACAACCTAACTCTAACGCATAAAAAGATAAAACTTTTATTCATCTAATAGATTTTCTAAAGTAATTTTATAGAGTTATTCGAATTCTTTTGATACTATGATGTTTGAAAATTATTCTGTATATCGTTATATATGCATTTGACTTGATTTTTTATACCTTAATAAGTCAAGCTCAAGCTGGAAGACAAAAATATGTTTAACAAGCCACACTCGAACACAAACTCAAACATTTTTTCATTATAAACGAGTCAAACTTCAACATAATTTTTTTTTCATTATTAAACAAACGACTGTGAACAAACTCGTGATCTAAACTAACTAAGCTTAATCAATTTTTTTTGTTAATTGTTAATCAATGAAATGATGATCACCAACAAACTCGTGACATAAACACACACAAACTTAAACGATAAATCCTCAGTTCGACTCCACTCGTTAACAGTTCCATAGAGACACAATATAAGTGCAACTCCACTCGTTAACAAATCCACAACGACACAATATAAGTGCAACTCCACTCGTTAACAAATCCACAATGACACAATATAAGTACGACTCCACTCATTAAAAGTTCTATAGTGACACAATATAAATTCAACTCCACTCGTTAACAGTTGTATCTATAAACACACAGTGACACAATTCCTTTAAGAGGAGAAGAAATCGGCCATCAACAATTGGCTGATACTCTCACCGTTGAACAAAAGCTCGGTTATTCAAACCAATCCCACATAGAAGAAATATGACAGGAATTTCTCTTCTACTTCTTTTTTTTTTCATTCGTTTTCTTTGAGAAATGTGCTACAACATGTGAAAGAATTGAAACCAAATAGCAACAAGAAGAAATAAATAAACATTGTCCCTAGAAATCATAAGTCCATACATACATAAATACTCTTACAACAACTTTTGCATTGAACCTTGCAATTCATGACACCATCATCATCATCATCATCATCACTCTCTCCCCTAATATACAAACAAATGGATCCTCCTATAACTCTACCCCCAAATCAATTCCAGATAAATTCTTACTTGCTCACTCCATTCGGTGCGGATAGTTATTTATACCGTAAAACACTCACGTGTTCATAGGTAATAAATATATTTTTACTCGAAAACGCAAACGTATTGCAGTGTAAACAACTGCTCAGCACAGATTAATGGAGTGACTAGACAAGAATTTCACGGTAATTAATTTCTTGCACTCTCATGATTGATCATCTGGATTCTTTTTCCCTGAATTCTTATTGTTATGCATCCAAACCTTAAAAACTTGTCTTTTCACACCATTTTCAGCACAAAATCTTTGGACCTCAGTATCATCTTCCCTAGGGATCCTCCAACCAAGTTTTTCAGCAAATGCCATCATCTTCTCTTTCTGCTCCGGCGTGAATTTCGTCCTGAACCGCTTTTTAGCAAGAACATACTGTGGAGGTGGTTGCACTGAAGTAGACTGATAAGTGTAGAAGTTCATTTCTTGATCACTGGATGAATCCGTCCCAACACTTGCACTCCCACCACCACCACCACCACCGCCACCACCAAAAGCCATTTTCACCGGTTGAACCATCCCGGCTGCAGCTGCTGCATTCCAGTGGTGGTTGCTGCTGCTGTGGATAGGCACCGGTTCCACCACACGGTGGTGGTGGTGGGAGTGGTGGTGGTGGTTTAGAGAGGGGATTTGAGGGGGAGGTGGTGGTGGATGTTGAAGTGGATGTATAATAATAGCTCCAGCCGCACCACCACCAACTCCACCACCAGAATTCACCGGTTCTTTTCGGTGGAAATTCCGGTGACAATTACAAGCAGCACATTTCAATGCTTCAAGGCTACCCTCTTCACCGGTCGGCATAAACTCCCCACAACCATCTGTGACGTTTCCGCCAATGCTGGCGGCGTGATTCTTCAAACACTCACGGTATCTTACACTAGGAACCCTTGGAGAAGAACCCATTATTGGAGATCTGGATTTATTAGATCCACCGGAATTCATCACCACCGCAGCAGCTCCTGCTCCCAACGCCTGATCCGTTGCCGGAATGTGGTGGTGGTGGTGGTCAAAGTTTTCATTTGGGTCATAAGTCAAACCACCACCTGAAATCCTCATCTCTTTATCTTCATCTCCGGATAACGCCATTTCTTTTCCTCACTGCACTGCTACAATAAACCCTAATCCTTGACTAATTTCTGTAAGAAAATCTAAAATATTACAACATGTGCTTTAAAAAACACACTCAAACAGTTGAAATCTGAAAAAGAATTAGTAGAATAATAAATCAGTCAGTTAGAAAACAAAACAAATAGGGTAGCTAGCTCACTAGATTTAATAATTACATAAAAAATTCATCACTAGATTTTGTTCTTTTGTGGGATAAATAGCAACACAACACAAACCCATTCCAGGGAACATCAAGATCTAAAGAAAGAGAGATGACTGAAGCTTGGGGATTCATATCAATTAATTTTGATAAAATAAAAGAAGGGGTTTTTATATATTCTCAAACAAGTATGTATATATATACATAAATAAAAATAAATAAAAAGGAGACGGGAAAACATGAATGGGTCCCATATACTAACCTTGAAAGCGGCAGCCATTGTTTCATCAGCTCAAAGCTTAAGCAGCAAAGATTAAGGAAGAAAACCAAGTAAAATTAAGATATGGGTTGTTTCAATGGAGCTGTAAAAATGAAGAAAAGAAGTGTATTTAGAGAGAGAGAGTGATTGAGAAGAAGATGAAGGTCATATGGTGGTGGGGGGGGGGGGGGGGGGGGAAGGGGTTAATTAAGGAAGAGAAGAGTGGGTTTATGAAGTGCTCCAGAGGTTCCAACAGGCCAACTAAGTAACCAACAAGAGACAGCTTGGTTGCTTGTAATGAAGCTACCGGAGAGAAAGAATAGTAAAGAGATAAGTACTGCAAATAAAAATAATTAAATATAAAAACAACTGAACCAGATTACGTACATAATTGTTTTGCTACCGTCCAAAATTATTCATTTCTTTTCTTACCGGAGAATATTATTAGTGAAAATATTATTCTCATCACCACGAATTACAATATCTTTTAACTTTGTACTACCTTTAGGGTTGAACAAAAAAAAAAAATTCGAAAACCAAACCAACCGATTGAACCAAACCGGTCAAAATCGAAAATACATAAATTATGGTTTTTTTTGGTTGATTTTTGTATTGTAAAAAGCCAAACCGTAAAAAACAATTTGGTTTTGGTTTTCTAAAAGGCAAACCGGACCAAACCGGATATATATATATATATATATATTGTGTGTGTGTGTGTGTGTGTGTGTGTCTATGCATATCGACACTATTAATTAAGGGTTTTTATTTGCACCACACCAATTCACTCGTGTATCACTCTATATGTGCACCACAGTAAAATCGATTTTTCGTCATTACATTGTGAGAATTAACACCACAGTGAACCGATTTTTCGTCGGTCTCCATCAATTATCACTACATGTAAATAACTAATATCTCAATCTATGATCTATTAATACTTCAATCAACTATTTCACACACGTAGTTTGATGCACATCCTAATAGGACATATGACAAGATGAAATAAAACAGTTTACATAGTTTAATATGATCATCTTAATTGAAAAATATGATTATAAAATGTTGTGTGTACACACACACACACATATAGAGAGAGAAATGACCTAGTGACATTCTAGTTATTATGGTGTATGGTATATGGAGAATGAGAATATTGTATGATTGTCGTATGAATAATGAAATGAATTCGCTGAACCGTGATAATGTTCTTTTAGTGAATTATTTGTGTAAAAAAAAAAAGAGGACTAAAACCGGAAAAAACCGTAACCAAGTCGATCCAAACCGGACGGATAAAATTGTTTTACCTAGCTATGGTTTGGTTTTGGTTTGTAAATTTTGAAACCGCAAAAAGTGATTTGGTTTTAAAAATTGTTGAAAATCGAAAACCCGACTATGTACACCCCTAACTACCTTCGTCCCAAAATTAAATTTATTTAGTTTTTTTTTGTTTCGTTCCATAATACTACTATAAATCTGTTTAGGTAACTAATAAAATATTTTTTTCATTTTAATTCTCATTTTTTATTTTTATTTTTGTCATAATTCTCATTTTTTATTTACTCACCACTTTTTACTACGTTTCATTAATAACAGTCAAATGTCATTTTAGACTTTTTCATCTAAATTAATAACACATAACCATTTTAATCAATTTTTATGAAAAAACTCAAATGGATTTTTATTTTGAGACGGATGTAGTATTTAATATTCTTTTACTCGTCGTTGAAATTGTAGCATCAAACTACTGCACCGTAATTATACCAATTATCTTGATATATGATTCAAACATTAGTATTAGTTATACCACTATTTGTGAATTTATGACCATAACTTTTCCTTATTTGAGGAGAAAAATGTTACCGTCGCAACAAAAATTACGCAATAAAAACCAATACAAGCACGTCAAAGCATAGCGGATTGTCCCGAATAAGAATAAAGAATAGCAACGACCTTTGTTACAACCCGCTATGCTTTAATTGTTTTGTTGTATCTACAGACCATGATTTTTTTAATAATATTTCCCGGTTATATCTAATATTGTGTGTGTATGTGTGTGCAGAGACGGACCCATGTGGGCCAAGGGGTCCATAGACCATACACAAATTTTCGGCCGAATTTAATAATATATCCGTCTAATAATGCTAAAAAATGTGTATGTATATTTTTTTCAAACAATTTTTAATATAATTATCCATTTAGTTCAATTGGTGAGACACTAAGGCCACTTGTTCAGAGTCACCTATTCAAATCATGTCAGTTGAGTTGTACATTTATTTCTGGGTCTGCCACTATGTTTTTTTTGAACATTTTTTGGGATTTGGCCTCACTGGAAAAAAAAAAAAAACCTTCAAAAAAAAAAAAAATCTTAGGTCCAGCAGTGTGTGTACCATGCATAAATGATGCAAGTGTTCTTAGTTATGAATTTCGGTAACATTCGGAATGTCCTAAACAATGGATTCGGCCCCCACTAATAAAAATTGTTGGGCCTGCCTTTTTTGAATATTTTTTGGATTTAGCCCCCATTGAAAAAAAAAATTTGAACATATTTTTTTGGATTTGGCCTCCATTGAAAAATAATCTGGGTCAGACCCACTATGTTTTTTGAACATTTTTTTTGGATATGGCCCCACTGAAAAAAAAAAATCCCTTCAAAAAAACTAAAAAATTCTTAGGTTCGGCAATGTGTGTACAATAAGTATATGATGCAAGTGCTCTTAGTAATGAATTTCGGTAACATTCGGAATGTCCTAAACAATGGATTTGGCCCCCACTAATAAAAAATGTTTGGCCTGCCACTGTGTTTTTTGAACATTTTTTGGATTTAGCCTCCCCTGAAAGAAAAAAAAATCTTGAACATATTTTTTCGGATTTGGCCTCAATTGAAAACAAATCTGGGTCCGTCATTGAATATGTACCAGGAGTATATGATGCAAGTTCTCTTAGATATAAATTTCGGTGGTATCCGGAATGTCCTAAACAATGATAAAGTACTTGTCGGTTTATGTATCTGATATTTTCGTGTCACAACGTATTTTCTTTAACGTTATCATTTGATATATGTATATAGTGGAAAAGGGGATGGAAATTTTATTTTATTGGGACAGAGGATGATGAACCCTCGACGATACTATGTAGTGCAATGAACTTTATTACTAAATCAAATACAAACCATATAAATAGTAAGATGGATAGATAAACTTACCACATGTTTTTAATGTACACAGTTTGTTTTTCTTAGGACTGTGTGATCCATTTGCTAATCCTCTGACAAAGATATGTAGAAGTGATGGTCATATCTTTACCTACTCAATTTAATTGTGATAGTAACTCATGTATGAGTTTTTTTAAACTGCATGAAAAAAAGCTTAAACACATTGTAATATGAAGTATATCTTTTTTTTCTCTCCAAAAAAATCCGTTCATGAATTCTATTTGTTTCCCATTCAAAAGTTTGTTTTTCTCACAATTTTATTCTTCCGATTCAGTGTCGATTAACCACGCTCGGAACAAGATAATCCACAACAATAATCATTATGTGTATCTACACATTCTTGTTACTATCCATCTTTTTCGTTTCCTTAAAAATCTAGGATTTTGTTACTGTTACAGTTGTAGTTTTAATATAATCTAGTTATAGATTCGTGTTTCTTTTAAACGGTCTTTTGTATCCAGCAACTCCAATGGAGAATTAGGCTCTAGAGGAGATATTTTCCCATCCTTAAACTATATTAATTACTTTGATCAATAAAACACAGAATCATTTCTCATCCATCCACCAAATACAAATTTGCCGAAGTAAAAGAATGCATAATTTTGTTTTTTGTACGTGACTAGTGATTAGATTTATGTGACTTTGACCTTTCATTGTATACGGAACTAACAAGCAATCAATTGAAATAACAAAAATGATTACCTAATATCTTTAGATATACCATCATTTTTTTATTTTATTTTTTTTTTGACATTTGAAAGGTTGTAAATAACCGATAAATGAAAAGTAACAATTTAGTAGTAAAACCGTTCCAAAAATTTGTTGGTGGTAGTGTCGTGTGTGGAGTGATTTACGGAACAGATTCGTAATTCATGGATGAAATTACGAAAAATAAAATGCAGGAAATAACTAACTCGTAATAAAATCTTAGTTTATTATGTAGATCTAACAGATTAATACAATTATGATGTAGATCTAATAAATTAACAAAGCTATATGATAGATCTAATAAAACACAGCTATTACAATATAGATCTAACAAAATAAGCGATTAAAATACAGATCTGACTTTGAGCAATATAAAATTGAAGTGCAATGCAGAAATAAAGACAAACCGAGGCGAGTTATGAAACTCTTTCCTTAAGACAAATTGCTCCGGTATGGTGCACACGGTAGTAGCAACTGCCTCCCAAGATATAACGGCTTACGTCCTGGATTGAGAGGCACTTCAACAATCCAAGCTCCGGCGAACTTACAACGTGCTCCGACTTCTCTTCAACTCAAGAACTAACTAGATGCTATGCTCGACCCTTTTAGTAGTGGAAGACACAAGAGAAAACTGAATGCTCTAACCTTCATCATTGGGGTTCTTTATTTAGTGGAGAGAATGAGCCAATGCTTGAATGTGATTGGCCAGAACATATCATTAGACTTTTTCCCTTGGAAAAGAAATAGGGCCGAAAATCCTTAATTAAAATTGGCCAACTATTTCCACAATTCTGATTGGTCGGATGACGTGTCTTCTGAATTTTGATTGGTTGGATGATTTAATCGCTCGACTTTTCCCTCAAGAAAAGCAATTTGGCCGAAATTAATTTAATTAAATTAATTTAATTCTGGCAGAATTAATTAATTAATTTTGGACCAACTTATTTTAATCAGAATTCATTTCCACATTATTCTGGAACCTTCCAACCGCCTCACGGTTAACTAATTAATTTTCTGGTTAAATTCAAACGAACTTTTGTCCAAAAAAAATTAATAGTAACACATGAACAGAGCCGAGCCCGAACAGGCCGGGCGGACGGCAGCGGCGCGCGTGTGGAATTATCTAGGTTCTCCCTCCTGCACAAAAGTGCCTTGCTCCTTGGGGCACATTTATAAGAGCATACACTAGCTCTTATATATGGAGCTCAAGTCTCTCAAACTTCCAATGTGGGAGATTAAGTTGAGGTACTCCCTTCAACTCTTATCTCTAACACATTTTCAACCAACTTTAGGCATTAATTTCGCATTCACCCGATATCCGAATCGAGTGATTCCAAAGCCAAACATTATCTACTCCGTGAGTAGAATATTTAGACGTAATAAGCTCCCGGTGAATCACACCGGAGCATATCCGAAAATCGCGCTAAAGTTGATCGTTTCAACCCATTAAAATGGGATATCTCCAACAAAAATAATGGTTTGTAAAACATATATATAGATTGGGATGGTAGGGTAATGTAGGACATGGTGGATAGAGGGGTAGGGTGCGTTGGAAGTCATAATGTAGGGTAAGGCACGGAGGGATGATAGGGTGGTGAGGTATGGTAAAGTTGGGTAGGGTGAGGTGGCGTAGGTTAGGTATGGTTTGGTTAGGTAGAGTAAGGTATGTAAGGTAAGGTAGCCAGGTAAGGGGTAAGGTAAGGTGGTGCAGGGTAGGGTGAGGTAGGTGGGTGGTAGAGTTTGTTGGGTTAGTGAGGTAGGGTAGAGTGGTAATAAGGTAGGGTGAGATAGAGTGATTGGTAGAGTGACCCCAATGGTACACTCTTAACCCTCCTCAAATGTTTTATAGGGTGGGTATCCAAACCCCAAGCCCACAATAACACCCTTTCCCACTCTTTATCCCTATTTGAAATTAAGGCTCACCCCAAAAATAGGGGACCTTCTAATATGAATAGTTGCCTCATATCTTTCTCCATGTACTACATAAATACATTTCGAGTAATGATATGAGCACAACGGTTGTGTCACAACGGTTATATACATCTTGATCATGTTAGATTTACATCATTATTAATTTAGACACATTATGATCAATGGTGCAGATTATCATTGTATCATTTGTTGTGGCACAACCGTTGTGCCCGTATCATTTTTGATATATATCAGCGGCAAAAACACTTCTACAAATACTATTTTCTCCATAAAAAAAATTAACATGTCCAAATATTTATTTTTTTATTTTGAAAATAATATACAACACTCTTTTTGTGTACGGATATGACATCTTTTTATTTTTTTTTTACAAGAATGCGACGTATTAAAATATCACTTCGTAAGCATAAAATATTTTTAGGGGGGGTGTATAGAGGTTGCTTATTGGAGTGAATTATTTTTTGGGAGTTGAAAAAGTGTAACTGAAACGGAAAACGATATGTTTGAAGGGTGTAATTGGGGTTTATCATTGGGTCGCTCTAAGACGAGTGATATTTAAGGATTGGTGGATAGAGTATGATAATGTGATACGATAGGGTAAAATGGGTGGTGGGGTAGGGCTACCCTCCCCACCCCACCTTAACCCACCACATCCCACCCTTTCCATACTATCTTATCTTATAAATCATACCATACATACCTCATACAACCTTAATCCACTATAATGCTCTACTCAATGTGTCACCGTTATGTAATTTTTTTCATTCTATTTTTAACATTCCAAACGTAATAATTTCATTCAATTCCACTGCTATTATTTCCATTTAAGTTAATTTCTACGTAACAAAAAATTATAAATAATCGATCTTGGAAAAGTCGGTTAAAAAAAATCAACTTTTTTTTAAGTCAAAATTTTTAAAGGTCGATTTTCAAAAAAAAAAAAAAAAAAAACCTACACCGCTCAAAAAAAAAAAAAAACCTACGAGAAGTGTGTTATTATTTTAAAACCAATTTTTGTAAAGTTAAATTTACTGTGATACATAGATATGATGGTGCACTCGTAAAATTAATGTGATGCAAATAAAAAACCTCTTAAAAATGTAATTTATATTATATTTGATACAAGCTTGAAATGAAATCACATAAACAATAGTCATGGTAGAGTTGAGTGATGGCCTAAAAACAACCGACAAAGTCATGTTCTACCTCTTCCATGCCCTGCCACCTGGTCCCATTCCCTTCTTCCCCCCACCCCGCCACCCCCCTCATTATTACTATTTGCCCCTCCTTCTTCTACTAATTATCATTAATATATATATATCCGGACGTTAAATTTCATGTAAATTTGATTTTATAAAGATTAAAATCTGTTTTAATCTTATCATAATCGAATTTTATGTATAAATTCGAATTTTGTTGTGACGTTCCAATGATAGATTAAGTATGGTAGTAAATTAAGCTTCTTAGGAATCACTCTCAAATCTTCCATAATTTACCCACAAAAGATGAAGCTGACCCGACCCATAACCTAAAATTTTCACATATTAAGCTCTCCCTATAATGTTAAATCACTCTCAAATCTCCATTATTACCCATAAAACATGAAGCTGGGCCCAGACCCATAATAACATATACTCCCTCCGTTTTTTTTTATCTGTCATATTTCATAATTTACTTCTTTTTTATTAATCTGTCATTGTACATTTTCAATGCATCATTTATTACTTTTTTCTTCTTTACTAATAAAATATTTACATCTTCAATAAAAAAAATACATTTCCAATACTAAAAACACATTTACCAACAAAGTATTTACATCTTTAATAAAGGAAATACATTTCCAACACTATATTTGAGACATATTAATTAATTTTTTAATTTGTATGAATGGGGAGTACATTTTTCCCATTTTAAGCATCGTGCAAATGACTGTAAAATCTCCATAATTACCCATAAAACATGAAGCCTGACCCGACCCACTCACCCATAGTAACATCGTAGTGCTGCTACCTGCAAACGACTTAAAAGAAGAGAGAGAGGGGAATAGGTGGGTCGGGTATGGGTCTATTGGTCCACAGAGTGATGCAGTAGTTGTCGTATTACTGAACCCAGTCCCGTGTGTGACTTCTCTGTGCAATTTTCTGCCAAACCCCATGCTTTCACCTCTCTTACCTCTGTCTTTTTATCTTTCCGTGATAAATCATAAATCTCTTTCTTTTTATTTTTTTTTTTTTTTTTTTTTTTATGATCCATTACATTGGCAGATCCAGGAATTTATTCCAGTGGTGTTACAGGAGTCTAAAACTATTTTTTTATCCAAAAAAAAATTCTAGTATGGTCATCGGAGTCTAATACATCAATTTTTATCTACAAAACGATATTTTTTAACAACAAAACTACATAGTTTTAAAACTAAAAATAATTTATTTTTTAAAAAAATTCAATGGGGTCACGTGAATCCGCCCCTGATCCATTGTACTGCTGAAATTGACTAAAGATGAATTATTTTGGGATATGGAGAGTTTTATTTTCACAATAAAACACTAGCTTTTTACAATATACATATACCGAAAACAAAATTGTTTTATAATGAAATTAAAGTGTATCTGCACATTTACGTGGATGTAGCACACTTTCTTCAGATAGATCTTCATAATTGATAACCGACAGTACCTCAAATAATTAATCGGGGGAAATTTACGAAAGCAAAAGTGTATCCACACACTTATCACTATTGCTTAATGATTGGGGGTGACCGGATCAGTCCACGTGTCAGGCAGAACGAAGCGAACAGACAGAACAGGACAGAACCATACCCGATCTGGTACCGCCGTGACCAGAGGAAGAAGCGAGGTGACCAGGGCAGGTCCCTGATATAGAAGAAGAAAGGCGACGGGGCGGGTGTCCCGACCGGAGAAGCAAGGCGATCGGGCGGGTCCCCGACCGAGAAAAAAAGGTTGATCGAGGCCAAGACAGGTCCCTGATCACCTGAAGCAGATCGAAGACATACTCATCTGAATAAAGAGCAGTTATTGAACGTGAGGCGTGGGGGTTTATATAACCGCCCATTAATTCCATTATCACCAATAACCGCCTGAACTACGGTGGGACTTGATTCCAAATATATACTTGGATACGTAGACAGCTTATTCATTAAGTTCAGTCCATAAGAAAAAAAGGAGAACGGTTCTCTGTACAATCCTAGAGCAAGAAAGACCCGATTGTTTATTTGTTACATATTTAGTTCGATCACTTAAAGTTACATATTAATTTAAATTCATACACAATCAATATTGTTAAAGTGATATAATATGTCGTGAAAAATGTCGTAAACATATGAACGGAGTATATTATTATTATTATTATTGAAGGAAGTGTTTTAGGAAGTTTTGCTAGGGAATTCTATTGTGAGGAGTTCTTACTAAAACGAATTATAAGATGAATGTTTACTTATATAAGAGACAAAACAATTTTGTCTTATTCTAGAAATGACATACATTGAGCGATCCATTTTAATAGGGATTATTTTTTCCTGTTTTGCTACCGTTAAAATGTTAGTGTTACACGGAGTGAAAGTAAAGAGTAGATAAATCACTTTCATAATACGTTTAAACTTTTTTTTTTTTTTTTTTCGTTTTGTTCTTTTTTATTATTATTTAGTGACTATTTCAAAATTGGGTTTATTGTTAAAAATAACAATTTAAAACTAAAAATATGTAAACAGGACAGTGAAATTTTTTATTGAGAAAAATGACAAGTGTTTATTTTATTATATTTTAAAATCTCTCATATTTAATTATAAAAATGAATATATCTTTTGATCTAAACTTCAAAAGATCACAATTTTTTCACCATATTTTTTCGTTCGTTTTATTTAGACATCCAATTTGATATTTTTCGGTGTCATTTCGAGGCAATTTTTGTCAAAAACAACGAAACAGTGGAACAATGAAATAGTGAATTTGAAGTCAATTCCACTGTAGTGAACAATGGATTTAAAATAACTAATAATAGAATTGTCCTTATCATCTAATTTATATTTTCACTGTCCTAATTCTTATTTTTCCACTCTTATTTACCCTTTTTAAACCACTCCCTTAAAAATTTAACCACTCACAAAAATTATCCTTTTTCGTAGTGCATCTGCATCACTTCAATACTACTTCTTCCCTCTTTCTAATAAAATCTTATTGACTTTTTGGCTACATCGATCAATATAATTTATTCAAATATCAAAAAAAGATTATTATGTTTTTATTCATCTTATTCAAAATTTATTGGGAATGAAATAAGATTTCTTTATTTTATTTATAGCTAATATATGATTCATAGTCAACTGGTATTCTATGATATTTTGCACTATCCTTTTGTTCTTATTTCTATACATTGATTTAACAATTTATTGACTATTCTATTTGAGTCTGGATTTTCTCAAATATTAATCTTTTAAGTATTCTTTGTTGTAACTAAGTTACTGGTTTGCGTAAATTCTTAAATTGCAGGAACATGAACATAATACTATAAATGAACAACACAGTACTGAAATATAGCATTTTATTCCCGGAACTTATCATGATTGAAATTAAAATGCAGAAACATGGTAAATGCGAAAACTTATATTGACCGAGGCGCGTAGGTGGTCTAAGCAGTTGATCGGATATTTATGACTCATTTAGCGCTACCAGACCCGAGGTCTGGAAGCTTTATAGAATGATATCAGAGTCGATTATCAGACGGATCTAAGTGCGAGGCCATCTCTAAAGTCCTCTGGTAGGGACGAAACTGAGACAAGTCCACAGGGACAAGTCTTGGCCTTCCTGACGATGACGTCAGTCCCTTATAGGGGGGGGGGGGGGGGGGGGCGTAAGACTTTATTACCCCGATTTGTGGAGACTTTTTTATTTTGAACTGATGTATTGTTATGTTCATGCAGTTTCGAACTGCTTCAGTTTTCAATTGCAAAAACTGTTCGGTTCGAACTGAACATTTGACCCGAACTGATGCATTGCAGATTCAAAAACTTTCAGAAAATTAAATGTTGAACTAACCAAGCCACAAGCCGGCCGGCCGGACGGGCAGTGGCGACGCGTGTGTGTTTCTGAACCAAGCATAATCTAAGTCCTCTCTCTTTCACAAAATTATTTTGCCTCTTGGGGTTTTCCTCTAAGTGAAACTGTCCCACTTACATGGTGAGTTCACTTGAGTCATTTCTTCTGTGTGAGACCAATGAATATTCATTTAACACTCTCATATATTATACTCTATCTTTAATATTAATTTCTTACTCACCCATTATCGGAATCGAGTAATTCAAACGACTAACAACAAGTATATCTTAGTAGTTTTCAAAACTGTTTTTAGCTCCCGAAAATTAAATCTGTAAGTCAATCAAAGTTGAGCTCGAAGTGCATTGCTGGTCACTTGTATAAACGCTGACTGTTAGCTGGATTCTCCAACACTCTCAAATACAAGTAATCTACACACACTTAAAATGTGAAAATGATCTAAGCGTGGATTTTTTCTTCAAAACTGTCTTTTTGTTGATACTGTCCAAAAACACATGTACTTGAGAAATCACTTAACATTAGTACTTGAGAAAATCCTTGCCCATTATGACTTTCGATGTTATTAATGCAATCTTCTTAAAAAGAATTCTTTCAGATTGTAATACATAAAGAGAATGTAAGGAAAAAAACAATGAATATTGTTTAAAGAAACGATAATAAAACAATTTAGCAACTACAATTGTTAATAGGATAGAGAGAGATTATATATAATTGTATTGCCCTAGAAGCATAGCTCGGCTTTAAAAACATATAGCGAGATGCTATAATAACAGTCTTACCTTTAATTTAGAATGTTATAATTCTTTCGGAATCGAACCGTAACATATAACCATCGATTTTTACGTTATAGGCGAAACTTTAGAAATGTGATATTAGACCTTTGAGTTGAGTTTCAATTTTATTGTTTTAATGTTATAAGGGTTATAATTCGGGGTGGCAAATTTCCCGATAATCACGACCTGTCCCGTATCTCACCCCGATCCTGTTTCGAAAATTTCCCTATCCCGAAATTTCGGGATTTTCCCGACCCGAAAAATGCGGGAACGGGATCGGGTATAAAACTCAATCCCATCGGGTTCCCGATCCCAACATGAATACATATACACACACACACACACACACACACACACACACACACACACATATATATATATATACACACACACATACTACACTCTCTGCTTCTGTCGTTTCTCACTTTCTCTGCACATCTCTTCTGCTCTCTAATATACCAAAGTGTTCTTCCTCATAAAATCCACCCGCCTCCACCGGTCGTCGACTTTGTCGCCGTTAACTCATTTCTCCGCCCCCGCCTTTTGAAATATTGTTTTTATCAAGAAATTATTATCATTTTTTCTTATATTAACATGAATATTTTTTAACATCATAAGTTCGGGACATCATTTCCAACCCGACCGGATCCTGAATATTCGGGTATCCCGATTGTCAGGACCCGATGTTTATCGACTACGGGTTCGGGAGGAAAAATTAATCCTAAATTTAGTCGGAACAAATTTCGGATAGAAGATTTACGGGTCGAGTCCCTACCCGATGCCACTCTAGTTATAATTGAATAGGAACCCGCGTGCTATGGTATTACTGTTACTGCAAAGAAAATGAGTGGTGAAGGCAGTAGTACAGTACAGTGTACAGCAGCTCCCGACCAATGGAAAGCTGTCATCCCAATTCACATTCGAATCACAAGCAAGGAATCTTTTCTTTCTTATTTATCTTAATTTCTTTTTGCATACTTATTACTACTTCTTCTTTATTAGTCCCCAGTCCTTTTTTTTATCAGATTTTGGTATGGTAATTATTAGGATTTCACCCCGTGAAGACCTTTTTTTGCTTGTGTATTGTATGTATGTGTGATTTAAAACGTATCCCGAAATTTAAATGTGAGATTTTGGCTTTTGATTTATTTATGATTAAGGTGTAACATATCCCGAAGACTTTTATGATTTGAAAACATATGATTTTTATGGTGCTCTACTCTCCCCAATGTGTAGATAGCCCCTAAAAATCTCACCTGATTTAAAGGTGAGATTTTGGTTTCTGATTTATTTATGATTAGGGTGTAAATGATATGAATCGAAATAAAAATTTTACTTATCGAGTCAAGTAATCATTTAATCAATGATACTTGAACTCAGTTCAAGTTCGTTCAAGCAGATAAAAAAGTGCTTGAGATCGGCTTGTTTAAATTTTAATTATGCTTGAGTTCGGTTTGATTATACCCGACAAAATTTTGAGGAATTTCAAGGTTGAACTGTAACTCAAAAATTTTGTTTTTGAGCTTCAAAGTGTTTGAGTTTGACTCGTCAAAAATTACAAACGAACATATATCTTCAATATAATTTAAGAAAGCTCGTGAACATTTCAAGTAAGCTATTCAAGTGATCGTGTTTGACACATTAACTTTGATGAATTGCTTGAGTTCGGCTTATGATTGATTAAATCATACTTGAGCGAGCATTTCACGACAACCGTCGAACTGTTTGTAAGCGGCTCGCTGGTTGTGAATTTATAAAATATATAGCGACAAGACTAACCAATAATCTTATAACAATAGGCCCATATTGAAGATTAGTTCCATGGTGAATGTTACTTGTGGTTGATATATATATATATATATATATATATATATATATATATATATATATATATATATATATATATAATATTGGTGAATAAATAATTGAGGGAGTCAAATAATCAACAATAAATTACAGGGTTGACATGATGCATTAAAGAGCACACCAAGTAGAACTAGATCACATGTGTATATAACTTCTTAAGAATAAGAAAGAAATGAACGTATTAGTCTATGGAGGCTAACGATTTCATTAAATTGAGTTCGCGGAGGGCAAGGTAGGATGGGGTGAGGGTAGCGTGCAATGTAGGATTGATGAGGAAGGGTACGATAACACAGAAGTGGAGTAGGGTAGGGTGAAATGGGGTGAGCCTGAAAGTAGGGTAGTGTGAGAATATATGGTGGGGTAGGGTGACGGAGTGGTTAGACCGTTAGAGTGGGGAAGAGGTGCATAATAGGGTGGGATAGGGTATGGATGAGGTAGACTAACATGTGATGGATGGTGCATAATAGGGTGGGTGTGGTTCATTGGGATAAGGTGGAGGTGAGTGGGGTAGTGGGGGCGGGTATGCTTTGACAATTTTAGTTTAATTCTATTCAATCTATTTTCAGATTTAAAAAAAAAAAAAAAGACTTTTCCATTCCGTAGTATTTAAATTTCATTTCATTTTGTAGAAATATAATCATACCAAGCAATAGAATAAATGAAATTTCATTTCATTTCATTCCGTACGAATAAAGGTATACAAACATGTGGAATTTATCCACATAACTTACGTTCAAACATTGATTAGAAGTCCGTGGACACCCCGAGGTACTTGATCACAGAAAAATCAAGAGTTGAAGTAGACTCATACTATTTTTCGTTCAATTGTTCTTAACAAAAGGCAGACCCTAAACCTATTGCTGGTTTTTTCTTACAAAACCAGGCCGTAGCAACTTCTCTGTAAAAGACGCATCTGCCCATGGCTGTTAGAGACGGATTGTGATTGGTTGAAATCGATCCAGAATCATTGATGAAAGCTCCCCCGAAAAAAGAAAAAACACACGGGCAAGGGATAAGGCACAAGATTCTTGATTTGTAACTAATTGCCCCCATTCAAAGAAGGTGATGCTTGGCTCCAATTCTCGCCTAATGGCCTTCAAAGAACGAACGTGCTTGGCCGCAAGTATATGCCTTTGGCTCCATGAAGTAGGGATGAACCGTATTCTGCACCTAGGACAGCTCTATACACCACCCTTTGCCACTAGTGTTACGCTGCAAAAGATCGACTCAACATACTTTTAACATCATACTGCTGCAAAGAATTGTAACACAACTGCTGCTATGGAGTACTAAGTCAATACCATTTGATTGTCAAATTAAGTCTAAACCAAATCAATTTCATCTCAAATTATAGATCATGTGTTAAAAGAACCCAGGTGGAATCGAACCACCATCCCCCACAAATGACTTGATGCATTTGGGTGCTCTACCAATTTAAGCTATTAGGCCCGCTTTGAATTCACTACAACAAAATTTAGTATAAATAAATAGGGATAAGAATATATTAGCGTACCTGTGGGACCCCCCCCATAGCTGCAAGGCACTTAACAGGAACACAACAAATCTATTTTTAAGACACTACGTAATGCCACAAAAGATTCAAGTGGATTTTGAAAGTGGAATCCATCATCAACAATGTAATTTGTACCAAAAATTGTTATTTCCACAACATCGACATCTACTACCAGAGCACCAATGATTTTCAAGCATTAGACTCTGAAGATGTCACAAACAATAACTCTGTAAAGTCGAATTTTGACAGTGTATTTGATGCCATGTACATTCAAGGTGGTGCCAATATACCCAACATTTCAAAGGTCAAAATTAGAATCAACGTGTTTGGAAAGGTAGACTAAAATCGACCTTAGAAATGCGAACCTATGACATTCTTTGAAAACATGATGCAGAACAAAACAATGGTGCCATACTTGTCATCCATAAATCAATGTAGACATCATGGCTAAATTATAACAAAGACAGACCATTTTTTTGGGTGGTCTCCAGTAGACTTACCGCGGTTTCAAAAAAGGCTTTCCTTTTTTAAATAGAGACTTACTCATATCCCAATACTATCACCTTTTAATAACATGTTGAAGAAAAAATGAAGGCAACATATGATAAAGTAGATCGTTTCGTACGCTGTAGAAAAATTTAGCAGAGATGACTAATAATAACTTGCAGCAAAATTTCGTATCTGTTTTAAGGACACATGATGTTGTCTTCGCCATTTTGATCAACAAAAAAGGTGCAGCAAATGCCAAATCACAAGCAAAATAAACAGCCCCTATCGATGATATACTGAAATCTATCTGGAGGTAAGACTACAACGATTTTCCACCTTCCCACATGCTGTAATTAACACTACACAGGCAAAAATCGTATTCCATTGATTTTCATCATTGCAACCTTCAGGAAAATCTGTGGCTGTGAAAATTCAATTGTAGACCCAGCCGTATTTAACTTGCTCCATGCCACCTTCAACAAAAGATCTTTGGTTGTAAAAATTCAAAACAGGACTGCTAAAGTTGTGATATATGCTACGTACCAACATAGAAAGAAAGATGAATGTCGACGAATAATATGCTGGATAACGTCGCATTCATGGTACACGATCTCAACCCTCACACAAAAAAAAAAGTGAATGTGTTGAGCATGCAGGCCACAAGGAACAAAACTAAATCAGCCAGAGAATTCCATCAATACAGCTTTGGAAGGTAGAACTGTCAATAAGAAACAAAGCCAAAGGGTTGATGGTTAGAACAAACAATACTACCAAGAAGCTTTCATCCCACAAAAGACTACACGCAAAATAAGACATAACAACCACAAATAACTCGATGCTTCCAGAACAAGTTAGTGTTTATGGTAGTATGATACTTGAGCAACACATAATCATCATAGATGAAAAGAAAGAAAGAAAAAATATTCAAGAATTAATGATATATAATGCATCATAACTAGAAGTGCATAAATTATGTTCTTTTTCCTGCAGTGGATGTGTGCAGAACTGCAGATTGATAAAAATGCGATGACAAGCGAAAAAGGATGGCCACATACATACAACAATTATCCCCCACAATAGACAAAAACAGACAAAATATACGCTCCCAGAAGCATGAAAATTTTGAGGAAACAGATAACTACCTCTGATAACAAGGAGTGGCCAATAATAAGGAGACGTTGCCAACAGTCAAAATAGACAGGAATTCTGGAGTCAGCCGCATTCATTAGAATCCAGCAGTGAAGGCGGCAACCAATCATTCAGCAGGATAACATCAACGGGACACCCTTTGGGGCATGACAGCAATTTAGCAAGTTCAACAAGACCACAAGTGCAGTTAGAAAGGCACCCACAATCCATTATGAACAGCAAGTGACGGCTATCATGAAAAAGTAGCAACAATGTCGTCCCAGCAAGCAGAGAACAGCCCCCAGGAAGCAGCTCCAGTAGCAACAGTGAACAGCGGCTGATGGCTATCCACGTCATCCCAGGAAAAGCCTCTTAACTTGGTTGATTCAGCAGAGCCCTAGGAAGCAGATCCAGTAGCAACAATGAACAGCGGCTGACGGCTATCCTCATCATCCCAGCAGGCAAAGCCACTAACTTGGTTGAATCAGCACAGCTCCAAGAAAACAGCTCCGAAGATGCTGATGAAGATGATCCAAGACACCGAGACTTGGTTGTGTCAGACCAGCTCCAAGGAAGCAGCTCCACAGAAACAGTTGAAGATGAGCCACCAGACACTATTGTACGTTGTCATCTGATGCTCATAACACTTAATTACAACAATATATACATTTCACTACAAACATTCGGCTTTTCGGCTTTAACACTACGGGAGATAGTCTCTTACAGTGATAAATCAAGAAACCAAAAACCAACCACACAGTACTAATAACGAAAAGATTAATCATTAATCATAGCTGGATGAAAGCAATATGCAATGAAATAAATAGAAATGTGTTTGGCAATTATGAGTATTTGTAGTACCAAGAATAAGCATATTATATGTACTTGTGTGCTTATTTGAAGGGCAAACGGCTAACAACAAAAAATTGATTGTAAAGGTGTCTTTTTCTCCAACCCATGGAAAATTCTGGAAAATAAAGGTGTGCATTAAGCATCCGCTTTACTGTATCATAATATTCTAGATCGAATTTAAAATCTTGCCGCTGCAAGTGATGGTTTCACTGGAGATGAATCAGCACGATTGCTCACAAGGAAATGCTTGTACACGTGATTCACAAGTGATAGTTCGGCAGCACGATTTCCAGCTTCGTTATGAAGTTTGATTATATGTTATATAGGCTTAATTAGATTCATAAATCTGTTGCACATTATGCATCTAACTCAAAAACAGAGTTGAATAGATTCAAAAATTTGGTGCACATGTACAATTAATTCAAAACCAGATTGAATAAATTCATGATTCGGTGCGCGCGTACACTCAATCAGCCCAAACGGTCTGTCAATGCTGTTATTAAGTTTAAGAATAATAATTTAATAGTAGTTCACCCCGTCATTATTGGTGTGTTCTTCATTATCCTTTCGTTGGTTTCATTGATTCAATGTTTTCTACATGGTATTCATAAACAAAATTAGCAGGATCTAATCATTATCAAATGGTGAATAGCTACTTAAAAGGCCTTTTTTAACTAAAGACTAGGTGTCCAAGAAAAAGCGGTGGTGATGCAAGCAGAGACTATAGGCATGAACTGAATAGGAGAAACGGTATACGTTGAAAAAGGAAAATCGATGTTGTGAGATTTATTGACAAAATTATCAGGATATGACCATAATCAGATGAGTTAAAAATAGACTAGGCATCCTAGCATAAGCGGCATGTTATTATTAGTTCTAATGCATGAAATGAAATACGAGTATAGGCATGGAAATAATCAATGGGGTAGGAGAAACGACATGTACCTTGGAGCATGAATGTATATGGGGGCAAATATCCTTGTTGACCTTTGTGCAAAAGTGTTGATCCCGTGAATGAGTTCAATTATCCAATCGTGATTAAACAATCTCATTCGGCTAACAACGAGATGTAACGAGCTGAAACCATTTGAGCACACGACCCAGACACGAAAACAGAGGAGAGGGGGGAGGGGAAAAACGAGCAAGAAAAAGGAGGAGGAGGGGGGAGCAAAAGAAACGAGCACACACACAGGAGGATGGAGAGCCGAGCAAAATCTCATGCCATCTCCTCCTCCTAAAACAAAAAATTTTTTATTATCACGGTTTTGACCTGCCATGTGAGCGCACCCAACATGGCAAAGGTCTAACGCCTAGTACTACAATTTTTTCCACTCTTTAAAACTAACAAAGATAATCATTTGTGAAAGCTTCCTCCTGTATAGTAGATAGAAACCTATCAGAATCTGGACCTCTAAATACAAGCCTTTTAGAAAGCAAGACAGATAACGCACCACCATCAAAGAAACCTTGGTGTTGCAGTCTGGAAATCACCAGTAAATCATGATGAAAAATCTTCAGAATCCAACTGTAGGTGATAAACCAATCAATAAACATAACGATGTTGTAATAAGGCGTCACAAAGAGATGTAACAAAAAGATAACGTACCTAGATCAGCAGCTTCTAAGCCCATCGATCCGATGCAGAAGCATAGCATCGAATGATAATTCTGCTCCCGACAATAGGCCGGCTCCTCCATAGCTATGCCCGGATAGCAGACAGCTCTTCCGGAGCTACACCGAGATAATAAACCAGCTTCAAAACAACGCCCCACGGGAACAGATCCAGATCATCGACTGGATGTAGACATAACACGATCATCGCACTTATGCAGATCTACGCCAAAGACAAATCATCCACAGGCAAGAGATCTAACGGCGAACGGAACAGACGATGGAACCGAACATACGACGAACGGAATCGACAATGGATCGTCGACCGGGAAGAAATTGAACGCCGAAGGACATCGCCGGTGGCTCTAGATCAACGCCGAGCAGGAACTTCGACATCAAAAACCGGGGGAAGAAATTGATAAAATATTGAGAAACTGAATATGCAAGAAAAAGAGGGGTAGGCGAGAGTATTTATTAGAGACACAGGTTTGATCCGACGGCTGTGAATGAATGCGTGAAGAGATAATTAATGGCTATGATGACATTCTGGAACATAGTGGTGTGTTTGATCACGGCTCTAGGGATTTTTTATTTATTTAATTTAATTGACCGCCTCAATAAAATTGAGAAGATGTGGCTGTCATGCTTTGCGCGTCGTCGTCGGACTTTAATGCGAAGAGATATGTTTGACACGTGTGAAGCATTCTAGAATTTACTCTTTTTTTATGGACATTTACACTTTTATTTTTATTTTTTTATTTTATAAGGACATGAGTAATTATCTTTTTTTGTGTGTGTTTTATTTTTATTTTTATTATATAAGAGGAGCAACTATCTTTTGATAGTGTTTGTTTATCCTTTTTCATAAAATATTAGAGCATGTTCAGTGAGGAAGTTCATGCATCTTGACATATAATATACAAATTATTTGTTATAAAATCTTATACAAACTATATTATATTTGTAGTAAACATTATTCCTAAATATTAAAAAGTAAAATATTTCATACATGCTTAATTACAGGAAGGTCAGTGGCTAAAATCCCACTTTCTTATGTCTTCATATTATTAATAAAATTTAATAGGCCTGTTCTATATTAGAGATTACTTTAATAATTATTAATATGATAATTATTTATCATCATATAATTATTTATAATTATTATTTTTTCGTATAACTTAGTATTTATCATGTCAAATGGTTTTTTTTTCGGTTTTTTTTTAATTATCATAATTGAAACCTAATAAAATTTATCACTAGCTAAATACGAGATAATCTCTATATCACCAGTCATAAACCTTTTAAAAGGTTTATGATACACGAGTTATAAACCTTTTCGTTTTATAAACATTTTATCTCTATCATGTTTACAAAAGAAACCTTGAAATATTGGTAAAAACCTATTCATCTTTTTTTTAGCCTTGTCGAATTGAAATACGCGTATAATCTTTTCTTTTTTTGATGTGCAACCATGGACTAATATAAAATCTAACATTAATTTTTTTTTACCAAATACAACTGCTACAACATAAAATACTAACTATTCCATAATTCTTTTTTTTTTAGGGTACTAGATAATTGAAAATGTCAACACAAAAAAATATGGTCAATATAACAATATTCAATCTCCCCAAAACTAAATCCAATAGCAAGCAACAAGGACATACTTTAGTGATAATGTACTAGAAGTCCTGTCTTTTTAACGGAAATTTCAGAGTCCTTGACATATTTCCCCAACTACATCCTCCAAAAATCATCAAGGTTTAGGTTGTATACATCACATACATATAAATTATAATTACTACATTAGCTATTCAAACACAAGTATAAAATTCAATAAAAATAAAAAAAGAAAAATAAACAAAATAAAGTGTGCAGTATGTAATTGTTCAGACCAATTTGTAAGAAGACCGTTAATAATCGTGACCATAATATATATTTATAGATATAATAATAAACAATAAATAAAAAGAACCAAGGCGGAATCGAACCACCATCCTCCACAAATGACTAAAGCATTTGGGTGCTCTACCAATTTAAGCTATTAGGTCCACTTTGATAATCATATTATATTATAATAATAAAGCAAAGAACGAGATAGTTGGCTATTTGAATTTACAGGCAGAAATTAATAAAAACTAGATGATCATATTCGATGTGCATATCTAGAGGGATAAAGGTCCTAAAAGGCACAATATGAAATATATAAAGCAAAAATGACTCTCATCAATTTGTGAATTTAAAAGTAAAATTACATTGATTTTCAACACAAAACCAATACAATTCACTTTAAAATTCATTTTCATGAAATATCTTTTTTGACAAAAATACTTTTTTATAATCCTAACATCTTTCTAAATGTGTTCTATTCGACAATTAACAATATTTAAAAATCTATAGAATTTTCTCTACTTACAAACATACACTACAAACATTTGTCCGACCGAGACATTTAAAAGCAAAAGGGTAAAAGGGTAAAAAGAAGAGAAATTATATTTATAAATTATAATATTACTATTAATAATTAAAAATTAAAAAACATCATCTGTGGTCGTGGTGAGAAGTGTAATAGAAAGAAAAAATTGCCCATGTCAATGTATTTAATAGAATAAAAATTTCACATGATACCCATGCTATAAACGTTTAGATGATTTATGCATACTAGTAAAAATCATTATAGAGGAAGATTTAAGAACTATAATTGTCACCCTTCTCAACGTATATATGATCTAAAACAGCATGAGTAAGTATCGTATCCATCATGGTGATAAATACTGGCAGAATCAGGAAAGAAAAAAGGAGATGAAACTAAAAAACTAATTTCCCAAATAAGTGAAAATTGAAAATCACTTGCAGCACAAACTAGTATCGGTAAGGCGGCGGTGCTGTTGTCTCGAAATTTAATCAAGAAAATAACGACGACCTGTGGAAAACAGCCCAGAGCATAGATTCGCTGCAATTGCACTGAAATCTAAGAACTCCATATAGAGGTTTTAAAAAAAATTACCAACTTATAAATCAACCTAAATGGTCGATGCCCCAAAATCACTGATCCTCCTTTCCATGCCCATCTTAGGAAAATGCTTCAGTGGACAAGATTCAATACAGTAAAATATGCCAATGCTGTAATGATATACACGCAAACCATAATGTACAGTAGTAAAAACGAATGCTGCATCGCATCATAAATCACGTTCTGCAATGTAGGTGATCTCAAGCCACAAAAACAATGAAAATGGCATCATCAAGCAACAAGACAATTCCACCATCAGAGCTTATAGACGATTGAACTGTGTATACAAAGAAACAGAAAGCATTAGGGTTAGAACATGCACCGACTACCAATTGAAGCAAAGAACAAAACCACCAATTGAAGCTTTAACAGAGCAAAGGCAAAAGACAGAAAAAAAAAACCCCCACAGAAGCTTCATTGAAATATAACTAGTTAGTCGGTAGACGTTCTCTACGGGTGTATTGACATTTACCCAACACATTTTAATCCTTGAGAGCATAATCATCATCAATTCATGAACAGCCCAAAAATAAATGAGAATCAATGATAAAACTATATCAAATCTGGAAGTGTATGTGTGCAGATTGAATAATTACTAAGAATATATATAGGCAGGCAGAAACAGACAGACCACCATTGCAACCAGTGGCAATATAAAACTAATAACAGATGAAACAACTACCTCTGATTTAGTAATGAGTGAGCAATAGTAAGAAAATTGTCCCAACAAGCAATATGAGAACAAAGACTTCAAAGCCAGACCATCCCCAATGAGTGCAGCAGAGCAACGGGAGCCGATATTTCAAAGAACAGATAAAACAACCAGACTCATCCACATGAGTGCAGCAGAGCAGCAGGATCCGATATTTCGAGCAACAGATAAAACAACAGCCTCTGATAGTGAAGAGTCAGCAAATAATAAGAATTGTCCCAACAAGCAATACAAGAACAAGACTTGCAGCCTTGTCCCGTTGCGTCCAGCCGAGTAACGGGAGCCAATATCTTTAGCCTCATGAATGTAAGCATCACCACATTTATGCACAGAGAGAAAGTGCTTCAGTACAGTTGGACAAAGTCACAAGCATCAACACATCAATTCACAATGAGAATGTTTCCTGATGAACATCCACCTAATGGTAATCATCCACAATAAGCAACAGGATGCTGTCCCAGCAGGCAAAGCAACTTGACTTGGTTGTATCAGCCCAGCTTCACATACACATCTCCACAGAAGCAGTTGAAGAAGATCCACTAAACACTCTTGTACGTTGTCATCTGATACTAAAATTAGACTTGGACACATGATATACACAATTCACTACAAGCATTCTGTCTTTTCACTAGGATAACCACGGGTAAACGTCTTTTACATAGATGAACTTAGAAACAACAGGACAATTACAAAAAGACTGACAACTGTGTTCTAAAAATAATAAATAGATAAATCATACGCATACCTGGCAAACCGGATGAAAATAAAAGGCAATATATATAATATATAATAAAAAAGAAATGTGATTGGCACACGCTAGAATGGAATTCTGCTGAATGGAAGTAGGCGATTACCAATGTAACAAAAAGATATCTTTATGGCACACAGAATAGAGCGGGGTCGAATATTCATAATACCACGATTAAGCAAATTATAAGGGTATACTTTAATGGTCTAATTTGCAAAATAATAAAATTTTGAATGTGAAATCAGCCTTTTGTCCACTCAAATCGCTTTATCACTACGTTTTAGAACCAGTTTGAAATTTTGCAGCTGAATGGATGAACATATCGTCTGCAAGTGATATTGCCAATGGAAATGAACATGCACATCGCTCACAGGAATATGCTTGAGAACATGATTTGTTAGAGCAGCATGACTTACCACTAGGGTTTATAAATACTTTCCACTCCAAGTTTGGAATCATGACCAAGTTTTGGTGCACTTCCACATCGAAGAATCAGTGTTGTATATAAACATAAATTAAAAGCACATGCACATCTATCTAAAAAGCTGGATTTAAGGATGGATTCAAAAATATGATGCAGATGTACATTCAACTCAAAAACAGGTTGAATTGATTAATGAATTAGGTGGACACATACATCTGCTTGACTTAAAAGATCTATTAATTCTGTCATTCAGTTAATAGTAGTTTTAAAGTTTGTTTTTGGAGCTGACAGCTTATCATGTTGTCTGCTGAACATCCAAATTGTGTAGATAGATTCATTGACAAAATTATAATTAAAGATTCTTTTCAAAATTATTAGAAAAACGGACGAAGAACTAGTGTTCTGTCATGTTCTTAGTTCTAATGTAAGAATGGAAATGCAAACTGCGTTCATACTTTATAGGCATGGAATTAATCATTTTTAATAGGAGATTATAACTTAATAGACATGGAAAATATCGGTAGGATAGGAGATTATAACTTATAGGCGGAACATGGAAGTAACCATTTTTAACAAGAGTTTATAACTTATAGGCATGGAAATAATAAGTAAGATAGCCGATTATAACTTATAGTCATGGAAATAATTAGTAGGATAGGAGTACCCATTTTTAATGAGTGTCTATAAGTAATAGGCAAGGAAATAATAAGTAGAATAGGCGATTATAACTTTATAGGCGGAAGTAAAACAATCATTTGCATAGGAAACTATAACTTATAGGCATGGAAAAATAATGAGTTGCATAGGAAAAACGACAGGTACCTTGCAGTCGACGTGTACAGGGTCCAGATATCCTTGTTGAACTTGGAGCAAATGTGTTTTATATAGGGTCCAAATACCGATGTTGAGCTTGGTGCAAACGTGTTTTATCCAATTGAATGAGTTTAATTATCCAATCATGATTCAACAAACTAACTCGTTCAAGGGATAAACTGACTTGAGATCAGTGGTGCTGTGCACAGATCCAAGATAGAGAGAAGGGGAAGAGAGAAGGGGAAGGGTAAAAAAAAAAAAGAAACGCGCGCACACACACACACACACGCAACACACACACACGAAACACACACACACAGGAGGAAGGAGAGCCGAGCAAAACCCCGTGCCTCTCCTCCTCCTGAAACAAAATCTTTTTTTATTATCAGTTTTGACCTGCCATGTGAGCGCACCCAACATGGCAAAGGTCTGGAGTATAGTACTACAATTTTTTTTCCTCCACACCTAATAATACTTAACAATAATCATTTGTAAAGGCTTCCTCCTGTACAGTAGAGATGATACAAACCTATCAGAATATAGAACCATAAAAATGTTAAACTTATTTACAACCCTTTTAATAACCACTTTTAATAACCACAACATAGCAACGCACCGCCATCAAGAAACCTTGGTGTTGCAGTCGTGCAATCACCAGTAGACAATGAAGAATGCCTTCGGGATCAAGCATCCACACTGCGGGTAAAATATCAATAATGAAAATCATGGAACACCTAATCATCCATTTACAAGATATACCATAATAAATAATTGATGGCTTCTTCCATGATTATTCATCTACTTGATAAAAGAAACAAGAACAAGACAAGCAAACTGACCTCCAGAAAAGAAGATCAAGAACAAGATCCAGAAAAGAAGATCAAGAACAAGATCACCAGGCTCAGGAAATCCAATTAGTCGTCTTGTTTAATAGTCCTTGGAATTCAACTACCCAAACAGACCTACTTCTTGACAAAGGAGGGAACATAAGTTCCCGATGTTGCAAGAATAACAAAGAAACGTAACAAAAAGATTACGAACCTTGACCAACAGCTTCAATTTCCATCAGACCTCCTGAATTCAATTGAAAGCAGAGCCAATACACAGGATCTATCGATCCGCTATGAAAAACTACCGTCAAACAACAGATCGGTCCCAGATCTAGGGAACAAAAAGACTTTCAAAGGACCATACCATCGACTAGTTCCTCCGCCCGTCAAACCGACGGCCTCTTCCCAATCAAAAGACGAATCACACACCAGGCTGCAGCAAATCAACGACCAACCGGCTCATCAATCGTCTCCAGATCTACACCGAACGAGATCGCTGATGGATCCGGATCTAACACCAAACGAAATCGCTGATGGATCCGGATCTAACACCAAACGAGATCGCTATGGATCCATATCTCAGTCGAACAGGCTATTTGACCGGCTACAGGATCGTTGACCGGCTACCATATCGTCGTCCGTCAAACATGATCGTCGTCGATAGGGAAGAAATATTGAAAGGATGTCCTTTAAAGAAAAATAAAAAAAAATAATGAGAGAGAATAAGAAGGTGCAGGAGAACGGGATGCAGGCGACAGTATTTATTAGAGACATAGGTTTGATCCGACGGCTGTAAATGAATCGTAAAGAGATATTTAATGGCTACGATGACATTCTAGAACATATACTTCGTAGGGATGTTGGTCACGACTAGGTCTAGGGCATTTAATTATTTAGCCGCCTGGGTGGAAATCACTAGGTGGCGTGTGACCGTGTGTCGTTTTTTACTCCAATGGGATTAGTTCCTCTTTTTTTCCATTTTTTAAATGATGAACAATTATCTTCTTTTTTTTTTTTATAGCACAATTACAACAATTATCTTTTGAAAACTCTTGTTTACCCTTCTCACAAAATATTAGGGCATTTCTTTTTTGAACAGCGTATTAAGAGCAACCGTAGTGGTTGGAATTTATAATTCCGTTAAAAATTTAATCACCATGGGGAAAATTGAGAGAAAGTGCAACGGGGTTAAACAAATGAAGTTAACACGGCAACACCAAGATTTGAAAATTACAATTTTTCTTACTTTGAAAGCATTCTTGGGCGGTGGTGTTTTAAGACTTTTTCCTTTTTTTTTCTTTTTTTTTTTTTAAAGGTAAGCAATTACTATCTTCTTTTTTTCCATTTTTTAAATGATGAACAATTATCTTCTTTTTTTTTATAGCACAATTACAACAATTATCTTTTGAAAACTCTTGTTTACCCTTCTCACAAAATATTAGAGCATTTCTTTTTTGAACAGCGTATTAAGAGCATTTCTAAGAGAGTACATCCATGCATCTTTATCCACATAATTTTATATATAGGACCGTCTCTAAGAATGTATAATGGCCTATGCTAACTTATTAAAACGGGGGACTTTCGAAAAAAATTAACGGTAATAAATTCATTGGTTAAAAGTGAACCCGGGGCACTAAATTTTAGAGAGATTTTACGGTGCAACGGTTGTAGAAATATTGTATTAAGTGGCATACATTAGATCATTTCATTTTTACTCTTTTTAACATAATGCACTTTTATCGTGTATTAGAGGTTATAAATGAAATGTTGTAATGTATGTCATTTGGTACAACATTCATACAACGGTTATATTATAAAATTTGTCTGCACTTTAAAGCACCTTTCGGAGACCCTAGATCATGGCATTGTTGGTCTATGCCTAATGACAGGGCTATATATATACATATAATTATAAATATCTAATGTCAAAATGAACATTTATGCACGTTTGTATAGTTGTAGTAAAATGGAATAGATTGACTTGATTTTATTTCGACGTTGGGTACAAGATGAAAAGAATTGGATGAGATATTTTATATGATGTGACAGGATACACGAGTGATGGTGAAGCATGATAGCGAGTGGCGTGGGATGTGTGGCGGTGACGGTGAGGGCATGGTAGGAGGTGGTACATGTGTTGCAACAAATGGTGTAAGGTGTGTGATGGTGGTGGTGGTGGTAATGTAAAAGGAGGCGGGTGCGACGGATGGTGTGGGGTGCGGAAGTGGATAGTGATGGGCGTGGTGAGCAATAGTAGGTGATAACTGTATAGCAAATGAGTAGGGGTGTGGTGAGTTATGACATAGGACAATGGAGTATAATGGTGGTAGGGGCGCTGGTGGGTGGCCCACTTTCGAATACCAAGTCATTATTAAAAAATAAAATATTCGATACGTGACTTTTAAAGTAATATTCATATAAATTTAACATCATATCATGATAGTAAATAGAACGGAAAAAAAAAAAAAAGACAAGCATAGACTCAGGGAATAAACCATTGATGTCAACCATTTATGACAACCATCAAGGGTTGTCATAAAAACTCAAAGGAAAACCATTGATGTAAAATTAAAAATCACAAAAAACCGACACAAAAGAAGAAATAACTATCATAACTAACATGGCACCGCACGCAACCTTATTCAGGGGAAATATTACAAAAGAAATAGCTAGTTAAACATAATCAGCTTCATGAATTCCATCTTGGCTTGGTCACCAAGCTCGTCATGATCACGTACTGTCATGAAGATGCATATCTAATTGTCATTTCAAAAGAAATGAGTAAGTTAATGCATAAAGTCATTAAGGAGAAGATGATCAAAAAAAGATATCCATATTTGTCAAATATACATGAAATGATTTACAGGAAACAATTTGAGACAAAGGCATAGCATATCAAAGTACTTCAAAAGACAACTTGCAATGCTTATAAAAGTTAAAACATGATTTTACATCTGGTTTGGTCGTCTACTGATCTACTTATCTTCCTATATTCTTGTTTCCATTCAGAATTATATGTATTTTTGTTATGTTTACATGAACAGAGCTTACATATACACGTAGCTTATGTATCTTGTATATAACAAATGGAAGCGGCCATCAGACATTCCGCAACCGAGGAAAGAGTTTTCTTTCCTCGTTTTGTATACTTTTAACACGATAGTCATACTATAAAATTTACGGATAATTAGGGATAATGACGGTATTTGAAATATTTTTAAGTAGCAGGACAGTCCAATATTTTTTATAGGGAGAAGGACAACTCCCATAATTTTTATAAACTGAAGGACAAAACCCCACAAAAAAAAAAAAAACCGACGCACGGAAGCCTGGAACGGAGCTGCTCCGTTTTTTTTTTCTTTCCTCTCTTTAATCACAAAAAACAGTGAATTTCGATAGCGGATTTTCTGAAATCACGTCGGAATATGTTGAATGTGGTATCAAAATAAAAAGAATGAAAGAATAAAAAATTTGGTGAAAGAATAAAAAATTTGGAATTTTAGATTGAGAAATACGAGTGCTTAAAAAAATGGATGTGAAAGAAAGTGTGTTGTTTTTTTTTTTTGTGGAAAAAAGGCGTTAGAAAATAAAATAAAATAAAATAAAATAGTGTTTTTTTTTTTATGCAAAAATTTCAAAAGATTATCCTTCAGCTTAATTAATGAAATGTTGGTGTCTTCTCCCTCATTTATCCTAAAATTTATCATTATTATTATCTATTTTTATTTTATTACAATAAATGATATCCTTTTGTTTTTATTTCATCTTCTTCTATATAGTACTACTATTTGATAATTCTAAATAAAAAAAATATCAAATTGGACTGTTACATTATTTATTTATTTTTTATGAATTATTATTTTATTGAGAAAAATTATGGTGCAACATATATTTTTGAGTTATAACAACATGTGGGTAATTATTATTTTTATTCTCTCTCACACACATTAGGAGTGTGTAGGTGTGAGTTGGATTAATCATATCCCTCCATTTGGTATAACTCAGAAATACCCGTTACACGTAATAAATAAATAAATAAAAAAAAAGGGGAATGGTTAGTCCTCGTGCGCCCCATGTTATCTATCCATATGCTTGTGAGCACTGAGAAGGGCCATTCATTCATACATACTTTGTGCACAAGGCAAGGCAGCATCTATTCTCTGCGTGCACTTGCTTCTGTTTGCATCACAATATCTAGCTGTTCCCAACTTTTTATATACTATTCTTTTGCTTTTTCATACCTAGCTCCACCCATTTTGGAATTTAAAACGATACTATAATTTTTCTGTGTTGTTTTCGTTACGTGTGAAGATGTTATTTACATTTATAAACACTCGTGTTTATACGTGTAAAATACCGTCTTTGCACAGTGCGAAACCTTTATGCTAAGAAATTTTTTTCCCATTTAAACAACTGCCAGAAATGCGATACATATGTAACTCCATAAACACAACTTGAACATAACAATTATTTGTTGTCGTTGGTTAGTGAAACTCGCTAGTTGATCGATGACCCGTAAATTATTGTAACGTAAAACTTGTCTACATAGTTGTGCATATATGTGTCATTTTTCATGAGGTTACAAAAATGTTGCACACATAACTTGAGAGAAATTAGTTTAACACAATCATCATCTATTGTCGTTAATCACAGAAACTACAAGGCTTAAACATTTTAAACATCCTTTTACAAAAACATATTTTTACAAATTAAGGCCACGTACGATTAAGGACGAGATTCTCACCAAGAACCACTGATAGATGTAGCACGGAGGGACCAATGAACGTGCTTCCGGTGGATAGGATTTTCGATTTTCTTTTTTTACTATTTGAAATATCATTTTTCTACTTAAATTATACTTTGCCCCAGTGTCGACTTAAATTTTGTTTTATGACCTGTTTCTGGATCGTACCGTTACTGAGAACCCGTAGACACTAGTTAATGTTCCCAAGAATATTATTCGAATATGCTCCGGTGCCCCTCTTGATATATTTTTTTCCCTCAATCCGTCACTGTTGGTATAGATGAAATGGCTCCATGTACTTGTCTACCTCATAACTCCATCACTTGGGACAAAAGGAGAAAAAGGGAAGGGCAAAAGTTGTTGTGATCTATTGGGCATTGCTTGGAGTAGAAAAAGGAATGCCATTTTTTCAACTAACTAGGATTGATGCAAAGTGCAATGAACACCTATATACAAGTGGAATAAAACAGGATGAATTATTCAGACATAACGTCCATATCAATCCTCTTTCAACTTTCACATATTTTCTCGAATAATATTACCGTCACAACCATTGTAACAAAACAAATATCACAACATAATATAATAGTTACATAGACCTTTTATAATGTAACATTTATTTAAAGATATTCACTGCCACATCATAAGGGTCCCACTACCACACTCTATTAACATTTCTTGTGTTATAATGGTTTAGAGTATTATTCTCTGGTTTTTGTTAAAGACACAACTAATCTATTGTTCTGCAATGACATCCGACATTTTGAAAAAAGTCGAATCTAACATCAACATTCTACTTTGCAGAAATCAAATATCTGTTTTTGACTTTGTTAAAACCCGAAATGTGATATCACGGTAGATGCGTTATGATGCCTTAGACAAGCACCTTATTCTTTTCATAGTATAGCTCCATTGTTCTATTGGCTTTTTTAGATTCACCACCCAACTTTGACAGAGCCATGTTACCAAAGTGTGATTGTGAAACAACACATTCCTCTTTCTTCCTATTCATAAACGACCAAGAAATCTAACAAGCTCCCAAACACATTGCATAAAAAATTTCGGTTTTGCGTCGTGATGTTTTTAGCTAGTTCATGATCATAGAAAGATATCAAAATAAATTTTTATTTTTAGATCAAGAAAAGTATATACAAATGGATACAAAATCAGATTTTGCACAGAAGTTGCTTCATGATCTTCGTTTACGAAAGGAAAGAATGGCTGCTGCATCGCAGCATTCATCGAACGTCTCGAGCTCGAGCTCGACTAGAGGTTTGTATAATCTGATGGACTTTCTTGCATTTTATCAACTGAATTAAATATCTTATGAATTTTCACAAGTAATAATGTAACAGTTTTTTGAATAATTTTATTGATACAGGTTCAAATGGCAGCCCAGGGCCAGCATATAAAGGCTATGAACAGACCAAAACTTATGAATCTGTAAGTATTATTTCAAATTCAATCTCTCTATTTTAGGTGGAAAGAACCACCGTTTAGACACTTTGCTAAACCATTTGGATCAGATTCTCTTAACGGATTCTGTATTTATACTTACTTGTAGGTTGGTCTCAAATCAGTAAACTCATCCACCAAGCCTAATGGCAGAAGTAAATCATTTCAATTTGAAGACACTTCAAACCATCAACTTGTTCCTTATATGAATGGTCAAAGCTCATCAACAGCCATGGAACTTGCTTTCCCAAATGGAGGAAACCTTAAAAAAACGGACCCGAAAGGCCGAAACCCGATGCTAAATTTTCTCCAAG
Source organism: Gentiana straminea (assembly GCA_036785695.1). Taxonomy (NCBI): domain Eukaryota; kingdom Viridiplantae; phylum Streptophyta; class Magnoliopsida; order Gentianales; family Gentianaceae; genus Gentiana; species Gentiana straminea. The sequence goes on along the minus strand of JAVUPR010000167.1, from coordinate 7,116,269 downwards.
AAATCGGGAAACGATCTTTAGGCAAAGGAAACATTGAAATAAAGAGCAGTTTTGGCAAGAACAGTAGTTCAGATTCCCATGTTATTACTTTCTCTCAAGTTCATGTCAGTGAAATATCGAAAGGAATACAAAAGCTGAATCAGATTTTGAAAAACTGTTCAAAGGGTATTAATTTAGAGAGATATTCAACTGATGTTGGGAAGGAGCTTCTGAAAGGTGCCATAGATTTGGAACAATCGATTCGAATGCTGGCTAACTCAAACGAAGGTTCGGCTCGAGGAAAGAATAAGATCAAATTGCTTGAAGATAATGAGGAAAATGATGATGGAAACAAGAATGCAAGATTGAATGATTTGAATCAAGTTGAACGGCCAAGATTCTCATTCGATAAGCCCAACAAGAACGAGCGTAAGACTAAACAGGGAGGGAAAAATATCATCAAACAGCAACCTGAAGAAACTAGATTGCAGGAAAAGCAACATCAAAGCATTTCAAAGTCAGTAATTCACTCGAGGTCCGTTAGTATGGATTTGGATGCAGAATATGAACGGATTTCATCCCGTTTACAACCAAAGAATCCAAAAACTTCAAATGTCATTGCAAAGCTTATGGGACTGGATGACATTCCACAAAAAGACGACTCAAAAGAGATCAAGTCGCGAAGGATAGAAACAATGGCCTCAAAAAGAGAGATTGTGTTTCATGAGCCTCAGTACACGTCGAGCATACCGCCATTTACCAAAAGTAAAGATGCATTAAGATCTAAGACAGCAAATCCAGATAGCATATTTACAATGAAAGCCGAAAAGATTATGTCACCGTATCGTGGTAGCTCATCAGGGCTGATTGCTGAAAATGACACTAGTGCGGGATCAGTAACAAGAATTCCTGCAAACACGGTTGATAAGGAAGAAGAGATTAAAATCATACGAATTGATGATGACCGTGGAAACAAGATAGTACAAGAAACCAGGAAAGAACATAATGATGAGGAGGAGGAAAAAAAAGAATATCATAATGACTGGCAAAATAGAGTATCCTCTCTTACAGATGCACGATAAGGTGCCAATAGAACTTGGTGCATCAAAAGCTAAGCATGTATCAGAGAGCAAACACGAAAAGCATCTGGACTTTTATAACTTGAAGCAGCAGAAAAAGGTGAGAAAATTGCATGATATAGAAGAGAAACGAAAAGTGCAGCATCCAAAACAAAAACCGTTGACACGAGAACCGAAAGGAAGTCAACAGGGATGCAAAACTAGTCTGAGAGATTCAGACAAGAGACAGGCAAGCAAAAAATTGGATATAGCAGATACGAAAACACTAGTGAAACCACTAGAAGCAAATAGGCCGAAAATCATGTTCAACAAAAGGCAAGGTCTAGATAGTACCACAGGTGAGACTGATGAAATGAAAATCTTGAAACATCAGATGCATATAAAGACAGATGCAGCGGTTGATGAAAACAAAATAGTTTTGAAGCCGGAGGCTCACTCCATAGTTTACGAACCAATGGAGCAAGAAAATGCTAAGAAATCAAGAATCTCAGGATTAGGAATTCTCGAACCAATGGAGCAACAGATTGATAAGGAAACAAAAATCTCAGGATTAGCATTTTCCAAACCAATGGAGCAACAGAATGATACAAGTACAAGAATCTCAGGATCAGCAATTTCCGAACAAATGGAGCAATGGAGTGATAAGAAAACAAGAATCTCAGGATTAGCAAAACAAGAAAGTGATCCTCTAATTACAGAAGCAGTTTGTAGTCAATCAAGTAAACCAGAAATGAGCTCACAAACATTAAAATTGACAGAACTGTCGCATAAAGTAGCAGAGGATATCACCTACTACAATCACAGTGAGGAGAAAGATCAAAGCACGGTTTATTCCAAGCCCCCAACTGCAAATGCAAATGTAAGTCTAACTTTCCTAAAGCTCATGAACTATATAATAACAAATCCAAGTACTGAAATTTTTCAAAGTAGTTACCGGGACAACGAGATAGTTATAACTTTTTTTCTTTAACCATGGTTGCCTGCAGATCATCAACATCGCGGAGGAAGCACCTGAAGTTACAAATGACTTCCAGTCCAGTCAGCAGCCGTCACTTTGTGCAGATGATATTGAAATGGAACCACTGAAAACCTCATTACCTCAACATAAAGGTAACTTCAAGAATGTGGTACAAAAAAATTTTTTTTCCTAAAAAAAGATTTGCTGATAATCATTGATGGTAAACACCCAATTGAAATTCAAATTCCTAATCACCAAGAAAACAGAAAATTCAAGCTAGGAACAATATTGATCACTTAAGATGATCAATCAATTGAAACAGAAAACAGCTAATTGAATCAGAAAATGAGGAAAAACTTCTTATTCAATTAAGTAGAATACAAACTTACATGTTTACAAGAGCATCTAGCCTCTATTTATAGAAGAAGCAAGACAACAAAAACAAGTAGAACCAACTTTCACCACAAGGTGTTTGATGACGTTCTCTAAGAACTTCACCGCCTTATTCTAGCCTATACATATCTTCCAAATCAGCTACTCTTCTATCAATATATTCGTGCGTAGGCTGATCCGTCATCAATGTAGCTGATTAAGTCACTGGATTGCTTGAACTAGGTTTATGAAACTATGAATGTAGCTCCATTCTTATAGTTCCATTTCCATTCAAGCACAACTTTGTTGGTTCAAGTTGTTGCTTCTGTTGCTCACCCATTTGCATCTGGTTATCATTTGTAATACACCCAAAACCCGGAAAATGCTATGGTCACAGCAATCGATACAGTACACTTTTACAACATTAATCATGATTCATGATCATTAATTGATATATGTTCCGTCATATTCATTGAGGTAAAAGTGTGTTGGAGCTATTCTGTTGTGGCCATAGCACTACTCTACTCCACATGGCTCTGAGAGATAAACCTATGGAAAGGAAACGGGATCATCTGTCTAATCACTCTATCCAATTTATATTTACTGCAATGATTTGCTATGCTTCGTATGTGATGCCTTTACGCAATGATTCACGATGCTTCTACACTGAACAAATAATTTGTCATGCCCTATGATGTAAAACGACGGATTTAGACTGAACAAATAATTTGGACAGATGATCTGGTCCCTTTTGAGGAACACACATTCTAAACAAATTAAGTTCATTTTGTAGATAAGGGCATAAGGCCTCTCTAAATGTGTAAACATTTAACTGCTACACCAAACAAAGACTTCATTTTGTGTAACTATAACATAAAACTGATACTTTGCTTTCAATCTTTTGATGCAGGAGACCATGAAATAAAAGCAGTGGCGATTCACGTTGCCAAAAACAAGCACACAATAAAAAGCCCATCATGGTATACTGATCAATTAACAGAATCCGAAAATCAATTGAAAGGGATACTAATAAAAATCAGTTATTCCTCCACACAGCAGAAGCCCTTTTCAAACTCAACATACCTGTAATCATGCTTCACGGTGCTGATCACAATGACAATCTTGCAGACAATAAGCTCATATCAGACTGTGGAATCGAATTACTTAAGAAAAAAGGAAAAAGACGACAACTTTCATGCCCTCCATTCAAATCCCTAGATTGTGCAATCATGTTTAAGTCATTTGATGGATTGATACAACAACTAAATAAGGATCTTTGCATGCAAAAATCGCACGGTGGTGAATGGGATGACGAATATGATCCATCAGAAAACATCTACCAAATGTTGGAGAAAGATGTTCACTACAAAGATCCTGATGTGAACAGTATGTGGGATTTTGGGTGGTATGAGAATGCAGTTGCTTCTTCTGAGAAAAATGAAGTGATAAAGGAAGTAGAAAAGCATATGTTGAGAAAACTTTTAGATGAGCTCACAAGGGATTTATTAGATACAGCAACACAAAATAACACTTCCATGTCATTTCAATTACATACATAAAATGATTTGACCCATATATTCAACGTTAAAAAAAATAACAAAACAGATACATCACGTCTATTAATAAATCGTTGTTATCATATATATATCAAAGGGTGTAAATGTATCGTTTTTAAGATATATAATCTAACTTTGTTATTGTTTTGTTTCGGGGGATTGCATTGTGGTTTTGGGTGAAGAATAAATCTCTATAAATTAGCGATAATGTTTGTATGACGGTTTTGCTTTTGATTGTTCTATATAAGAATCGAATTGTAAAGATATTATGTCCTTTCAAATTTGTTTTTTTTTCGTTCTAAGATTCTTGTTTGAAAACTATCAATCGTAAAACTCTATTTAATTAGAAGTTTACTTAAACATAGATACATTTGCTCTAAAATTGGCTATCACTCTCCTCATGGCCTCGTTGCGTCCGCCTCAAAGTAGATGGGAGGATGAGTTTTGATCACCGGTGTTTCGTTTAGGGTGATGATATGTTCACTCCTCAAATACATTCTCCAAATATACTTCTATCGCTTTATATCATTGATCATAGTTGGGATCATATTTATTTGTGAGTCTTATTTTTTGTCGAAACCGGATATTTTATTAGATAAAACTGTACAGAGTGACACCCTAGTAGTATATTTGAAAATTACATGTCAAAAGCTTGAAAAAAACATTACATCCAATTTCGCGGGCTTTACCGATTGCCTGAGAAATGAAAATCGTCTTCGGGGGCCGTTGGGTATTGGTCTCATGCACTACTTGATTCCTCCAATACCATATACTTTGAATGAGTTCACGAAATATGAACCTCCAGAATTCAATGTTGTCGTGTTTATACATGTTCACGCTTAAGCATCTCGTGAGCCATAAAGAGGTGTCCGAGGCCGAGGTAAAGTGAGGCCAATGATGTTGGTGAACCACGGTTTCCCACATTGATTTGATCCAGTTGCAATCTCGTGTAAAGAAGTTTCCATAAACATACCGCATAAAGAGCAGGTTCCATCCTCAATGATGTGTCTTGAGTGAAGAAGAGATGCCGTTGGAAGGGCATTTTGAAAAATCGGCCAAATGAGGAGGTTACCCCGAAGTGGCCCTTTGATAGACCACAATTGCTTCCAAGATGTTGAAGAATTTTGTTGAAGGGGTGGGAGCTCTTGGAGAGCAAAGTAGGCCGACTTCACAGTGAATTTACCGGTTGAAGTCGGAAGCCAAATAACATTGTCTTGGTCGTCAAAGCCAATCGCGTTGTGAAGAGAGTTTGCAGTTTTACATGTGTGCCGCCATATAAAAGAACTCGTAGATTTTGGTACATCAAATGGGGAACCGTACTTTTGCCTAAAAATCTGCACCCACAGTTTGCCTTGGTCGGTTAAAAGTTGCCACACAAGTTTGGCTAGTAGAGCATCATTCATTCCTTGAGTTGTCCGGATGCCTAATCCTCCATGTAATTTGGGTCGACAAACGTCTCTCCAGGAAACAAGGTGTAGGCCCTTTTTGTCTTCGTCGTGCCCCAAAAAAAAGATCGAGCAAGTCTATCAAGTTCATTCGTTACGGAGACCGGTAGACGGATGGACTGCACATGATAGTATGGTGTCGTGGTGAGCACCGTTTGAGTTAAGAGAGCTCGGCCTGCTTTGGATAGTGTGGCGGCTTTCCAAGGTTGAAGCTTCGAGCGTACCTTGTTGATGACTCCCTGAAAATCTTCTTTTTTGACTTGGCCATGATGCAAGGGGACCCCAAGGTATTTTTCTAGATGGGTAGTTTGGGTCATGCCAAGTTCCCTTGCGATGCGGCTGATAGTTTGCGGATCAGTATTGGGTGACGTGGTTAATTTCGATTTCGCCACACTAATTTTCTGGCCCGAAATACCACAAAAATAGGATAAAATACGATCAATCTCCCGAGCTTGAGCAATAGTAGCCTCCGCAAATAGAAGCAGGTCATCTGCAAAAAAGAGGTGCGAGATTTTCGGGCCCCCACGGGAGAGAGCAAAAAGAGGTGCGAGATTTTTGAGATTTATTTGTGAGTCTTGCACTCAGATGATATGATGCATTTGGGGAGTATGGCCGGGCTTATATTTATCATATAGGAGGGTGCTTTACATTACATGATATGTGAATCTAAATGTACCAATTTAGTTCTTAAATTCACATATATATAAGAAAGAGAGTTTGTAAAATTTTCATAATTAAATAACTAAAAATTCATTAGATATAATTAATGTAATATTCTGTATTGAATTAAAAATGCTAACATCTCAGATAAAAAATAACAAATAATTGTGACAACTATATAAATATATACAGATAAAATATAGAATAATGAAAGATGAGGGGATTGCCAACGAGGCACCGGCAGGGGCGGATCCACGTGATAGAGGGGTCACGTGACCCCACTCAAATTAAAAAATAAAAAACAAAACAAAACAAAATGACGTCGTTTTGGTAAAAAAAAATCAATTTTGACCTAATTACCCGTCCAACCCAGAAAAGTTTTTAGGGTTACTACATTTTGGTGGCAGGTGAACCCACTGAACTTTCACTCTGGATTCGCCACTGGACATCGGCCTAGTAGTTTCACCAGGTTATACTTTGATAAGAGACCGAAGTTCGGGTTCCGTTTGAGGCAAATTTGTGTGGAGATAAAAAGAGAGAGAGAGAGAGAGGTGATTGTGTGTTCAGGTTGATTTTTTTTTTTTGAAGAAAAAGATAATACCATTAATTAATGAGAGTCAGCCAAAGAGGCAGAAATTACAGATGTTGGGGTAGTAGATCCCCAATGACATCGCCCAGAAGAAGAAGGGTGTAAAATAAACCCTAAATTGGCTAAGCAATCTGCAACCCTATTACAATTTCTTCGAACAAATCTAAAAGAGCAAGAAGAGAAGAATCTCTTTGCAGATCGGATTTGACGAACAAGGGTTCCAAAAGGGGATATGTCTTCATCTTCTCCGTTCAGTCTCGAAATGTTGCACAGAGAATCAGATTCAACGATTGTGTCGCCACTCCAAATGCGGGCCGCCTCCATCACTCCATCACGAATTGCCAGCAATTCTGCATACTCAATAGATGCAACCGATCCTAGATTGATAGAGAGAGCTGCAATAATACTACAAGAGTGGTCACGAATGATTATCCCTGCATTACCTTCGCCGTTTTTGAAACCTGCGTCCACATTAACTTTGACCATATTATCAGGTGGCCGAATCCAACGGGTTGGGTGAGGAGATGGGGTATTCAAGACATCATTAGCACTTGTTAAGTTGCGGAAGGCATTCATGGAGGAGTCAATTTGGTAACAGATCCTAGAAACAGAGGGTTCCTCGCCTTTGAAGATTTTTTTATTTTGGGCTTCCCAAATACTCCAGAGAATGTAGATAAAAAGCTCAACATCAACATCGTTGCTATCTCGCAGTAGATGCAAAAGATCAAGAAAGCAATGGTGTTCAAGGGAGATAAGATGGCCAAAGCGTGGAAAACGAGTCCAGAGATTTTTGACCCAAAAACAGTCAAAAAAACAATGGGTCCAAGTTTCCATAGATCCTTCACAAATACTACAAAAGCCATGAGAAATACGCCTTCTTTTAATTAGGACTCCAACCGGTAGGGATGATGAAGCAAGCCTCCAAACAAAGCACCTGATCTTGGGGGAATATTGAGGCTCCAAAGGTAATTCCAGAGATTTCTGCTAATTAAATTACTTGATGATTCACTATTTATTGTCTCCTGCTTTGTCAGATTAAGTGCTAAGATGTATCCTGATTTAACAGAATAAATCCCATTCTTGGTATAATGCCAAATAAGATGATCCGAGGCAGGTTGTCTATTAAGCGGGATGGATAGGATAGCATCAATTTCATGTCGATAGAAGAGGTAAGATGGTAAAATTAGGTTCTATTGGCACCCAAGCTTGATCCCAAATTTTAATAGCAGTTCCATCCTCCACAGTCCATCTAACACCTTTGTATAAAAGTTCTCTACCCGTAAGAATGCTTCTCCAAACAAATGAGGGTCTTGATCCAGCTTTGGCCTGAGCAAGGTCAGACTTCTTGAAGTATTTGAATTTAAGAACCGTGGCCAGCAAGGAGTGTGGCTTACTGATGATTCTCCAAGACTGTTTGGCGAGTAGTGCTTTGTTGAAAAGATGCATGTCCTTAAAGCCCAAACCACTTTGGTTCTTAGGTTTACAGATCCTATCCCATGATATCCAGGCCATGGAGGAGGTGTCAGGACAGTTTTTCCACCAGAAATTCCTAACCATACGCAAAATCTCATTAAGGAGTCTTTTAGGAAGAAGAAAACATTGCATTACATAAATAGGGATTGCCTGAATAACAGCCTTAATAAGCACCTCCTTCCCTGCAGTAGACAGATACATGGTCTTCCATCCATTTAGTTTTTACCAAACCCTATCCTTGATGAATTTAAAGATTTCAAACCTAGATCTCCCCAACATGAAAGGGAGGCCAAGATACCTCCCATCTGAGGCACCAGCAGCAACAGAAAGAGTGTTGAGTAACTGTTCTTGTAAGGTTTGGCATAGGTTTTTTCCAAACTAGACACTGGATTTGCTTAAGTTAACCTTCTGTCCTGACATATCTTCATAGCAACATAAAATCCTCATGATTTCCTCAGCATTGCTAATAGTGGCTTGAGCAAAGATAATACTATCATCTGCAAACAGCAGATGAGATAGACATGGACCAGTCTTACCAAATCTGAAGGGAGTGAGGCTCCCATTTAGGATAGCATGTGAGATAAGTGCAGATAAGCCCTCAGAGCAGAGAATGAACAAGAAAGGAGACAGGGGATCTCCCTGCCTAATACCCCTAGATGGTAGGATCAAATCAGAGAGATAGCCATTCACAAGGACTTTGAAGCTGCATGAAGTAACACAATTCATAATGAGATTTATGAAGCTAGCAGGATAAGCCATTCTAGTTAAGATTCTTTCAATATAACCCCACTCAAGTCTATCAAAAGCCTTCATCATGTCAAGCTTGATGGCCATTTGATTTCTACAGAATTGATTCCCACCATTAAGAGTATGAAAGCCTTCAAAGGCTGTGGTAGCATTATCAGTAATAAGTCGTCCTTTCATAAAAAGAAGATTGAGCTTCCCCCACCACAAAGTCCAGAGTTTTCTTAAGTCTGTTAGCTATAGTATTTGAGATTACCTTGTAGATTGTGTTACTTAGAGAGATTGGCCTGAAGTCCTTTAGAGTGGTAGCATTATGAGATTTAGGAACCAGAGAGATAAGAGTATCATTAATTGCAGCTAGATCAGCTCCATTGTTGAGTACATCCAGAAAAAAAAAGTAGGAGATCATCCTGGTAGATATCCCAGTGTTGCTTAAGAAAAATGGCTTGCATGTCATCTGGGCCAGGACTCTTTCTTCCAGGCAGTTGTTTGAGGGCCTTAGTGATTTCCTCCTCAGTAAAAGGATTAGACAACTCCCTGATCTGATCAACAGATAACTGAGAGATAGGCAAGTTATCAAGGATATCAAGATTTGAAATACCTACACATGAAGCAAATAGGTTAGAATAAAACTCCTTAGCATGCTTTAGCATATCCTGCTGATCAGTAAGAGTCTCCCCCAAGTCATTTGTGAGTGACTGAATTTGGTTATTCTTTTTTCTTCTTGATGTTTTTTTGTAAAAGTAGCTAGTATTTCTCATCGTACACCCGTGACACTCTTCACTTTATAAATAAAAGTTTCTCTATTATTACCCAACGGTTATTAAAGCCGAGCAAATTGCAGAACCATGTTATTATTAACATGTTTTCTTACTCCATAGCTTTTCTTTTTCTTCCACGGAGAAAAGCCATTTTTTTTTTCTTCTTTTTATATAAAGAAGCAAACTTTTTATTTCTCTAGAAGAAGAGTATTGAGTTGGCTTATCCTAGACTCCAAGAAAAAATTGGCTTCAAACCCAGTTTTCTTGCCCTTTCTAGGTTAGAAATCTGATATCATTTTTTTTAAAGTGTTCTTGATTGTCCTTTTATTCTATTTCTACCTAGTTTTTCCATCAATCAATTACATTAGCTCTAGTTAGTGTAAGTTCATTGCCGCCGCCGGTGCTCATTAATCATTATTCATGTTTTTTCTTCTCCACGAATTAAGCTTTCTTCTTCATGTTAGATCTACTACTTATGTAATGAATGTGAGCTATTTAGCTCGTTTGTTTTGGTTTAGATCTACTAATTAGCTCGTTTGTTTTTAGTTTAGATCTACTACTTATGTAATGAATGTTGAGCTATTTTTTATTTAGAAGAATGAATGTGAGCTATTTAATTAGCTCTTTTGTTTTTGTTTTAGATCTACTAATTATGTGAGTTGTTTAGCTTTCGGTTTTAGATTCTTCATTACTGGTATTCTTCTTCCTCCTTCAAAAATGTAAAAAAATAAATTCTGTTGTGTATGTAGATAAATATGAGTTGTTTAGCTCTTCTGTTTCGGTTCAGATCTACTACGTGTTCTTCTTCCTTCGAAAATGTACAACTTTTTCCGTTTTTATATTGACACCGTAAAAATTGTTCGGTTTTAGGCCATCCTCTTTCTATAAATCCTTTGAATCATATTTAAATGAACACTGGACTAAAAACAAGCTATCGGTCCTTAGAATTTCACATAATTAAGAAGTTCTCAAAAGTTGCCTTTTCTTCATCTTCTTCTTCCTCTCGTTCTCAAAAAGTGGCCGAATGTATGTTTAATCTTTATAACCATTGCTTTTTTTCCGGTCTTTTAACCAAGCTCGTTTGTTTTTGGTTTAGATCTACTACTTATGTAGAACACTTTGACGTTCTTCACACCAATGTGTATTTTTTTTTTATTGAGCTCTTATGTGAATTTATGATCAGGGAACTAGAAGCGTGGACATGTTATTTTACATCACGGATCTGAATTTTGATTTAGTTATGTGACACGATTTACCCTGTATAAAAAGGTATTGTTTCTGGCTTTTTATTCATTCATATTTAGAGCTTTTATCTGTAAAAAAAAAATATTTAGAGCTTTTATTAAGTATGTTATTACTTGATTTTACTTCCATATAAATAGGTTTGGTATTGTTTCTGGCTTTTTATTCATTCATATTTAGAGCTTTTATCTATAAAAAAAAATATTTAGAGCTTTTATTATGTATGTTATTACTTCCATAGAAATAGGTTGTAAAACTATGTTTTTTTAAGTAGTTTTTATTTGTTGTGGTGTAAGATTGTGATTAATGCAAAATCATCCGGGATTCATGAAAATTACTGAGATTAAATGTTATTGTATCAAAGTGTATGGAAGGCTATGAAGCTATATATATTACATATACTGTACGGATGCTGTACGCTTTTATAAGCATGATAGCACATGGGGATTTAATGGATTTAAGTTTGGAAACATTTCACCTTTATAAGCATATGGATATTAATTAGTTTTAAACTTGGAAACATAGTGAGTTTTAACCCAAGCGCATGGGCTCTCCTGCCAGCAATCAATAACGGTTATATAGCTATTCTTTTTTTAATTTTGAGAAGGACATATATACTACCTCCATCCCAAAATATAAATCGTTTTAGGTGTTTTCACACAGATTAAGAAAGTAGTTGAATGACATAAATTTCAAATAGAAATGACTAAAATATCCTTTGACTATTATTAATGAAATGGTTATAAATTATTGAAAAGTAGTTGGATTGTTAATAAAGTAGGGGTAAGATAGAGAAAATAGTAATAAATGCTTCATTGGTAATGTAGAATGACTTATAATTTGGGACAATCAAAAAGAGGTAGAATGACTTATATTTTGAGACGGAGGGTAGTAGCTATTCTGCTACCACTTTTTTATTTTTTTTTTTATGGGGTTTTGGATAAATGAAGTTGCAAATTTCTAGGGTTGTTCAATTAAGAGCCGGATCCCCTCCTGTACATAGGAGGCCAAAAATTCCATCTTTTCTTTTTTCCTGTTCAAAAATTACGCTTAAGTGGGTCAAGCCCAAAATGTAGAACAATTAGATGATTTTCAAATTACTTTTTGTTTGTTTGTTTGATGAATATCTTCTCAACATGTTCATGGATTTCTTTGCTGTGGCGAATTATATCATGCAGACACTAAACACGAATTCAATGCTAGTGAAACGTACTGGATATCACTAAATTCGTCCCTCTTAATGATATACATGATCCTACGAGAGGTTATCTTGTGAATGTTACATTGGTTGTTGTAGGAATATTAAGATATTAGAATTACTTTTAACTCTTTGTGCCCGAAATGTATTTATTGTATCTAGCTGTTTTATCTCTTTATTAGCTAGGAAGTTTTTTTTTTTTTTTTTGAGGGAATATTAGCTAGGTAGTTGACTGCTGCCTTTATTACAGCCGTTCTTGTGTTTCTAGCTGTTGTACTTTGACCCTTTACATTCTGGTGGTTTACTATTTATACCTGTTTCCTTCCTTTATTCTAAATATAGTACAGTTGTTTTTCTCAAATATTCTTTGTGGCTCACTCTTCTGTTGTCCAGATGATTCTGTCCACCACTGTGGAATCAGAAATCAAGGAGGCACTTGCTATTTGAATGCACATCTACAATTCTCTTTCACTTGCCTTGTTATAGAAAGGTGAGCAGCTTGGCTTTCTCTTGTAGTCCTTTTTAAGTTGATACAACAAAGAGGAAATTCAATTATTGCCCAAAATATTGTAGGCTTTCTATCTGATGCCAGAAACGAGCGGTAATATGTCTCCAGGGAGCAAGCTCTCATTAGCATTACAAAGATTGTTTTACGAGCTTCAGTTTGGCAACACCAGTGCCGGAACAGAAGAGGTGACAAAATGGTTAGGGGGCATTTCTTAACCCGACACTGCATCAAGATGCGCATGAGTTTAATATATCTCTTTTGGCCAGGCTTGAAGACACAATGAAGGTAACTCATCTAAATATTGCATTATTACTGTGCTAGGGAGAGTATGAGATCACACTATTTTCACTAGCAGTTTTTTTGGTAATTTTTGTTTTATATTCTTTGTCCAGGAACTGCTTTAAAAGATATAATTGTGCATATGTTTATGGGGAAGTACATGCATACTGTCGAGTGCATAAATGTTGAATATAATCCGGATCCTAGGACAGAAGATTTTTACGGTCATGCATATTTTATTACATAGGTGGTGCGGCATATGCGTTAGTTTACTAACTTAGTAGTCCATATCAGATCTTCAAATTCCTGTCAAAGGTTGCCATAACGCTGAAAAGCTTGGATACCATGTTATCTCTTAGCTTTTGTCCATTTTCTTTTTGATGCTGTAATACTTTGGAACATGGCTGCAGAAATTATTTGGCCTCCTATTTACTAAGCAATAAATAAAAAAGAACTTAAGACATTCCTAGCAAGGCTTAAATTATATTGTGAACGACAAACTTTTATTGTTCTGAAAACAAAATCCTGCAAATAAGTTGAGAATCATACAAAATCAATTGTAGGTTTTTATCATAAAACTAACACTTTTGGACACAACAGATCACGAGCGAGCGAGTCCGCTTCTCCGACAACAACGATGATCGATACCGTCTTCAGTATGAAGATCCGGCGCTATCACGGCAACAGAGAGTCCGGAGAAAAATAGGACCAACTGGTTGTGTGACTACAAAATTATACAAAAAAAATGGACAGCTGTACTACAGCAAGCAAGTCAAGTCGGTACGTGTCACAACACTTCAACACCGAGCCAACGTTTCCCCACAAAAACCAGTCCATCTAATTATTTCGGGGGAATGCGCCGAAAACATCATCCAAGCCGTCCAAAAATCCTCCAGACCGCCACCAGCCGGTGGAACAGCAAAACCATTCAGAAAAGCTTCCCCGAATCCATCTCCGAACAAATTCTCCAAATCAATTAAATCATCCACCTGACATTCCCCGAATACTCGCCTGAAGTCAAGACAAGATTTGACTCCCGACGAGGATAGAATACTCACGCTCTCTATGTATCTCTCCGGCCAGGAGATGATTGCTATCACTCGATGCTTCTCAAGCACGCACACTCCTGTTTCTCAAGCACAATCATCATTGGGCAGGGATCTGCTCTTATAGTTGATGAGGAGAATGATCTAACTGACCGACTCGTTGGTAATGCAATCACAGTCGGTGTGCTTATTCAGCGTCGTATAAGAGATCCTGACATTAATCAATATGCCGCCGGTGAGTGTTTAATTCACTTTTTATTCCTATTGTGTTTTACAAACTGTGTTTTTCATAAAGCAATTGAAGCTCCTCAACAAACTGTTGATCTTGTTGTTATTTCTTCAGATGCAGGTGAGGACGGTGAAGTTTTAATTTTCATCGCAAATCTTAATTTCCTGATTAGTGTAAGGAAAGCTTTGATCACAAGTTTTAAGGAAAGCTTTGATCACAATCTTAATCAGGAAATTAAGATTTGCGATGAAAATTAAAACTTCACCGTCCTCACCTGCATCTGAAGAAATAAAAACAAGATCAACAGTTTGTTGAGGAGCTTCAATCGTTTTATGGAAAACACAGTTTGTAAAAACACAATAGGAATAAAAAGTGAATTAAACACTCACCGGCGGCATATTGATTAATGTCAGGATCTCTTATACGACACTGAATAAGCACACCGACTGTGATTGCATTACCAACGAGTTCTGCAACGAGTCGCTCAGTTAGATCATTCTCCTCATCAGCTATGAGAAGAAGCGCAGATCCCTGCCAATGATAATTGTGCTTGAGAAACAGGAGTGTGCGTGCTTGAGAAGCATCACTGATAGCAATCATCTCCTGGCCGGAGAGATACAGAGAGAGCGTGAGTTTTCTATCCTCGTCGGCAGGAGTCAAATCTTGTCTTGACTTTATGCGAGTAAGTTCAGCCACCAAGGTGCCCCCTCCGAACAAGTAGCTTCTCAGAGAATTTCGAAGAATGTCAGGAGGATCCATTTCATCTGACCGGAGAGGAAATGATTATTAAAAGCTATTTATATACGATTTTAAGCGCCAAGTTTTTTTGTTTTTGAAGTCCCACGGGCTATCGGTTAAGCCGACGGTCCCATCAGAATAAAAAAAGCAAATGAAACTAGGTGGTTCTTATTATAAAATACAAGTGTTATGATGCCGTGCAAGGCACGGCTGCCCATCGAAGCAGTGTACACAATGTAATGATGATGTAAATGTATTGTTATCCTGTTTTGGACATGATAATAATGCAGTAGTAAAGATCTTAAGTAAATACATGGTGGAATGCAGAAAGAGGGACATACTGGTGTTTGGTTCCTTAATTTCGTTAAAGCTTATCATCATCTCGAGGAATTTGTATTGGAGGTATGCACCCCTTTTATGCCTTTTTGTATGCATTTATTTGTCCCATCTTTTATGTTTCAATTGCCTCCCTCTAGCTATATGCAATTTTTTGTGCGTCAGTACAGTAATGTATGCTTTTAACTTTCCTTTTTTTTGGGGGGGGGGGGGGGGGTAATTTTCTTTTCTTGTGTTAATCATTTGACTTCCCTATATGAGTTTTAGCAGAGTGCATACGCATTATGGTACTTTCAAAAAATGTGACTTAACAATACTAAAGTGTATTAGGGCCACTTGAGTTTCCTAGTTTCTGTTGAGTATAAAAATGTAAATATCATCAAAATCTATCTTGAATCCTTATTTTCTTATTTTCTCATTTTCTCTTAGACTTGGTGATTGTTTTGCAACGGTGGTGGTGTTAGCTTTGGGATGTCTTCTTTTGAGTGTTTGTCGTGTGATGTTGAGAACTTGTTTTACCTTTACCTGCATTTCCTCAGCCTTTTCTGTTCAAAAGCATGATGTGTTATAAACGAACATAACAATTTGATTCGAAAAATAATTGAAAACCGGCCAAGCTAGACTATGTACACCCCTAATGGCTAATTGTGATTGCCCTTACATAAGGACCGTTGCATCTTCTTTCCAAATTTTTTTTTCTTCTCTTTTTGTTTCTTCTTATTGTGATGATGGTGATATACAGCTGTGTGTTTGTAATTTGCAGATGCTGTGGTACGAACCTAAGCGGATTAGTAGAACGATGCATGAGGTTGAGAGACTTAGCAGCAAAAGCAAAAGCCTAAAAGTTTTTGAGTTTAATGGTTATTGCGGTCGTGTTAGCAATGTTGAATTCATCATGCATGTAGTGGAGAACGCTACTGGCCTTGAAAAAATCATCAATAAAACATGTAATTTTAGAGAGCGCATGTACAGCAGGTGTCCTGATCATAGCAGTGAAAAGGAAGCTAGAAGTATTGCATTGAAGCAGTTGGAATATCTCAGAGAATCTAAAAATATACCGCCTCATGTTGATGTACTTATCCCTTAGCTAGCGCTTCTTCTTCTTCGCCCTGAGGCATTGAAGTGACAAGAAGACGATGTGATCATCCAGGATGTTTTTTTTATTGTTATTTTCTTTTCATTTTTCTGTATTTTGACTTGCAATATTGAATCTGGATATATGTATGATACAAAAAGTCCCTCCAGTTTATGGGCACTTTGGCTTGGCTATTTTATTCCTATTATAAACCTTACTTATTTCAAGTTTCCCTTTAATCACTGGTCAGTCTTTTACAGGCCTTTTTAATCAGTTGCGGGGGTAAAAAAAAATGCTGCTCCATTAGTCGGAACTCCAGGTTAATCGGACCAGTGAGTTCCGGATACCGAGGGCTTTAAAGGGAGAAAAAAGAAAAAAATGCTGATCCATTTGTTGTGAAAGAAATGTCAAAACATTTAAAGTTCTTAATATAGAAGATGTTGCTCTTGAATACTTCTTCTACTGATAACGCTAAAATCACAGTATACATTTGTGAGAAAGAACTTTTTTTTTTAACATCTCGAAAGTAAGGAATGTGAAAAACTAAACTAACTACCGCTATTGATCTCCAATATATGTAGTAGGAGGAGTTACAAAGGATATCATGCCTCGACTATTAGCTAACAACTTAACTACTTTGTTGTACCAACCACTTGAGATCATCCTCAATGAACCATTAGCTTCGAATTCTCATCATTCGATCATTACCCAGCACAACTTTCGCCCTCTAGCTTATACAGAGGCTATCCCCCCCCTGAAGGCAGTAGTGATGGATGTGCAGAGCTTTTATAGTTTAGAAACAGTGGGTTTGTTTCTTTGCCTTGCTCTAGAGATCAAAGAAAGAGTTCCCAATAAACTCACCAAAACCTGAAACAAAACGTCATGTGCCCATGGTTACATCCAACCGAGTCATAGTTCGTTCACATAACCCTTGAGATATAAACCATCTCTACATTCACAGCAACCCATATCAAGAAAAAGAAGGAAAAAAGAAAAGTTGCCCTCATGCATGAGCATATGAAACCCCTTCTAACATGCCTCCAAGCGAAAGATTTGGTCGAATTGGCCAGTTCACTCCAGCACCCTATTAAAACAATAAAGCACATTACCAACATACAATAGCATTGCCAAAGAAATTTGAATTCCAAAAACATCATCATCAACAACAACAACAACAACAACAAAAAAAAAAAACGTTTCTTGTTGAGACATTAGGCATGATGGCTGCTAATGATCACGTTGCTGACACCTGACACCTTCAAGAGGCTTCTTGCTCCTCTTCGTAGTACACCATACCCACGGAAGTGTAGACGATATTCCTGTCAATACATAAATTCTCTAAAAGATAAAATCAACATTCAAATACATTTTGAAAGACGAGGAGGAAAGAAAAAAAGAAACTGAACTTGCTTGTCCTTTCTACGCCTTTTAAAGGTCTTTTTTGTTTTGCTATATATCCCAATGACTACAAATTCTTTTGGTTGAAACACCTTCCTGGTCTAACATAAAGGGGGTCTAAGACGGGATCGATCATTGTTTTCATATTCATTGTCCTCAAGTACACTCACTCAGTCCGTCTTTTTTGATGAAAACTTTTGACACTTTCACTAAGGTCATCCACAGCGCCTTGTCAACAATCATCCTAATTTTCGAGTGACTCTTACTTTGCATAACAAGTTCATGTGCAAGTATCATTAGACGGTTAGTAGCGGCATTTCGGATTCACACTCTGCATGAATTATGCACCCTATCCCTTTTGTTGCATCTTCAGACAATCTCTTTTAGAAGTACCGTTCGGGAGTAACCGGTCTACAAGGGATGAAAAAATATAGCTGTCCGAACAAACCTCAAAGTCATTATCTTTGCTTAAAATTACAAGTACATCACCCCCTCGCCGCTTTCATTAGTCCAGCACTCCTCCACGTGTGATCTATGAATCAAAGTAATTAATGCAATCAAATTTGAAATTGTGATACTATATGCATGGCTTTAAACGTCACCAGCGTCCTTTCGATTAAAATATATCATTATGATACCAAAACCATTGAATCCTAAGAGAAATCAATAAATACCCCTTGACAAATATCACACATTTGAATCATTGAAACATCATAATGAGGTTAGTCGGAATTCGTGTGTGTAAAGATGACATATCCCATCCGACATCATTTTAGCATATAAATTGCACTTAAGCACGTTTGGGGTCCATGTATTAATATTTACCTTTCAATTGTTTTCTTTTTTTCGCAAAAGAATGACTATATACCTATTCTACCGCCTCCTGTTGGCATATATTTTTCTTTTCTTTTCTTTTCTTTCTGTTAGTTACGGGGCTTTCAATAAATGAAGTTGCAAATTTCTGGGGTTGTTCAATTAGGAGCCGGTGTAGGGGTAAGTTCGTTCAAAAATTAAGCCCAAAATGTAGAACAATTAGATGATTTTCAGATTTAGGAACATAACCCTAACACTAATCCCAACATTTTATCATGAAACATTTTGATCCTAACACATTAATAATGTGAAAGGCAAAAAAAAAAAAAGGAGAAAAACAAAAAAAGAAGAAAATGAACCGACTCAGATGTAACAACTAGATGAGTTTTGAAGTAATGAAGCACAAAAGAAAAACAATTGTTCACTTATTTTTGCCAAAAGTAAACCAGTCCATACCCAGGCAGATTAAGAGGGAGCGAACGTTGATTTGTAAGGAACCTAGGGTTCCCGAAGCTAACTTGGACAGAGATTAAGAGGAAGACGAGAGCAGAGGGAAATTGGGGACGGGGAGAGGAGAAGACAGAAGTAGCAAAAGAGGGAAAAAGACTTTCATCATATCAATTTTCATACCTATTACATCTTTACTTCTAGTATTTATACTAATTTACACATCACTGATTGAACTAGCTTAGCTTGGACTACTCGACTCGGCCCGAAATACTCAGGGTCCTGACATCACCTCCCCCTTAAGAACTTCCTTGACCTCAAGGAAGTGGAAAAAAAACTTATTAATAGAAACGTCCAATGAATGGCCCCATGAATCTTCATCTTCTCTCTCTGTATTACTTCTCCATGAATCTTCATCTTCATTACTCTCTGCAATACCTTGACAACCCTTTTTAGCTTCCATATCATCTTGACAGACCAACACATGATCTTCTTAGCTTCCCATGTCTCTACCTTCCCTCAAAAACATCCTTGCCCTCGAGGATGGGTAGGAAAACTGCAAATGGGCCAGGATCCCAGACAAAATTTGCCAACCGAAACACACCATCGTCAAGGCTCAAAGAGCAAACCAATTCACATCTTTTAAACAACAATCGAATCCATCCGGTCATAGGCATAAGTTCTATCCATCCATTAAATGGTTGAAATGCTCTTGGATAAAGGACCCAGTAGTCATCATCTTCATCCACCATATATTCAAACACATCGAATTTTCTTCTTGGTACCTCCAGTTCTGTTGATGACCTTAAAGCCCTTGAGCTTATTTCAACACGGCCAACAATCATCCACTTGTGTAAAGCCACCATTGTGTCCAAGATTCCTTCATCTTGTTTCATGTCGTCATATAATGTCCAAGAATGTTCTATAAAAACGAATTTCTTGATCAAATGTGTTTTGGTGACTTGAACTTTGGTTAGCTATACTCAAATCAGTCATGTCACTAACCACTTTTCCCTTGGCACCCAAGTAAAAGGGGATGATGGAAACATCTTGGGGTGAAGCAAAAAGAGACCAATCATGATCATTTAATGGCCTTACCATGCTTGTCCAAGATTTAATGCAAGCAAACACATTCCTTGCATTGCTTGATATGGTGGCAAGGTGTCCGGCAGTTGTTGACGCCCTCCCTTTTGGCAGGTGACTGATGCAAACGAATAGGTTCAGCACAGAATAGGCTTTTTGTACCCCAAACCTGATAAAAAAGTTTCCAAAAAATCTCCAACAACATGCCTGACCAACCCATTTCGGCATAAGTGTGTAAGCAATCAAGTGTGGTCCACTGACCATCCTAGACACCCCAACGCCCGTCACGGTTGAAATTTTCACTTTTGCAAGCTGCAACAGGGCCATAACTCACAGCATCCAATATACAAGTCACCTCAATACTCCCAGCAACATTGTAAAAAAGACACCAGCCATGTGGAGTATCATAACGTTGCTCCGCCGTAGGCCAAATTGTCTTGTCCATAATGATTAAGCCAAGGACGACCATTCCTTCGATATGAACAAATTGAAATCCCATTACTGTTCCATTATGTTCACCAAACCACAAACAAAATTCCTGCCCAACTGAAAGGGGAATTGGCTTGTATTGGCATCCCTTTCTAATGTCCAATAAATTCTGAATAGCCAAATCTGAAGCGAAACTAATTCCTCGGAATTTATCGAATTCGTGCTCTTCACTATTAGACTTGAAAGAATCACAGCCTTTATAGAGAATGCAACTACCACCCGGATCAAATACAAATAGTAGCATCTTCCCAAACCATAATTCAACATCCAACTCATGACACGTAATATCTACAAACAGGGGTGCTTTTTCAAACTTTGACTTAGATGATTTATTTGCTGAACTAACCTCATTGGAGCTCAAAACCCTCAGCAAACCAACAGTTCGTAGTACCAGTTTTCCATGATCATCAACTCTTTTATTTTGGGCCAGTGAAGTTAGTTCGATCATTCCGTCGAATAGGTGGCAACCGATTTTGAACTCTTAATGCTCCATGAAGAGGGCGCCTCTCCTTATCATACAAGTAATTCCTAGCCTTAGGTGAAGTGAAGATAACTTCAGACGCTTTATACAACGAAAAGGATGACTGAAAATCAGTTGGAATTGGTTTTGTCAAATCGTCAAACACCTTGTGTTCTTCATTGTCCAATACATTTGGAGGAGAAACCAGTTGTTGGACGAGCTGGGGCGATTCAGCGAACACCTTGCAGGCACCATTATGCATCTCTTCATTAACTGAATTTTCGGTTGCTTCTGTTAATTCAGCTTAAAGGATCACGGCACTGGACTTCACATGATTTTTGAACACTGATTCTATCATGACACTGATAGAATGCATATGTGATTGCATCTGTGATTGCATAAATGCCTGAATTGATGATTGTATTGAAGATTGCAATAATGCTTGCATTGATGATTGTAGATCATCTAACCTCGATTGAAATGATCTATCTTGAGCTTCGATCCTGGAACGCATTCCTCGCAGTTCATCCTCGAACTTGTCCTGTCTTTGCATAAATTCTTCCATCGTTTGCGAATGCGTAGCTGACATAGGAATTCTTCCACAAGCGGAGAATCACCAGCTCTGATACCAGATGTAAGGAACCTAGGGTTCCCGAAGCTAACTTGGACGAGAGATTAAGAGGAAGACGAGAGCGAGAGGAAATTGGGGACGGGGTGAGGAGAAGACGAAGTAGCAAAAGAGGGAAAAAGACTTTCATCATATCAATTTCCATACCTATTACATCTTTACTTCTAGTATTTATACTAATTTACACATCACTAATTGAACTAGCTTAGCTTGGACTACTCGACTCGGCCCGAAATACTCAGGGTCCTGACATGATTTGATGGAGTCTTCTTCTCCTTCTCCGAGAAGGATGATGATTTCATCGATATCCGGCGCTACATCCGGTAGGGAGAGAGAAAATTTGTGTTTTTTTTTTTTTTTTTTGGGTGCAAAACGGGGGGCTAGAGCCCCAAAAACAAAAACTAAAGTTTAGGCAAAAGAACGCCTCTAATGTCATCTATTAAAAGAGTACAAATACAGTCAGGGGGATCATTCAAAACAATGAGATTTTCTTCAATAGATTGCCTTGAGCCGGTAAGACGATCTGCAACACGGTTTCCTTCTCTAAGGGTATGCTGGATAATACATCTCCAGTCCTTCTTCAGAAACCTTCTACAGACTTTAATGAGCAAGCCTTCTCTCGCCTCTCACTCTTCATCTTGTAATATGCATCTGACAGCTAACAACGAGTCAGATTCAATGATGACACTTCTATGTTCCTTATCCCAAGCCAACTTGAGCCCTTCCCGAATAGCTTTAAGCTCTGCACAAATAATTTGGGACTTATTAGAATTTCCATAGAAACCATATAGCCACTTACCCTCATGGTCTCTAGCAACACCACCCAAAGCTGAGTGACCCGAAGTAACACAACGACTAGCATCCGTATTAAGTTTGATCCAACCCTGAGGAGGGGCCTGCCAACCAACCCATTTAATGGACTTGTTGGAAGGGGCTGTTGAAGAATTCTGCGAATTAATAACAAACTCATTAGCCTGAAAGACAATTTGCTTACATATATGAACATAATTAGTAGAAGTTCTGTTAAAAATGACATTATTTCTGTCTTTCCATATACCCCACAGGGCCATAGAGAAAAGAGCATTGGAAGCTTGTTTTCGTTGAAGGTTTTTTTTTTAATTTTATTTTTTAATTTTATTTTTTATATCTCTTTATCAATCATTTCTTACAATTCTCCCACCAATCATTATTTCAACTATAAATAAAAAATATTAAATTATCTCTTACAATTTCATTTTATCTACTTTATTATTTTTTACCATTATTTTATTCATTATACTACTTTATTTCAATTTATTTCACCAATTATTTTTTTATCTACATAAATTTCAAAAAAACATTTTAACTTTCTAATCATTAGTTCAATAATTTTTATTATATTTTTATATCCACTAGCATATAAAAAACCCCAAAATAAACTCCAACCCAAAACAAACGGAACTTATTGCTCCGTTTGTTTTCGTTACAGTTATTTTTATATCACTTCACCCATCGTATCTTACAATTCTATTACCAATCATTTCTTCAACTACAAATAAAAAAATATTAAATTATCTCTCATCATTTCACTTTATCAACTTTATAACTTTTTTTACTATTATTTTATTTATTATACTACTTTATTTCACAAATCATTTCATAATCTACACAAATTTCAAAAAATAATCTTAACTTTCTAATCATTACTTCAATCACTTTATCTAAAACTACCCCAAAAAAAACTCCAAAAAAAAAAACTCCAACCCAAAACAAATGGAGCCTTGTGTGTTTACAAAATTATTTATAAACAAAAAAAAAACAAAAAAAGAAAAATAGACAGTTGTACTACAACAAGCAAGTCAGTACGTGTCACAACACTTCAACACTGAGTCAATGTTTCCTCACAAAAACCAGTTCATCTAATTGTTACCAGGGAAGATGCATCGAAAACATCATCCTAGCCATCCAAAACAGCAGCCTCACCAGCAGGTGGACCAGCAAGCAGGTGGAACATCAAAAGCATCCAGAAAGGCTTCCATGAATCCATCTCCGAACAAATCCTCCAAATCAATTAAATCATCCACCGGAGCTTCAAACAAATCCTCACCCGTCTGTACCAGCGGCGGCAAGTTTAAATCTGGTGGTCTGGTGGAAGGAATTGAACCGCCGGTGGTGATGGTGGCGGTGGTGCATTAACAATGCCTAATCAAAGACACAGATAATTAATTAAAACTTGTGATCAGAACTTTCCTTACTCTATGTTAGGAACTGAACCGCTAGTAGCATTGGTGTGTATTTCTAAGTGCTCTAGTGCGTGTGTCTGACTTGTGCCTTGTCGATCCAGCAGGTATAAGTAGGTGTGTGTTGTATTATAGCTCAACTTTGAACATTAATAAAACTCTATTTCCTTCATGTCTGTTTCTTATCTCTTCTCCCCGTTTCCCTCTTTTTTCTTATTTGAACTCTCAAAGGAAACCCTAGTTAGGATCGAGTCTTAACATCGGGTATCAAAGACAAAGTCCTGCGTCTGAATTCGTTTCTATTGCTGCCAAATCAATTGAAGAGCTAAGGGCCGCTCAGCAGAAGATGAGCGACGAGTTTAACCAAAGATTGGACGAATTCGGACAGAGATTGGGAGAAGTTCAAGGCTCATTGGATAAGAAGATTGAAAATTAGTATGATTCTCTTACGCAAATGATGAAACCGGTGCTGGAAAAGGTTGATAAGAGTCCAGAGATCACACTGGCAAAAGGATGGATTGGCCAAATCCAGTTGAGACGAGACACGAAAGGTATGAATCCTCTGGCAAAAGCTCTAAGATCGATTTTCCTGCTTTTCATAGCGAAAAACGAATCTAATTGTTATCGGGGAATGCCCAAAAATATCATCCAACCCGCCTAAATCGTTCAGATAATCATCACCGAAATCAATCAAATCGTTGACGGGAGCTTGAAACAATTCCAGAGGATTCAAATATGGGAGAAGCAATTGAACCGCCGGTGGTGGCGGTGGTGCATTAACAATGTCTTCTATGTAATCAAACACACAGATCAGCTAATTAAAATTTGTGATCAAAACTTTTACTCTAATTCAATCAAATCAAATCAAATGAAAATTAAAACTTCACTAGTGTTGTTACGGAACCGAGTATTGATGGTTTGAGCTCGAGCTTGTTTAACTCATAAGCTCGTTCGAGCTGGTTCGTTTGTTAAACGAATAAAAAAAATTATTTGAGCTCGACTCGTTTAAAAGATAAAGTGTTCAAGCTCGTGTTCGAGCTCAGCTCGTTAAACATATTGTTGTCGTATGACTCGAGTTCGGTTTATGAAGGCATAAAACATAAAATGCAACGCAAAAGTTATAGATTGATATTACATAAATTACAACAAAATTATTATAAAAATATATAAATATTCTCAATAAGATTAATAAATGACTTATCCTATTTCCGGTAACCAAGCTCGTGTTCGTTAAGCAAACGAGTCTATAATAGTGTTCGAGATTAATAAATGACTTATCCTATTTCATGTAACCAACCTCTTGTTCGTTAGTTAAGCAAACGAGTCTACAATAGTGTTCGAACTCGGCTCGTTAGGCTAAACGAACAAATCACAAATACTACCAAGCCGAACACGCAAACACCAAACATGGTAATTAACCCCCGGCCGGGCCCAAGGCCTGGTAGGCCTCCCCCTAAGGACGGCTCTGGAGGGCGTATCATACATCATCTGAAAATTTCTCCTTGTCCTCACCTTCAACATGATACCGGGTTGACTTTAATGAGACAAACAATATGTAATGTTGACAGAAAAGTAAAAAACCTTTGCAACAACAATGGTAAAAGAAAAATATTACCCATATTGGGTTTTGAATTGGTATATCCACCAAAAAAAAATGTGGTTTAGTTTGTAATGTTTAGTTGTACTTGAACAATGCCCAAAATCAATTACAAAGGACCTATGATCATATAGCCATAAGATCTAACAATCCTCAGCATTTCGTAGATTACTTGTATAAGTAGTTATAAAACCGATTTGTTCCATCATATAGCCAGACGTTACTTACGCGAGACTGAAACTTGCCACGAACCTTTACAACCGACCCCTCGTACTTAAGTCTTTTACGAATATCTTTTGGAGACTCTCAAATTGTTGCTTCAACATCTTCAATTGTTCCATCTTCTCAACAGTTTGTTTCAACGGGGACTCCCACGGATACTGCTCTTCATGATTCTCGTTTGTAGTGACCACAACCTTGTTAGCAACCATGTAAGCTGAATAGATTAGAAAACCGTAGAAACATACACCTTTTATACTAAGTAACTCACCTATAACGTTATTTATAATATCAATTGAAGCATTCTAATCACAGCTTTTCACTTGGTATAACTCATAAATACTCGTTGCACCACAACTTTTCTCAATACATGATGTAGTTGAAAATTGCATTTAGTTTAGAGGATCTCATGAAATTACCAATACGGCCTGGCCTTTTAACGCTTATGGAGCGGCCTCCAGTTTCGCAAGGATATTCTTGATCTCTTTTGCATGGCTAGACATTTTACTCATTGAATAACACTTGATCATTGTCCGATAAGTGATCTTATCAGGGTTGCAACCTTTCTTCTTCATCATCTCCGGGACTTCTTTCATCTCCGCAAAGCATCCCATCATCCCATACGCGTCGACCAGACAGTTAAAAAAGACTGTATCAAGCATTATGTCTGAGTTATCAACAAATCTCAGTACACCGCTTATTTTTTCTGCTTTTCCAGTTTGTCCATAAGCCCTCACTAAAGAACAAAGGGTAACACAGTTCGGTCTTATTCGCTCGGTCTGCATTAACCTAAAGAGAAACTCCATTTGTTTAAGATCCCCTGCTCTTCCGAATGCATCTATGATGATATTGTATGTGACCAAAGTCCATTTGAAGTGGTACTTCTGCATGTATTGCATTACTGCACCCATCTTTTCATAGTTTTCAGTTTTGCCATAAGAATCCAAAAGAATGTTGAAAGTCCGAATGTTGGGTTCAATTCCACCACATTGAAACTTGTCATAACACTTCTCCATGATATCGATCTGTCCACTGCCTCCAAACGCTCTTAATGTGGAGTTCAATGTCCAGATATCCGGCTTGCAGTTTTGCTGCTTAAGCATTTCTACCAGTGTTGACTCCATCTCGACGAACATTTTATGTTTTCCATAAGCATCAAGAAGTGTGTTATAGGTTACTGTGTTAGGCTTGATCCCCTGAGATGCTATGTCAGCCAGAAGCACATGCACTTTCTCAAAGTCATGCACCTGCAGGCATGATTTCATAAGGATCGAGTACGTGTGTACATCGGGCCTACAGTTGGTCGTGGTTTTCATATGTTCAAGGAGGGAGAAAGCTTGTTTGAAATGCCCACTCCGGCTGTAAGCAGACAAAAGAGCAGTGTAAGCTTCTTGGCCTACAACACAACCTTCATCAATCATCATTTCAAACAATGAGTGAGCCTTTTCAGGTTGCTTACACTTTCCAAGCATTACAATTAGTTTGATATATATTCCCGGGTTAGGCTGGTACCAAAGCTGCTCTTGTAGTAGTTCAAAGACCTTGAGGGCGGATTCCCAACGAAGGGCAGTGATGCGCTCGTGAAGGGCTTCAAGAATAGTCCTAGGTAACAGTTTCTTTGAGTTGCCTTTCTTCTTCTTTTCAATCACGGCTTTAGTAGCTTCCCTTCTCAATATAATCGATATTGCTTTCTTGGGAAGCTACCTTTCTGTTTCTCTCCTCCTTTCTTTCCTTTAATTCTCTATCCTTCAATTTTGTCATTTCATATTGCTTTAGGTCCCTCCGTGACAAAGCGAGTTCGAGTCCATTTCCGGGGACTGATACCGGCACCGGGGCAGTGGGTCCAGGAAGCTGACCATACAACGGTGGAATGGCGTTGGTAGGCCCACCAAGGGAAGCCATCAGCATGTTCAAACTTGTTTCCTGATCACAGATTCATACAAGAGATCAATAGTGAAGAAAATTAGTCGATAATTAGCAAATGATTCGACTATAGAACTGTAATTATAGAACAAATGATACTCAGGAAATATCATGTCCCACACATTGTGCACATTACCCGGTTTACAACCATTGGGCTGTAAACAAATGGTGCAATTCTTTTATATACAAATGAAAATTTACAACGTTGCTATGACATTAAAAAATAGTGGAGCATTTATTTGCACGTATTGATTTTACGGGTACACCACATCTACCATACGCTTAACCATAAGGATACCGTATTCCATGTTGAGCTTTTGAGGGTCGATTCTCACAATACAGTCGGTTTTTAGCTCCCGAACAAACTTTCAAAAAGTTGAATGATAGGTGTAAATGTGTGATGCTTTCAACTTTCTTAACACAGTCCCCGGCCAGATTCCAAAATTGTTTTTTTTTTGCCTTGGGTGGTATATTCACAAATACACCCCAGAAGCAGTGGCAACATGGGAAAAATCCCCAGTATACACCCAGTCTACTTCTCCATTAGCTAAAAAACAACAAAACACAAACAAACGAGAGCTAGATTAACATACTGAGAATTAAACGAGCAATGTTTTGAGGATTAAACTTACATTTACTGCAAAAATTCATCGGGAAAATGGTTGTGGCGGCACCACATCTCCTATTAGCAGCCACCTCTTTTTGAAGACGACGACGTAGAAGAAGAAAACTCGATTAAGAAGCTTCTTCACCGCCGATAGAATAAACGGAGACCGGAGGGAGGGAAATCGGCGGCGAGCTTGAAGATAGTGTGGAGAGACCGATTAGCAAATCTGATAGACTTGTTTGTGGTCAAGAAATACTTGTACTAATAACCTGGGAATTTTTTTTATTTATACGGGACAATGGTTCTGTCATTTGCAAATGATCGTTACACTTAGTAAAATCGATGGTTGTGTTCGGACGATTTAAAACCAGCCAAATAATCCTATCCTTTCCAACTTCAAAGTCAAAATTGCAATCCTTAACGGTGTTTGTTAAAATTCACAAAATAAAATCAATATAAAATAAATTTAAGAATATTAAAATCAAACAACAACTCATACTAAATTAAAACAAAATTGACTGACAAGATCTAAATACATAAAGCAGTAAAACCGGTCAAATAATCCTATCATTTCCAACTTCAAAGTCAAAATTGCAATGTTTGTTAAAATTCACAAAATAAAATCAGTTAAAAGGCCATTGAAACATACTATATAAATATAAAATAGATTTAATAATATTAAAATCAAATAGGATTAAAATTCAAACAACAACGAAAATAGAAAATGAGAAATTCTACTGTGAAAACTTCTTTCTAGAACACCGAAAAACACCCAGCTTTTCTTATGTATTTAGTAAAAATTCTTAACACTTAAAAACACAGGTGTGTTTCAGTGTTCTTAACGATCTCCATAGAAAAAAATCTCCACGGTAGAATTTCTCACACAAAATAATAATACGTACCTTATGTTTCGGATTACATCGATGTTTCTTTTCTGACTCCATGTTTCCAACTACGTGATTCCAAAAGAGAACCGAGCAGAGCAACAGAGCTCACTCAAAGCATCGCCTCTCTGCCGGCCATTTCAAACATCTTGCATTATTGTGGAACATGTGGGAGAACGGCGGCTGTGATTGAAATGAATGGGCCAATTTATATGGAAGGGTGGTGGGTTTCCAATGAGTATGTATTGACTATTTTACGCTCCATTATAATATTATGCAAACGGCAAATCATAGCATAATGCTTTCCACACTTTAACTCAATTTAATAAGTCGAAAATTACTTAATTATTTGTTATAAAAGTTTAAAATATTTTTTAACAATCCTGGAGGAAAATAAACTTTGGCCCATACATAATACACTTTTATCACTCATGTGGTTTAGAAATGTTTTATCGAGTTTTTTTTTATAAGATTTGTATTTGTAGGGTCTTTTTAGCCCTACCAAAAAATATAAATTATGGCTGTGATTGAAATGAATGGGCCAATTTATATGGAAGGGTGGTGGGTTTCCAATGAGTATGTATTGACTATTTTACGCTCCATTATAATATTATGCAAACGGCAAATCATAGCATAATGCTTTCCACACTTTAACTCAATTTAATAAGTCGAAAATTACTTAATTATTTGTTATAAAAGTTTAAAATATTTTTTAACAATCCTGGAGGAAAATAAACTTTGACCCATAAATGTTCTATCAAGTGACACTTCTTAGAGTTTCTATTTTTATTTTTTATTTTTTTCATATAATATACTTTTATCACTCATGATATAACAGAAATTAATGATTGTAATGTGCATTCTTGGTACAATATTCCTGCAACAGTTATATTATTTTTGATATCATATCCACACAAAACTATCCAGATAAATACATTACCCATCCGAATTTTATCTACAGATGCGAATATTGTTTTATGATGTCAACATCGATACCAACTATACAAGATACAAATTTTGTGTGGATATGATATCAAAAATCCACTTAGATTCAATCTTGGCCGCCCGTCGATTACGTTACATCTCTACCCATCCGATAATGCGAATAATGTTTTATTTATCAACGATACACGGATAATATATTTATCTGGATAATTTTGTGTGGATATGATATCAAAAATCCACTTAGATTCAATCTTGGCCGCCCGTCAGATTACATTACATCTCTACCATCCGAATTTTATCCAAGCTATCAATCAATGACAACTTTTTCCAACCTATCCCCAACCACATCTTTTTCCAACCCATCAACAACCACAACTCCACAATAATTATCCTGCAAGTTCAACATTTACCCACAACTTGTTCACTTCAATTTTATATATAAACCAAATGATTGCATATTTTTAAACCACACCACAAATTAACTAGTTTATCATCCATAACAATTTTGAATTCCTTACTCACTCTTCAATATAACATTCAGTATGAATACTTCATCTGAATCATCTTCAAATATTAGGTCAAGTGATGATGAAGATGACGGAGTTGTTCAACATCTCGCAGCATGTAATGATTTCGTTGGTCAATTACTCACCCGGCCACACGAGCCAAACATTCGTAGAGGTTCAATCCCAGATCATAGTGTAATCAACCGCGAGAGAGAAGTTGCTGATCGTAAGTTATATGATGACTATTTTTCTGAAAACCCAACATTCAATGAAACAATGTTTCGACGTCGTTTCCAAATGTCTCGCAACTTGTTCTTTCGTATTGCTAATGGTGTGAAAAACCATGACAACTATTTCGTTCAAAGAACATATGCGATTGGTAAAGTTGGATTGTCTACCTTTCAGAAGGTAACGGCGGCGTTGCGGATACTGGCATACGGTATGCCGGCATATGCTACTGATGAGTACATTAGAATATGAGAGTCAACTGCAATAGAGTGTGTGAAGCGATTTTGTCGTGCTGTTGTTGAGGTGTTTGGAAATGAGTATCTAAGATCACCTACGCCGCTTCTTGATGTTGCTAGGTTACTTGCATATTGGCAAAGAACGTGGCTTCCCAGGGATGCTTGGCAGTTTAGACTGTATGCATTGGAGGTGGAAAAATTGTCCAGCTGCATGGGCGGGGCAATATTCCGGAAGAAGTGGACACCCAACCATCATTCTTGAGGCTGTGGCGGATTATGATCTTTGGATTTGGAATGCATATTTCGGTATGCCCGGATCTAATAATGACATTAATGTCTTGGAAGCATCCAACCTCTTTGCCAATCTCGCCGAAGGTATCGCTCCTCCGACAAACTATGTCATTCAAGGAAGGGAGTTTACTATGGGCTATTATTTAGCTGATGGTATCTATCCAAAATGGGCAACTATTGTGCAAAGTATCCATGATCCCCGAGGTCCTAAAAAGCAACTTTTTGCGGCGAAACAAGAATCACTTAGAAAAGACGTGGAACGTGCATTTGGAGTTTTACGGTGCACAATTTGCAATTGTGGCTGCACCGGCTCGTTTTTGGAACAAACGCGATTTACACAATATAATGACCGCATGTATAATAATGCACAACATGATAGTTGAGGATGAGCGTGACTTGGATGCACCAATTCAAGAAGCAATGGAAGCGCCTGCACCGAACATCGAAATTGTGGATGAAAATACACGATTTCAGCAATTTCTCGAGCGTCATAAGCATATCAAGGACAGAGACGCGCATTTTGCATTTCGTGATGCCTTGATTAATCATGTGTGGGAGGAATACTCCAACTCGGAGAATTAATTGATCTTTTATCATTGTTTAATTTTAATTTTTCTATTTCGTTTCGTTTGTATTATTAAATGTTTGTATTTCGGTAGTCCAATTAAATGTTTGTATTCCGTAATATTAATAAATGTTTGTATTTTAATCTCGTTTTGAATAAAAATAAATTTAGGACAATTTTTTTTATTTTAAAATAAATGTATTCCGAACCTAATAATTCATACATCATACATTAATTTTTAAATGTGTATTTAGTTATTTGATGAAAGAAATATATTTATTTCTATTTTTTAAAAAGAGATTAATATAGAATATTCTTGGAATATTTCTTTTGGTGTAAAATATGGTGTAGAATTGTTGGAAAAGAATGATGTAATTTTACACCATTTTGGTGTAATGGTGCGAAAAAATGGGACGACGGTTGGAGATGCTCTGAATGATACTATGATGGAATGTTACTCTGATGAAATGTTTATAATAATTGTTGTCCAAATATTTCTCTGCATATTTGGTTATCTTACATTCTTATATTATTCAAAATACTTACAACAATGAGTATGCCACTTTTATAATTGCAAATATGCTCATTCAAAACATTATTATCAAATTTTGTAATAGCAATTCTGTTCACAGTAACACAACAACACCAAACTGCATTGTATACATATAGCACAACAACATTCTTAAAAAGACAATGACAATGAACAACAAAAATTAGAATCAACTTACACCTCTAATAATAACAGTTGAAGATTATACAATGACATAAGGATGGAAGATGACATAAATCACAGTAATATATGTAATTCAAATACAGAACTCGAAAAAAATCAACAAGGATTTGAATCACAACAATTCAACAAATTCACAGAAACACATCAGGGTTAACAACCACAAAATCGATGTGAATACATAATAGAATTGAACAAACAATATAAAAACACAATGTCACTTGATTACAATAACAAAACAAAACAAAAAAGCATAAAAGTAGCATATTATTAGGTAAGGAAACCAGATTGCAAACAAAAACAAAAATGAACGCATAAAACGAAGAGCATTACCTTCGAAATCTTCAAAATAGGAGAAGAATGACTAGCTTGAAGCGATTAAAACAAAAACAGAAAGCTTCGACTGAAAACAGATATGAAATTACAAACACAAAATCAAGAGACCTATGCAATTTAAGTGGCCGAACGAAGAAGAAATCAAAGCACAACAACAATTAATGTGCAGACTCAGTGAAATACGGAGCAAATAAAGAAAATGGAAGAACGAATCAAAAGATAGAAGAAATTAATGTTTTGGGTATTATGTTAGACGGAATAAAACAGACAAAGAGTTTGCGTAATAAATGAAGGGCAAAACAGTCCATCAGAAAATATTTTATCCTTATTGTAAAAAAGAAAAATAAATGTAAATTAAAATTTATATACATGATAGAAAGTGGATAAAATCCTAATTCCCTTAAATTAATGTATTTTTATATAAAATATCTTATATTATTGACTTGTGTAATACCAGATTTTTGGCTCGGACCTAACAAATTAGGGGTTAGTTCCAACATTTCTCATTTGCCCTTTCCTCTTCACAAGCCGCCGCCGCCGCCTCACTTCAGATTTCAGACAGAGCAAATTTTCCAACCAAATTTCTGCTTCTTCAGATCGTTGTGCCACTATCCAGCTCAATGAAGACGGAAGGTATTTTTTAGTTTTAAACAGCAGTTGAAGGGATGTAGTGACATTATCCAAAAGTTAATATGGATAATCTATGACTTAAGTTGCTGTGTTGATTCGGGACTCGTTTTAGAAATCTATTTTGTCTTTCTCTATTGTATTTTTTAAGTTGCATCATCACAAGCAGGAAAATGGATGAAATTTTCAAGTGGAGTTGAGTAGCTAAGGGAAAATAAAAAGGAAAACTCCTAATAATTTTGGCCTGAGATGCACAACGTATGTTTTGTTTGTTTTTTCACGAATAGTGTTGTTTGTTGTATGTTGTTGTTTGTTGTATGTTGTCAGTGGAGATGATCTAAAAAACTTGATCCGGTATTGTTTATTTTTTGTTTGGTGGTCTTTTTTTCACACTTTTTATGACGTTATTTGTTTGGTATTATGCTTTGACTTGTATATTTCTGTTGCGTTAATACTAGGGCTTTGTATTTTCCGTGTATGGTGTGTATATAAGTGCTGCTTCATCTTGTATAAAACTCTGACTCGGAGCTAGTGAACATAACACTAGTTGCTTGGATCAATATAATGTACAAAGAAGGTAAATTTCTTATGATTGGTACCTGCCTTATGATTTGAAGATGGAACATTGACCGCAAATACGATGTTTTGAGAAAAGGTGAATGTTGTATACATGGATCATATCAATGGGTAGGTGAGAAAACGAGACGTTGGAGAAACTAGGTGAATGTTCTATACTCATAAGAACAACCCTTGGAAACTTCACACATAACACTAGTATCTGATAGTATAAAATTTACATCATTAAAGTCATGAAGGCACTAAGAAATGCTAAGTACTTCAACTCCCCACAAGAAGTGCTCCATATGTTGAAGTTTACATACGTCTTGGCTATACGCTTCGCTCTCTGCCTCTTTTCTCAGTTGCCAATGTGTATTGTGTAGAATTACTAGCCCTGCTTCTTGTGCACACTGCACTTCATCGTGCTGAGGTGTAGGATTCTGATATATCATGCGTTATCTGTTAGATTTTTTAGACTGGGATACAAGCACGTGTCCTAAAGCAGAAGTCGCTTAGTTTACTTTTTTTTTGTTTGTTTGATGAATATCTTCTCAGCATGTTCATGGATTTCTTTGCTGTGGCGAATTCTATCATGCAGACACTAAACAAGAATTCAATGCTAGTGAAACGTACCGGATATCACTAAATTCGTCCCTCTTAATGATATACATGATCCTACGAGAGGTTATCTTGTGAATGATACATTGGTTGTTGTAGGAATATTAAGATATTAGAATTACTTTTAATTCTTTGTACCCGAAATGTATTTATTGTATCTAGCTGTTTTATCTCATTATTAGCTAGGTAGTTTTTTTCTTTTTGAGGGAATATTAGCTAGGTAGTTGACTTTTTCTATCATTTAAAGACTCCTCCTATTCTATTTCTACCTGGTTTTATCTCTTTATTAGCTAGGTAGTTTGCTTTTCATTATTTGCTTTGTAGTTGATTTAGATTTGCTTCTTGATTAATAGATAAACATAGACTAATTGTCTGGGCCGCTTTGATATTCAACTAGATTTCTCTTTTTGTGGATACGACATTGACTCACCGATCTAAACTACAGTCGACCCGATATTCTGCCGCTTAGATTGAAAACCTAGTGAGGGCGATCAAGCTTAGATTACTATCCCATCCCAAACTCTAAGCTGCTCTTACCACTTTGGGTGTCTGACCAATAGAGAATATGAATCTGTGATTGTAAACATCACATCCATAGTTAATTCTCTCACCTAGACTGAAGTTAAGGCACAATTACTTACTCATGAAAGGCTGGTATCAAGGTATACTAGTGCTTCTCTGATTGAAATCATTGTTCCTAGTGTAAATGCTATGTTCACACAGACCCGAGGAAGATGAAAATGACCTAGACCGTAGAAATTTCATGTTGTAGATGGAGAGGATTTGGCAACACATGTGACGGATGATGAGGTATAAGTGGTGGTATAACCCCGTGCCTATTGATGCGACGTCCATGCTGTTTGTTTGAATTTTCAATCCATTTCTTTCTCCTCAGTTTTGTCTTTATTTACACGTGGTCATCCGACGATCAGTTTGAATAGGACACCCACCTGACGATCAGTTCTAATAGGGCACCCACCCAACGACAGTCAGAGGTAAGGCCTTCCTGGCCAAGATCTCTTTGAATATAACGCCGCCTCAGGAGAGAATACCGGTCACGTCCATAGGCATTTTCAAGTCATTTACTACTTGAGCCAAACTATTTTTTTTTGATTTGCCATATTTTACAAAACCTAAATAAATAGTAAATAAACGCTCGAGTTTACGAGCCGAGCCAAGCTATATTGAACAATTAACCAGTCAACTTCGATCCGATCTTTTTATGGCTCTATCATGCTTGAAAAGAGTTTCAAACCCGAGTTTTTTTAGTCGAGTCAAAGCTTAAGACCGACTCGGCTCAAATACAGCATTACTATAAAAACGGCTGTTAAATGCTTTTTTTTTTTGTTTTTGGAAAACCAATTTTTTTGTTCAGTTTTTCAAATGATGCAAAATTGAAGATCTAGTTCCCGCTCACAATAAGACCTAATTCCATGTTTGTATCATCGATCTAACCTTCAGTTCAGACAAGAATCAAAAAGTGAAGCCAATAATTTCTTCCAATTAAGTCACATCGCCGAGATCAAGAATCTGTTGAGTGTTTCCCCAATTTGTTTCAGGTAATTTTATGGATCTTGCTTACATCAAGTGTCTAATGTAATTATTCTGCATATTCTTGAACTCTTAAACCGATAGAGCATAGAAACAATCTGAATCTGGTCCATTTCCCTCATGTTAAGATCTTTTAATTAATTATTTTTCATTTTTCTTAATTGAACTGTACTAACATAGATTGAGAGCAAGTGTAATGGGAAGATTTTAGACACCTTCCATTGAATTTGTGTCGGAATGGGTTGTGGAATATGTTTTAAAAGAGAAATAACGGTGACAACTTTGTTGTTCAATTTCTTCCTCCTGTCTCAACAAGCATATGTCTCGTATCTTCTTCTCAATTTTAGAATTCATTTCTTCATCCATTGTGAAAATCGAGGTCCGTAATAAAAAAAATTCACCCATCCAATCCTTAATTTTACAACAAAGATAGTTTATTTCATCTACTATTTCAAAGATTATATTGCGGGGGTTTAGGTAAAGTGAATGTTTTTTTTTTTCTTGCTATTTCCAGTTTGAGTTGTGGACTTTGCATACATCAAGTAATTGTAGATGTGCCGGTGAAAGAAAAAAATTATAGCAGAGGTACATTTATGGATATTTTGGTGGTGTTGGGGATTATGGTGGTTGTGTGATGTTTT
Source organism: Gentiana straminea (assembly GCA_036785695.1). Classification (NCBI taxonomy): domain Eukaryota; kingdom Viridiplantae; phylum Streptophyta; class Magnoliopsida; order Gentianales; family Gentianaceae; genus Gentiana; species Gentiana straminea. Next base: position 7,079,403 of record JAVUPR010000167.1, on the reverse strand, counting down.
TTCTTATCGGGATAAGCTGAGCAGGGTTTTGGTTTGATTTGTAAGTTAATATTGAGTGTTCGGCTGTGTTCGCAGTTTCTCGACAAAATAGTTATAACAAAGTGAACGATACACTTTTATATCATTGATCACCGTGTCAAATTTAATTTTATTTTGTCTGTGTACTTCATTTCTCCCCCTTTCATTAAAACTGTTAAGCTTTAAGATTTCTTCAATGAGATTTACATGGCACTTGAATTGATAACTTTTATGTATGCAGAATCTTCTCTCTGTTAATAAAATTTTCAGTTCTCCATTCATTGTTTGTTCTTTAATTTGCATAATTTGTTTGAATTCTTATGATCAACATTGTTCTTTATCAAGAAATCTTCAAAAACTGGGTTTAATGCTCTCCTAATCTTATTAAAATTTGCTGCTGCAGTGCACAGGTTGTGATAATTAACTAGCATCAACCCAGCCTTTGTTCTTCCGTACCACTTGGTCAGTATACTTAATTTTCTCACTTTAAATATAATATCTTGTATGTGTCATAGATTATTACAGTTCCTCAATTTATGGTTTTGTTAGTTCTCCGTTTTTATTTATTTGTGCTTTTCAATTGTGTGTGTAAGAGACTGAAACGGGATTTGTTTTGTTAATGCGGTGTTGATAGTATTATTCAAGTGTGATTTGTTTTGTTGCGATTCAAAGGTGCGGATGAGTAGTTAGTGTGAGTTGACTATCCGTTTGTACTTGTAAGTTTTGAATGCCATCTTGCATTCTTCCACTTCTTGTGCCTTTAAAATTTAAATTTGCTTCACATCTCCTTGTATATTTTCTTGATTATTCGATAGTTGGAGTTCATTTTGCGTATGTTTATGCTGAGTATATGTATTTATCTTGCTGCATGATTTGATTTCTTTCCATGAAGATAAAACATGAAAGCCTGCACCTTTGTTGGTTAGTTTGCCATACACCTTTGTTGTATAGAGTTGTTCATCCACATATGTTGTGTGAACAAGGAATTTAACGAAATTCAAGCATGCTGTTTAGGAATAAATAATGAAAATTTTGCATTTAAGTTGTGGAACATACATCGTTTAATGAACAAGAAAAACACTGCAAAATTACAGTATTGTGCAAGAGTTTCGGTTTTAATTCCCTTTTCCACAACGCAGTGCAAAAAGTTTAAGTTTACTGATTTAAAGACAGTAAACTAAATTTCTACATTGACTGTAATCTTTCTTTTGAAGTTTCATCGTTTTCCTATGATTATGGACTTGTGTATACATTTTGGAGTTAACATATTATGTGAAGATAGGATAAACACTTTTCGTTTAAACACAGTTTGTTGGTTGTAACCCAAATGCGTCTTTTTCAGTGCCTAAAATTGTATATAGGAAAACAAGAAGGAAAATGTCACCACATGTCTTATGTATATCGACGGAGAATTGACCTCTCGAAAATCGAATATACACGGCAACATTCGACCTTCCCAATGTCGAATCTAATTCGACAATGCGGGAAGTCAAAATTTGCTTTGTACATTCACTTTCAAAAGGTCGATTGTGTGAAAATGGTATGGTGCAACGACAGTGTGGGACAACGAGTATATGATTTATATATTTAATATTAATGCATTTAAAAAAAACAGAATTTTATTAATCATATTATTTCATTCAATTTCCAAATAGAAAACCATGCCATCTAAAAACTAAAATTAAAAAACCTCCTTAAGCCCTTTCCCCGTTTTTTACGTCCATTGTTCAAAGTCTCCACCCCGTTCTCCACGACGCTGCTGCCTCCCGTCGTCTCCATAGCCGCCACACTTTGTTGCATTACACGGTTTACACCCACGTCCGAAGACCCAAGTCATTTATTTCAGCCTCATCTTCATTCTTCAGGTATATTGGTAGTTAGATACTTGTTTGTTCAATTTGATAATCTCTACAAATTCGTGCGATGCGAATTGTCTGAGCTAGAGTTGTTAGAATTGAAAAGCATGAGGAAAATTGAAGCTAGATTTGTTAGAATTGAAAAGCTAACATGATAGTTCAAATAAATCTCTGTTTTGTTTTCCGATTTTTGTGATAGGGCCAATGCAAGTGTTATTGTAATTGGTAAAGAGTCATTTGAAGTCTCTTTGCATCTGCCCTTTCAAAAAGTTGTTCTTTTTATTGGATTTAGAAGCAGCTCTCAAAAAGTTCTTACTTTTAGATGCAGTTTGACTTTTGAGCTTGTTTAAAATTCCATTTTTCCCGTAGTTTTGTATGCTATCACTATTTTCTTTTACGGAACTGGTTGGTGTTGTTTATCGTTTCTGTTATCTGTTCTTGGTTGTGCAATGGAACCTCTTATTGCTTCGCTTTCATTTTTATTATAAAATTTATTCATCCATCCTTATATCCTTCCTCTCATCGATTTCATCCCTTACTTGACAGGTCATGACAAGCATGGAACACAAGCCTGACAAAATGAAAAACACGGAAAATTCTCAAGATAATTCGGCTTCTGGAAGAACACGTATTTTGATTGCGGCAAGTGGCAGTGTTGCAGCTATAAAGTTTGCTAATCTGTGTCAATGTTTTTGTGAATGGGGAGAAGTAAAAGCAGTTGCTACAAAGTCTTCTTTACACTTTATAGACAGAGCTTCACTCCCGAAAGACGTTACTCTTTATACAGATGAAGAAGAATGGTCGTCATGGAATAAATTAGGGGATAGCGTACTCCACATCGAGCTACGCCGTTGGGCTGATATTATGGTCATCGCTCCTCTATCAGCAAACACACTGGGCAAGGTAAGAATCTGTTGCAGTCTTTAACGTCATGTTTGACTCAGGTTCTTATTTTCTGGGTTATGTAATTGCTCCTGGTTAATGCTTTAGCTTCTGGACAGTGTAAATATGACTTTTGATTACTTGCTTGTGAATTAAATGAGCCTTCTTGTAACTTTTACTTAGAACTAGATAAGAGTCTAGGCAACATTGAAAATTGCTAGGGATCTCTTCTTTATCGTAAAAAAGGGTAGGCGGTGTAGGGTTGTTGATGGAAACCCGTAGCATGGCTCACTTGGTAGGTGTTCTTGGAAATGCCTTAGAGGTCAAGGGTTTTGTTCTTCCTAAGAGGTCGAATGCAGCCCCAATTTCTTGTTGAATCCATAGTTAAAGAGCTCTGGGCCAGATCCACAGTCGAATTCTTCAAGTACTTTGAGATCGTCTCTGGATTTAGTCGGGCTGATATTTGTTCTGGATACTGCGGATCCACAGGACATACCAAAAGAAATTGCTGTTGGTTTTCACTTTCGTTTTTGACATTTTGTCTCGTGATAGTTTGCATTTTGTCTCAAAATTTGTACAGTTTCTCCTTCTGGACCCGTTGTCTATTTGAAAAATGATACATACACAGAATGTGCACATAATCTTATTCCAGTTAGGCCTGGTGGCATTGTCTGACCTTTATTTTTTTCAGATTGCAGGAGGATTGTGCGATAATCTGCTAACATGCATAGTTAGAGCATGGGATTACAGCAAGCCACTCTTTGTAGCACCAGCTATGAACACTTTCATGTGGAATAACCCTTTCACCGAACGCCATCTTATGTTGATCGATGATCTCGGAATCGTTCTCATCCCACCTGTATCAAAAAGGCTAGCCTGTGGTGACTATGGAAACGGCGCAATGGCTGAACCGTCCGTCATCTTTTCAACTGTACGGTTATTCTCTCAGTCTCGAGGACAACCGGGTAGTAATAGTAATATTACACAGTAGAACCAGGAAATTCTACTGGTTAGTGTCTTTACCGAGGAAAACTAGTAATCGTCCGATTAAAACACGACATGTGTCTTGATGTTTTGTGGGTTTGTGGTGTGGCCTGCTATGTTAATGGCTTATTTCTGGTGTTTGATACTACATGTCGTGTTTTCTATGTACCTCACAACTTACTAATACGTAGTATGTACTGCACAAAGTTTATGTTTTCTAAACCATTTTTTATGTAAGAACATGTTCCATGATAAGATATTTATGTACTTTTAAGGTTTTTGCAGACTAAAGTGGTAGAAGACATGAAAGTTGGCACCTCTGGTTAACTCATTAACCAAAGCTGAACAATGTTGAGTAGTTTCTTCATGAAATTTTTGTAAGCACCATCTGGGTTCTCTCGGGCCGTTAAGATGGGGTGTGCTATGCAGTTTGAAAGTGGAACCTTACGACCCGTGTGGTGCCGTACTGAATCGATCTTTTACAAACTCATGCATTGGTACCCAAGTCCTTAATCCGTGTTCACCAATCACCATGCACTATGTAACCTTTTTTTTCTTTTCTTTTTTTGGTGTGAAGTTGCGCTATGTAACTTAGGTTCTTAGGAATGAGCAAACCAAAAAAAGAAAAAGGAAATACTTTGACTCGATTGACTTCTAGAAAGCCACCGCAATGCGCTACCCCATCTGCTATCTCGAGTAGTATACTACATGGAAAAGAGTAGCTTGCTCATGGCATAAGATGGAAAGTTGGCAGTGGAGAATCCATTGACATCTTAATTGATCATTGGCTTCCTGTGTTCCCCACCTTTCACCTCTGTTCTAACGTCGATGACCATCACTTCCGCAAGGTTTGTTGTCTAATTGACCCTCTATACCGTACTTGGAGCCGCACCACACTCAATATACTCGGGCACCATACCTGTGCAATATTCGACTTTTTAGAGGTTGAAATAACACATTTCGACTTTTCAGGAGTTGAAATAACACATTTCGACCTCTAAAAAGTCTAATTTTGCACGGGTGTGCGCGCGCCCGAAAGATATGCGCGCGCGCATTAACAATGCCCTAAATGAAGTTGCAAATTTCTGGGGTTGTTCAATTAAGAGCTGGATCCCCTCCTGTACACAGGAGGCCAAAAATTCTATCTTTCTTTGTTCTCTTTTCCTGTTCAAAAATTACGCTTTAGTGGGTCAAGCCCAAAATGTAGAACAATTAGATGATTTTCAAATTACTTTTTTTTGTTTGTTTGATGAATATCTTCTCAACATCTTCATGGATTTCTTTGTTGTGGCGAATTCTATCATGCAGACACTAAACACGAATTCAATGCTAGTGAAACGTACCGGATATCACTAAATTCGTTCCTCTTAATGATATACATGATCCTACGAGAGGTTATCTTGTGAATGATACATTGGTTGTTGTAGGAATATTAAGATATTAGAATTACTTTTAATTCTTTGTACCCGAAATGTATTTATTGTATCTAGCTGTTTTATCTATTTATTAGCTAGGTAGTTTTTTTTTTATACATGATCCTACGAGAGGTTATCTTGAGGGGAATATTAAGATATTAGAATAGTTGATTGTATCTAGCTGTTTTATCTATTTATTAGCTAGGTAGTTTTTTTTTTTCGAGGGAATATTAGCTAGGTAGTTGACTGCTGTCTTTATTACGGCCGTTCTTGTGTTTCTAGCTGTTGTACTTTGACTCTTTACATTCTGGTGGTTTACTATTTATACCTGTTTCCTTCCTTTATTGTAAATATAGTACAGTTGTTTTTCTCAAATATTCTTTGTGTCTCACTCTTCTGTTGTCCAGATGATTTTGTCCACCGTTACTGTGGAATCAGAAATCAAGGAGGCACTTGCTATTTGAATGCATATCTACAAATTCTCTTTCACTTGCCTTGTTATAGAAAGGTGAGCAGCTTGGCTTTCTCTTGTAGTCCTTTTTAAGTTGATACAACAAAGAGGAAATTCAATTATTGCCCGATATAATGTAGGCTTTCTATCAGATGCCAGAAACGAGCGGTAATATGTCGCCAGTGAGCAAGCTCTCATTAGCATTACAGAGATTGTTTTACGAGCTTCAGTTTGGCAACACCAATGCCGGAACAGAAGAGGTTACAAAATGGTTAGGGGGCATTTTTAACCCGACACTGCATCAAGATGCGCACGAGTTTAATATATCTCTTTTGGTCAAGCTTGAAGACACAATGAAGGTAACTCATCTAAATATTGCATTATTATTGTGCTAGGGGTATGAGATCACACTATTTTCACGAGCAACTTTTTAGGTAATTTTTGTTTTATTTTCTTTGCCCAGGAACTGCTTTAAAAGATATAATTGTGCATATGTTTATGGGGAAGTACATGCATACTGTCGAGTGCATAAATGTTGAATATAATCCGGATCCTAGGACAGAAGATTTTTACGGTAAGCATATTTTATTACATAGGTGATTTGATGGAGTCTCCTTCTCCGACAAGGATGATGATTTCATGGATACCCGCCGCTACATCCGGTAGGGAGAGAGAAAAATCGTGTCTTTGCAAAATTATTTATAAACAAGAAAAAAAGAAAATGAAATGGACAGCTGTACTACAGCAAGCAAGTCAAGTCAGTACGTGTCACAACACTTCAACACCGAGCCAACGTTTCCCCACAAAAACCAGTCCATCTAATTTTTACCGGGGAATGCTCCGAAAACATCATCCATTCCAAGCCGTCCAAAAATCCTCCAGACTGCCACCAGCCGGTGGAACAGCAAAACCATCCAGAAAAGCTTCCCCGAATCCATCTCCGAACAAATCCTCCAAATCAATTAAATCATCCATCTGACATTCTTCGAAATTCTCTGAGAAGCTGCTTGTTTGTTCGGATGGGCACCTCGGTGGGTGAACTTACTCGCCTGAAGTCAAGACAAGATTTGACTCCCGACGAGGATAGAATACTCACGCTCTCCTTGTATCTCTCCGGCCAGGAGATGATTGCTATCACTGATGCTTCTCAAGCACGCACACTCTTGTTTCTCTCAAGCACAATCATCATTGGCAGGGATCTGCACTTATAGCTAATGAGGAGAATGATCTAACTGACCAACTCGTTGCAGAACCCGTTGGTATGCAATCACAGTCGGTGTGCTTATTCAGCGTCGTATAAGAGATCCTGACATTAGTGTTTAATTCACTTTTTATTCCTATCGTGTTTTTACAAACTGTGTTTTTCATAAAACGATTGAAGCTCCTCAACAGACTGTTGATCTTGTTGTTATTTCTTCAGATGCGGGTGAGGTTTTAATTAATTTGAATTTGATTTAGTTAACAAATTTTAATCAGGTGTTTTGTGTGTGTTTTTGATTAAAGAGAATGTTGATGCTGCGCCGGCGGCGCCGGTGACCTATGAAGTTGAGAACAGTTAGGTTTTAATTTTCATCGCACGTAAGGAAAGTTTTGATCACAAGTTTTAATTAATTATCTATAGTGTGTGTTTGATTAGGCATTGTTAATGCACCGCCGGTTGTTCCTGGTTTAAAACTTCTTCCGGCGACCTATGAAGTTGAGGACGGTGAAGTTTTAATTTTCATCGCAAATCTTAATTTCCTGATTAGAGTAAGGATAGCTTTGATCACAAGTTTTAAGGAGCTTCAATTGCTTTATGGAAAACACAGTTTGTAAAAACACAATTGGAATAAAAAGTGAGTTAAACACTCACTGGCGGCATATTGATTAATGTCAGGATCTCTTATACGACACTGAATAAGCACACCGACTGTGATTGCATTACCAACGAGTTCTGCAACGAGTCGCTCAGTTAGATCATTCTTCTCATTAGCTATGAAAAGAAGCGCAGATCCCTGCCAATGATGATTGTGCTTGAGAAAACAGGAGTGTGCGTGCTTGAGAAGCATCAGTGATAGCAATCCTAGCCGGAGAGATACAGAGAGAGCGTGAGTATTCTATCCTCGTCGGCAGGAGTCAAATCTTGTCTTGACTTTATGCGAGTAAGTTCAACCATCAAGGTGCCCCCTCCGAACAAGTAGCTTCTCAGAGAATTTCGAAGAATGTCAGGAGGATCCATTTCATCTGACCGGAGAGGAAATGATTATTAAAAGCTATTTATAATAGATTTTACGATTTTAAGCGCCAAGTATTTTTTTTGTTTTTGAAGTCCCACAGGTTATCGGTTAAGCCGACGGTCCCATCAGAATAAAAAAAGTAATTGAAACTAGGTGGTTCTTATTATAAAATACTAGTGTTATGATGCCGTGCAAGGCACGGCTGTCCATCGAAGCAGTGTACACAATGTAATGATGATGTAAATGTATTGTTATCATGTTTTGGACATGATAATAATGCAGTAGTAAAGATCTTAAGTAAATACATGGTGGAATGCAGAAAGAGGGACATACTGGTGTTTGGTTCCCTAATTTCGTTAAATCTTATCATCATCTCGAGGAATTTGTATTGGAGGTATGCACCCCTTTTATGCCTTTTTGTGTTTCACTCGACTCTCTACCACGCAATATGCATTTTTTTGTCCCATCTTTTGTGTTTCAATTGCCTCCCTCTAGCTATGCAATTTTTTGTGCGTCAGTACAGTCATGTATGCTTTAACTTTCCATTTATTTTTTTTTGGGGTAATTTTCTTTTCTTGTGTTAATCATTTGACTTCCCTATATGAGTTTTAGCAGAGTGCATACGCATTATGGTAACTGGTAAGAGGATGATGCGCTGTACTTTCAAAAAATGTGACTTAACAATACTAAAGTGTATTAGGGCCACTTGAGTTTCCTAGTTTCTGTTGAATATAAAAATGTAAATATCAACAAAATCTATCTTGAATCGTTATTTTCTTATTTTCTCTTAGACGTGGTGATTGTTTTGCAACGGTGGTTGTGTTAGCTTTGGGATGTCTTCTTTTGAGTGTTTGTCGTGTGATGTTGAGAACTTGTTTTACCTTTACCTGCATTTCCTCAGCTTTTTCTGTTCAAAAGCATGATGTGTTATAAACGAACATAACAGTTTGGTTCGAAAAATAATTGAAAACCGGCCAAGCTAGACTATGTACACCCCTAATGGCTAATTGTGATTGCCCTTACATAAGGACCGTTGCATTTTCTTTCCAATTTTTTTTCTCTTTTTGTTTCTTCTTGTTGTGATGATGGTGATATACGGCTGTGTGTTTGTAATTTGCAGATGCTGTGGTACGAACCTAAGCGGATTAGTAGAACGATGCGTGAGGTTGAGAGACTTAGCAGCAAAAGCAAAAGCCTAAAAGTTTTTGAGTTTAATGGTTATTACGGTCGTGTTAGCGATGTTGAATTCATCATGCATGTAGTGGAGAACGCTACTGGCCTTGAAAAAATCATCATTAAAACATGTAATTTTAGAGAGCGCATGTACAGCAGGTGTCCTGATCATAGCAGTGAAAAGGAAGCTAGAAGTATTGCATTGAAACAGTTGGAATATCTCAGAGAATCTAAAAATATACCGCCTCATGTTGATGTACTTATCCCTTAGCTAGCTCTTGTTCTTCGCCCCGAGGCATTGAAGTGACAAGAAGACGATGTGATCATCTAGGATGTTTTCTATTGTTATTTTCTTTTCATTTTTCTGTATTTTGATTTGCCATATTGGATCTGGATGTGTAGGATACAAAAAGTCCCTTCAGTTTATGGGCACTTTGGCTTGGCTATTTTATTCCTATCATAAACCTTACTTTTTTTTTTTTTTCCAAGTTTCCCTTTAATCACTGGTCAGTCTTTTATAGGCCTTTTGCATCAGTTGCTGGGGTTAAAAAAATGCTGCTCCATTAGTCGGAACTCCGGATTAATCGGACCAGTGAGTTCCAGATAGCGAGGGCTTTAAGGGGAAAAAAAAAGAAAGAAAAGAAAAAAGAAAAAAATGCTGATCCATTTGTTGTGAAAGAAATGTCAAAACATTTAAAGTTCTTAATATAGAAGATGTTGCTCTTGAATACTTCTTCTACTGATAACGCTAAACAAGTACACTGATCACAGTATACATTTGAGAGAATGAACTTTTTTTTACATCTCGAAAGTAAGGAAAGTGAAAAACTAAACTAACTACCGCTATTGATCTCGTTTATCGTTTATGTAGTAGGAGGAGTTACAAAGGATATCATGCCTCGACTATTAGCTAACAACTTAACTACTTTGCTGTACCAACCACTTGAGATCATCCTCAATGAACCATTAGCTTCGAATTCTCATGATTCGATCATTACCCAGCACAACTTTCGCCCTCTAGCTTATACAGAGGCTATCTTTGCCCCCGCTGAAGGCAGTAGTGATGGATGTGCAGAGCTTTTATAGTTTAGAAACAGTGGGTTTGTTTATTTGCCTTACTCTAGAGATCAAAGAAAGAGTTCCCAATAAACTCACCAAAACCTGAAACAAAACGTCATGTGCCCATGGTTACATCCAACCGAGTCATAGTTCGCTCACATAACCCTTGAGATATAAACCATCTCTACATTCACAGCAACCCATATCAAGAAAAAGAAGGAAAAAAGAAAAGTTGTCCTCGTGAGCATATGAAACCCCTTCTAACATGCCTCCAAGCTAAAGATTTGGTTGAATTGGCCAGTTCACTCCAGCACCCTATTAAAACAATAAAGCACATTACCAACATACAATAGCATTGCCAAAGAAATTTGAATTCCAAAAACATCATCATCAACAACAACAACAACAACAACAACAAAAAAAAAAAAAAAAACCGTTTCTTGTTGAGACATTAGGCATGATTGCTGCTAATGATCACGTTGCTGACACCTTCAAGAGGCTTCTTGCTCCTCTTCGTAGTACACCATACCCACGGAAGTGTAGACGATATTTCTGTCAATACATAAATTCCCTAAAAGATAAAATCAACATTCAAATACATACTGAAAGACGAGGAGGAAAGAAAAAAAGAAACTGAACTTGCTTGTCCTTTCTACGCCTTTTAAAGGTCTTTTTTTGTTTTGCTATATATCCCAATGACTACAAATTCTTTTGGTTGAAACACCTTCCTGGTCTAAACATAAAGGGGGTCTAAGACGGGATCGATCACTCAGTCCGTCTTTTTTGATGAAATATATCCATGTTCTGGCCTTGAAGTAGTAGGACTACTTTTGACACTTTCACTTAGGTCATCCACAGAGCCTTGTCAACAATCATCCTAATTTTCGAGTGACTCTTACTTTGCATAACTAGTTCATGAGCAAGTATCGTTAGACGGGGTTAGTGGCGGCATTTCGGATTCACACTCCGCATGAATTATGCACCCTATCCCTTTGTTGCATCTTCAGACGATCTCTTTTACATAACTAAAGAAAATCAAAACAATGTGAAAATAATAGAAAAAACTCTGGATTGTTGTTTTATTAAGTTGATTAAAAAAAAGTATTTCTTATATAGAAGAGAAATCCTAAGAGATAAAACGAAATAATTATCCTAACATATTTAAGAAAACAAATATAAATCTTTTATTTAAACTATATCTTTATCTCTTATTTGACTCCATTCTTATCTTATTTGGCTGGTTTTATCTTCTAATACCCTCTCTCAAACGAGGCCGGGTTTGGAGGCTGAGTTTGCTTGGTGAAAATATTTTGGAGGGCATTTCCACTCCGGCAGCTCTTCCGGAGTCATTTAGTTGTGATATTTTGGAGGGCATCTCCACTCCGGCGCACTTCTCTTTCGGCTCTTCCAGAGTCCATTAGTTTGTAAGGGTGACTTCCTCGGCTCTTCCAGAAGTCTAGTTATGGATTGTGTCTTGGCTGACTTTCGGCAAGCTTGAATGTCTTTTTTTTTTTTTTTTTTTTTTTTTTTTTTTTTCAATGACATCTGCCTCTAATTTGCATTTTTTGGATCTCATCTGAAAAATAGAAATAGAATGGATGCCAAATAAAATATTTAATGCTACAGGACAATATTATTTATTTAGAGCAATTAAGAGTGAAACTGAAAACAAAAAATATTGACTCGAAAATATAAAAAAGAAATTGAAAAATGGATGGGGCTTTAGTGCAGATTGATAGAAAGTTTGGTTGTTTTTGCCGGGATGGATAAAGAAAAAAAAGCAAATATGAGAGTTTTTTTATTTTATTTTATTTATTTTTTTTTTTTTTTTTTTTTTTTTGATGTAATGAATGTATGAGGGATATAAAATTGTGGCAGACAAAAGATGGGGTTCAGATTAATTAAATGAACATGGTATTTGGGGATGCTGGGATTCCATCGGATCTTATTACGGGATAAAGAGGATAAACAGAAGCATACATGGGCGGCATGGCTGATTCTGCTTTCGGCTGGTGGTGGCGATTATGGTAGTCGTTTCTCTTGACGGAGGTGTTAGTCATCTCTTACGGGCTTCTCTCTCCACTTGGAGGCGGCGGTCAGCGGTTGTTAGTTTGCTGTTTTGCTTTTCCGGTGGTGGTTCCGGCCACTGGTAGTTTAGTTTGTATTTTCATATTCTGTTCTTGTGTTGTCGGGTAATAGATTGACTTAGAGTATCCACGTGTCTGAACGCATCCAGGCCCTCCTATTTTTCCGGGAAAATATTCTCTGTTCAGCACCCTCGACCCGATCTATTACCCGGCGTTGTTGTGTTGTAGTACGGTGTTGGGCCGTGTTGCTTAGTCTAGCTTCGGCTAGTTTTTGTTGTAAATCTGTTTTAAGAAATAAAACTTTCGTCTTTGGTGGGAAAAAAAAAGCAGAAGCATACATGGCTTTTGATTTATTGAAAAGAAAAGAAAAAGACGAATCGATCAATGCGGAAGGAAGAAAAAAGTGCCGCAATGGATGCGAAAATTATTTGGGGTTGCTTCATGTGTTAATTATTTAAGAACTAACGGAAGAAGATCGGGCGAGGGTTCACTATTGTTAAGGCGCCAAACCCTCGCCCTACTCTGATATCATAAAGAAAATCAAAACAATGTGAAAATAATAGAAAACTCTGGATTGTTGTTTTATTAAGTTGATTAAAAAATGATTACAAAGTATCTCTTATATAGAAGAGAAATCCTAAGAGATAAAACCAAATAATTATCCTAACATATTTAAAAAACAAATATAAATCTTTTATTTTGACTCCATTCTTATCTCATTTGGTTGGTTTTATCTTCTAATAACCCTAATCCCAACATTTAATCATGAAACATTTTGATCCAAAGACATGAATAATGTGAAAGGCCAAAAAAAAAGGAGGAAAAAAAAAGAGAAGAAAATGAACCGACTCAGATGTAACAAATAGATGAGTTTTGAAGTAATGAAGCACAAAAGAAAAACAATTGTTCACTTATTTTTGCCCAAAGTAAACAAGTCCATACCCAAGCAGATTAAGAGGGAGCGAACGTTGATTTGATGGAGTCTTCTTCTCCTTCTCCGAGAAGGATGATGATTTCATGGATACCCGGTGCTACTTCCGGTAGGGAGAGAGAAAAACTGTGCTTGCGCTTGTTTTCGTTGAAGGTTTTTTCTTATTCTTTTTATTTTTTTATATCGCTTCATCAATCATTTCTTACAATTCTCCCACCAATCATTATTTCAACTACAAATAAAAAATATTAAATTATCTATTACAATTTCATTTTATCTACTTTACTCCCTCCGTCCCATTTTATTTGTCTTGTTTGACTTTTCACACAGATTAAGAAAAGTGTAGTTAATGCTTTGAATCACATTAAATGATCCAATACTTTTACACTTATGCCCTTTAAGTTGTTGTTGGAGCATTTAATGCTACACATTTTTTAGTGTAAATATTGTAAAGAAAGAAGGGTATTTGAAGAAATTTAACAATTAATGCACAAAGTGGACACTTATTTTGGGACAAACCAAAAAGGAAACATGAACAAATAAAATGGGACGGAGGGAGTATTATTTTTTACCATTATTTTATTCATTAAACTACTTTATTTCAATTTCTTTCACCAATTATTTTCTTATCTACATAAATTTCAAAAAAACATTTTAACTTTTTAATCATTAGATCAATAATTTTTATTATATTTTTATATCCACTAGCATATAAAAAACCCCAAAATAAACCCCAACCCAAAACAAACGGAACTTGTTGCTCTGTTTGTTTTCGTTATAGTTTTTTTTAGAGTTTTTTTATATCACTTCACCCATCGTATCTTACAATTCTATTACCAATCATTTCTTCAACTACAAATAAAAAAATATTAAATTATCTCTCATCATTTCACTTTATCAACTTTATAACTTTTTTTACTATTATTTTATTTATTACTTTATTTCACAAATCATTTCATAATCTACACAAATTTCAAAAAATAATCTTAACTTTCTAATCATTACTTCAATCACTTTATCTAAAACAACCCCAAAAAAAACTCCAAAAAAAAAAACTTCAACCCAAAACAAACGGAGCCACAAGTATTTACAAAATTATTTATAAACAAAAAAAGAAAAAAAGAAAAATAGACAGTTGTACTACAACAAGCAAGTCAGTACGTGTCACAACACTTCAACACTGAGTCAATGTTTCCCCACAAACACCAGTTCATCTAATTGTTACCAGGGAAGATGCACCGAAAACATCATCCAAGCCATCCAAAACAGCAGCCTCACCAGCAGGTGGAACATCAAAAGCATCCAGAAAGGCTTCCATGAATCCATCTCCGAACAAATCCTCCAAATCAATTAAATCATCCACCGGAGCTTCAAACAAATCCTCACCCGTCTGTACCAGCGGCGGAAGGTTTAAATCTGGTGGTCTGGTGGAAGGAATTGAACCGCCGGTGGTGATGGTGGCGGTGGTGCATTAACAATGCCTAATCAAACACACAGATAATTAATTAAAACTTGTGATCAAAACTTTCCTTACTCTATGTTAGGAACTGAACCGCTAGTAGCATTGGTGTGTATTTCTAAGTGCTCTAGTGTGTGTGTCTGACTTGTGCCTTGTCGATCCAGCAGGTATAAGTAGGTGTGTTGTATTATAGCTCAACTTTGAACATTAATAAAACTCTATTTCCTTCATGTCTGTTTCTTATCTCTTCTCCCCGTTTCCCTCTTTTTTCTTATTCGAACTCTCCAAGGAAACCCTAGTTAGGATCGAGTCCTAACATCGGGTATTAGAGACAAAGCCCTGCGTCTGAATTCGTTTCTATTGTTGCCAAATCAATCGAAGAGCTAAGGGCCGCTCAGCAGAAGATGAGCGACGAGTTTAACCAAAGATTGGACGAATTCGGACAGAGATTGGGAGAAGTTCAAGGCTCATTGGATAAGAAGATTGAAAATCAGTATGATTCTCTTATGCAATTGGTGAAACTTGTGCTGGAAAAGGTTCTCTTATGCAAATGATGAAACTGCTGCTGGAAAAGGTTGATAAGAGTCCAGAGATCACACTGGCAAAAGGATGGATTGGCCAAATCCAGTTGAGACGAGACACGAAAGGTATGAATCCTCTGGAAAAAGCTCTAAGATCGATTTTCCTGCTTTTCATGGCGAAAAACCAATCTAATTGTTATCGGGGAATGCCCAAAAATATCATCCAACCCGCCGAAATCGTTCAGATAATCATCACCGAAATCAATCAAATCGTTGACGGGAGCTTGAAACAATTCCAGAGGATTCAAATATGGGAGAAGCAATTGAACCGCCGGTGGTGGCGGCGGTGCATTAACAATGTCTTCTATGTAATCAAACACACAGATCAGCTAATTAAAATTTGTGATCCAAACTTTTCTTACTCTAATTCAATCAAATCAAATCAAATCAAATGAAAATTAAAACTTCACTAGTGTTGTTACGGAACCGAGTATTGATGGTTTGAGCTCGAGCTTGTTTAACTCATGAGCTCGTTCGAGCTCGTTCGTTTGTTAAACGAATAAAAAAATTTATTTGAGCTTGACTCGTTTAAAAGATAAAGTGTTCAAGCTCGTGTTCGAGGTCAGCTCGTTAAACATATTGTTGTCGTATGACTCAAGTTCGGTTTATGAAGGCATAAAACATAAAATGCAACGCAAATAACAAGTTATAGATTTATATTACATAAATTACACAACAAAATTATTATAAAAATATTATTTATTCTCAATAATATTAATAAATGGCTTATCCTATTTCCGGTAACCAAGCTCGTGTTCGTTAAGTAAACGAGTCTATAATAGTGTTCGAGATTAATAAATGACTTATCCTATTTCATGTAACCCACCTCTTGTTCGTTAGTTAAGCAAACGAGTCTACAATAGTGTTCGAACTCGGCTCGTTAGGCTAAACGAACAAATCACAAATACTACCAAGCCGAACACGCAAACACCAAACACAGTAATTAACCCCCGGCCGGGCCCAAGGCCTGGTAGGCCTCCCCCTAGGGACGGCTCTGGAGGGCATATCTGCATCATACAGATACACCATCCGAATATTTCTCATTGTCCTCACCTTCAACATGATACTGGGTTGACTTTGATGAGACAAATGATATGTAATGTTGACAGAAAAGTAAAAAACCTTTGCAACAACAATGGTAAAAGAAAAATATTACCCATATTCGGGTTTTGAATTGGTATATCCACCAAAAAAAATGTGGTTTAATTTGTAATGTTTAGTTGTACTTGAACAATGCCCAAAATCAATTACAAAGGACCTATGATCATATAGCCATAAGATCTAACAATCCTCAGCATTTCGTAGATTACTTGTTGTATAAATAGTTATAAAACCGATTTGTTCCATCATATAGCCAGACGTTACTTACGCGAGACTGAAACTTGCCACGAACCTTTACAATCGACCCCTCGTACTTAAGTCTTCCACGAACTTTTACAACCGACCCCTCGTACTTAAGTCTTTTACGAATATCTTTTGGAGACTCTCAAATTGTCGCTTCAACATCTTCAATTGTTCCATCTTCTCAACAGTTTGTTTCAACGGGGACTCCCACGGATACTGCTCTTCATGATTCTCATTTGTAGTGACCACAACCTTGTTAGCAACCATGTAAGCTGAATAGATTAGAAAACCGTAGAAACATACACCTTTTATACGAAGTAACTCGCCTATAACGTTATTTATAATATCATTTGAAGCATTCTAATCACAGCTTTCACTTGGTATAACTCATAAATACTCGTTGCACCATAACTTTTCTCAATACATGATGTAGTTGAAAATTGCATTGAGTTTAGAGGATCTCATGAAATCCATATAAAATAGCAAATAGAATAACATGAATTTTTTTTTAGGAACATTAAAAAAATTCTACCATGCATAAAGTCATTGTATAACAAATATCATTATTTGACGTATTTTTATTTTCTTAATGAACATACTTTCTTTATATTAAAATATATTGTTTTTAATTTTAAAATTAATAATATAGTTAAACAATATACGGCCTGGCCTTTTAACGCTTATGAGCGGCTTCCAGTTTCGCAAGGATATTCTTGATCTCTTTTGCATGGCTAGACATTTTACTCATTGAATAACACTTGATCATTGTCCGATAAGTGATCTTATCAGGGTTGCAACCTTTCTTCTTCATCATCTCCGGGACTTCTTTCATCTCCGCAAAGCATCCCATCATCCCATACGCGTCGACCAGACAGTTAAAAAAGACCGTATCAAGCGTTATGTCTGAGTTATCAATAAATCTCAATACACCGCTTATCTTTTCTGCTTTTCCAGTTTGTCCATAAGCCCTCACTAAAGAACAAAGGGTAACACAGTTCGGTCTTATTCGCTCGGTCTGCATTAACCTAAAGAGAAACTCCATTTGTTTAAGATCCCCTGCTCTTCCGAATGCATCTATGACGATATTGTAAGTGACCAAAGTCCATTTGAAGTGGTACTTCTGCATGTACTGCATTACTGCACCCATCTTTTCATAGTTTTCAGTTTTGCCATAAGAATCCAGAAGAATGTTGAAAGTCCGAATGTTGGGTTCAATTCCACCACTTTGAAACTTGTCATAACACTTCTCCATGATATCGATCTGTCCACTGCCTCCAAACGCTCTTAATGTGGAGTTCAATGTCCAGATATCCGGCTTGCAGTTTTGCTGCTTAAGCATTTCTACCAGTGTTGACTCCATCTCAACGAACATTTTATGTTTTCCATAAGCATCAAGAAGTGTGTTGTAGATTACTGTGTTAGGCTTGATCCCCTGAGATGCTATGTCAGCCAGAAGCACTTGCACTTTCTCAAAGTCATGCACCTGCAGGCATGATTTCATAAGGATCGAGTACGTGTGTACATCAGGCCTACAGTTGGTCGTGGTTTTCATCTGTTCAAGGAGGGAGAAAGCTTGTTTGAAATGCCCACTCCGACTGTAAGCAGACAAAAGAGCAGTGTAAGCTTCTTGGCCTACAACACAACCTTCATCAATCATCATTTCAAACAAGAAGTGAGCCTTTTCAGGTTGCTTACACTTTCCAAGCATTACGATTAGTTTGATATATATTCCCGGGTTAGGCTGGTACCAAAGCTGCTCTTGTAGCAGTTCAAAGACCTTGAGGGCGGATTCCCAACGAAGGGCAGTGATGCGCTCGTGAAGGGCTTCAAGAATAGTCCTAGGTAACAGTTTCTTTGAGTTGCCTTTCTTCTTCTTTTCAATCACAGCTTTAGTAGCTTCCCTTCTCAATATAATCGATATTGCTTTCTGGGAAGCTACCTTTCTGTTTCTCTCCTCCTTTCTTTCCTTTAATTCTCTATCCTTCAATTTTGTCATTTCATATTGCTTTAGGTCCCTCCGTGACAAAGCGAGTTCGAGTCCATTTCCGGGGACTGATACCGGCACCGGGGCAGTGGGTCCAGGAAGCTGACCATACGACGGTGGAATGGCATTGGTAGGCCCACCAAGGGAAGCCATCAACATGGGTTCACAAAAAACCAACGATTTTTCCGGGAACGATAGGGGTTAAGCTTAAGCTAGGGAAAGAATGCTAGATGATGCCATCAATCTGGATACGGGATTCTGACTCAAGTTGGAGCGTCTTAAATGAAGTAAATAGTGCATCAGACATAAATTGAAAATTCCTGCACATGATACAACATGTTCAAACTTGTTTCCTGATCACATATTCATACAAGAGATTAATAGTGAAGAAAATTAGTCGATAATTAGCCAATGATTCGACTATAGAACTGTAATTATAGAACAAATGATACTCAGGAAATATCATGTCCCACACATTATGCACCTTACCATCAAGCTGGTGTCTAAGTCCAACTCTCTTTTAACATTACCCGGTTTACAACCATTGGGCTGTAAACAAATGGTGCAATTTTTTTATATACAAATGAAAATTTACAACGTTGCTATGACATTAAAAAATAGTGGAGCATTTATTTGCACTTATTGATTTTACGGTTACACCACATCTACCATACGCTTAACCATAAGGATACCGTATTCAATGTTGAGCTTTTGAGGGTCGATTCTCACAATACAGTCGGTTTTTAGCTCCCGAACAAACTTTCAAAAAGTTGATTCTAAAATCTAATGTGTTGAATGATGGTGTGAATGTGTGATGCTTTCAGCTTTCTTAACACAGTACCCTGTCTACTTCTCCATTAGCTAAAAAACAAAAAAACACAAACAAACGAGAGCTAGATTAACATCAATGTTTTGAGGATTAAACTTACATTTACTGCAAAAATTCATTGGGAAAATGGTTGTGGCGGCACCAAATCTCCTATTAGCAGCCACCTCTTTTTGAAGACGACATAGAAGAAGACAACTCGATTAAGAAGCTTCTTTAACCGCCGATAGAATAAACGGAGACCGGAGGGAGGGAAATCGGCGGCGAGCTTGAAGATAGTGTGGAGAGACCGATTAGCAAATCTGATAGACTTGTTTGTGGTCAAGAAATACCTGGGAAATTTTTTTTTTTTAATACGGGATAATGGTTCTGTCATTAGCAAATCGTTATCACTCAGTAAAATCGATGGTTGTGTTTGGACGATTTAAAAGTTCTAAATACATGCAGTAAAACCAGCCAAATAATCCTATACTTCAGAGTCAAAATTGCAATCCTGTGTTTGTTAAAATTCAAACAATAAAATCAGTTAAAAAGGCCATTGAAACATACTATATAAATATAAAATAGATTTAAGAATATTAAAATCAAATATGATTTAAATTCACAAAATAAAATCAGTTAAAAGGCCATTGAAACATACTGTATAAATATAAAATAGATTTATTTAATAATATTAAAATCAAATAGGATTAAAATTCAAACAACAACGTAAATAGAAAATGAGAAATTCTACCGTGAAAACTTCTTTCTAGACACCGAAAAACACCCAGCTTTTCTTATGTATTTAGTAAAAATTCATAACAACACTTAAAAACATTCTTAACAACACTTAAAAACACAGGTTTGTTTCAGTGTTCTTAACGATCTCCGTAGAAAAAAATCTCCACGGTAGAATTTCTCACACAAAATAATAATACGTACTTTATGTTTCGGATTACATCGATGTTTCTTTTCTGACTCCATGTTTTCAACTACGTGATTCCAAAAGAGAACCGAGCAGAGCAACAGAGCTCACTCAAAGCATCGCCTCCCTGCCGGCCATTTCAAACATCTTGCATTATTGTGGAACATGTGGGAGAACGGCGGCTGTGTATGAAATGAATGGGCCAATTTATATGAAGGGTGGAGGGTTTCCAATGAGTATGTATTGACTATTTTACCCTCCATTATAATATTATGCAAACGGCAAATCAAAGCATAATGCTTTCCACACCTTAAGTCAATTTAATAAGTCGAAAATTACTTAATTATTTGTTATAAAAATTTAAAATATTTTTTAACAATCCTGGAGGAAAATAAACTTTGGCCCATAGTGGTTTAGAAATGTTCTATCAAGTGACACTTCTAAGAGTTTCTATTTTTTTTTTTTTTTTTTTTTACATTATACACTTTTATCGTGTATGAGATAATAAAAATTAATGATTGTAATATATACCACTTGGTACAATATTCCTGCAACAGTTATATTATAAAGTTTTCCGTGGTTTGACACATTAGTTTCTGTCGTTTTTTTATAAGATTTGTATTTGTAGGGTCTGCACCAAACCTTAAAACATAATTTATAACTTTTTTTAGGGCACATAATTTATATTTAACCACAGGGTACAATGTTTCGAACGGAAAACACAGGGTGACAAAGTGTCGTTTCTCTTGTTATATTTTAACGAAAATTTATCCTTTTACATAAAAATTGTTATGTTGTGTTTATGGCAAAACCCTATAGGGTAAAACATATAATAAAAAATCATAAGGGATAAACGCTTTATATGTCAAATCACAATGAAGCAATATGTTTTTTCCCCTCAACACAATTGCGATAACGTGATAAATAGTTGTTGAAAATTGATAATAAACAGTATGGTACAAATTTAAGAAGTCAAAAACTTTATGTTTTTTCTAACAAACGAGGTGCAATTTAAGAAAAAAAAGTAACTTTTACATGATGTCATCACATTGGGCAAAAACTCTAATTTACCGGAAAAAATCATATGCCTCATACGTCTAAAGACGTAAAAGCCATAAAACTTTTAAACAATATTCAATGTTTGCGCATCATATTAAGGCACCATTTAAAATTTACTCGTTAAAGGTCTTACCATGGTTGTAGGTCTCACTATGATTGTTATGATGATAATAACTTTATGATTTTGTGCCTTTACGGTGTTTTTAAATGAAATTTTACATACATAGATAGCACCTAAAAATCATCTCGAATTAAGATGATCGTAAATTTTTATATTTTATTTTAAAAATAAATGCGTTTTTTGTTTTTTAGGAGTAGCACAATTTGTTACTATTGTTATAAAGACATGTGAATTCTATTATTGTAGTACAATTCACAAAAATGTGAACTTATACCCTGCCTACAGACATCATGTGAACCGCATGGGATGTGAGGATGGGTTTAGGGATAAGGTTTTGGGATGTTGTGTTGTATCAATATTTATTAAGGTTAAAGGTTGTAAAATACTGTTTTTAATCTAAAATAAGAAAAAATGACAAAAAAAAAAAAAAATTAATGGTTGAGAAGGACAAAAACGTGATTGTTACTGACGTACGTTCTTACGTGTATTGTAGGAATACGTCGCGTTTTTGTATCTTATTTTGTCCTTCTGAGCTCTGACTCATATTTATTACTAGTTCGATCCTAAAATATAAGTAATCCTAAAAATTTTCAAAAAGATTAAAGAAATCGTTGAATATCATAAATTTGAAAATTCACACGTATAACAATCAAAAGCCAAAAAGATACAACTATGACCCAAGTCCTACCACATCACATTGTCAAAATCGCAGCAGATAAAACTGAGGCAAGTAATAATGATTCGTTTATTAAACACCCTAAATTAAGTTGGGGTTTATATTTACATGTGAAATACTGAGAATATCCAACACTAGATTAAAGCTTTAAACCATCACCGTATTAAAACAATAAAACATAGTAGTATTACCAACATACTGTAGCATTGCCAAAGAAATTTGAATTCCAAAAACATCAACAACAACAACACAAAAAAGAAAGAAAAAAACCGGCCAACAACAACAAAAGTGAAAATGTTGTAATTCTCGATTCATGTACAAGTAACAAATATCGTTTCTTGTTGAGGCATTAGGCATGATGGCTGCTAATGATCACGTTGCTGACACCTTCAAGAGGCTTCTTGCTCAGTGGCGGAACGAGGAAAAATTTTCTGGGTGGTCTTGGTAAAAAATGTTGGTAGTGGGATTTGAACTTACTTGCTCCTCTTCGTGATATAAGCGTCTTTTGTTCGAAAAGACGCATAACATACTAATATTAACACTACTACTACAATAATAAAAATTTGTGGGGGGCACATGACCAATTTGGGGGGGGAGAGCCACACCATACCACCATACCTACAGAAGTGTAGACGATATTTCTGTCAATACACAAATTCTCTAAAAGATAAAATTAACATTCAAATACATTTTGAAAGACGAGGGGGAAAGAAGGAAAAAAGAAACTGAACTTGCTTGTCCTCTCTACGCCTTTTAAAGGTCTTTTTTTGTTTTGCTATATATCCCAATATGACTACAAATTCTTTTGGTTGAAACACCTTCCTGGTCTAGACATAAAGGGGGTCTAAGACGGGATCGATCACTGTTTTCGTATTCATTGTCCTCAAGTATACTCAGTCCGTCTTTTTTGATGATTATGGCTTTGAAGTAGTAGGACTACTTTTGACACTTTCGCTAAGGTCATCCACAGCGCCTTGTCAATAATCATCCTAATTTTCGAGTGACTCTTACTTTGCATAACAAGTTCATGTGTAACAGTGTAAGTATCATTAGACGGTTAGTGGCGGCATTTCGGAGTCAATTTATCAAAACGTGGTTAATAAAAACCCTAAATCTCACAAATGTCACTTTAATTCAATCAAAATAAAACCTCACCAGTGGATGATGTGAAATAACAGTTTGTTGAGCTGAGGAATGAGAGGATGAATAACTGAACCTAATAAGAACAAAAAAACCTAAAACGTAGAAACAAGTCCAAAAATAGAAAAAAAATCTTAAATTGTAGAAACATACGAGATTCTTCACCACGCTCTGGATCATTTTTAGCAGACTGAACAACTACACAGTGAATTTAACCTTTATAACTCAATGAACAACTAAAATAATATAGATTATTCAATCAAATCCTAAAAACACTCACCAGCGGCAGCAGAAGATGGTTTAAGATATTCAACGCTTAAGCAACAAACAGACTGTGATTCGATGAGCAAAGAGTTCTGCAACTATTTTTTGAGTTAAATCATTATCATCGTCAGCTATCAGAACCGCCGACCCCACCCAATCATGAGCATACTTGAGATAATGAGTTTGCTTTGTTTGAGAAGAGTCGGTTATAAGCAATCATATCTTCGCCGGATAGGTGACGACACGTACGTTGTAAGGATTCATATGCTGCCCTCATATGGGTAAGGTTACTGTAACGCCCCCAGACCCCGGGCCTGGTAGCGCTAAATGAGTCATAAATGTCCGGTCAACTGCTTAGACCGCCGTCCTCGTTTGGTCTAAAAGGACTATAACCCGAGTTGACAGGACCTTTATGTCTCACACTTATATGGGGGTGAGCATTCTCTTATTTTATCGATGTGGGACTTTACATTCTCCCCCCCTTATAAGGGACTGGTGTCCTCGCCAGGATGGCCGAGACTATTCCCGAATCGTCCCTATCAGAGGTAACTAGATGCCATCCTTACACCGTCTTCTTGTACGGTGCAGCGCATAGTTCCGTCTGATAGTCGGCTCTGATACCATTCTTATGCCAAGGGAGTTAGCTTGGAGAATAAAAGAAGTTGAAAAGTAACAAGTTGAGTACCAGGGTGGTATGTCAACTAGGTAAGCCAAGAAAGGGTACAATGCACTTGAAATAAGGCAGGTTGCTTGGGTTATAAGCAAAACAAGATGATTCCGTGTTGGAAAGAAAAAAAATTTGAGGTTGGTTCCAAAACTAAAGAATGAGCCACTTGTATCACAATACAAAAGATAGCCACCAGAAGGAAGACAAAAGAACACCTTGCAGATGAAGTTCTTTTGAGAGAGTGAAATTCTGCAAGATACGGTGGTCTACAAGGACTTCAGAGGCAACTTGAAAGAATGGTAATAGGCTTTCATATAAACCTTTAGAAAGTGGAGACGTTAAAGGAAACATCACCTGATGGACTTAGACATATTCTCAATGTATGGAAAGAGAACACCGAGCTTAAGAACATTAGGAAGGTGACCTTGATTGTTAAACACTTGGTTAACAAAAATGGATGTTGGCGAACTAGAAAAATCTTCAGTTCACATGAGTTTCGTAGAGGAAACATCACACAACAGAAAAAAAATAAAGTAAAGGTGCAAGGTCGAGCACCAGAAAGGCTAAAAAAATAATTTAGAAATCAAAAGAGACTAAGAATCTCAACATGAAGGAGCCATGGAGACAAAACGAGTACACCAAAAGGTCTCAGAATAAAATAAACACTTGTCAAGAAGTGTCCAAGTTTGCAGTAGTCAAAGAGAGGTTATTTTAGGATTTAATAGAAATAGAGATTCCCCTCAAGGAATTTGTAAGGGAATATCAAAAGTTTGAATAAGTAAACGGTAAGCAAGATTTTTAAGTGAAGAGGAAAAGACACACAAGAATTGTCGGATAAGGTTTGATTTCAAAGAATTAATTCAAACCTTCAAAGGAAGTTTAAACGATCATTGACTATTCAAATCAAAGATTCAAGGTTGCACTACTCGAGAGTAATAGTACACTGCCAAGAAATAAATGCTCGAGGTTATTCCTCACGAGGGAATGGTAATGTTAAAACAAAATAGGCATTCAACCGGTGTATCAAAATGGTAATAGAAACGCCAAACAGAAGATGGAAAGTCAAAACTGAAGGGTACAAGGTACATTAATCAGAAATGAAGATCAGAAGTTTAGGAACTCAAAAGTCGATTGGCTAGTTAGGTTCGGAAGGCACCTCGGCAAAGACTACCTTCTGCTTGAAACCAGTTTAGCATAAATTGCTAAAAGGTTAAAGATAGGTAACTGAAAAGGAATGCCATGATAGGCTTAAAAATTTGGCCGGCAAAAGAAGATATGCATACCTTAAAAGAAAGGCAACATTAGGTGAAAAAGCTACAACATTGACACTACCCTTAGGAGGGGAGCTGAGAATGAACACAAGTAAGAAAATGTTCTGACATCAGAAGGCTTAGTCAAACTCGAATTTGAAATGAAGGATGGGGTGCAACAATGTAGAATTTTGAAGGGAACTTGTTTCTTGATTTATAAAAAAAAAGCATGAATTTGTTCAAAATGAGGGCTTATAAAGGTATATTTCGAAGGTAATTCATGACAACAAGCGGAGATGATTTGTTGAGTTTAAAGATTTCAAGTGAGGGATTACATGAGAATTAATTTACCAGAAAAGATATAATTACAAAAGGCACGAAAAGGGTCTGAACAACAAACGAGGCATGCTGGAGGATAGCATCTTGGTTCTTGTTTACAACTGCAAAAGAAATTATAATGTTAGCTTTACAAACATCCTACTAAAAGGTTTGACTCAGAAGGAGGTCAAACCACGGGGAACTCCTAAACATAACAATCGCAACTTGCTACCCTCTTAGCCCAAACCCTAAGTCAAAGAGGTGAAAATTCCTTTTTGGTTGATGTCTATGATATTTACTCCGGATCTGACATTATCAATTTGTACAGAACAAACGAAGAGGAATTTGAGCACGATCCAAAGAGAAAAGATTTAGATACTAGAGTTTTCCAGGTGATATAAAAATATTAGAATTTTTGAATGAGATAAAGTCTGTCAAAAACAAGTATTTCTGACAATTGCACAAGCTGTCAGAATTTCCAGATTAGTAAACATTGAGTTGAATTGAAAATCGAGATCAAACGAAAAGGAATCTGAACTTAATTCCAAAAGGAAAATTGTAGATAAAAGTTTTGGCTGCAACATACCAAAAATTCAGGTCGTTTGAAGGTGCTTAACCTGTTCAAAGCAGAAGAAGAAGTGAAGGTGCTGCTGCAAATTTTCTGGACAGAGTGTCCGGCATAAACATGAACTTTCTGAACAATCCATAACGATTATCGAGTTGATGTAACAAGAGAAATTGTAGATAAGAAAAAAATCTACTTTGCTGAAAATTTGCAGAATTTTTGGAGTATGGAGAGACAGTCTTATGTTAAAGGGAAAACATGGAAACAAAAGCATTCACTCATGTTGGGTAAATCCAAACACAAGGATGATGAAAAGTATGTGCCAAAGTAGGAGACCTTTAACACCAATAGTTGAAACGACTGAAGAGTACTTGGAAGGAATAGAATTACACATGGAGTTCGTGTAGAACCATTTCAAACAAAGCAAAGGTCTAAGAATGTTGATAAACTCAGACCAAGCAATGGTGAAAAGAGAAAGTGGAGGATTTGTAGAGTTGAATCAAATATCATTCTCTACAAAGTTAGGCCAAGATAAAAATAAACTTAGATATTCGTGTAGAGAAGGTGGAGAGATTTCAATAGGGAAAGTAAGGAAAAAGGAAATCAACCAAGAGGGCCTCGACTTTAAGGTGTAGACATAAGACTCTGATCCCAAAACTTTACCTAAATGGGTTTCACTTAATCCAATGTGACAAGCTATGGTTTGGAAACTTCAAAGGAAGGAAAAGTTTCTACAAAGGATACTAGGAGGAACAAAACCTGGGGTGATCACATAAAAGATGTGAACAGAGAAATCAACTTAACCTTCGCCAAAGAAGACTCTTCACTTGGTCCTAGTGGAACTTAATCACGGTTTAAGGAATCTTATCTTAGAGGAAAAGAAGCCTAGGATAGAAATGACGCTTCTCTCTGATACCAACTGTAACGCCCCGCTCCCGGATACCGAGCCCTTATCCGGAAGAGAAACGTTCAGCGCGTATAGCATTAAATAAATCTAATATTATACGCAAGCCTCTACGTCGTCGTATCAAAATAAAGCAAACGGAAGCTAAAAAGACTCGGGTAAAAACAAAATGCTACTATGAATTGAAAGTAAGCATACTAAAGATGGATAGTTAAATTACAACGACGAAAAACCCAAAGACTTATACATTACGAGGTCTTAAAAGTATAGTACAACAAGTCTAAAGAAAGAAATATAACTAGTCTAGTACAACCTTTACAAAGAAATAAACTAAAAGCTTCGCCAAGACTTCAATGTCTTTAAAAGTCGTCATCTACACTTGGACAACCTGTTCGTCTTCTCACCCCACAACGCATACAAAAGAAAATGCAAAGGAGGTAAGTACAAAGTACTTAGTAAAAGTGAGAAGCTAATGAATAACTAAGTTATACAACGAAATGTTATTATTATGATTATTAAATTACCATTATGAGACCGACTCAATCTAGGGTTCACTTCATGTCCATCAACATGTCATGACTAAACGTTTCTAACTTAACTTATCTTTGTTACAGCATGTTTGCGAGGGCACTACACTTAGTAAGATATGCACTAAGACAAAAGACGCAACCCTATAGAGATAAATCTACAGCGGTCCCGAGACGATCATTCCACTTTGTCGGCCAACCCTGAGAGCTGACCAGTGAATGTCTATCTCGTTCGTGAGTTTGTCCGGCGGAATGATCACTACTTTATCTGGCGGGTCTAGAATCCGGCAGTGATCATCACCACTTTATATGGCCAAACATCACATTGCCGATATTGTACCGTGCCTATCCAAGCTCTCATGATGTTTAACATTTTACTAAGCAAGTACGTATTTATTAAATAGTTAACTAGCCGCCTAAGTGTTTTCAAATAATCTCTCTCACACATAATACTCTCTTCCTAGACCACTAGACATAAACGAGGCCTAGCAATTACACAGACATTGATGAATACTAATCCATCAAAGCACAAGCCCTTTCATGCTCTTCCGACGGATCCGAACTTCAACTCCCTTTAAGAGTACATTTGGTGTTTTAACTGAACGAATCAGAAACTCAATCGGGGCTTGTTCAAGTTTATTTAAGCTTATTAACAACATTACAATTCAAGCTAAGAATCCAAATAACACTAGCCACAAAATTCATTGTCTACCAAATTGTATAATCATATTTTCCAAAAAAAAATAAAAATAACACAACACAATAACATCAAACAACTTATATAATTATTAGATATTCCCTTTTATTATTTCTGGAAGTAAAATAAATATAAAATTTGTTATTAATATATTTTCTCTTTTTTTTTTCTACGGTAATAGACTGCAAGTTCCCAATCTCTGTTTTTTTTCTTTTGCACGAACTAACCTACTGTACTACCCTTTCTTTTTCTTCCTTTCTTTCTCTTCTTTGGCAACCTACGGCAACTACAGCAACAAGTATATGTCTAATCTTTTTTTTTTCCCCTTTTCCTACGTCAACTACCATTGCCAGTACCATAAATCACCATAAATCAAAGTCCTAATTCTTTCCTCCCTTTCGGAAATTCCCAGGCAATACGAATATAGAAAAAAAATAAAATCAAGAATTAAACAGAATCTTAACAAAGAAATATAACAACAATTATGTGCGATTAAACACCAAAAAAAATTCGTTTAAGAACACCCCTTACCACAATTCAACACTTAGACTCAACCTTAACATTGTAAAACCGTAATCAGTAATTAGGAAAAGCCTCTTACCTTAATTGCGAGCAAAACCGATCCCAAAACTGAAAGCAAGGCTTGAATCTTTCGATTCACAACTCCTACAACCAAACTACGATATTTAAACGATACCTTAGGATCAAAACAACCATTCACACAATCAAAGCTCGAACTTTTATCCAAAAACGATCATGATTATGATTTTGGGGTTAAAACGAAAACTCACTGTTTGGAAAACGAAGATTATGGGAATGACCGTACGTCTTCATCCAGTGATCGATTTCTTCTACTGCGGCATCTTGAAACGATAAACGGATTAACCACACGGTTGAAGATTACGTTCTCCCTTTTTTTTTGAAACACTACGTCGCTCCTCTTCTTGCCGTTTTTCCAGAATTTGCCTAGTGTGTAATATGATGGAGATTAGAGGATTATTTATAAGATAAATAATAATTAGTTTCCTTAAAAATAAAATCCCATAATATTTTAATTAAATCCTTTTTAATTAATTAAATGGCACGAATAATAATTAGGTCTTAATAAAAATACCCAATTAGTACTTTATCCATTTATGAAAAGTCGGGATGTTACAGTTACCCACTTACCCAGGGTGGTGCCGCCTCCCAACATATAGCTTTTCACAGAATTTGGCATAATATCAGGTGGATCCGTTGATGCCACAGGAGGAAATGATTATTAAATGAGTTATTTATAATAGATTTAAAGAGCGCATGCAAAATTAAGATGGATATCTGATGAACAGACGGCGGCAATATATATGAGGCAGTATCATGTATTCTAATTTCACGACGAGGCAACGATTCCGATCAGCGCCGATTATCTCCAGCCTCCCATTGTCCCCCACTAGAAGTTAATGATATGCAGTCTCCTTGGGCATTAGTATTCACCAAGTAAACGAAGTACAAAAATCGGTTTCCTGTTTTTGAAGATTCCAGCACTAGTCGTCCGGAGCACGGCTGGAAGTGCGTGAACTAGGACAAATCGGAATTTCATGGGGAAAAGTTTGGATCCTTACTACCGTTCTCAGCTGTTGGAGAAAAAGCCCTTTTTGTGAAGGGTTGAATAGTCAACTTTAGCGATAATTACGGATAGAATCCGATGTATGTCATCGAGAGTTAATGATATCATTAAATACTCCATACGGAGTAGTTGATGATGGGCTTTTGAATCACTCGATTCGGATGTCGGGTGAATGAGAAATTAATGGCTAAAGTTGGTAGAAAATATGTAGGAGATGGGAGTTGAAGGGAGGACCTCAGCCCATTCTCCCACATTGGAAACTTGAGTTTTGGGAGCTCAAGTAATAAGAGCTAGTGTGTGCTCGTATAGATGTGCCCCAAAGGGCAAGGCACTTTTGTGCAGGAGGGAGGACTTAGATAATTCCACACGCGCGCGCGCCGTCGCCGTCCGTCCGTCCGTCCGGCTCGTGCTCGAGCTCGGGTGTTACTATTAATTTTTTGGACAAAATTTCTTTATGAAATTAACTGTAAAATTAATTTTGGAATGTGATTGTGTAATTCGACCAATCAGAATTCATTGAGTCATTCGACCAATCAGAATTCAGAGATGCGTCATCCGACCAATCACGGTGTGGAATTGATTTTCGAAAATTGCTTAATTAATTTCGAAATTTTTAAATAAAAGTAAGCATAATTTCGAAATTAGTAACTTTTCCAAGGGGAAAAGTTTTGTGACGTGTTCCGGCCAATCAGATTTAAGCATTGGCTCCTCCTCTCCACTATATAAACAACCCCATGGATGAAAGTTTATTCATTCATTTTTCTCTTGTCTTTTCCACCACAATGAGAGTGTCATATAGATCTAGTCATTCATGTAGATCTACATATTGAGTCGAAGAGAAGTCGGAGTACTCTGTAAGTTCGCCGGAGCTCGGATTTTTGAAGTGCCTCTAAATCCGAGACGTAAAGCCGTTGTATCTTGGGAGACAGTTGCTACTACCGTGGGCACCATACCGGAGCAATTTGTCTTAAGGAAAGAGTAACTACTCGCCTCGGTTTGATCTCTAGTCCTTTACTTTCTGCATCAAACTATTATTATCTGTTGTTTCAGTTAGATCTGCACGTAATATTGATTTTGTTAGATCTGCTAAATAATATGAATTATTCTATTCACATGATTTATTTTCTAGATTAATATTCCGTAATTTGATCCGTAAATTACGGACCTGTTCCGTAAATCACTCCACACACGATACACTTTACCAACATCAGCTTCTGCACATGTTATCAGTTTCATGGGTAATTTCTGTAATGTTGCATCCTTTGCTTTCTGATTGATGCCTATGACCTACTCTTTTTTCACCTGTTCAATTGCAAGTTATATGCCCTAGTCCGAAGCTGAAAGGCTTCTATTGTGCTTGCTGGTATTTCTCCTTATTTCTTCACCAATCACCGTAACATTGTTTCTTCTTCTTTTTTTCTTCCTGAAACAGAGGCACCTTCCTGAGGATCGTATTAGCTCTTTACCAGATGAAATTCTTTTGATCATTTTGTCCTTGGATATGTTAAAGACAAGTATCCTTTCAAGTCGATATGGCTGAACTTGTGGGGTGAACACTCAGGTACTTGATTTTCAAGGCCCAAGTTCAGATGGTTTAAGATGTTATGATGATTCTTCTAAAAGAAAGAGATATTATGAAGATAACAATAATTTTGTCGAGTGGGTCAACCATGTCTTAAGGCAGCACAAAGGTCATTATTTGAAGGAATTTAGAATTGGAATGAACAATAGTAAAAGCCACCAGAAGGACATTGACAGGTGGTTGGAATTTGCTGTTGGAGATATCCCATTTTAATGGGTTGAAACGGTCAACTTTAGCGCGATTTTCAGATATACTCCGGTGTGATTCACCGGGAGCTTATTACATCTGAAGATTCTACTCACGAAGTAGATAATATTTGGCTTTGGAATCACTCAATTCGGATATCAGGTGAATGAGAAATTAATGCCTAAAGTTGGCTGAAAATGTGTTGGAGATAAGAGTTGAAGGGAGTGCCTCAACTCAATCTCCCACATTGGAAGTTTGAGAGACTTGAGCTCCATATATAAGAGCTAGTGTATGCTCTCATAAATGTGCCCTAAGGGGCAAGGCATTTTTGTGCAGGAGGGAGGACCTAGATAGTCGCCGCCGTCGCCGTCGCCCGGCTCGGCTCGGGTGTTATTATTAATTTTTTGGACAAAAGTTCGTTTGAATTTAACCAGAAAATTAATTAGTTAATCGTGAGGCGGTTGGAAGGTTCCAGAATAATGTGGAAATGAATTCTGATTAAATTAAGTCGGTCCGGAATTAATTTAACTAAATTAATTTCGAAATTTGATTATTATTTTCGGCCAGAATAACTTTTCTTGAGGGAAAAGTCGAGCGATTAAATCATCTGACCAATCAGAATTCAGAAGACACGTCATCCGACCAATCAGAATTGTGGAAATATTTGGCCAATTTTATTTGTAATTTTCGGCCCTATTTTCTTTTCCAAGGGGAAAAGTCTGATGATGTGTTCTGGCCAATCACATTCAAGCATTGGCTCATCCTCTCCACTATATAAAGAACCCCAATGATAAAGGTTGAAGCATCGAATTTTCTCTTGTGTCTTTCCACCACAAAGAGTCAGTCATATAGATCTAGACATTGTCGAAGAGAAGTTGGAGCACTCTGTAAGTTTGCCGGAGCTCGGATTTTTGAAGTGCCTCTAAATCCGAGACGTAAAGCCGTTGTATCTTGGGAGATAGTTGCTACTACCGTGGGCACCATACCGGAGCAATTTGTCTTAAGGAAAGAGTAACTACTCGCATCGGTTTGTCATTTATTTATGCATCGCACTTTATTTTCCTTTACTTTCAAGTCAGATCTGTACTGTGATAGTTTAATATTTTAGATCTATGATGTAGTTGTTTATTTGAATAGATCTACATAATAGAATAATCTTATTCTCGTGTTATTTATTTTCTAATCAATAATCCGTAATTAATTCCCGGTAATTACGGATATGTTCCGTAAATCACTCCATACACGATACATGTACCCCAACAAGCTTAAGACAAATTGTGTCGTGTGCTGTAGGACTGTTTTGAACCTATTAATTTAAAGATATGATTATATGCATGTGCTTTATGGGATAATTTCTTCTAATCAGTTGAATCAGCAGAAACAATATTCTCAATATTTGGTTGGCTTTAATTTCGTGCTACTAATCGTCTGATTTGCAAAGCCGTAAATATTGTGAGTCAGTTGATTAATTGATATCAATCATATTATCTTCGTCCCTGCTCTGATGATTATGTATGTATAGATGCCAACTTTGCGCATGTGAATGTGACTATACCTGCGTTTGATAGCTCTGTGTGAGAGTCACTTTGGGATTCATATTAGGGTTAATTACTTAAAAGTATAGTTTTTTATACTTATTAGCGACATAAGGACATAAAGGAATCTGTTGGACTTATAAGGACATAATATATCTACATTGACCAAAGTACCTAATCTAATAAAATAACCTAAAATCACCGTTTCAAGGCCGGCATTTGACGAAGCCGGAAAACTGCTTCATTTATATCCACCCGAGCTTTGTCTCCATGGAATGGGATTGCTCGCCGGAAGTATCGCCGCTCTCGGAGATTTTCGCTGCCAGGTATGGAAAAATATGAATTTGAGGTTGAGGAAGCATACGAGAGGATGGTGGAACAAATTCACCTTTTATCTGATTATTAGAACATTTCAAAGATACACACAAGGTGTTCGACGATTTGCAACATTGTCTGAATTTCAGCAATTTCGCCAAAGTTGTTACAGACATGAAAGGCCTACTGCTCAGATCGAAAAAGGTATCCTTTCAGCTACTAATGTTGATGCTAAGTCTAATCTTTCGCCATGGCTGAAACTCTTTTTAGGAAATAAGAAGGCTGAAAACTGCATCTGTAGTAGTATCCCTGTAGTATCCCGTTCAATTTAATCCTAATGAGCTTGAATCTATGCAAAATAAAATTAAAGAGAATCTCCTTTGCTCTGGAAGTCTGGTTTGTGGTGGCCAAATTTCTAGCTAGTTTTTGTTTCCAGGACAGTGATGCATGTCAATTTTCCTATTTTTGTGTTGCTGTTTTTTGTTTTGACAGCTTGGGTCTTGAGATGTGTATGGAAGTAACAGCAGGTTTCATCCAATTTGATGTAATCGTGCCAATTCTAGTTACTGTCATTATCATGCTTCTGTATCTTCTCATAATATATCATTTCTTTGAAGATTGAATATTGACAAAGAGTCGAGAGTTTGATTCATTTGGGTAAAGACAACTTTGAGCGCTAGAATCCTCTCAAAGAGTAATAGTAATTTATATTAAATGCCATGGGCACAGCACAAGTAAGTGTAATAGTATATATATATTAAATGATCAACAAATAAATAGTAATTTAGATTCATTCTCAGCCAGCTCTATAGCTCTAGCTCTAGCTATAAGCCTATAACCAAACCCCAAGTGAGCAAGTAAAAAAGAAGAAGCAAAAGGTAGTAAGTGTGAAATACGTACAGTGGTAGCATTTGAAGATTGACATTGACAAGTAGCAGCAGAAGGAGCAAGGTGATTGAAATCGAGAGAAAAGAAATGCAAGTTGTGGGTGCTAGTAGGGATCTGGATACCAATGATCACAAAACTTAACAAGAGAAGCGTAGATAGCATGTAAAATGTGTAGTCATTGCCATCACCGTGCCATTTTTTATGAGGGCTGCTCATATTTTTTTGTTGCTTTAATTTGAAGAAGAGATGAGAAAAACAAGCTAGGAAGCTAGCTATCTGGTTTATAATGTATCTTTTATTAGAATAAGACGTCACTGCATGATGTCACTGCATGATGTCACTGCATAACTGGATATAATACGATGTCACTGCATGATGTCACTGCATAAATCGATATTATAAGACGCCACTGCATAAATCGATACAATAAGACGTCACTGCATAAATCGATACCATAAAACGTCACTGCATAAATCGATATAATAAGACGTCATTGTAAGACGTCACTGCATAAATCGATACCATAAGACGTCACGGCATAAATTGATACATATATTATGATGTCACTGCATAAATCTATACAATATGCCGTCACTTCATTGAGGTGTCTCTGCAATGCGGCGTCTCTGCATCGGGGGTGGTCACTGCATCGCGGTGTCTCTGTATCGCGGTGTCACTTCATTGCGGTGTCTCTGCATCGCGGTGTCGCTTCATCGCCGTGTCTCTACGTCGCGGTGTCGCTTCATCGCCGTGTCTCTACGTCGCGGTGTCTCTGCATCGTGATGGTCATCGCATTGGGCGTCGCGGTGTCTCTGCATCGCGATGTCTCTACATCGCGGTGTCACTTCATTGCGGTGTCTCTGCATCACGGTGTCGCTGCATCGCGGTGTCTCTGCATCGCGGTGTCACTTCATCGCGGTGTCTCTGCATCGCGATGGTCATCGCGGTGGTCAAAGCATCAGGATGGTCATTGTATCGAGGTCGTCAATGCATCGGGGTGGTCAATGTATCAGGGGTGGTCATTGTATCGCGATGGTCAATACATCGGTTTTAAAAAATAAAAATAAATAAATAAAAACCTGAACAAGGCCTGAAACAAAACATGAACAGCCTGTGAAAAAAAAAAACATGAACAGCCTGTGAAAAAAAAAAAAAAACAACAACAACAACAACAAACAAACATACAGCGCCCTTCTCCCCTATTATTATTATTATTATTTTCTTTTCATTAAGGGTATTTAAGTCTATCTATCTAATTTTTGTCCTTATAAGTCCAATAGATTCCTTTTTGTCCTTATAAGTCCAATAAGTCCGTTTTGTGTACTTTTGAGTCTTTGGCCCTTGATATTATTGATCAATTAATTCTTTGTGTTTGGGAAAGAAAAAAAAAATAAAATTAAAAAAAAAAAATATATATATATATATATATATATATATATATATATATATATATATATATATAGGGTTGGGTTCCCATACATACCATACTATCCATGCTTACCGTACATACTACTAAAATAGTGCATCGATCACTATTTTAGTGCACCTGTTATTGTTTCGGTCTGTTACTAAAATTGAGGAGCGGGTTTAGTTAGGTTTACTAGTATTACCTAATAGCGATTTCCCCCGCTTCATTAACTAGGTGCACTCAAACAATAACCAGGGTGCATTAAAATAGTGATCGGATGCACTATTTTAGTAGTATGTACGGTAAGCGTGGATCAATAGGTATGTATATGAACTCATTTCTATATATATATATATATATATATATATATATATATATATATATATAAAGGGTCATCTTGATTACCGTGGCTTTGATGCCTTTATGCGGGTATAACTTTAGTAATACTCTATTTGATTGATGTATTAAATTAATCAAATTGCCTTTTGAGGGTAAACGAGTTTAACGGAAAGTATTTAAACTGATTATGTGGTTGAATGCACTAGTGTGCTTGGTGCTTACGGCTGAAGCTTACAATATTACGTCTGCGAAACTGAGCTTAAATTAAGTACATATTTCCTTGTGTATGCAAAGAATGGTTTTGGATAGATCATTGCAGATTTGGTCTTTTTGTTTATTTATCCCCTTTGAGTTTGTAGAATAAATATTTTACGTCATATGCAACTATCCTGTTGAGGATTGAGTTATCAACAGAATCTTTGTGTTAAGGAAACTTGTTGTATCATCTCTCTTTTTGACGGTGCTATAGCGTATAATTACTATGATATGTAATTATCTCCAATTTGGTAGATATATCGACTAAGGTGCTGTTTAGTTAATATTGGTTATCATGGCCGTCTAACCCAATTTGTGGAAAGGAAAAAAATAAAAGGGAAAAGGAGTCATAACAATAAAGAATTTTGCTTGTCGTCCACAGTTTGAAGGCCGGCGATTTATTGTGACCCTTTTATGATCTCAGAAATATATTTGCTTTGGCCCTTTCACTTTGCTGCAAATTTGTTCTCTTTCCATGTGTTGAGCCATACTTAAGGTTGATATTCGTGGGTCAAACAAACATTTACTAAATTGGTTTACCAATGTGCTTACTTGTCTTGTTACAGTTGTATTGGATATGGTAATCATGTCAATCTTCTGTTCGTTGAACAGAAATAAAAGGATACACCGAGATGAATCCAAAACGTGACTGTGTCTTGTGTGATACAAGTGCACGTGCCTGTTGTAGCACTGGACGTAGCATCAGTGACCGGTTTATCTCATCCCTTGGTTTATCTAATCTTTGAATGATCAAACCGGATTGATCAGTATAATGACAGTGAAACTGTCTGTTGAGCACACAATGATGCTCCATATATAGCCATTGATATTGGCTTTAAGATCTGCTTACATGCTTAAGTAATATTGTTTGTGACACTATGACTAGGACTTGCAAATTTTCAAATCGTTCATCCTTTGATGAACATGGAGTTGTTACCAAATTTGAAATTTGATCCTAATCACAAGTGTCTAGTATGTGTTGAAGCCATGT
The DNA here is from genome assembly GCA_036785695.1 of Gentiana straminea. NCBI lineage: Eukaryota > Viridiplantae > Streptophyta > Magnoliopsida > Gentianales > Gentianaceae > Gentiana > Gentiana straminea. The sequence goes on along the minus strand of JAVUPR010000167.1, from coordinate 7,041,940 downwards.
TGGCTAACTCACCTGTTGACCGGTAGAAAAGAACACAGAACCTCTAGATTATTGCAAGCTAGAGGTGATAAAGTATTTTGTTACTTTATTGACTATAGCACCGAATATTGTGATGAGGCTCGTGATGCCTTATGGGTTGTCAGAATGAAGGTGTAAATAAACATAGCAAATGGATGATATGTATCCGTCGTGATTGTGGTGGTGGATATGATGTATTGTTTCATGAGTCTTGCTAAGGGCCCGGAATCATTCATCAAACAACTACACCATACACACCTCAGTCAAGGGGTATTGCTACCTGCAAGAACCGAACTCTTAAAGAGGTGATGGATGCTATGTTGATAAGTTCTGGTTTACCTTAGAACTTATGGGGGGGAGTGGTCCTCTCAGCAGAATTCATTCTGAACAAGATCCCTTCAGTGAAGAAGGATGACACCCCGTATGAGTTGTGGAAAGACCAATGTCTAGCTACAAAGTCTTGGAAATGTGGGGGTGTTTGGCTAAGGTAGAAGTACCTAAACCAAAGCAAGTGGAAATAGGACCTAAAATCATTAATACCTATTGGTTTTGGTGCATATATCAGACATCCGTGATGTACATGAACGTGTCATCATCGAGTCTAAGAATGGGGTGTTCTTTGAGGATATCTTCCTTGTAAGGAAGGTGGTAAAGAAGAAGCAAGCATGAGCAGATAGACGTATGAGTCTGAAGATGAGGTTGACCCTCAACAAATTGAGGAACTATAGGCTAAGACTTCCCAGTCTTTTGGTCCTGATTTTCTGACCTATGTGGTAGAAAACGAACCCAGGACATATGCTGAGGCGATGTTAAGTCAGAAGCCCATTTCTGGAAAGAGGCTATAAATGGAGAAATCCATCATGTAAAACCACACTTGGGAGTTGATTGATTTTCCTCTGGGAAATAAACCACTCGGGTGCAAGTGGATCTTCAATGAGAAGTTAAAGGTTGATGGATTTATTGTAAGGCGTTGTTGGTAGCCCGAGGGTATCGACAGATAGCCTTGACTTTTTACTCACTAGTTATGAGAATTACTTATAAGGGTTCTCGTCGATATAGCTGGAGTCTATAACCTGGAAGTCCATCAAATGGATGGCTATGGTGAGTTGAAAGAAGGAACGTACTTGGAACAACCGAGGGGTTCATAGTTCCAGGACAAGATAGTAAGGTGTGTAGACTTGTTAAGTCAAATATTAGCCAGAGCAATGGCATATCGAGTTTGACAATGTTATGTTGTCTAGTGGGTAGGACATATATATGTCTGCATTGAGAACACACCTATTTTATAGTATGTCTATGACATGCTAATAATCGGAAGTACTCATGAGAGTATCATGAATACAAAAAGGATGTTGACAAGGAACTTCGATGCGAAGGACCTGGGAGTTGCAGATTTGATACTAGGGAGTAAGATCTCTAGACTATTTGATGGACTTTTGGTGACAAACTCATTATATTGAGTCTGTTTGGAAAGATTTAATGTCTTTGATAAAAGTCCAGTGAGCACTCCACTTGACCTAAGTAAGAATAGAGGTGAACCTGTGGATCAACTGAGATATTCTCAAGTGATCGGAAGTCGATGTACATAACCATTTGTACACGACCGGACTTAGCATGTGCAGTGAATAAAATGAGTAGGTTCACGAGTAATCCGATCACAACCATTGGAAAGCCTTAAATAGGTTTGTTGAGGTACATAAAGTACGCTATGAGTCTGGGATTACGATATATGAGATATCCAGCAGTATTAGAAGGATAGTGTGATGCCAACTGGATATCCGATACGAAAGATTCGAAGTCCACCAGTGGATGCTTATTCATGATTGGTGGTGGTGCTGTGTCCTGGAAGTCTACGAGTCAAACGTGCATAGCTCGCTCCTCAATGGAAGTTGAGTTCATAGCACTGGTAAGGCTGGAGAAGAAGCTAAATGGCTCATGAATTTCCTAGAGGATGTTCTATGTTGGCCGAAACCTGTGGCGGCTATCGGCATACACTGCGATAGTCAGTCGGCTATAGGAAGGGCACCGGAGACATAATACCATTAAATAATTGATCTCTAATGGTTTGATTTCCATCGATTATATGCGATCGAAGGAGAATCTTGCGGATCCGCTTACAAAATGTTTAGCTAGAGATCATATGTCAATCTTGACAACCAGAATGGGAGTGAAGCCTATTACGCATGTTTTCTTGTAGTGGCAACCCAACCATGTTGACTGGAGATCCCAAGATCATGGTTCAAAAGGGACAACTAAGCTATAAAGAACAGTCCGGCACTTACCCATTCTGAGTGAATAAAAGTGCTATCTACAGAGGGTGTGAGGTTAAGCTTAGCTTTTAATGATTCCTATAGCTTGATACTCAAGTGGAGTAGGGCAGAATACCCTTGATAGGAAGTCACCTATGTAAGTGCGAAGTGGGGCCGCTTCTGTGAGAATTTTGAGGCTTGAATTCTCTAAAGCACTTTCTGAAACCAAGTGTTGTCCAGGGCCGAGACGGACACAACCATGAGAACCGAAATGTGCTAGGGGAACTATTGTGTGAGTGCTATTGTCTTGGTTTACACTAAAGGCTGAACAGTTCAAGACCTAGTTCACTGATTAGCCGAGTAAATCCGATAGTATTTCACTAAAGCAGGTTCAAGGCCAGAAGCTACCTCTCCTGATGCAATATTTTTCCATCTGACTTCTCTTCAGAGTCTGCATTTGCATTTGCATTTGCATTAATCTTCATTCATGTGGGGGATTGTTGGAGATATCCCATTTTAATGGGTTGAAACGGTCAACTTTAGCACGATTTTCGGATATGCTCCGGTGTGATTCTGTAACGCCCCGTTCCCGGACACCGAGTCCTTATCCGGAAAAGAAACGTTCGGCACGTATAAAATAAAAGTAAATTCATTTTTATACGTAAGCCTCTACTATGTCGAATCAAATGAAAGCAAAACGGAAGCAAAACTCGGGTATATTTTTTTTTTCAACGTCTAAGAATAGAAACAAGAAATTCTAAAGATGGAAATGTAAATTATTACATTGGAAAAGTACGAAATCCCAAAAGACGAAGACGTAGCAACCAAAAGAAACCAACGATCTACCTCGAAATCATTACAAGAGCCACCAAAGAAAAACGAAAGAAACATTCTTGAAACTTCAACGAGCGCCTTCACACGTCGTCGTCAAAACTCTCCTCGAACACCCGTTCGTCTTCTCACCCCCAAACACATAAAAGAAAATGCATTCGAGGTAAGTACAATGTACTCAGCAAGAAAGAGAAGCTATGAAACCAAAAGAAATTATAAGGAAAGATATTTAAGTCGTTTATTTGGTTATAAGAGACCGACTCAATCTAGGGTTCACTTCATGCTCATCAACATGTTGTGACTAACTGTTTCTAACTTAACCTATCTATGTTACAACCGCACTCAAGGGCACTACGCGCATCCCCTCGGCGAGTCCCTCTCGTACTTAGGGTCTTTGACCTACGAGTTCTTCTACCTTGGGAACACTCTTTTGCAACATATTAGTGGATCACACCAATATCCACGAAGTCTAGAAAAGGTAGACTCCGATAGCACGCACACCTCGGCGAGTCCCTCCGTACTTAGGGTCTTTTTGACCTACGAAGTTCTTCTACCCTCGAGAGGTAGCACATGCATCGCGATTTAGCCCGGTGCCTAGCCAAGAGAGACATGTTGTTTAATCTTTTACTAGTCACATACGTTGTTTATTAAGTTATTAGCTAGCCAACCTAAGTATTTTCAAATAATCTCCCTCACACATACTACTCTCTTCCTAGACCACTAGACACGGACAAGTCCTAGCACATACACAGACATTGATGAATGCTAATTCATCAAAGCACAAGCCTATCATGCTCTTCCGACGGATCCGAACTTCAACTCCCTTTAAGAGTACATTCGGTGTTTTAACCGAACGAATCGAAGCTCAATTCGAGGCTTGTCTATATTTATACCATTTTAGCATATCATGTATAGGGGTTCATAAAGATAAATCATGTATATAAGGCCGAACAACAACCCACAAAGAAAGAAGGGCAAAACAAGCTAGACGCCCGTTTAAGACCCTGGACGCCCGTCTGACCCTACTGGACGCCCGTCCAAAGATGGACGCCCGTCCATTAAACGCAGACGCCCGTCCACTGAAGACCATTTCAATCCTGAATGTAAAATTACCCCTCAGACGCCCGTCCGGATAAGCCAGACGCCCGTCTGAGAAAAGACCAAGTCTGGACGCCCGTCCAGAATACCGGACGCCCGTCCACCTGGGTTCGACTGGAACCCTAACTTCATCACCATGCGATTTCCAGATCGTATTTCAACCAAAAACCAGCAAAAACAGCACAGAAACACAGCAAACTTATATCTAAACATGCCATGACACTTATAGACAAAGCTCAAATCATCAACACATCATTCCAGCATCAACTACAACCTACAATTGCATCTAACCTTATAAAAGCAAGGAGATCATAGGATTTATTTTCCTTACCTTAAAACAGCCCAGAAAACTGAACCAAAACCAGCAAAAGACTGCAACTTTGGCAACCAAACTGGTATCCAAACGTAGTCCTCTTCTCAACGATTCCAAAACTTGATTCCGATGCGAAAACGGTTAACTCCTTCTCTCGAAAATGAGAAAACTCTTGTCTCTCCCTCTTTTCTCTCTCACGGCCAACGAGGATGGGTTTAGGGTGTTTCAAATCCCGATTTGTGATTAACAAAGGGGTTAGGTCATTGTTATTATCCGTTTAAATACCTACTCCCAAAACTTAGGCTTTTCCTTATATGCCCCCTTTTATAAAAAAAAAAAAGCCGATCTTTCCTTTATTTATATATATACATAACTCGAAGATACATATATATAAAACACCGAATTATTTAACTCCGAATAAAAGGAAAGCGAATCCAATATTTCGTTTTCGCAAAAAGACACGTACGCCTTTCCCGAAAATCGGAATATTACATTCTCCCCCTTAAAAGGAGTTTCGTCCTCGAAACTAGAACATACACGGTAAATCCCCAAACTCTTGGAACTCACTAAGCACGTCGCTTTCCACTTCCCAAGTTGCCTCCTCGGGTGAATGATTGCTCCACTGAACTAACACCAAAGGGATCATCCGTCTCTTAATCATCTTTTCTTTCCGGTCTAGGATCCTGATCGGTCTCTCGTCATATGCAAGGTTATCTTGTAAGATTTCTGGGTCAACCGTAGTTTCCACATCATTCTTCGTCAGACACTTTTTCAACATCGAAACGTGAAACACATTATGGACTCTCGACATTGATTCTGGCAACTGAAGCTTATAAGCTAACGTCCCAACTCTCTCCAAAATCTCAAAAGGTCCAACATACCTTGGACTTAGCTTTCCTTTTTGTCCAAAGCGTTTCACTCCTTTCATCGGTGAAGCTCGGAGGTAAACTCTATCGCCGACTTCAAACTCAAGAGGTCTTCTTCTAACATCAGCCCAACTTTTCTGCTTTTCCGTCTTGAGTGCCTTCAAATTCTTCTTGACCAAATTTGAACCCTTTCCTTTGCTTGTTCAACCATCTCTCGGCCCCGTGTCTGTCTCTCCCCGACTTCATCCCAAAACGGTGGCGTGCGGCATCTTCTCCCATACAACGCTTCAAACGGCGGCATGCACTATACTCGTGTGAAAACTATTGTTGTAGGCAAACTCCGCTACCGATAGGTAATCATCCCATGATCCGCCTACCTCCAAAACACAAGCTCTCAACATGTCCTCGAGTGTCTGGATGGTCCTCTCAGATTGTCCATCTGTCTGAGGATGAAAAGCCGTGCTCAAATCCAACTTGGTCCCGAAGGCTTCTTGCAAGCTCTTCCAAAACCGACTTACGAATCTCGAATCACGGTCTGAAACTATCGAGATCGGAACTCCATGTAACTTCACTATATTGTCCGGATATAGTGTCGTCATCTTCTTTAATGGCATGTCGACCTTGTACGGTAAGAAATGGGCAGATTTGGTCAATCTGTCTACGATTACCCAAATTGCGTCGTGTCCGCCTCTTGTCTTAGGTAATCCGGTGATGAAGTCCATTGTGATCTTATCCCATTTCCATTCCGGGATATCCAATGGCTTAAGCATTCCACCGGGTCTTCTATGCTCCGCCTTAACCTTTTGACATACATCACACTCGGCCACAAACTTGGCTATTTCCACTTTCATCGAGGGCCACCAAAATCTTTCCTTTAAGTCTCTATACATTTTAGTAGCACCCGGATGAACCGCAAAAGCTATCCTATGTGCTTCTTCCATAATTCTTTGTCTCAAGTCGCCAACGTTAGGTACACATAGACGATCCCGATACCACAGATTTCCACTTTTATCCAACACGTAACCAACCGTAGGCTTCTCCCTAGCGACACGCTTCAAATCCAACAAAACCGGGTCTTCGTCTTGCTTTCCCCGAATATCATCCATCAACTCGATCTTGCTAACAACGGTGCCACAAACTCGCCGGTCCTCAATCGATCGAAGCTTCGATTTCCAACCCATCAAACCTTTACGCCATTACCTCAACACCGGAAGCCGCAAACACTTTGGTTTCCCGCTCGGAGCATCCGCCACTACATTCGCTTTACCCGGATGGTACCGAATGTCCAAATCATAGTCCTTAACGAACTCTAACCATCTCCTCTCGTCTCATATTCGGGTTCTCTTGTGTGAAGAAATACTTTAAACTCTTATGGTCGGTGAAGATCCTTGCTTTAACCCCATATAAGTAATGCCTCCAAGTCTTTAAGGCAAATACTACCGCCGCCAACTCTAGATCATGTGTCGGGTAATTCTTCTCATGTACCTTCAACTTGCCTAGATGCATAAGCTATCACTTTTCCTCCTTGCATCAACACACAACCCAAACCCCGTCCCGAAGCATCCGTGTAGACATCATAGTTATCAAAAATCTCCGGAACTCGCTAACACGGTGCCGTAGTCAACTTACTCTTCAAGGTATGAAAGGCCTTATCACACTCATTAGTCCATTCAAATTTCACATTTTTCTGTGTCAGCCTGGTGAGTGGAGTAGCTATCTTCGAAAAATCTTGTACGAACTTCCGGTAGTAACCAGCCAACCCAAGAAAACTTCTTACTTCTGAAACTGTGGTAGGTTTAGGCCAATTCTCAAGCGCCTCGATCTTTGCTTTGGATCAACTTGAATACCATCTCCAGAAATGACATGACCCAAGAAACTCACTCGATCCAACCAAAAGTCACACTTGGAAAACTTTGCGTACAACTGATTCTTCTTCAGTGTGTCCAACACTATCCTTAAGTGTTCCTCGTGTTCTTTCTCATCCTTAGAGTAAACTAGGATATCGTCTATGAACACTATCACGAACTTATCCAAGTACGGCATGAAGACTCGCTGCATCAAATCCATAAATGCAGATGGAGCATTAGTGAGTCCAAAAGGCATAACAAGGAACTCATAATGTCCATATCTCGTACTGAAAGCCGTCTTCGGTATATCTGCTATCTTAACCTTCAGCTGATGATATCCGGATCTCAGGTCGATCTTGGAAAACACTCTCTTACCTTGCAGCTGATTAAACAGATCATCTATCCTCGGTAGAGGGTACTTATTCTTGATGGTAAGGTTGTTCAGTGCTCTGTAGTCGATACACATTCTCATGCTGCCATCTTTCTTCTTCACAAACAAAACGGGGGCTCCCAATGGCGAGGTACTTGGGCTGAATTATGTTCCTTTCAAGCATATCTTTAAGTTGAGCTTTCAACTCTTTTAATTCAGCCGGTGCCATTCTCGTAAGGTGCTTTAGCAAATCGGTGCCGCTCCCGGTATCAACTGAATTTCAAACTCTATCTCTCTGTCCGGCATGTTTCCCGGTAACTCTTCTGGAAATACCTCAGGGTATTCCCTCACTATGGGAGTCTCCTCGAACTTAGGCTTCACTTGTTCCACGTCCACTGCATACAACAAGTAGCCCTCACAACCCTTCTGGCAAGCCCTTACTGCCTTAACCGCTGATATGATCGGATGTTTCTTCTTACTCGGCTTGTATACATTACCTTGATACGTCTTGTCCGATTTCCCGTGTACTTTAAAAGTCACTTTCTTCTCTTTACAAATCCAAGTGTACATAATTCTCGGATAGCCAATCTATTCCGAGGATTACATCAAAATCCGAAAAGTCCAAAACTGTAAAGTTGCTCTTACACCGGTAAGGTCCGACTCGAACTTCCACTTGTGGTATCATTCTAGTTACCCTTGTTACCTTCCCTAACGGCGTAGTTATCTCCAAAGTGTTTCTTAAAGGCTCTGAAGGTAAATCCAACTTCTTAGCTACCTTGGTTGACACAAAAGTATTTGACGCTCCCGTGTCAAACAAAGCCTTGACCACTAAGTTTTCTAACATTATCGTACCGAAATAAACTTCATCCTCTGGTTCCACAAAATTAGCATCCGCTGCAAAAACTCGAACCGGTCGGCTCGGGCCGCCTCTCCCGCTACCTTGGCTCGAACCACTCTTGTTTCCTCTGTTTGGACACGCTCTAGAAAAGTGTCCTTGCTCACCACAAACGTAACAACCGTTACTACTCGCTGCACTCTCCCGTATGATTTCGTTGCACTTGGGGCAAAGTGGTGCCTTGTTCGGGGCCTTAGGCTTTGTAGGAGCCGTAGTCTTCTTGGGCGCTGGCCGTGGCGCTCCCCTATAACCGCCTTGACTCGTCCCGAAATTTCTCTTATTATTGACAACCACCGTAGCTCTCTTCCCCGAAAGTTTCGACTTCCAAGGCTTTATTCATCAACTCGCCATATTCCTTGCCGTGAATCCTAGCATGCCCGACCGAATCTCGTAGGCCAACCCATCCTTATAGAGGGCCATCTTTCTCTCTTCTACCTTCATCAATTCCGGATAGAACCTTCCTAGCTCATTGAACTTATTAGTATCGGGCCACCGTCGGTGATTACCTTGCTTGTGCTTCAGGAATTGACTTGCTTTATCTGCTTGAACTGTAACCGGGAAGTACTCATTATAAAACATCGTCTTGAACCCTTCCCAATCCGTTACCTTACCGTTGCTGCTTTGGACGGCATCAATCCATGCTTCTGCTGCTCCCAACATAAAACTGACTGCTAGCTGTGCCATTTCTGTCTCAGGAACATGTATGTTCCTACAAGCTTTCTCGAATCCCCTTATCCACTCCTCTGCTTTAGAATGCTCCACATTACCAAAGAAGTTCTCAACTCGATTTCTCCTCAATCTCGTATACCAATCCACCGCTGGTGTTTGCTCAAAAGCCGGTCTAACTGGTGGGTGAACTGGAGGGTAACCATAAGATACATGCGGCGATACTGCTGATGTTGAGGATAAGGTGGGATTACTTGAGGCTCATTCTGATACGGATAGTACCCCCGATAAAACGATCTTTGTTGAGGCTGCTGAAAACCAAAGGGTGGATGACCAACGCCTGGCTGGTGGTCAAAGCGTGGTGAAGGTGGTACTGTAGGTTGAGGAACATGACCTACAGGAGGAGGGTAAAAGACCTGCTGCTGCTGAGGATACACTGGAGGATAAGCACTAGATGGTGGTGGATACACATTGGTCACTGGTGGTGGCGCACTAATCGGTGGAAGGTCACCTATTACAGTGACACGAATAGGTGCTTGTCCAGGCTCTCCATAAATGTAGTTATATCTTGGCGGTGGTCGGGGTGGCGGTTCCCGATGCGGCCTCGGTGATACATCTGTTGAGACCGTGGTGTAGGCGTGGGCGTATGGGGTGGTGGCGAAAGACTCAAACGAGGCGAAGGATTCTGCCTCACAAATCCACCCCCTACTACGGGCACTGGGCTCTCTGCCCCTTGTCTAACCCCTGAGCTCTCAGCTCCACGAACGCCTCTTCTTGTCGTTACCATGCTGAAAGATCAAGAAAACCAGACGTTACTAAAGATCTAAAGAAACTTATCTTAAAGAAAGGAATTCTAAGAACGCTTTTCTCTGATACCAACTGTAACGCCCCGTTCCCGGACACCGAGTCCTTATCCGGAAAAGAAACGTTCGGCACGTATAAAATAAAAGTAAATTCATTTTTATACGTAAGCCTCTACTATGTCGAATCAAATGAAAGCAAAACGGAAGCAAAACTCGGGTATATTTTTTTTTTCAACGTCTAAGAATAGAAACAAGAAATTCTAAAGATGGAAATGTAAATTATTACATTGGAAAAGTACGAAATCCCAAAAGACAGTACGTAGCAACCAAAAGAAACCAACAGTCTACCTCAGAATCATTACAAGAGCCACCAAAGAAAAACAGTAAAGAAACATTCTTGAAACTTCAACGAGCGCCTTCACACGTCGTCGTCAAAACTCTCCTCGAACACCTGTTCGTCTTCTCACCCCCAAACACATAAAAGAAAATGCATTCGAGGTAAGTACAATGTACTCAGCAAGAAAGAGAAGCTATGAAACCAAAAGAAATTATAAGGAAAGATATTTAAGTCGTTTATTTGGTTATAAGAGACCGACTCAATCTAGGGTTCACTTCATGCTCATCAACATGTTGTGACTAACTGTTTCTAACTTAACCTATCTATGTTACAACCGCACTCAAGGGCACTACGCGCATCCCCGGCGAGTCCTCCGTACTTAGGGTCTTTGACCTACGAGTTCTTCTACCTTGGGAACACTCTTTTGCAACATATTAGTGGATCACACCAATATCCACGAAGTCTAGAAAAGGTAGACTCCGATAGCACGCACACCTCAGCAGAGTCCCTCCGTACTTAGGGTCTTTTTGACCTACGAAGTTCTTCTACCCTCAGAGGTAGCACATGCATCGCGATTTAGCCTGGTGCCTAGCCAAGAGAGACATGTTGTTTAATCTTTTACTAGTCACATACGTTGTTTATTAAGTTATTAGCTAGCCAACCTAAGTATTTTCAAATAATCTCCCTCACACATACTACTCTCTTCCTAGACCACTAGACACGGACAAGTCCTAGCACATACACGAGACATTGATAATGCTAATTCATCAAAGCACAAGCCTATCATGCTCTTCCGACGGATCCGAACTTCAACTCCCTTTAAGAGTACATTCGGTGTTTTAAGCGAACGAATCGAAGCTCAATTCGGGCTTGTCTATATTTATACCATTTTAGCATATCATGTATAGGGGTTCATAAAGATAAATCATGTATATAAGGCTGAACAACAACCCACAAAGAAAGAAGGGCAAAACAAGCTAGACGCCCGTTTAAGACCACGGACGCCCGTCGACCCTACGGACGCCCGTCCAAAGATGGACGCCCGTCCATTAAACGCGAGACGCCCGTCCACGAAGACCATTTCAATCCCGAATGTAAAATTACCCCTCGGACGCCCGTCCGGATAAGCCGGACGCCCGTGCGAGAAAAGACCAAGGGCCGGACGCCCGTCCGAATACCGGACGCCCGTCCACCGGGTTCGGCCGGAACCCTAACTTCATCACCATGCGATTTCCGGATCGTATTTCAACCAAAAACCGGCAAAAACGACACGAAACACAAAAACTTATATCTAAACATGCCATGACACTTATAGACAAAGCTCAAATCATCAACACATCATTCCAAAGCATCAACTACAACCTACAATTGCATCTAACCTTATAAAAGCAAGGAGATCATAGGATTTATTTTCCTTACCTTAAAACAGCCCGAAAAAGCGAACCAAAACCAACAAAAAGACGCAACTTTGGCAACCAAACTGGTATCCAAACGTAGTCCTCTTCTCAACGATTCCAAAACTTGATTCCGATGCGAAAACGGTTAACTCCTTCTCTCGAAAATGAGAAAACTCTTGTCTCTCCCTCTTTTCTCTCTCACAGCCGCAGGGATGGGTTTAGGGTGTTTCAAATCCTGATTTGTGATTAACAAAGGGGTTAGGTCATTGTTATTATCCGTTTAAATACCTACTCCCAAAACTTAGGCTTTTCCTTATATGCCCCCTTTTATAAAAAAAAAACTGATCTTTCCTTTATTTATATATATACATAACTCGAAGATACATATATATAAAACACCGAATTATTTAACTCCGAATAAAAGGAAAGCGAATCCAATATTTCGTTTTCGCAAAAAGACACGTCTGCCCTTTCCCGAAAATCGGAATATTACAGATTCACCAGGAGCTTATTACATCTGAAGATTCTACTCACGAAGTAGATAATGTTTGGCTTTGGAATCACTCGATTCGGATATCAGGTGAATGAGAAATTAATGCCTAAAGTTGGTTGAAAATGTGTTGGAGATAAGAGTTGAAGGGAGTACCTCAACTCAATCTCCCACATTGGAAGTTTGAGAGACTTGAGCTCCATATATAAGAGCTAGTGTATGCTCTTATAAATGTGCCCCAAGGGGCAAGGCACTTTTGTGCAGGAGGGAGGACCTAGATAATTCCAGACGCGCGCGCCACCGCCGTCCGGCCGGCTCGGCTCGGCTCAGGTGTTACTATTAATTTTTTGGACAAAAGTTCTTTTGAATTTAACCAGAAATTTAATTAGTTAATCGTGAGGCGGTTGGAAGGTTCTAGAATAATGTGGAAATGAATTCTGATTAAATTAAGTCGGTCCGGAATTAATTTAATTAAATTAATTTCGAAATTTGATTATTATTTTCGGCCAGAATAACTTTTCTTGAGGGAAAAGTCGAGCGATTAAATCATCTGACCAATCAGAATTCAGAAGACACGTCATCCGACCAATAAGAATTATGGAATATTTGGCCAATTTTATTTGTAATTTTCGGCCCTATTTTCTTTTCCAATGGGAAAAGTCTGATGATGTGTTCTAGCCAATCACATTCAAGCTTGGCTCATCCTCTCCACTATATAAAGAATCCCAAACGTTCTCGATGTCACATAGGGTGTCGTTTCCTGGTTCTAAGAATAGACATTATTTCAATAATCTACCCTCCTATGTCAGGTTCAATAGTCCGCTGACCGGATTTAACTGACCTCACACGGTCTACGATTCATGAAACGCTCAACAAGTCGATACAAAACCTCACACACAAAACCGAATCTGAACAACTCAGTTGGTTTTACAGGGTGATCCTAGAACCCCGGTTCCCGTATCCTCTCGCAAAATACATCTATAAAGACGATACGTGTGATACGATTATCGAGTGATCAATTCAACAAACGTGATAAGAATAAGTTCTAGAACTACGGTAACATCGAGAATCAACACTCAAACATCAAGAACACCACATGAACAGGCTAAAGTTCGATTTCGAAGACTATCACATAACTCGACTATATAACAATTACCTACTCATTCTAACAACAAAATAAAAGAAATCAACAATAAAAGTAACAAGAATAAAGATCGAAAGCAAGAACAAGAAAGGAAAACGAAATACCAAATATATTAGGTTGTAGAAAATCGAATCTCCGAGTGAAATCCCGTCAATAACGCGTCAAGATATCTTCGAGAATCAACGGATTACAAAAATTTAAGCTTAATTAAGCTAAAATATTTACAATCTAAGAAGCTAAGAAAAGGGGCTGAAAAGTGCAGAAAAAATGCAGAAAATTCGAGCTTGTGAAGAAGGGTTTCATATGGGGGGTATTTATAGTGTTAAAAGGGTAAAATGGGCAAAACAGACCGTAGGCCATGGCCTATGAAAGACAGCAGATTTTCTGTGCTCCCTGCATCACGTAGGCCATGGCCTACAGATTATGGGCGCCGGCCTATGAACAGAGTCGATTTGGGACACTCTTTTCCGTAAATCGGCCATAACTTTGTGTGTAGACCTCCAAATCCAGTGATTCAAAATGCATTGGAAAGCTAATAAAATTGTCTACAACTTTCATGAAGATGTCCAGCCCAGAAAATTCTTTAAGGTGGATCAAATTTCAGATCAATGGAAGGTATGGTTGTAGTACCAACGAGTTTTGATCCGTTTCAACGTTTAAGCTTCGGGCACACTTTCCAATCCTTGTATCTCGCCTTCCGGACATCTCGAACACCTAAGTCCTGTACAAAATCACAATAAATACCACACGTAATCCCTACAGGACACTAGGGTGACCGAGAGTATAGTAAATACACCGAAAAAGACCGAGAATCCCGGACTTTACGTCCTAGGTCTCGAAATAGTAACCAAGGTGTAAATACATCAAAATACAAACAAATGTCTCCGGAAACATATAAAACGAGGTATAAACGGGGTCTAATCACATAGAAAACGATAGCCAATTTGACTCTCATCAACTACCCCCTGCTTAGCGTTTGCTCGCCCTCGAGCAAAGATGAGCGATTCAAAAATAAAAATGGAGTCAACATTGCTATCATACATCTAGTCTATAAGAATTGAAATGGTAATACACAAGTAATTGACACAAATGCATAGGATTTAAGTTCTACCTTGTATTGAGAAAAGAATGTGTGTGTGTATAGCTTCTCCAACATTTATCACCTACGACCGGTTTAGATTATAGACGTATAACATACCGAGGCTACACCATAGGCTTATACTTCATAAAAATCTCCACTAATTGAGGTCAATCAAAGTCTAGTAGGTTCAAGCAGGACTTGAAGGGTTATAATGTTAGGCTAGGGTCGGGGTTAACGAAAGGATATTTACGATAAAAATAGAAAGAAGAAAGTGCAAGAGAGCTTTAACCGAAAAAAATATAAACACGTACTCGGTTCTAACATCAACTTCAATCTTCCAACTATAAAAAATTCCGAAATCCAAACCCTAACTTCAACTTCACACAATTTTTCCTTCATTATACAACACTATAGTCCATTTTTGGACTTATAACAAACTATAAAAACATACACCCTATTTTGTTTTTTTTCTTCCTTTTTTTTAAGGATCAAAGTATGAAAATAGATACTATACATCAAAAATTTGATGAGTAGCCACAACCGGCACATTGTTACATTCCTCTTTCCAAACAACTCGTAACTCAAGACACCATATCATAATCCATGTCTCAATGATACCTCGCAACATCGTATAAAAATGTGTGGAACTAAAAGCTCAAATGCAAGGTGATCAAGGATACGTAGACCGAAATAAAGCTCAGGGCATCGGTAATTACGGGTTAGTAACATGAAAGGCTAGTTCGGATGGCGGTCTGGCCACCCTACAAAGGCTGAGAGGGGTAACTGTGGATTAATCGTTTAGGTTGGCCTTTGGCTCGGATCGGGTCAAAATAAATGCCAAAACCGTCATCCCGTACCTAACAACGATGACCTCTCTATTTCGATTCGAAGTTACTGATATACTACTTTTATATGATTAAATATACGTTATATTATTATGTTTTATCAACGAATTCTATATAAAATATATGAAATTATGGTATAAATAGTATGAAATATTAATCTTTATAGTTTAGAGTACTTAGTAGTAAAACTTAGTAATAATAGTAAAAGGTTGTCATTTTGTACCGATTTTAGTAAATCGGAATGTCGTGTCAGATTTACGTGGGTATTTGTGGTATTTTATTGCAGATTTATAAGCCAAGACCCCGAAAATCGACATTTTAAAGTACAATCATATCTCTGAAAGGATTTAGAGAGTGTCACGAGCTTAAATGGTCAATCGAATAGCTTAAGTGGTCAAGTGGTCAATTGAAGTGGTCAAGTGGCTAATCAATTTGGTTTAGTGGTAATCAAGAAATATCTTCGACAAACGAATGGCTCAGCAAAACGACATTTTCTGAAGAAGAGTCCTTCACGAAAGTTGTAGATTTTTCCGAGAGCTTTCCGATGCCTCTTGAATCATGTCATTTGGATATCCAGAACTCGAGATATGAATTTTATAAGTTATATATATAATTATAATTATATATATATATATCCTCGCACATGCTGATTAATCAAGGGGGGATGGATTCAATCATTACACCGGCCCAGTCCGGCCTCTACCCGGACCGGTCCGGCCAAGGGAAGTTTTTCTATAAAAGGGAGCTCAGAAGCAGCAGCGAGGAGGGTACCAATATATATATATACAATATCCTATATATATATTATCTATATCTTTTCTTTTATTTTCGTAGTTTGTAAATAGGCCTTATGCCAGAAATAATAATATTGTAGTATCGTTGTAATGCTCGGGAAATTATCGGAAGTTCGGTGTTGTTGAAGTTGTTGTTATATCCGGAAGAATACGACCTCTGAATCAACAGTTGTAATCTGGTAATATTCTAAAGTTATTATGTTTGTTGTTTTTATATTTTTCTTTATAATGTTTTTTAGCTAAATCTAATAACTAGCCAAAGTTATGTAATCGTTTTATTTCGATCTTTTTGGTAAAGGAATGCTGTCTAAGTAAAATTTGACTAAAATTGAGTTAATTGAATCTTTTTCTATTTTGCAACGTAATGATAATATTCGGATTGACGTAATTAACCAAGATGAATCGCAACATATAACCTAACGATGAACTGACCAGAGAAGTTAGGATATGAGATAAAAGATAGAAAAACCGGAGGGAAAAATTGGCCGTACGAAAGCGTGACAACGGAATCCTATTTCCTACCCGGGGGAAGATTTGTCTTGGGAAAGATTAATCTTATTAAAATTGTGCTCAAGATCGTAATAATGTTAAAATCAACGGTTTAATTGAAACTAACACCGGAAAGTAAAATCGATCCGCCTGATAACCGGAGCCTTTTGAATAACATCGGCCGTCTGACAAACGGAATAACCTCTTTTATCCGGGGTAGATTTGTACTCGGTACCTGTTCAGACTAACTGAGATTAGCATGGGGCAGTTGTGGAGATTGAACTGATGACAATTTGACATATGACAATTTCATACGCTCGTGTGAGGAGGAATTGTTAACCTCAGGAGTGCACCGTTTCATTTACTCAATTGGACCTAATATAAAAGGAAAGATCGAGCACATTCCGTTCACTGAAAAAGATCGTATGAATCAATTATATAAACTTTGGCTAGTTCTATAATAATTATTAGTATTTAATATATATATATATATATATATATATATATATATATATATATATATATATATATATATATATATATATATATATATATATATATATATATATATATATATATATATATATATATATAACTATTTATGTACATCTATATATATTTATATATCTATATATATTATATTAGAATAACTTTTAAATTACGCATTTATTTTATGTTAAGTAGAATAGCGATGTCTGTGTTATAAAATTGCGGTTTAGATCGAGTTAATAACAGCTCTTTGGTGTTTAACCACACTTAAAAGAATTACCATGTTTCCCTGAGGATTCAACACTCTGACTCACCACACTAGCACTATAATTTGACCCGGTACACTGCCGGTAAGGATTCTATAGCACCAGGAAAAGGTCCGTCAGCTTTCTGGCGCCGTTGCCGGGGAACACGTCGCTAATTTCTTTCTTTGTGTCTATGGTTACTACTTGTATTAGCTCAAAATTCTCGAGAATAAATCAACACTTTTCCTTATCTCATTTCTATTTTATTTTTTGTTGGTATCTACTTTCTGTTAGTACCAATTTTCTTTTTATATAAAACTCGAGCATTTTTTTATTTTCGTTAGTTGATGACCAGAAGTGGTAAGACTCCACTCACTCCTTATAAGCCTGACATAAACACTTACGAAAGGCAGTTAAGAGTAGAGAGTAAACGAGGTCATACTAGTCAGGGAAATCCTGACCAAGAATCATCTTCTAATAAAAATACAGAAATGGCTGAAACCATGATGAGAGATAAATTTATGATCGTTTTTATGACATTTCGCCCCATTTCTGATACCATTTTGAGCATTATTATATCAAATCAAGTCATAAATGCTATGTTTTATCTAAATATGTAAGTAGTAGTTATTATATAAATTATCGTATTTTTATAAGTTTTTGTTAGTTTTGTACCGGTTTTAGTAACCGGAGTGTCGTGTCAGATTTACACGGGTATTTGTGGTATTTTTATTGCAGATTTATAATAAACCAAAACCCCGAGTGACGACACTTTTTGAAGTTAAAACATATCTTTTGAAGGGTGTAAGAATGTGCCACAAGCTTAAAAGTTCAAGTGGATCAACGTTTCGTAATGCTATTATCGAGTTATATCTTCGACGAACAAATGGCCCATCAAAAATGCATTTTCTGAAGAAGAGTCCTTCATGAAAGTTGTAGATCTTTGAAAGAGCTTTCCAACGCATTTTGAATCACGTCAATCGGAGGTCTACAACTCAAGATATGAATTTTTCAAGTTTCAGCTCAAAACTGGCAGTCCCGGATCGATCCGGCCTTTTCCCGGATCGATCCGGCGAAACAAAAAATCGCCATAATGATGATTTCGCACATGGGGATAGGCTTGGGATAATATATTTTATTCCCGGATCGATCCGACCCTTTCCCGGATCGATCCGGCCCCCATTTTTATCTATATAAGCACACCAAGAGGGATGAAAAGCTTTGCCCCTTCTTTCCCCTTTCTTTTCGTCTGTCTTCTTTTCTTTCTTTCTTTTTTTATTTTTTTGTTTTGAAGATCATATATATATATACATATATGATATATATATATATATATACACACACCCTTCATGTATATATATATATATTCTATATATGAATATATATATATGTGATAGATCTATCTATATATATATATATAGATCTAGATCTAGATCTTTTTCATTTCGTTTCTCTTTTAATTTTCTTTTCGGGGCCCGTATATACATATATATGTCTATGTATGTATGTATATATGTTTTTCACATATATAAATAAAATGGTTATAGTATCGTTGTAATGGCGGAATAATTATCGAAGATTGTTAAAATCGAAGCTTTGGCATGTTAGATCCGGTGGAAACGACCCCGATTCGATAGTGATAACCGGTAATATATTCTAAAATTGTTATGTTTATTATTTCTATTTCTATTTATATATCTATGTTAAACTAAAAATATATCTAGCCAAGATATGAATCTGAATTAGTTAATCTTTTGGTAAAATGAATGATCGACTCTGGTAATAATGATTAAAACCGATTATAATGAATCTCTTTCTATTTGAACGTAATCTAATGAATTGACAACTCGCGATTAGAATACGAGATCGTAATAGAAAGACCGGAGGGTAAAAATGGCCGTTTGTCTAACAAACGGAATCCAGTTTCCTACCCGGGGGCAGATTTGTCCTAGAAAAACAAATCTTATTGAAATTTGTACTCGAGATCGTAATAATGTTAAAATCACAGTTTAATTGAAACTTAAACCGGAAAGTTGAATCGTCCGGCTTTGACAACCGGAGCCTTTTAAATAAAATTGACCGTTTGACGAACGGAGTGACTCCTTTTTATCTAAAGGTAGATTTGTACTCGGGACCTGTTCAGAAAAACCGTAACAGTTGTGGACCTTGGACTGATGACAATGGACATATGACAATTTCATACGCTCGTGTGAGGAGGAGTTGTCTAGCTTAGGAGTACACCGTTTCATTTATAATTGACCTCCTTGCAGCAAGGAAAAGATCTGTCTCATTTATTAACTAAAAAGATATATTGATTCAGTAACGTATTCTTGGCTAGATCCAAAAATATATATATTATCTATTTTTATATTTATATATTTATTTACTGTTTTACTAACATCTAACTCTAACATCTAACTGATCTAACATAATCTAACCCGAGGAAAATGATAAACATGCGACTTAGATCGAGTTAATAATAGCTTCTTGGTGTTTAACCCCACTTAAAAGAATTACCATGTTTTCCCTGAGGAATACGACCTGACTCACCACACTAGCACTACAATTTGACCCGGTACACTGCCGGTTAGGATCTGTATAGCCTAGGTAATGTCCGTCAGCTTTCTGGCGCCGTTTCCAAGGTTAGGTTTAGGTCTGTCAAACCACCGATGAAACACTTGAACAAGGGCTAGATCATGCTCAAGGGCATAGACAAAACCCTGTTAACCCTAATAATAACCAAAATCATAATAATAGAAATAATCAAGATCGGAATCAGAATAATCGTAATAACCCATCAAACCCGAGACCTATCTGTGATCAAACCGTAAGAAGAAACCAGACTAATAATCCCATACTTTTACCCAATGAAGGAGCGAATAATTTCGAAATTAAATCTCATCTTTTTGGTTTAATTGACGCAAGAGCCCAATTCCTAGGAGAGGATGATGAAGATCCACATCATCATCTCTATCTTTTTGAAGAACTGTGCAATACAGCCAAAAGTCAAGGTGCTCATAAGGAATTAACGAGGATGACTATGTTTCCTTTTTCTTTAAAAGGACGAGCCCGAGATTGGTTTATGTCTCTTCCACATCACTCACTGACTGGTTGGGAGGATATTCAAACTGAATTTTTGAAACAATACTTCACTCCAGGACGAAATTTGGAATTAAAAGTCGAGGTTGCTAACTTTAGACAAGGATCTGAAGAAACACTTGGGAATGCCTGGGAAAGATTTAAAAAATTGTTAAGAGCTTGTCCCGACCATTGTTATTCCTTAGATATGCAAATTCAACTTTTCTGTCGTAAATTAAGAAAAGATTCACGTGCAGATGTAGATCATGCATGTGGTGGTTCTTTAATGATGAGTGAAGCTCAAATAGTTTACAATGCTATAGAAAAGATTTCCAAAAATAACAGAATGTGGGAAACCGGTTCTAGCACCAGAAAAGTAGCTTTTGCAGGAGAATGTACATCTAATACGGAAGTTCTAGCACATTTAGAAAATTTGAGTAGGAAATTTGATGGCCTACAATCTAACAAAAACCAAAGTTCAGAAAATAGTACACCAACTGAATACTCAAATCAGGATAATATGTCAATAGGGATTGAAGAACCAACAGGATATTCAAGAGAGGAGGTGAGTTTTCTTCAGCAGCATAGGAATTTGAACAATGCATATTCAAACTCGTTTAATGCTATTAGAAGAGATCACCCTACTTTTCGATGGTCTGAAAACCCTAGTAAGCAAGGACAACCGCCATATCCAGTTCATTATAGGAATATGAATAATAATCAAGTTTATCAAGAAAATACATCTAATCGAATTTACAATCATTACCTAGATCCTATCCTCAACATACCACTCAAAGTATACCAAGTAACTCAAAGTTCAACTCAACTGCGAAGGAGTTGAAAAATGGGAAAAACTAATGGAAAATATGATGGGTGTAGTATCTACTCAAGCTAAGAATATGGAAACAATGATGACTTCTATAGGTACAGTCACTAAGGATATGAGTTCAATGAAAACATCTATGAGTGGACATGATACCAGAATGAGAACGATAGAAGCCTCATTAAGGAATATGGAAGATCATTGAGTAGGGAAGGTGAACGTAATAACAGTAGACCTCCTGGAGGATTACCAAGCAATACTGAAAGAAACCCAAGAGAGGTAAATGTTGTAGTTACGAGAAGTAGAAAACTTTGTGGTAATAATGAAGTAGAAAATGACTTAGATGGAAAAAATGATGAAACTAAAGATGAACTTGAATTCACTGATGATGAAGAAGAAATTATAGAGAATTTCTTGAAAAGGAATAGAAGTTTGGAACCTGAGAATGAAGGTGAAAAATGGGTAAAAATCCTTAGGATTTTGAAAGATCCCATGGATAAAGATTTAAGGACTTTATTCAAGGAACATGTTAAGATAGAAAATAATGAAAACAAGGAGGAAAAACAAGAAGAACTGAAGGAATCTGAAGTAGAGATTGATTCAGGGAATGTTTTAAAGGAAAAAAATCAAGATCATGATACTTGGCGATCAAGTAATACTCAAAAGTTTAAGGAGAAA
Source organism: Gentiana straminea (assembly GCA_036785695.1). Classification (NCBI taxonomy): domain Eukaryota; kingdom Viridiplantae; phylum Streptophyta; class Magnoliopsida; order Gentianales; family Gentianaceae; genus Gentiana; species Gentiana straminea. The sequence continues at coordinate 7,020,094 of JAVUPR010000167.1, read as the reverse complement.
GGAAAAGAGAAATTGGAGCCAAAGGTTATAGATTTAGAATCTTTACCTTACCCACCTAAAGATCAAATTAAAAAGATTAAAACTGATCAGAAGTATGCTCGTTTCCTTGATACTTTTCGTCATATTCATGTTAATATCCCTGTTATCGAAGCTCTAATTAGTATGCCTGCATATGGAAAGTTTCTGAAAGATATTCTGTCAAACAAGAAAAAATTAGAGGAATATGAGAATATATGCCTAAATGAAGAATGTTCTGCAGTTTTGCAGCATAAGTTACCACCTAAACTGAAAGATCCTGGAAGTTTTACCATTCCATGTGAGATTGGAGGATTTCTGTTTAATAAGGTCTTATGTGATCTTGGAGCTAGTATAAATCTCATGTCTTATGAGGATTATAGAAAGCTAGGCATAGGAAAGCTTACGAAGACTGAAATGACTCTGCAAATGGCAGATAGATCGATTAAATACCCTAAAGGAATTATTGAGGACGTATTGGTTAAAGTAGACAAGTTCTATTTCCAGTAGACTTTGTAGTTATGGAAATGGAAGAAGGATATTCAAGCGCCACTTATCTTAGGTCGACCATTTCTAGCTACGGGAAGAACTTTAATAGATGTTCAGAAAGGAGAGTTAATTCGAGAGTCAATGAAGATGAAGTTGCTTTCAATATTTTCAAAGCTATGAACCATCCATACAGATCACCAGAATCATGTTCTTTTGTAGAAGATATTCATCCTGTCTATGATAATCAGTTACCAACTTTTGAAGACAGATTAGAAGAATGCTTAACTTTGTCTATCTGTGAGGAAGATGAGAAAGACACCGAAATGAAAGAGATAATCTTTTCTCTAGATAAAGGAAGTTTTACTTCTAAACCATCATGGCATAAGTATTTGGAATTAGAACTAGAAGGACCAGTTCTTAAACCATCAATGGAACATCCACCTAAGAATCTGGAATTGAAACCGTTACCTTTAAATCTGAAGTATGCTTTTCTTGAAAATAATAATCTATTACCGGTTATTATTTCATCATCTTTAACTGAGCAACAAGAAGATCAATTACTTAGAATGTTGAAAAAGCATAAGAAAGCTTTTGGATGGACGTTTGCCGATATTCGAGGTATTGCCCTGAGATTTGCGTTCATAAGATAATTCTGAAGGAAGATGCTAAACCTTGTATTCAACCGCAACGCCGCCTCAACCCAAATTTGCAGTTAATTGTTAAGAAAGAGGTCATTAAGCTATTAGAAATGGGGATAATTTTTCCCATATCAGATAGTGAATGGGTAAGTCCAACTCAAGTGGTACCAAAGAAAGGAGGTTTCACAGTGAAAGAGAATGAAAAGAATGAATGGATTCCAACAAGAGAGATTACAGGTTATCGAATGTGCATTGATTTTAGAAAACTAAATGATCATACTAAGAAAGACCATCATCCACTTCCATTCATAGTTCAGATGTTGGAACGTTTAAGTGGACATAAGTATTACTGTTTCTTAGATGGTTATTCAGGATATTTACAGATATTCATTGCAGCAGGAGATAGAGAAAAAACTACTTTCACTTGTCCTTATGGAACCTTTGCTTATAAAAGAATGCCGTTTGGTTTATGTAATGCACCAGCTACGTTTCAAAGATGTATGATGGCTATATTTGCTGATATGGTTGAGAAATTCTTAGAAATTTTTATGGATGACTTTAGTGTTTACGGAGATTCATTTGATGTTTGTTTGTTACACTTAGAACGAGTGTTACAACGCTGTGAAGATACCAATCTAGTTTTAAACTGGGAGAAATGTCATCTAATGGTATCAGAAGGAATTGTTTTAGGTCATAGAATCTCTGAAGAAGGTATTGAAGTTGATAAAGCTAAAGTCGAAGTAATTGAAAAATTACCTCCACCAGTTAATTTAAGAACTCTAAGAGGATTTCTTGGACATGCAGGATTTTATAGAAGATTCATTGCCGATTTCTCAAAAATAGCAAAGCCTCTAAGTCATTTGCTTGAAAAAGAAGTACCTTTTAACTTTGACAGTAAATGTATGGAAGCCTTTCAGACCTTAAAAGCGAGATTAACTACGCACCGCTTTAGTAGCACCAAACCGGAGTTTGCCGTTTGAGATTATGTGTGATGCAAGTGATTTAGTTTGTAGGAGCTGTTTTAGGTCAAAGATATAACAAAATTCTCAAAGCTATTTACTATGCATCTCACACATTAAAAACTGCTCAACTAAATTATGCAACTACAGAAAAAGAACTGTTGGCTGTAATTTTTGCCTTAGATAAGTTTCGATCATATATTGTTGGTTCTAAGGTAATAATTTATACAGACCATTCAGCACTGAAGTATTTACTGAGTAAGAAAGATGCTAAACCTCGTCTTCTTAGATGGATTCTCTTACTTCAAGAATTTGATATTGAAATTAAAGATAAAAAAGGAAGTGAGAATGTAGTAGCAGATCATCTAAGTAGAATGGAAAATGATGAAGGACTAGGAAATGAAATACAAGATTCATTTCCTGATGAACAACTATTTAGGATAGATACTCCTTCAACCATGCGGTTATTAAAGAATAGAATTCCTTCTAAGGAAATGTCACCGTGGTTTGGAGATATCATTAATTACTTTACCTGTGATTATATTCCGTCTCATTGGACTTGGCAGCAGAAAAAGAAGTTCTTTTATGACTTAAAATTTTATTACTGGAAGGAACCAGACCTTTTTCGTAAATGTTCGGATGGGATAATCAGAAAATGTGTGCCGGATAATGAAATTTTAAGTGTTTTCTCGTTTTGTCATGATCGTGAGGCAGGAGGTCATCATGGAGGTTGGAAAACTGCTTTTAAAGTTTTACAATGTGGTTTTTATTGGCCTACACTATATAGAGATGCTTATAATTATGTTAAATCTTGTGAGTCTTGTCAAAAATGGGGAAATATATCTAAAAAACATGAAATGCCTATGCAACCTATTTTAGAATGTGAATTATTTGATGTTTGGGGTATAGATTTCATGGGACCTTTCCCTATTTCTTTTGGAAAAAGATTTATTCTTGTAATGGTAGATTATGTTTCAAAATGGGTAGAAGCTGAAGCTCTTCCCACTAATGATACCAAAGTTGTCATACGATTCCTTAAAAAGAATATATTTACCAGATATGGCATTCCGAGGGCTATCATTAGTGATAGAGGATCACACTTTTGCAATAGACCATTTACTAAGATAGTTGAAAAATATGGTGTAACACATAAGTTAGGAACGCCCTATCATCCGCAAACCAGTGGACAGGTAGAGGTGTCAAATAGAGAAATCAAAAGAATCGTAGAGAAAACAGTAGATTCAAATCGTAAAAGCTCGGCGATTAAATTAGATGATGCATTATGGGCGTACGTAAACGACTTTTAAAACACCAATTGGTTGTTCTCCCTATAAGCTAGTCTTTGGTAAGTCTTGTCATCTCCCGCTTGAGTTAGAACACCGAGCCTTCGGGCTATTAGATTTCGAATTTTGATCCTAAGGTTGTCGGTGATCATAGATTGCTTCAATTAACAGAACTAGAAGAATTTCGTCTCGATTCTTATGAAAATGCTCGAATCTACAAGGAACGCACGAAATCTTTCCATGATAAGAGAATCTTTAAACGTGAGTTCCATGTAGGTGATGGAGTGCTCTTGTACAATTCACGTTTAAGGTTGTTTCCAGGTAAGCTTAAATCAAGATGGACAGGTCCATTTAAAGTAACACGGGTTTACAAATGTGGAGCTGTTGAACTAACTGATGGAAATACAACTTTTATAGCCAATGGCCACAGAGTAAAGTTATTTGTGGAGGGAGAAGGAATCATACTGAAAGAAGAAGTAATGCTACTGATTGATCCCCTAACAAATTGAAAAAAAAAAAAAAACCTGAAAAACTGAAAAGCAGAGAAACTGAAATCAGCCGAATACCAGGTGCTATCTATCTTTACTCTACTTTTCTGTGTTTTTATTTATGTTTAAACTCTTTTCGTCTTTTACCGGATAGACGTAAAAGAACTGGATGTCTTTTTTAGATAGATTAGGAGTTTTTGTTTTACTTTTGAAATTAGGCCTTGATAAAGATGTCGCATTTGTTATAGAAGCTTTAGTTTTTGAACAAAACAAGAAATTGTTGAGAGAGATTAGATTGAAAGAAGTTTGTAATGGAACATCAAGGAGTGCAATAAAAAGAAGGGCAAAGTTTCTGATGAGATGCAGAATCTGTGGAAAAAGTGAACATGTTGGACGCTGTGGGAAAAACACAACCAAATCCCAGGATGAGTGTTTGAATATTGTCAGGAAGGGAACGATTAGGTGGTTATCCGAAAATCCCGATGGAATTCCAAGAGATAATTCAAATGCTTCGTTTTTAGGAGTTAGGTTGATTGAACGTTATATCAGAACTCTGGAAGATTTAGAAATCGAAGAATTAGGAACCCCTTAAGTTTCGAGTCTTTTCTTATGTTAGAATTTTATAAAATTTTCTCATAACTTCTGAAAACTTTATAAAATTGGATCTTTATAAAATTAAGAAGTTTTATAAAAGTTTTATAAAAGTGTTTTTGGATATTTTATAAGAATTAACATAAATTTATTAAATTTCTATAAGCTTTTCTAAGTTTTATAAAGATTTTATTAAATTTTTAAAAATTATTATAAAATTATCCTTATTTTATTTTTAAGATTTTAATTAAGTTTTATTAAGTTTTTTTAAGTTTTTAATCAAAATCATAAAAAGTAAAAAAAATCGGAAAAGTATAAATTTTGTGCACGGACCGATCCGGCCTTAACCCAGACCGAGCCGGGGTCGACTGACCTAAAAACGGGACAGCCTCCTTCTTCTTCTTCTTTTCTTCTTCTACACAAAAACAGAGCCGCCCCACACCTTACCCCACCACCCACGAATTTTATTCTTTTCTTTACTAAAAATTCATCTATCACCCTACTCCATTATCAATTTTCTTCTAATCTTCATCTCCTCTCTTCAACACAACTTTCAAAATTAAAAAAGATTCAAAAACAAGCTAGTTTCACTCCGGCGACTTTACGACTTTTCCGGCCTACTTTTCAACGTTTTCTTCATTATAAGGTATTAATTAGTTTGTTTAGTTATCAATTTCGTATTTTTCATAATTTTTTAGATTAATTTCAACTGTTTTGATTTTTGAGTGTGTTGTGACATTTTTATTTTTTGTTGTTTTTTGTTGTTGATTGGCTTTACCAATATCGTAGAATGGCTGAGTCGAGTAGAAAAGCCTCTAAGAAACGGAAATCAAACATTCCTATAGCAACTCCGGTAGTAGGCACTATAATTTTATCACCCGAGGAAGAAGCCGTAAGCTTTAATGCAACAGCATCACAAGAAGCTAAGAAAGCTTATCAAAAGATTTATAGTAAATGTGATGTGTTGATTGAAAGAGGATTAGATTTTGAGGACTTAGGTGATGAAGTTAAGAATATTTTTGCAAAACGACAGTGGTTAGAACTAGCAGCCAGGAGAGAAGGGGAAATAAATACGACTGTAGTAGCTGAGTTTTATTCAGTTCTGTCTACACGTTCACACGAGGAGCTTACTGAGTCGCAGTCTGTACCCCTTAGAACTAGAAATGTCCCTTTTAACCCTGCCGTTATAAATGCAATTTTAGGAGTTGAAGTCTTTCCTGATGATGAGGATTATAGGGTGGTTTGGAATTTAGATGATGCTGCAATTTTTGAGCAAACTTCCTTGAGAGCTCAACATGCTTTTGATTCAACCGCTGTGTGGGTTGAAAATAGATTTAACTACGGGAAGTGTATTAGAGGTTTGAGGGCGATTAAACGATTTCTAGCCATACTCTCTACCCTACAACTAAACACACCGCTTTTGGAAAAGAAGATGTTTGTATCGCATGGGCGATGATAAATGATATAAAGGCGGATGTTGGAAAGATAATGTTTAAGAGAGTTTTCGAGAGTATTGTCATCGCCAGACCAGGGAGTCATCTGTATTTCCCTTTTTTTATTTCGGATTTATGTCGTAGGTCGGGAGTACCATTCCTGCCTAATGACAAGTTAGCTCTGGCAGATGCACCTCTGATTGGACCGAGTTTGACTAGGCTTCCAGATGGTAGAATAAGCTCTTTGATTAGAAGCCGTCAAACTCAACCAGCTCCACCAGTTTCCACATCTTCTTCTTTTCCGTCTTTTTCTAGTCAGCCTCAACAAACTCCTTTCTCCAACACTATCACATACGATATATTTCAATCTTTAGTTTCGGACGTTGCACGTGGTCAAGCCAACATGGCTTTGTATGCTGAGAGCAATAGGCAGTGGTGTGACGATATTCGTAGAGGTTTGCGGAGACAGGAGCAGTTGCTTCGTGATCCTACTTTTGATGATCCTGCCTATCCACCTTGTCAATCTGATCCTTATACCTTACCAGATTGGGTAGCACCTATTCCACCACCCTCAAGCTTTCATCCAACATCATATACTTTTGGAAGCCAATCGAGTGGTACAGGTGTATTTTCGACAGGTTCTCAGATGGCCACCACGTCTAGTTGGGGAGGATTCACTGAGTTTGCGCATATCACTACTGGCATGAGTTCTATGGGTCTTGATAGTTCAGTCAGGACCACAACTACATTCCAGCCGCCAGCTTCTCAGTCGTTTCCGAGTTCGAGCTTTCATGATGATATTGAGGAAGATTACGATGAAGATTGAATTTTGTGACTGTATTTGATTAAACATTGTTACTGCACATTTTCATTTTCATTTGGATATTAGTTTGCTTTTCATTATCATTATTTTGTTTTATAGTAGTTAGAGTATCATCTTAGTTATTCTAATTGTTTTAAGTTACCATTTAAATATTTCATAAACTAAAAACATACCAAAAATATTTACGAACTTTGTATCGATAGTAAACCGTTTTCAACATTTTAATCGTTTTATAGGTATCGTTTTAAAAATATTAAATTATCATTGTTACATTTGTGATTAAAAGTAAGAAGGAGCCAAACTTGACTTTTGCATCTCTGTTCGTAAAAAATTTCTTAAGGACGGACCGATCCGGCCTATACCCGGACCGATCCGGGAAGAAAAATGTTGAGTCATGCTGGGAGTCTTTCTACTGAGGGCACGTATATGTTTTTACTATCTACTAAAGAAGGAAGCAGGCTCATGAAAATGCAATTTACTTTCTTACCTGCATCTATTTTAACTTTCATCCGTTTTAAATTATGTCGAACCACTCCTCACCATCTGTTAATTCATACGAGCCAAATACACCGGATGCTCCGGAATCCCAAGCCTCTACTCATAATACGATTTTACACCCACGATTTGCACATTCTCCAATTTTATTGGAGAAATATTTGAATATAGATAAGCTGGATCGATGGGGAAAAACTCTGATACGAGGGTTTGGCTGGAAGAAGTTTGTACGCATGCCAAGAGGAAGGGTGAATATATCAATTGTCAGAGAATTTTATTCGGCTCTAATTTCAACACCTATGATTGAAACGACTCAATTTGTCACAGTAAGAGGAGTGGCTGTTCCCTTCTCTTCTACAATTATCAATCAAAATTTTGAAATTCCACCTGTTAATCTGCAACACTTTGAAATGAAATGGGGACTTGATAATGCCTATAATCACTTAAACAAAACTCACGAGGCATTTCAGTGTCTTTTTCCCCTTTTTGATAATAATCACGATTTGTCCACAAATGCCTTACTTCCACATTTAAAGGCATGGAAACATTTCATTAACTCTAGGGTATATCCTACTTGGGATTTCGGGAGCCTTAGTGGTGATGAAATGCTTTTGTTATACGCCTTGGCATTTGGTGAGTATGTAGATTGGAGCATTTTAATTCAAATGACTGTTTTGGAGTTTGCAATCACCAGAGGCAGTATGGGGGAACCCTATGCCTTCGTCATGGATGATTTCGCGTCTTTGCGTTCAGATGAGTGGAGTTGGAGAAATGGAGACAGATGAAATGTTTCCTTCTAGAGATAGTAGGGTTGGTTTGTTACCGGTTGATATACCGGGTTGTTCGTCAACCATTTGAGATGGTTTTCAGTTTTCAGAATTATGATTAGATTTGTTTAAGTTAGTAGTTTTAAAGTTTAGTTAGTAAGTTACGTTAGTTTATAGTGTATTTCATTATGTTTAATATATATGTTTCAGTTTTTTTTAAGTTTGTTAGTTATTTCATAATATATTAGTATACGCTTAAAAATAAAATCATAATAATAACGATCATATATAATTTTAATTTTATTTTCAAACCTACTTTTTCATACTCATTGAACATTGGGACGATGCCACTTCGTAAGTGGGGAGTAGAGTTAGGTTAGAAAATTCATTAAAATTTTCGAAAAAATAGTTATAAAATTATAAAATTTTCATTACTTTTTTAAAAATGATATAATTGGAAGAATAAGTTCTTAAATTAAATTAGATATATTATAATTATATTTTATGTCTAATTTAGATTTTAATGAGATTTTAAGTTTATATAATTGAGTAATTAATGTTAAATATTATTTTCATGAAATTATATAAGTATGTTGATATTTATAAGTAAAATATTTTAGAATAATTTTGAATATGAATTATGAGTTTGGAATTGGACTAGGGATGACAAATTTTTGGCACCACAAAAATATAAACTATAGCCAAATAGCCTACCTAAATAAATTTCCAATTTTGTTCATACCTCAGCCTTGATTAGAGTGATCAAGACCTCACTCGAAATTGCCATTATGATTAACTAGAAGTAACCGACCTTTAGCTAATTTTGGTCTACATTTCCTTGAAAATTCCGCAAGTTTGTACGTACTTATGAAAAGAAATGAAGACATAAAAGCTAAGCTTTGGTGTATGCTGAGAGTGAAAAAATTAGATAAGTATTAGTATATTCGATCTTACCTCATGACACTTGCAAGATAGTCGATTTTGGCAATGAGTTCGGATATGTTAATATTCTATAAAAAATTAAGAACGAAGCATCATATGTACACAGAATTAATCAAATACCAGGTATCTTCCTTATCTGTGATTGATAACTTAAAAAAATAAAAAGAACATATCGGTAGTAGCTACCAATGATTTGAGTGCAGTAGGGTATTATCTTGAAATGTCCTATATCACTATGAGGTTTAAAAGCTCCCGATTGCCTGATGATAGTAGTCCAGCTAGGGTATTATCTCGAAATGTCCTATTGCTGGGAATGAAGGCATAGAATGAAAAAGAAAAAGTTGAATCATAAGATCTCAAGAATGATTACAAGTTTAAGGAAACCGGACTTGTAATTTTCGATCGAAAGAGTAGTACTCCGATCAATCTTGATGAAGCAATGCTTGTAAGTTTGATTTTCTACACACACTCACGCTTTTAGTTCTTGATATGAAAAAAAAAATGAAAAAAAAAGAAAATCTGAAAAATAGTTAGAATAAAAAGATGCTATTAATCGAGATTGTTTTTTGATCAAGAATATGAAGATGTAGGTACGTACGACTTGCCTCTTTCTCTTTTTGATTTCTTTTTCCGATTAACCAACATCTTGAGCCTAACCTTTATAAGCCATTCTGTCGACTACCTGACCAAGTTTACGATTCCAGGATTTCATAATAGTTGCGATTAAAAATAATTCTAATATTTTATTTATATTTATTAAATATTACATGTCAATTTCATCTAAATAATATTTGATGTTTAAGCTATTTAAGTTATATACACTTTTTGTCTTCTTACAATTTTAAATTAGAATAAGTAATATATTTATAATATTGACAATATAAAATTATAATCTGATCAATTATCTTATCTTTTATTACCGCTTATTTTTGCTCGAGGACGATCAAAAGCTAAGTGGGGAGTAGTTGATATACTACTTTTATATGATTAAATATATGTTATATTATTATGTTTTATCAACGAATTCTATATAAAATATATGAAATTATGGTATAAATAGTATGAAATATTAATCTTTATATTTTAGAGTACTTAGTAGTAAAACTTAGTAATAATAGTAAAAAGTTGTCATTTTGTACCGATTTTAGTAAATCGGAATGTCGTGTCAGATTTACGTGGGTATTTGTGGTATTTTATTGCAGATTTATAAGCCAAGACCCCGAGAATCGACATTTTAAAGTACAATTATATCTCTGAAAGGATTTAGAGAGTGTCACGAGCTTAAATGGTCAATCGAATAGCTTAAGTGGTCAAGTGGTCAATTGAAGTGGTCAAGTGGCTAATCAATTTGGTTTAGTGGTAATCAAGAAATATCTTCGACAAATGAATGGCTCAGCAAAACGACATTTTCTGAAGAAGAGTCCTTCACAAAAGTTGTAGATTTTTCCGAGAGCTTTCCGATGCCTCTTGAATCATGTCATTTGGATATCCAGAACTCGAGATATGAATTTTATAAGTTATATATATAATTATAATTATATATATATATATATATATATATATATATATATATATATATATATATATATATATATATCCTCGCACATGCTGATTAATCAAGGGGGGATGGATTCAATCATTAAACCGCCCAGTCCGGCCTCTACCCGCACCGGTCCGGCCAAGGGAAGTTTTTCTATAAAAGGGAGCTCAGAAGCAGCAGCGAGGAGGGTACCAATATATATATATACAATATCCTATATATATATTATCTATATCTTTTCTTTTATTTTCGTAGTTTGTAAATAGGCCTTATGCCATAAATAATAATATTGTAGTATCGTTGTAATGCTCGGGAAATTATCGGAAGTTCGGTGTTGTTGAAGTTGTTGTTATATCCGGAAGAATACGACCTCTGAATCAACAGTTGTAATCTGGTAATATTCTAAAGTTATTATGTTTGTTGTTTTTATATTTTTCTTTATAATGTTTTTTAGCTAAATCTAATAACTAGCCAAAGTTATGTAATCGTTTTATTTCGATCTTTTTGGTAAATGAATGCTGTCTAAGTAAAATTTGACTAAAATTGAGTTAATTGAATCTTTTTCTATTTTGCAACGTAATGATAATATTCGGATTGACGTAATTAACCAAGATGAATCGCAACATATAACCTAACGATGAACTGACCAGAGAAGTTAGGATATGAGATAAAAGATAGAAAAACCGGAGGGTAAAATTGGCCGTACGAAAGCGTGACAACGGAATCCTATTTCCTACCCGGGGGCAGATTTGTCTTGGGAAAGATTTATCTTATTAAAATTGTGCTCAAGATCGCAATAATGTTAAAATCAACGGTTTAATTGAAACTAACACCGGAAAGTTAAATCGATCCCCCTGACAACCGGAGCCTTTTGAATAACATCGGCCGTCTGACAAACGGAATAACCTCTTTTATCCGGGGTAGATTTGTACTCGGTACCTGTTCAGACTAACTGAGATTAGCATGGGGCAGTTGTGGAGATTGAACTGATGACAATTTGACATATGACAATTTCATACGCTCGTGTGAGGAGGAATTGTTAACCTTAGGAGTGCACCGTTTCATTTACTCAATTGGACCTAATATAAAAGGAAAGATCGAGCACATTCCGTTCACTGAAAAAGATCGTATGAATCAATTATATAAACTTTTGCTAGTTCTATAATAATTATTAGTATTTAATATATTGGTATCTATATATCTATATCTATATATATATATATATATATATATATATATATATATATATATATATATATATATATATATATATATATATATATATATATATATATATATATATTTTACTATTTATGTACATCTATATATATTATAGTAGAATAACTTTTAAATTACGCATTTATTTTATGTTAAGTAGAATAGTAGTAATCGTGTTTATAAAATTGCGGTTTAGATCGAGTTAATAACGAATCTTTGGTGTTTAACCACACTTAAAAGAATTACCATGTTTCCCTGAGGATTCGACACTCTGACTCACCACACTAGCACTATAAGTTGACCCGGTACACTGCCGGTAAGGATTCTATAGCACCAGGAAAAGGTCCGTCAGTTACTAATATAAATTCTAGGTAACCGGGTCATTAAGAACTACCATAATCGTTCACTAGTCAAGGTGATTCGTGAAGTCAAAGGTAACGTGATAACAATTCCGTGCTCAATACAAGATCCCAACTAAAATGAAATGTATTCGTAAAATCACTATATGTTTAATCAAAGCAATACTATAGGCTCAATGTATCAAAACCAATGTCAAAGGCATCAAAATTTCTAAAAACCGACTCATTTACACCAAAGGGATAACAATCTCTAAGTATAACTCGTTTGACATGAAAAACGAAACATCGGAGCTAAACCAACCACCCCCCTTACTTTAAAACAAAACACGAATGATAATGGTAGAAAAGTTAGCTTACAACCGGAAAAAGCGCGAGTACGATAATGTGGCATCCATAAAATGAACTCCCAGCGTACCTGCACTTATAAAATATACACAACCAACACCAAAGGTGTACAAGTATGGAGTATAACACAATGAAACTACCCGGATTACCACAACTCATCAAAACCAAAAACACCACACTAACCCCCCCAATACACATTTCTTCGGGTTATATTACAACAAAACTTACCCAAAGTATCAAAATACAAACTAAAGAAACACAATGAAACACGAGGGGAAAGAAAAGCAATAAAAGCACATTCTGAGTTTGAAGTCCTCAGCTCGACTTTCTACCCCGAACTATGTCAAGGATAGCTATACCAAAGGAGAGGAAACCGTTGCATCTCCCTACCAAAATCGTAAGAATTGAGCACCCCCTGAAAATAAAACAATAGAAATATGGGGCTCAATCCCCACCACCATGATTTGTTCGATGAGTCCATTGCACAGAACAACGAACTCACTTTCCCCGAACTAAAACATATACCAACCAATAATGACTCAATCACCAAGTATGAACATTTAGGCTAAACTTCAACAACAAACTCAATAGGGTGCACCCCTGTAGGAATAATAGCAGGGCTAAACAAAGATGAAATATGTGATTCAATAGAAACAAGATTCATACCATCCTCGTAGCATTCCTCCGGGTGATTTCAATCATGCTTTCTTGCTCTCTCCTCTCAAACTCCTCAAACAGTTGTTGCACTTTAAGCTCCAAGTTCCGTATGGCTGTTTGTATTGTTGCGAAGTCATCAAGAAACTCTTTACCATGCTGTTCAACTACCTTACTCAACTGTTCAACCTTTTGCTCAAGAGCCATTCGTTTCTCCGTTGAGATCTCTGATTCCGGAGATGGAGAAGTATCGAGTTGTTGATCAAAGTAATTCGGGGTATTATCCTACTCATTTCCATAAGATGCGGCGTATGGGTTGAACTGATAAAATGGTTGGGTTTGGTAACCCATAGCACCGTAATTGTAATATCCGAATGGGTAAGGATAGGAGCCGTAATTGTAGTATGGATTCATTATCTGCAAATAGGGAAACAACACGAACACAATCACGGTATCTAGTCACTACCACTACCGAAGTATGGTGTGACACTTCAACAAAAACAAATAAAAACAAACTATACATAGAAAATAAATAAGAAAAACGACCTAATCCTAAAAACTTAACTAACTTACAAGATATCAACCCGATTCCCCGGCAACGGCGCCAGAAAACTTGATCGGCCTTTTCTAAATGTCCAATCTTACCGGCAGTGTACCGGGTCAATTGAAGCCTAGAATTGGTGAGTCAAGGTCGTATCCCACAGAGAATCTGGTCGAGTACCAAAGTCGGTCTCGTTCCTAGTTTAGGTCAACACAACTACTGGAGACGGTGATTTGTCAGATCACCGGTTCTAACACTAAATATACACAAAATAAAAGAGTTTAAAACTATATAAAAGAGATAGCCGAGCTATGATCCAATCTAATACTCACAAACCCTAGCTAATTCCCGAGGTATTCTTGATTTACCTAAACGTTCTCGATGTCACATAGGGTGTCGTTTCCTGGTTCTAAGAATAGACATTATTTCAATAATCTACCCTCCTATGTTAGGTTCAATAGTCCGCTGACCGGATTTAACTGACCTCACACGGTCTACGATTCATGAAACGCTCGACAAGTCGATACAAAACCTCACACATGAAACCGAATCTGAACAATTCAGTCGGTTTTACAAGGTGATCCTAGAACCCCGGTTCCCGTATGCTCTCGCAAAATACATCAATAAAGACGATACGTGTGATACGATTATCGAGTGATCAATTCAACAAACGTGATAAGAGTAAGTTCTAGAACTACGGTAACATCGAGAATCAACAGTCAAACATCAAGAACACCACATGAACGGGCTAAAGTTCGATTTAGAAGACTATCACATAACTCGACTATATAACGATTACCTACTCATTCTAACAACAAAATACAAGAAATCAACAATAAAAGTAACAAGAATAAAGATCGAAAGCAAGAACAAGAAAGGAAAACGAAATACCAAATATATTAGGTTGTAGAAAATCGAATCTCCGAGTGAAATTCTGTCAATAACGCGTCAAGCTATTTTCGAGAATCAACGGATTACAAAATTCTAAGCTTAATTAAGCTAAAATATTTACAATCTAAGAAGCTAAGAAAAGGGGCTCAAAAGTGCAGAAAAAATGCAGAAAATTCGAGCTTGGGAAGAAGGGTTTCATATGGGGGTATTTATAGTGTTAAAGGGGTAAAATGGGCAAAACAGACCGTAGGCCGTGGCATGTGATTCATAGGCCATGGCCTATGAAAGACATCAAATTTTCTGAGCTCCCTGCATCACGTAGGCCATGGCCTACAGATTATGGGCGCCGGCCTATGAACAGAGTCGATTTGGGACACTCTCTTTCGTAAATCGGCCATAACTTTGTGTGTAGACCTCCAAATCCAGTGATTCAAAATGCGTTGGAAAGCTAATGAAATTTTCTACAACTTTTATGAAGATGTCCGGCCCATAAAATGCCTCTAAGGTGTACAAAATTTCAGATCAATGGAAGGTATGGTTGTAGTACCAACGAGTTTTGATCCGTTTCAACGTTTAAGCTTCGGGCACACGTTCCAATCCTTGTATCTCGCCTTCCGGACATCTCGAACACCTAAGTCCTGTACAAAATCACAATAAATACCACATGTAATCCCTACAGGACACTAAGGTGACCGAGAGTATAGTAAATACACCGAAAAAGACCGAGAATCCCGGACTTTACGTCCTAGGTCTCGAAATAGTAACCAAGGTGTAAATACATCAAAATACAAACAAATGTCTCCGGAAACATATAAAACGAGGTATAAACGGGGTCTAATCAGTGGCGGAATCAGAAAAAAATTTCGGGGTGGTCTTGGTATATAAACTGCAAAGCGAAAAAAAATCCGGGAAAGAAACATGGGGTGGTCTTGGTATATAGACTATAAAGCTAAAAAAATTTCGGGAAAAATAAAAAATTTCGGGGTGGTCTTGGTATATAAACTGCAAAGCTAAAAAAAATCCGGAAAAGAAACATGGGGTGGTCTTAGTATATAGACTATAAAGCTAAAAAAAAATTCGGGAAAAAATACGCTGGTAGTAGGATTTGAACTTACAACCTAGAATTATGGAGACTGAAAAGGGTTTGTTCTTAAACAACTAGGATATAAGGTTTTTTGTTCAAGAAAAAGACACATAACATACTAATCTTAACACTACTACTAATACAATAATAAAAATATATATATATTTTTTTTTTCAAAATTTGGGTGGGCTTGAGACCACCCCATCCATAGGGTGGTTCCGCCCCTGGGTCTAATCACATAGAAAACGATAGCCATTTTGACTCTCATCAACTGGTCATCCAAGTGGGAGCTGATGGTGATGAAAGTCTAACTGCGCTATTTTTGTTGGTTAAATCTTGCCATCTTCTCAAGGAATTCGTATTGACGGTATGCACTCCATTTTGTGCCTTTTTTGTGTTTCACCTGACTCTCTACCATGTGATATGCATGTTTTGTTTCATGTTATCTTTTGAAATTTCAGAAATGTGGACTAAACAATACTAAATTGTATTAGGGCCACTTTGTGTTTCCTAGTTTCTGTTGAATACAAAAATGTACTATTGGTAGATCAATATCAACAAAACCAGAAATCCTTATCGTCTTGTCTTCTCATAGGGAGGACGGGAATCAAACATCTTTAAGTGTGATCAAGGGCGGAGCCATGATTTTCATTTGGGGTGGGCTAATGGACTATATCGAATTCGTCGGGTGGGCTGGATTAAGAATATTTTATGGATCGAATGGAACTACATACACTTATTAGTGTAATATTTTTTTTTCGGGTGGGCTTAGCCCCCTATGTCTTTATTAGGATCAAGCGCTTACCGTTGTACTAAAACCAATTGGTGTTAGTAAAGGCGCTACTATATTTCCTTATATCACTTTTAACACTCCCCCTCAAGTGTGGGCATATAACAAGCCCCGGCCAACATGGCACACAAAGGCATATAAAGGGCACACAAGGCCAACAAAGAGGCCCAACACTTGCACAATATAATTGGGGAAACAATGTTGGAAGCAAGGATTGATCCCATGACCTCCCGCTCTGATACCATATTAGGATCAAGCGCTTACCGTTGTACTAAAACCAATTGGTGTTAGTAAAGGCGCTCCTATATTTCCTTATATCATTTTTAACAGTCTTAACATACATCCGCCCTTGAGTGTGATCATCACATCTTGTTGAATCACCATCTCTGAACCGAGTTGGACCGTAAATACGGTTTAGCAGGTTCATACAGTCCAATTCAGTTTTGATATTCGAAAACCAAATATAACAATTTGGTTTGAAAGATAATTGAAAACCGTCTGAACTGGACTATGTACACTTATAATTGTGATTTCTCTTACATAAGGACCGTTGCTTCTTCTTTCCATGTTTTATATTTGTGTTTCTTCTTGTTGTGATGGCGATAAACATTGTGTGTTTGCAATTTGCAGATGTTTTGTATCGACCCTGAGCGGACTAGTAGAACCATGTGTGAGGTTGAAAGACATAGCAGCAAAAGCAAAAGCCTTAAAGTGTTTGAGTTTGAGGGTTATTATGGTCGCGTTTGCGATATTGAATTTGCCATTCATGTAGTGGAGAACGCTCCTGGTCTTGAAAAAAATCATCATTGACACGTGTAAATTAACAAAGGGCAAGCGCGACTAGTCTGTGATCAACAGTGAAAAGGAAGCTAGAAGCATTGCATTGAACCAGTTTGAACATCTCAAAGAATCGGAATATCTACCGCCATGTGTTGATGTATTTATCCGTTAGCTAGCTCTTCTTCGCCCTGTGGAATTGAAGTGACAAGAAGATGATGTGATCATCTAGGATGTTTTTTTTTAATTGTTATTTTCTTTTCATCAATGCAACTACATGGTGGATAAATTAAACGGCTTGTGGTTGTTGGCAGCCCGTAAGTTGCAACCTAGTAATTTCATATCCTACTTTGGTTATAAAGTATCTGCAGATGAAGTCCCGTTCTGAATTAAAAAGTTCTTAGCATCTTCAACTTTAACATGGTTTCACTAGACTCGTTTGTTGGAGATTTGACCTTCCAATGCTGGTTGAGCTGTCCATTGTTGATTACATGGATATTAAATAAATTAAAATCATATGAAGCGAACTTTTCTCTAATAAAGGATGTGATCACACTTTGCACAACGTTTCTATTATAGTTGTATCGTATATTTTCTTTTACCAAAATGATATTACCCTAACACGTGATCAGTGAGACTTGAATCCAATACCTCTTGATTCTGAGGCCTCAGCACCGTGTGTTAAGGAAGCTTCATTGACTTGTATTGTAAAATGTCCCGAGTTTAAATCCTACCAACTAGCTGTGTGGGTTATTCATATCCACTATATGTGCAATAAATTTTTGGTGCCCCGCCTACATTTAATCCCATCTTCTCCGTTTGTCTTCATCTGAAATCACTATCTATATTTTTCAACGCAGTTACTTTGTCTACCCACTTCTTTCAACTTGGCTAAGGAAATCAACCACCTTAAATTCTTTTGTGTAGCGTTCTCTTTTTCATCTATCTTAACTTTCGCTTTGTTCAATATACTTCCTGCTGCGTTTTGTATCTAAAAACAATTCGGTTCTGTTTCGCCCAAAATGGGAATGAGTTATGAACTCATAATCATGGAATCGACTCGATCATCAGATTATAAGCTCATTCCATACCGGACCAGACCGGAATAGAGTTCTATACATTCTCAGTATGAGAATGGGTCATTTGAGTGCATTTAAATAGATACTCTATTTACATATGGATCCCTACGTCCTTACATTCCATTTAGGATTAGGAATAGGCGTAATCGGACTTGCTTTTTACACATCTCTCCTTATTTGGGACCCTATTCATCTCTTTGAGCTTCTATTGAATCGAGAAATAGGTTTGACTGTCTATCCCTTTGATATATCTAAGGCATTTTCGTGATAATTCAAATCGTGCATTATGAATCTTTCAGGTACCATGCTGCTTAGGACTTTGTTGGAAGCAAGCCCGTCGAGAGCTAACTCGGCTTCCCCCTTATATTTATTTTGTATAATGTATGTTTTTTTCAATTGAACCTTACAACTCATATTGTTGTATTAACTTGATACAACATTTAAAGTTCTGATTGTATTTATAGATTTTGACGTAGATAATAACCTATAAAATTATATTAATATTAAAATGAAAATGAAAATGAAAAGCAAAATTGTACACCAACGCTGAACACAAATGTCCCTGGAAATGGCGGGAAAGTTTTGGCGCCAAAATCCATCCAAAATCTGTCTGCATATAATCCCCTCTTCTCCATTTGCCTTCCCCTGAAAATCACTTTCTCCATTAGCAAATTTTATTTTTACTTTCAAGGCAGTTACGCTTTTTTCTACTCATTTTCTTCAACATGGCTCAAGAAATCAACACCGAGATTCAAGAACCATCTCCCAAAATCAAGAAGCTCGACCATGACAATGGCGTCGTCTCTCAAGGCCCTGCTACTACTGCCCCTTTTCTCAGAATCAAAAAGCTTTCTGAAAAGGCTGTCGTCCCTTCAAGAGCTTCTCCTCTTTCTGCTGGTTACGACTTATACAGGTGTGTTCTCTTTTCCGTTTTGATAACCCATAGTGATTTTGTTAAATTAGTTAATTATTTTCCTTTTTTTTACACGCAGCGCTGCTGAAACAAAAGTTCCATCAAGAGGGAAAGCTTTGATTCCAACTGATCTGAGCATCGCAGTCCCAGAAGGAACGTATGCACGAATTGGTATTTTATTCTTATTCTAAAAAGTTCTCTATAGATTTCCTTAAATTCTTCTATGAAATTTGTGAAATAATTGATGATAATGAATGGCAGCTCCACGGTCTGGGTTGGCTTGGAAGAATTCAATCGATGTAGGTGCTGGTGTGATTGATTCTGATTACAGGGGTCCAATTGGTGTGATTTTGTTCAACCATTCTGATGTTGATTTTGAAGTTAAGGCTGGTGACAGGATTGCACAGCTGATTGTTCAGTTGATTGCTACGCCGGTGGTTGAGGAAGTCGATGATCTTGATGCAACAGTTAGGGGTTCCGGCGGGTTTGGATCCACCGGTGTTTAATTCCCTGTTTTACCCTTCTGATTCCCCTTCCTGAATATAGTATTATCAAAAAGTCAGGAAGTTATGGTTATTAGGTTTGGGATGTTGGAAATACACACCATTTTGGGGTGTTTTTATGTTGTGTAATTACCATCATTTGTGCAATGCTTAGAATTTAATCAGTTTTATTATAATTTATGAATTTAATCAGTTTTTTTTTTTTGAACGCATTTGTATTTTATGAAGTACACTATCACAATCATAAATTATATTGTTATAAGGCAATCCCAGACAAAGGAAAATATTCTGTCTAAATTTATCAATTATTTCTTCCCAAACATGCATTTCTAATAATAACCCTATGTGAAACTATATTTGAGGATCATAATTCATAGTTTCATACATAAATGTAAATAGAAGTATATTTTGGGCTTAATTCTTTTTCTCTCTCTTTTATTTCACGGCCCCCCAGATTACAACAATTTCAAAGATTAAATGAAAAGCAAGAAAGTCTTTTTTTTCCCAAACAATTAGACATTAGCCATGGCTGCTCTACAGCACAAGTCTGATAACGGTCCTCTAGAAGTCGACGAGCAACCTGTCTACGAGGATAAGAATGATAAAAGTTGGAATAGTTTTCGTGATTTTAAAAGGGTTTAAATAGTTTGCTGAGTAGAGTGAGAGATTCTCAACCTTCAAGAAATCTGGTCCACTTGGGGTGTCTGCAAAAATAGAAACTACACACACAAGAAGAATTGGTCATCATCTCAAGAAAAGAAATGCCAGAGATTGATTTGAGAAAGAAAAACTTGAAAAATAATGTATTCTTGGTCCATTTTGTATATTTATCATAGAAAGATTTATACAAGCATACATTTTCAAGTTTTCCTTTTGAATTACCTCAAACGATTTGCCAGATTGCTCGAATTCGAGCATGCTTAGAGCAACTTCACAGCTTTGAGATACAATAGGCTCAGAATCCATAGCAAACTCCTCCAAAAGAGAGACACACTTGTCATCTACAAAACGAGAAAAACAACTACATAAGCTAGAAAATTTATGCCTTGTTTAGATGTAAGTAAACAAATTCAAGATATAACACAAAAGGCTCAAGTAATTATGCCTATAGGAAGAAATTAAAAAAAACGACTAAAGAAACAGGTCGAACCAGCAATAGAACCAAGGGCTTCAGCTGCTTCATGTCTAACCATCGGATGCTCGGTTACATCTCTAAGTGTTGTACAAAGTGCATCTGAAGCTTTCCTACTCTGTAATTGACCCAATACATATGCAACCTGCATCACAAAAGTAGGCTTCATCTCGGTTTTAAGTTCATTAAGAACTTGTTGCAAAAGAACTGATAAAGATCACGATTCACCTATTATCAAAACACATCTTCATGATTTTTTTTCTACTCAGATTGTTTACATAAATAACTAGCCAGAACTACACATGATACACATTATATGGCTAGCCCCTGGACAGCAAGAAGCCATATATATTACACCGATCGTACTCAAATGTAGCAAAGGCAAAAAAGGAATCTCTAAACATTAAAACAATAATGAATGTGAATAACTCGCTTCATACCAAATAAATGAATGCGCAGATATAGGTTCTAACCCCTATATTAACATACAACTTGAGATGGAATCTCACCTCATGTCGTAAGAGGGCACTCTTACAACCTAGTGAGTCAATAATTGCTGAAATAGCTTCCTCACCACCATGGTTACGAAGTGCAAAAAGAGCACCATAACGCTCATGCATCCCTTTCTCTTCATTTAGAAGGGTCTCTCTGTAGGACATAATACATAAACAAAGTAATCAATAAACTAACCCCGTAATGCTTATCATCTGATAGCAACTATACGAGACAAACCTTAGTTCATTTACAGAAGAACAGCAAGCAGGTGTCGCGGGGTCAACTGACAGAAATGGCGAAGAATCTGTCTGTCCCACTTTATTACCTCCACTGTTTTTCAGCTGTTCAATACGACTCAGAGCCAGTTCACAAGTCTCTCTAACCTCTTGGGCAGGATCTGAAATTGAACTTTTCTTTAATATTGGAATGCTACTCTCTAAAGCAATTGCACCAAGCGCCTCAGCCGCCTACAACAAAGCACATATAACAAATGAGACGCACTACTATAATGTAGGGCGTCTTTAACGGCACCACAATGGCAATAGACTTTTTCACAGTCGCCAACTTTCTGTCAATCAATTGTCACAATCGACCAGGTGAAAGTCAATTCTCGGCTCTATAATCTACTTTTTCCGCAGGTCGATTGTTGTTGGTGTGGGGCCACTAAAGGTACGCTATAATATATGGGTCCAAGATATCGTACCTCATGGCGAACTATAGGGTGCAAAGATAGATCATTAAGAACAGCTACCAGAGCAGGAATAGCATCGGCATCTTGCATTTGACCCAAAGCAAAAGCAGCCTCGTGTGCCAACAAATTTGATGAGTCCCTTGTTGCTGAGGGAATATACGTAAAATAAAACAGGTTATGTCATATGAACAAGGCCAAAACAAATGAAGAATAACAACATATGGCTGCTGGCAAAGCAATTAGATTGCAAGAATTATTAAATGAAATGGCCAGACATGCATAATTGAAAGAGCAGTTTTTTTCTGCAAATTCGTTACATTTTGGAAAGTCATGATAAAACAATAAACAAATACAGATGAAAGGCTCAAAAAACCAAGCCTGAAAAGAAGATTGAAATACCGGTTCAAGTTCGAAATTCACCATTCACAATAAATTTATCAATTAAGTCCACTTAAACGCCTTTCATGACATTGGATAGCAAACCAAATGACAAGAAAACAACATACCAGTTATTAGAGCATTTTGAGGTCCTGAACCTTTGAGATTACGAAGGGAGAAAAGGGCTCTAAAACGCTCCGCTATTGGTTTACTCTGATCCAGCAATAAGTCACAAAGTAACTTCTCCATTTACACTTCAAATGATCCAAAAAAATCTCGATTAGCAGTGAGGCTAAAGATATTAAAACATATATCATACACCACAGACAACTCATGGTAGAGGCACAGCAACAACTCACAAACTATCTTCTCAACAAGCCGAAAAAACAGATATTACAACCGGACACAGAACTTAAGTAGAAACAAAAACGAATATACACTTCAAAAGAACAACAACAAAGAATCCCAATTAGCAGTGCAGACGGAGATTTCAAAACAATTACAGAGGGCATAAAAGGGCAGAGATGTAACTAACGCCTCGCCCCAAAATCCGAGGATGTAACGCCTCACCCCAAAATCTGAGCTTTTCTCAGGTATGGGTCGTTGTTCGTCCATGCCCCGAAGCCTAAATCGAGAACACGTCGACGGTAAAAAGCCAACTAAAGGGTGCACAAGTGTAACACAATATGTACACAGGCTCGGAAAAGTAAACATCATCAAAGAGCCTACTTACTTTATACAAAGAGTAACTCTTCAACTCATATGCTGAAGAAGACAAGATAATTACTTTTACAAGACAGACAAGTTTACGTCTATAATAAATCACCTAATCATAAACATACAGAACCAAAAAAAATAAGAACTGAACAATTTGCAGAGGCAAAAAAGAAGAACGAAGAAAGATATAGAGAAAGCAAATGAAAGAAATAAAAGAACAGGAAGGAGAACCTACAGACTCCAAATGCGGCTTGCGGGCTTAGCCGGAGAAGTGAGCAGTTTGCAGCTCCGGAGAAACCCTTCTGACCGGAGTCTTGGCCCCGTTCACTGCCCTGAGTTTGTAAGATTTTTATCAATATAATGTAGTAAAGGGTTATGTAGATATGTAAATAAATTGAAGGGAGAATTAGGCTATGTTTGGTTTTGCGGAAATACAGGGAAAAGAAAAGGGTAGAATGGAGACTTGATAAAAAGAAAAAGAAAAAGAAAAAAAAAAAAAAAAAAAAAAAAAAAGGTCTGTTAGAAAGTTAAATGCTTTGGCATTAACAATTACTTACTTTTATTGCGTGCTTTCTCCTCCCACATTCAGTTTTCTGAAGCTGCAAGCAGTTGACGATGGAAGATTTTCGTCTCTTTGATGAGAAACCCGCAAATGGGAGCAGCAGTTTGGGCTTTCTAGAGTTTCCGGAGAAGCCCTCCCCGCCTTTACCTCCTTGCAGAGAAATACTTGCCTCAGAGGTACCATTTTGGTATTTCCGTTGCCCTCCCGCCCCGCCTTCTTACATAAATTTGTTGGATCATTTGATTTTAGTGTGACACAGGTATCTTCAAAGGTGAACTACGTTGTAGAAACGGTGGATTTTGATGGGTTTTCACTGCTCAAGGTACAAGTCTCCTGCTAACAGCAACTCTCCATTACATATATATCCAAAACAAAATCTTGTTGGTGTTTATACTTTCAGTTTGTAGGATGATTATTGAATTTGATGTTAAAATCTAATGAATAGTTGTTAGATTTGGTAGAAAAGATGTATATTTATAGGAATTTGGTAGCGATTTTGTGGTGAAATAGATCTTTGAAGCCATTATGTGAAAGAATGGGGATGGGAATGGCATTCTAATGCCACATAGGACACTTTTGTTACTTTTGATTGAAAACCGCTTTGTAAAGGCATAAGGCCATTGTGGTTGCTCTTAGAGCAACCATAGTGAACAACTTGTAGAGGCTTTTTTTATGACAAAAGGCGAAATTGATTTATGACTTACGTTTGACTGCTTAGTATGTTAATGCTCGTAACTTGTGCTCCAGAAGTTGCACTTTCGTGTGTGATTTTTTCAGTGCAGATTCTGTTATATTACCATTTAGATGTTCTTTTGTTTCTTTGTCTTTTTTTCGGGATGGAGAATGCTATGGACACCTGTACCAATCAACCTGAGGTGTGGCTTGCCAAAGATAGTTTTTTTTTTTTTCCTTCCCTTTTTTGGAATGGTGTTTCTGTGGTTTGAATAGTCTATCACACATAGTCTCCATTGCACAGAACTACAAAAATACAGTAACATGTGTAAAGATGACAATTCTTTAGATAGTACCTGTAGAACAATGTGTGAATGTTTATGTTTGTGATTAGCAACTTATTTATTTGTTTTGTAGAGGGTAAGCAATGTGTCTCATTTGTGTGTGTGTTGGGGAGGAGGGGGGGTGTTAGACAAGCCATTTTGTGTTTCATCTTGTGATTTAGTGGGGTCTTTATTTGTCTTGCATGGTCTTCAGGGAAGAGTGAATACTAAGGAGGTTTTTGCACTTTCAAATATGGATTTGGTACCGGGAAAGTATGAAGGTATGCCATAATTTTTTTGGTATTTGATTGACTTATTACATTTTCATTGTACTAGTACTATCTCACCCCCAAAGTGTAAGGTCAACTAAATTCTTCAGATATTACCAGCGCAACAATTCCTTTGAGAAGCATTATCAAGAGGGAAAATTTTAAAATCGTTTACACGCATCTCTATTGTTTCTAGAATCTAAGAATTCTGTACAAAAACCAAAAAAAATCTGAAAATTTTGCTTGATAATTTTGGTCAGGAGGATTGAAGTTGTGGGAATGTTCGTTGGATTTAGTAAAAACACTTCAAGCGGAGAAGCAAGATGGGAAGTTATCTCTAAGTGGAAAACAAGTTTTGGAGGTGTGCTGTACATGTTGAGGCAATTTTACAATTTCAGATTACACGTATGCATTTTGGTCATGCTCACTCATTCTTTCTGTTTAAGTTCTTCTGCAAGCCGAGATTTTGCAGTTGAACATGAACCAATTTGTGCCAATTTTGGTTATCTTTACCACAAATACTAGTGCCACAGACTTGCATTTGTTGGCACATGTCTTTTTTTGTCTTAATTTCCGATCAATTCCTTGGTACTCTAACCAATTTTGTCAGGGACATAAGTCAAATTATACTGAACCTTTTTGAATGATTCTTTACTTTTCTTTATGGCTCCAAAAGTTCAACCATCGACAAAGTTGTTCTTTCTTGCTTCAATTTGTGATGGTTAAAACTTCTGTTTATCGCCTGCAGCCGGTATTTTGGGGTGAACATCTGGATATCATAGGGTATTAGTATTTGTGAAGAGTAGAAATTTCTCTGGTCCAAAGTGCCTGTATAAAAAAAATGGGATTTTGTAATTTATTTTGAACATTAAAGAGGAATATAGGGTAGAACTAGGACCACATTATTAACTTTGAAGTACTAATTTTCGTCAAATGATTTTTTACCTGTGGTTGATAAGAGTTAAAATGTTGTCTTCATGCTACACAAAGTGATGCACAGCCGTACAAGGAAGAAGATTCTTTCTTTTATGTTCCTCATAGCTCTCTCTCTATGAAGTCTAAAATGTAATTATATTAGTTTGTTTCACGTGTCCTAAGACAAGATTTGGTGTCCTCATACCTGCAACTTATCTCTTTGGGTATGTGTCCTTGTTTCAGCTTGGATGTGGTCATGGCCTTCCTGGAATATTCGCTTGCCTTGAGGTGATGAAAGTTCTAATCGTTGATCTTTGACAAAAACACTTGTATTTTTTTCCCATTCCTGATTTTGACCTTTTGTATCCCCACCCTCTTTTCTTTTAGGGTGCTAAGGCTGTACATTTCCAAGATTTCAATTCTGAGGTCTTGCAATGTCTCACCGTCCCAAATGTGAATGTGAATATTCAAAAGGCTCGATCTTCAAGTAAAGATGCGCTTGAAAGCGGCAACCCAAATGTAGAAACCCGTTTCTTTGCTGGTGATTGGAGTGAAGTTCACAGTATTCTCCCTCATGTTTGTAAGGGCGATTCTGAAGTTATCAATGACCAAGGGGTTGGGCAGGCGGATGGTTATGACGTTATTCTTATGGCAGAGACGGTCTATTCAGTGTGCACATTTCCTTCTCTTTATGAACTGATTAAGAAGGTATTACCGTAACTAGTGTATTTTGCTCTCCTGTCTCAAAATTGTTTCTTTTGAGCCCTCTAAATTCCTTCCGTGTTGCCAACAGTGCCTAAGAAGATCCCATGGAGTTGTTTATATGGCAGCAAAGAAGCATTATTTTGGAGTTGGAGGAGGATCAAGAAGATTTCTTTCCTTACTGGAAAAAGATGGTGAGTGAAACTTGGAATCATTCTTTGAAAGAAAAGGAAGTGAAATAGATTCTTGACACTCAATAGCTTGTTTCTTAGGGTACCCTTACATTAATACAAGACTTAACTGCAAATCTGCTATACTTCTTTTCCTCTTGCAATCAGTGACATATTGACAGTTACTCTTGTTATTTATCTGTTTCTTACCGGGATGCTATTTCATCCGACCACTACAAACTGCAATTTAATGAACATTTTGATCATAGAATGTTCTTTAGCTAGAGGAATTAGCAGGAAAATAGGATGGTGTTTCCAGGTATATGTGAGGGTTAAATTTGAGCTTGTTGTTTCCTTATCACCTATTTGCTCTTAATCCATCCCATTATTGGTCAGAAATTTTTCTGGAGTGTGTTAGGACATAAGTGTCAAGATAACCTTAAAAATACTTTTGCTCATTCGGCTTGTACGTGTTAGCATGAACTTTTTAGCTATTTCTTTCTTTCGGGGTAGGTAGGTGTTATTATAACAACATGGAATCTTTTACCTCAGGTACTTTTGCCGCGCAACTAGTGTCAGAGGTTGCAGATGGCTCATCTAATGTTAGAGAGGTGTGGAAACTTCATTGGACCTGAATCCTGGGTTAGCAGATAGTATTTATGTAGTCCAAAATTTGTATTTCTGATATTTTTACAGTATCAATTCCTTCGGTTTTCAAACGTAGAATCTGTATAGAGTTGTAATTGTCTTCAGATTTCACACATGGAACCCGTAAATTTCTTTTGATTCCATCGGTGGAAAAGTTGTTTATTAGACATGGAGTATTCCCAGGTTCCGTAGTTCGACAGTCAGTCCCCTTAAACAGAGAGTGTATGACATTGATTATAGTATAAAGGGTATTTTAGAATTTTATGTTTTTTTTTTTTTTTTTTTGGAAAGGAGAATTTTATCACTTAAAACTTCAAGGAAAGAGCTAAAAATGTTTGGCTTCAAATTGAAAAAATCAAAATTGTTTTTATTTCACAAAGTCATCGCATACATAAGGTGTTAGTCCACAGAGTCACTTTAAAAGTATTGTGATTGAAGTTCATAAAGTGTTATTGCATACATAAGATATTATTGCTCAAAGTTACTGTAAACATAGTGTGAGTATATGATGTGTTAATACAAAAGCAATGTGTTATTGCTCAAACTGTGAAATTTGTGTTAGTGTCTATGTCAAAACTCTGGCAGCGTCAATGTTAAAACTTTTTGACGGTTATCGGGTTTAGAAAACACCAAAGATTTTACTCAATTCAAATAAGAATAAAACTTATTTTCCAACATTTATTCGGTTATAGATTTTATGTGTGAAACGTATATCGTCGATGTTAATCACAAAATACTATTTCGGTTACTTTTTCTAGTGTTGTTTGGGCTATATACAAGTTGATTAAAACAGAAAAGATTACATGGTAGAACCGTTGTACCAATTATATTATATTATGATCATATTTTTTTATCTTATTTCATCATATAGACATATACACCGTTACTATTTGAAAAGGAGTAGGAATGTACTGATAAACTGCATGTCACTTGATATAATAATACACTTATAACGGTACGTTGTAGGATAATTTTTTTTTTTTTTTTTTTTTTTTTCTAGTTACGAATTTCACTACCTCTCCCATGGTCTGCCATTTGGTCTCGTCTCTTAATTAATATTGAGCCAACGCCTACAACAATGTTCACTTAGATAAATCACATTATATTTAAGATAAAATAGCATTTGAGTGAGATCGTGTAAGAAATATGAACGTATTATTTTTCATAAATGAGTGAGAGAGAGGTGAAATTTAACAAGCTTTCGACATATCAGAAAGAAAAAATAAGAGTCGTCTCAAATATTTGGTGTTGAGAAAGCAGAACGAGATGATGAATATGAATATATTAGCGTTGTGTTGTTCTTATGATATTATATATATTACAAATATGAAATATAAGCGGGCAGAGTTAGAACGAATTAAGCAGGTTGATAATTTATATTACTAAAGAAAAAAAGTTTTATTGTTTTTTGGTTTGATTCTATTTCGTTCGGCTGATTGGTTTCGATATAATGATGCGGGTACCATTGTTTTATTACAATAAATAACACAATGATCATCTGCACGATTGATAATAATGATTCAATGATTATCTGCATAGTTAATTATGATATAAACTCATTAAAATCATCTATATGTACACTCAAGTGCATAACCGCAGAAGCAGTAAATATCACTGGTAATAATCATTAGAATAACCAAAAGTTCTTTTAAAAATAAAAAATAAAAACTGTTTTTAATCTAAAATGGATAGGGAAAAAAAAAAAAAAAAAAAAAAAAAGATAGTGGTTGAGAAGGAAACGCGTTTGTTACTACATGTAATGTTACTACGTGTTACTTGTAGCAACATTTGTAACGCATGTAGTAACATGCGTATTTTTATCCTTCTCAACCATTATCTTTTTTTTCTTGTCATTTTTTCCCATTTTGTATCTTATGTTATCATTCTGGCCCACGACCCCAAGTTTTTGCTAGGTGTCAAATCACAAATTAATTTATCCCCAACCAGAAGGGTAAATGTGTCAAGTTACTACTTTCTCCCACCCTATAAAATGAACTAAACCCTCAAAATTACATTACCAACAAAACGGGAAATTTTTAGGTGGCATATCTCTATGTGATGAAATGACCACTTAAGTGATCTAGACCACACAATTTGCATTCAAGATACAAACTGAATGGTCGAGATCACTTAGGTAGTCACTTCACTATATAGGGAGATACCACCCAAAAATCTGCCCAACAAAACACCAGCCGCAGCAGCAAGCAAAGCAGCAATTTGAAAGAAGTGAGAAAATGGCTCAATCTATTCTATTATACAGGGTAACCGTGATAGAGAAAGTCATGTAACGTATGATCCCTATCTCTATCACGGTTCCCTGTTTAATAAGATATGATTTGGGTCATAAGCATGGATTAATTAATTGTCGGGAGAGGTTGCTACTAAGGTAAAGGGATTCTTTTCTTATGCTATGTTTATTTGTTTTTCTAATGTTGATTGATATTTGTTGTCGTAAAATGAACGCGTTTTGAAGGGTCCTTGATTATAATGGGCGGATCCATAAATATGTTTTAGTGGGTCACCTGAAATTTTTGCTCCGAAAATTTGTTTCAGTGGGATCTTTGAAATCTAAAATGCATTTTTGAAATACAAAACGATATTTTTTAACAACAAAAATGGGGTAATGTGACCCTTGGTTGATTTACATACCTCCGCCCCTAATGTGGTGTATATACGCTATAAATGTGGGTTCTATTGACACCTCAATTTTACTATTCATACTCATTTTTTGATTAATTTTTTGATGAAAAAACGTCATTAGTGACACTGACGTTGCTATTCAAAAAGTCAGTGGACTGACGTTTCTAAGTTGTGATACTTTTATAACGCTAACATCGGTGTCACGGACTTTCGTTTTTGAACAACAACGTCAGTGTTATTGACGTTGGTTTTCAATCGCAACGTCAGTGCCACTGACGTTCCGATCATTAAAAATCATCGTGGTGCCAAAATAATTTTTATGGTGCCGGGAGTAATGTGGTGTCAGTGTCACTGACGTTTCGTTTATCAAAAAGTATCGTGGTATCGAAGTAAATTTTTGTTGTGCCGGGATGAATGTGGTGCCAGAAATATAAAAATTGGGGTGCCAATAGACCCCCAAGAAAAAAATACATCTTCTCACTTATGCTAACCAATGATAACAAACAAATGCAAGTTCAAAACAATAGTAACGAGGAAAATCAGTGACAGACCTACATACGATTAGTGGGGCAACTGCTAAAAATACATGATCTATGTACTATACAATATAGTTTGCCTCTTTAATTTTTTTTATTTTGCTTTTAAAAATTTTATTATCCCCTACTCGAGATTCTGCGTTCGTCGATATTAGTAGCAGTATGAGCATTAAGAAAATAATAGAACACAAAAATAGTCACTACAGTACAACTGTCAAAAAGAGGGGCCTCGATCCTCTGCTGTGAAATACACACAATCAAAACGACGCCGTTTCGGGCTCACAGCACCGCACAGCAGAAGGAGGCACGGCAGACGATCCCAATTCCAAAAAGAGTCCCTACATTACAACTGTCAAAAAGGAAGTTACTTATCCGTTTAGAATATGTGGGTATAATAAACGCAGAAAATGTATTTTCAGATTATTTTAACACCATTTATTTTATGACAGGTCGGGTCAGACCTCACTTTTTTCTATGTCTCTCGTTGAAATTTTCCCTCTCACCCTGCTGAAATTTCCCCCAGCCCGTTGAAATTTGATTTTAGGAAAACTATATGTCTCGTAGGAAACTATTTGAAAACTATACATGCTTCGGACCCACCATATTTTGATTTTTCCCAAAAAGATTTGTCTGCACAAGAGTCACGCATGACCGACGCGCGAGTCATGTGCGTAGGACTCATGAGTGACATTCGTAGATAAAAACTAACAACAATAAATAAATTGAATTATTATGTTTGGAAATCAAAACATGCGTGATGCCTCCTCCGGCGATGGTGCGTCATCATGAGTCCTGCACGCATGGCTCGTGCATTGGTCACACATGACTCGTGCGTCGCTTCTGCTCGGACAAATCTTTTTTTGGGAAAAATCAAAATCTGGTGGGTCCGACGTATCATCGACGCAAGTATAGTTTTCAGGGAAACTTGACTCTATATGCTTTTTTTTTTTCTTTAAGGTGACTCTATATGCTTGAAAAGTTGTATATTTGATTGGTATGTCATTTATGAAAAGTTCTGAAAAAATGTGTTTCGACGCATTCGGTATGCATGAGACCCGCATACGAGGCGCATGAGGCCTGCATATTAAAGGGAAACTTGACTTTATTGTGCTTGAAAACTTTTATTCCCTGATGATTGTTTATAACATCATACAACATTTTTTGATTGACATACTTTGTTCAATCAAAAAATGTTGTATGATGTTATAAAAAATCATCACGAAATAAAAGTTTTCAAGCACAATAAAGTCAAGTTTCACTTTAATATGCGGACTTCATGCGCCTAGAATGCGGGCCTCATGCGTTCGAATGCTCCTGTATGCGGGCCTCATGCGTACGGAATGCGTCGAATGATATTTTTCAAAACTTTTCATACAGGGCATACCAATCAAATATCCAAGTTTTCAAGCACATAAACTCAAGTTTCCCCAGTTTTCAAATATTTTCCTGCGAGACATATATCACAAACACTTAACTTTTCAAGCATGTCAAGTTTCCCATTTGTACAGAATATTACTTATTATTCATTTTAATTTAAATATAAGTTAAAACCACGAGTATTATTTATACTTAAAACCACGAGTATTATTTATAAGTTAAAACCACGAGTATTTTAGTTTCCTTTGATTTTATTCGTACAGTTATATAGGAAATACTACGGTCGGTCGATCTAAGATAAAAAAAGCTGACGGTCATTAGTTCTGACTTGGATTAACATTAAAATAATTATGACCGTTGGATATATGTATTTGATACACCATAATATTATGTACCATACAAATTGTTTTACCACTTAAAAGTTCATCTCCGTCAATTCACGCATCTTAAACTCAATTTCTCAAAATTCCTCTTCTCCACGTACAAAAAATCATTCTTAAATTTTCGTTTTTCTCCGCAACCCATTCGTCTCCCTCCATTAAAATTAAAACGATTCTTCTTCCTCATTTTTATTTTCAATTATTGTAATATTCCTTGAGAGGAAAAAGAAATTGTAAATAAAGCAGGAAATTGTTGATGAAGAAGAGATGATGAGTAATCATGGATTTCAACTTTTAGTTGGAACCTTTCCAATCCGAAATTTATGATGAAGAATATGTGGTGAGTTTGACTTAAACAAATTAACAATGGACTGATCTCTGTTTTTGTTATTTCTCTCCACCCAAAAAAAAAAAAAAAAAAAAAACTGAAGCGTGAAAAAAAAAACCTTCAAGAAACAATGGGAAAATTATCCATAATCGTCTGTTTTTTAATTCTTTTTTTTGGCAGAAGCAAAGGGAAAAGACGTAAAAAGAGCAAGAACAATTTAGCAGAGCAATGGATTAATCACACGTTTGAAAAATGGGCGCAAATTTTTGACAGGTTTGAATAACGTATTAGATGTGTTAAAGTACACAATAGTTATGTTGTACCAAAAAATAATCCAACGAATATAATTATTCAGATGCGTTTTTAACGGTGATGATTAAAAACTGGACCATCCCGTTAAATTATTGAACTGGACTGTAGCCGCTCTCTGGCTGTAAATGAGTTGGAAGAATAAAACTATATTTGGAAAAAAAAAATTAAACGTTATTTTAAAATATAACTATTTTTTTCAATAAAAAAAATATTATTATTTTTTTAACAGAAGTTTTTATTTAAAATGTGACACTTATGACCGAGAGAAAAAAAAAAAAAAAAAAAAAAAAGGTTAGAGATACATGCTTGAATGGAAAACGAGAAACAAAGAAAGAAGATAAATGCGGTGAGCTGAGATTGGATCGAACTTGCGACGACCACCTTTAGTTCTTCCAACCGATGTTACATATACAACTATTAAAGTAGTTCTAATTGTGTGTAGGTTACCGATGGCTGGCCGTAACGATAAAGATTTTATCAGCCATCATTCATTAGCGTCGTTCGGTGGACGCCAATAACGACGAAACATTAATCGAGCTACACAAACTCCCAACGTTATTGATCTGGTCTCTGATTCGACCAACCTTCTGAATGAAAATGTAGTCATTCAGACAATACTCGGATTAATAACAACTTCGCACCCCACCGGCTTCAGACAATTACTCGGATGTTCAAGAAAATTTGACACCACACAAGAATTCGGTAATTTGGAGCGCCACTTATTGCAATGCTCATTTGCAACAGTTGAATGGGTTAAGTGCCAAGGCTCGTATGGTGGCGTCGTTGAACTTCAATGACTCTTTCATATGTCAGCTATACATGGGTTTGTCCGATTAGTTTAGAATATGTCGGGCTAAGGATCAACTGGAGAAAAGTGAGACGAAGCCTAAGAAGAAGAGTGTGACCAAGGAGGAAGAAGATAATTATTACGATTGAGGGGACGAGGACGGACGAAGCCTAAGAAGAAGAGTGTGACCAAGGAGGAAGAAGATAATTCTTACGATTGAGGGGACGAGGACGATGGCAGGGCACGAGGATGTTTGTGACCGGTACTATGTTCATTCTCCAATTAGCTTACTATAAACAATTTATTTATTGTTTCAACGATTGATTATTAATGAATTCCGCTTTAAGTATTGTGTAATCGAGGGAGCACAAAACTGAATTTGAATACGAATTTGAGTCTTTCTGATCTTGCAGTTTAAGTAAAAAACCAAAAATGAACCTACAATACACTATTAACATCTGAAAACGAGGGCCCTTAAATTACAAATGCTAACGGAGGACGTAGGCCGTGGCCTGGTGGGCCCGTACGACCCTGCGTATGGCTACAAAACCACATTGAAAGATACAATAAACATCAAGAAGGCTATCATGCCCAAAGTAAAGTTAACAGAAGAAACATCAAGAAAGCCAATCCAAAACAGAACCCTACTATTACCATAAAGGCATTTCCTTGTGACTCAAACTTGAATTTAACTGTAAACCATGATAACCCCCTTTCAACAACAGGTGCAAGTGCTAACGCCCCCGCGGCTCGAGCAATCTTGGTAACTTGACTACCAGCCCATACCATTGCAAATGTTTTCAGAAATCTCTCAACAGCTGCAAGAAATCCCATTTTCCCGGGTGCTGGAGCGACGTAAAGCCATACGAACAGAAACGTGGGCAGATAATACGCTGTGTTGAGCAAGCCGTAAGACAAGATTCCTGACATGCCGTATTTCTTCAATCTCTTCAAAATCTCGCCTGTTGAGTTTGATTTTTTACTACTGTCGTCTTCATCTGAGTCATTGGCAGGATTATTATGAGCATCGGTATTAGAGAAGTTAGGAAATGGTTTTCTTTGCCTCGAGCAGCAAGCTCGAGAGGGTAAGGCTATGGAAATGCCGGTATGAGGGAATGAGTAGGGATGAATTCGGATATAATTGCTATTAGAGGAGAATAATTTTGTATTTCTTGTATACAAAACACGGGGGAAATTGTTCAAACAGCTTTTCGTAAGGGAAATTGGTTGCCCCCACATTTTGGAAGGAATTTAAAAGTGGTGTAACTTAATATAAAGAATCCTGCAACTTAATGGAAGTCATTGAACATACGAACTGAACGTTTCGTCGTTCACCTCATTTGAACTTGAAACAGTCTTTATTTTGTTCCCTGCAAATCGTGTGTTAAATCGCATGCAATTAGAACACCTACACTGCAAATTGGTATGGATTTAGATTCGGTTAAAAAAATCAATGCTAATAAAAAAGGATGTTCCAACATAATGACAAAATGTAAGCAATTCGATATGAAGAAAAGTCTTTCTCTTACAATTTGCACAAGTGATCACAGACAAATTCATATCTCTGGACATATATACAGCTCAATATGGAGAACTTTCTTGAGGATAAAATTGATCTTTCATATATGTTTATCTTTGCACTAAGACGTGTCTAAAAAGCACATTTAGTTAATTGACATTGCTACCCCAATATTGTACGATAATATTCTTTCATGTTGGCCTATATGGATATACATAAGCAAGTAGAACATGATTCTGATTCCCCTGCTCTCCAGTAAAAGAATATAATTCACATGAGTAAAATCAAAAAAACGGCTTAACGTCTTTTTTATCAGCAAGATGATTTTATTAAAAATGAAATGACAATGCAAGCATATAGATGTTCCATGAGCCGCACGAAAACGCAAAAGCACACAGAGAAAATTATCAATCAGCCAACTACGTTAACACTAAGACACTTTCTACAAAAGTCATTTCATTCTCCACTGAATAGATAGGTATTGAAACAGCCCTGAAAACTGAAAAGCCGAATCGCATAGATTAAAACTGAAAACCCGAAAAGCAGAAGATGGTTCTGAAATCGATTGTTATATCTCTATATCCTACCTACACTGTCCACCCTAAATTTTATGTTTTTAATCATTTAGAATGAAGTAATGATACAATATATGTGTAGAAGCATTATGATCAAACACAATCCGCGCATTAGTTGAAGGGAACAGGCTATAGACCTAAATTAGCAGCACTGATGAAACGAATCAGCAGCTTTTATAATACATTACATATGTAACATAGAAACAAACGTAAACCTATTCAATCAAATGACATAAGAATTCACAACTTACAATCTTGTCCAAAAGGATTATTGCAAAGGAAAATTGAGGAAATATCAAACCACAAAACTTAGAATCTTGTCAGCTGGGAATTGCTACAATTAATTACACAGCAAGTTGAAGAAGGCATCAGCTATGTCATAACAGCCGTATAGCAAATGATTCTCATTCAAAGCAACCGAAAAGCAATGTCAGAAACAATTTGCAAACAAATACAATGTATAAGCTACAAGTTACTACTTTGGGTAAAATACTATGAGGATTGTTTGCTATTTGCATATGCTGCAGGCAGTCCACACTTGAAAAACTATCAGCAAAAAGAAGATTTAACCAAAAATCATCAACCATATCGAAAAACTGAAAATTCATACCTAAGAAAGCCATCAAAAATATGAGTAAGGAGAATGCGATGAACCAGAGGCCGTAATATGTAGCTAATAAATTTCACGTGATCATTCCAAAATAAATAGCAAATTTTGCATTGGTTCACATACTAAATTCCAGACTACGACGAGTAAAAGCTAAAATTACCAAATGGGAATCTTTAGTATGCAGCGACGATGTCTGGATGAAGAAATGCTCCGGTAATCAACAATTCTCAGCAGCGGAACAGCGCTGGATAAAGAGGATCTCTCAAATGCAAGTTTTCATGGGCTTTCGAGATTTCAGCTTCCGGACGCGCCACTATTTTGGGCTACTCATTAAACGATCCAGCCACATCCTTTCTAAGAGGAAGAGGAACAAGCAAAGCGGTTATTGTTGGCACCAAAGCAAATCTATCGATAAATCGAATAAGTTTGATTTTACAGACGTCGAAAATTTAAAATCCAATTCTGAAATTACTTTTAACATTTCATACGTCGAATATCGGTGTAGTGTCCGAGAGCAGATCAGTTATAGTGTCAATAACTAGGGTGTATATGATATAAATTGAATCAAACATTCACTTATCGAGTCGAGCAACACCTTCAACCAGTGATGCTCGAGTAGTGAAATAAGTGCTCAAGATCGGCTCGAATAAATTTTAGTTATGTTTGAATTCAACTCGGTTATACTCGACAAAATTTTAAGCACTTTCAACCTTAAATTGTAGATAGAGAAAAACTCAAAATAAACGTTGACCTTCAAAGTGCTCGAGTTAGTCGTCAAAAAAATACAAAGATTATATAATTTTTAATATATTTTTAAAATGCTTTATAAAACTCATGAACATTTTGAGTCAAGTATTCAAGTACTCGAATTTGAATTGTTAACTTTGATGACCTGCTTGAGTTTGGCTCGAGATGATTAAATCATATTTGAGCGAATTTTTCACGAGCCGAGCGTTGAGCTACTCGTGAACAGCTACAGATAACAATTGCCAACAATTGTTTAAAGGCGTTTGTTAAATGCACTCAATCAATCTATCATAAATTGACTTAGTTTTGACTTCAAAGTACAATATTGAATTTAGATTCGACTCTAAAAAATAGAATGTCGATGTAGTAACCAAAAAAAACAGATTCCTTGTGATGTATTTATCAAGAGTCTTTTCTTTTTAAATATGAATCATTTATTTCCCCACATCTATTTTAAAAGTAAATTTGTTGTTTAAACAAAATATTTATTAATAGAGATCAGTTGTTCAAGTCTCTATACCATGTCAGAGGTTCTATCATATGTTAAAGCATCTCAACTATCTACCAAAAAAAGATTGTTTTCTTTTCTTTTTATAATGTTGAATTTACAGAATAGCTGTATATACAATTTTCTTGAACTTCAAACATATTTCATTGAAAGAAGGAAAAAAAAAACAAACAAACAAACATACTAGCTCTAACTAGTCTCTTCATTTTCTACTTCTTTCTTAATAACTTCATCAGCAGGAGGCAAAAAGCAATCCATAGACAACCCACATATATTGAAATCAATCTCCTCAATCTTCCATGATTCATCAATCCTCCATTTTCGATTCAATTTCGACCCGTATCTATAAATCGTTGCCCGAGTCCGTCCGCTATGAGCTATATTGATATTTTCAACGTACCTGTAATCTTCAAGAGCTGACTCCATACTTGTTTCATAGAACACACTATCATCTCCTTTTGCAGCCTTCATTCGGACTAGCTTCGTGTCTTCGAATTGAATGAGTAGGCCTGTTCTTTGACTAAAATAACCCCATACAGTGTGATTAACTATCTCTGTATTTGATGTATTTTGAGCCTTGAGAATTTCTGGGCTTGTTTCTAGCCTTAGTATGAAACATTCTTCATTCTTGATTGTTTTCTCACCGATACAAACTGCGTTGACGAATAAGTTGGCTATTGATCTGGGGTCTAAGCCCTGTTTATTAAAGCAAATTTATGGTTATGTAACCCTCCACAAAGATGTGGATCAAACTTTAATTTCATTCTTAGGTATGCTACAAAATGTGATCAGCAAATAAGAAAAGATGCTAAAGCCGTAGAATAACAAAAGGTCCAACAATTAATCTCTTTCAACCCTCACTCCTCAACTCAGCAAACCTAAATAAAGGGTCTATCCATCCAGTCGATATGGCACGTTTTTGTTTTTGTGGTCCTACTATGATGCACGAACAATCATGTTTGATAACGAGTCTCATGTTTGATGCACATCAGGCACTTAAGATATGTGTAAAGAGTGAAACAATATCATGTCCCTTTTTTGGGTTGTGCATTATGTTGTGGA
Organism: Gentiana straminea; assembly: GCA_036785695.1. Taxonomy (NCBI): domain Eukaryota; kingdom Viridiplantae; phylum Streptophyta; class Magnoliopsida; order Gentianales; family Gentianaceae; genus Gentiana; species Gentiana straminea. The sequence goes on along the minus strand of JAVUPR010000167.1, from coordinate 6,981,422 downwards.
GAATTGCAGTTAAAGGTATCTAGAGACTAATATTGCCTCAACAAACAAAATCATACATCCTGTGAATATTCTGAACGTCACTCGGTTCAGACATGTAGAGTATGATCTGGGCAATCTTGACATAAAACAACAAATTCAAGTACCTGAAAGAAACGGCGAAGAGGCCGAGGGGGGCCTTTAGAAGCATTAGAATTGGAAGATGATTGATTCCAGGCCACCTTCCCATCACTCCCTGCACTTATATTAAAACAAGATACAACCAATTCTAAATACCAAAGATCTGGGCTTTTTTGCCACAGAACAAATCCACCAGCCTCGCTACTGCGTTTGACATTACTTCCATTTTCGCTGCTGTCAGGCATGTCTGAAGTTGCCATCTTCAACTGTCCAACAGCATACATGCTCTCCACTGCATTTAGTGCAGCTTGGCCTCCCGTTGCGGCCATGTATTGCTGTACTATGTATTTTGCTGTAGAGGCTTCCTGTCAGCATAGTTTCTCTATTCATACTTAAAAATACAAAGAATTTAACGCGCAAAAGATGGTCCACATTTCGTTCTACAAAGAATTGAAAATTAGATCAAAGGGTCAGAATTGTACACAATTCGATTGTGTATTTTTGTGGATATGCACACAAACATGAATGATCAATGGATTATTTTTCTTTCTCCCTAATATTGTCTCTTTCGATTAACAAGAATCATTAACGATAGTTAAACAAGAAGAAATGTAACATCATGCTGAAAGATCTTTTAGTGTCTTCTTTCCTCTGCTACAAATGGTTTTATACTACCTTTACCCTCCACTACAAAGTTCTCTCAAGCTCTTTGCAGATATATTAAATAACTTAATGATTGAATCATTTTTCATTGTATATGGACCAACGTTAATAAGAAAAAGAGCATTAAATAGTAGATGACTGATAGGGATGGAATAGGAAAAAGGGTATTATATAGTGCAGTAGTTCTTGAAAAGGGACCGACTTACATAGTAGATGACTAATAGGGATGGAATAGGAAAAAGGGTATTATATAGTGCAGTAGTTCTTGAAAAAGACTTACATTATGGACAAAATGAAAGAACTGAAAAGAGATGGTTACTACTTTGCTTAGCAACAATGATTATCTATCTTGAAGGTAAGCTGTATACCTAACTACATTCCAGTTCTCAAAGTTGTCTTACAAGTTCCACCCTTTGAATCAGATAGCAACAAGGGGGCTAGGTGATATTTTGTACATGATAATTCAATGAAGTTGAACTGCAACAACATCTACAATAACTCGCCTATCCCTCACACAACAGAGGTGTACAACCGGGGTGTACAGGGTGGGTTCTAATCATCTAAATCATCCATCTAACACAACCATGCCACAACGTTTGTACCATCAAATTTCTCACAACACATAAAAGGAGCGGATTACGGGATTTGTTCATACCAAAAAACCTATATAGTTCAGCTCAATCCACTAAATCATCATAATTCAGCTCACTCGATCATATGAATACACTCTACTAAGTACTAACCCACCCTAGCTTCAATCCCTAGCTCCGCTCTTGGTGTCAATTCATCAGACACATATAACAAGAACATGAAAGAGAATTAACAGTGGAGTAAAATTTAATATATTCTGAACATAATATTACAGAAAATTAAGTTGTAGGGTCAATTGAACAACAATAACTGCAAAAACTTACACCTATGGATCACAATTCAAAAGATATCTAAATGGCTGACAATAATCGTAACCATGAAACTTCAAATGAAAATGCGAAGGGCAAAGGTTTTTAACTTACTATGGATTCATCTCTCACAGGCAATGTAATCGTGTGATCCGATTGAACCTGATAAGGAATTAAAGCAGAGCCCACCAATTTCAACAACAACATTAACTGATCATTTCTTGTGGCAGCGTAAGATTGACTTGAAGAAGACTTATCGCCACGATGAGCCTTCATAAGATTTCGCATATTCTGCCATCGCAATGCTGCATTGCTGCCCATATTATTGAACATTTCTTCTGGAATCGGTACTTCCAAAACCGTTTCGAGGCCATCTTCTTTGTCTAAATTTGGGCACAAGGTTCTCATAGGATTAACCATCAATAACATTCAGAAAGAAAAAAAAAAAAGGTATTTTGCCCAAAAAAAACAGTTGGTGCAACGAGGAGAAAAGATTGAAGAAGGAAGGATCTTGCAGTACCAAGAAATCCTTCCTCTTTCGTTTTTTTTTCGGTTGAATTTTTTGCCAGTCACGAAATTGGAAATCAAAATTTCGAAAAAAGAAAATAAAAGAGAGAAAACGAAAGGGAGAAATCATTTTCTTGCCTATGGTGTTCCTCGGGCCGTAGAAGAAGTCGTTCAGGTACGGTTTTAGCGGGGATTTTTTTTCCTTTTTTGGAGGCAATTTTTTAGCGGGGATTCATTTTAGATTTTATCCAATGAAAAAGTATGTACGATTTTCCTCAAAAACAAAACAAAAAAAGTATGTATAATTATTGTTTACAAATTTTATTTTTTTTTTTTTTTATTTTATTTTATTTGAGTCTAAAATTAAGTGTTTTTAAACTGTTTCCGATCAAAAAGTCTGTATCATACATTCTGATCTAAATTTTGATAGGAAATATTCAAAATACCGTCTACATTTATGTTATAAGTAGCGTGGAAAACATGAAGCGTAGAATTGAAAAGAAAAAAAAATTATATATAACAAGACATTGGATGTGTGAAAAGACGTTCACATACCCGACCGATAAACACACATAAGAAATACATGAATAACAATTTTTTTGTGATTTTAAAATTACAATAATATGAGTATGTTAGTAACAATTTACGTGACCTTATTGTCTAAAAATAAGAACCTTGGGCTTTCACACTTATTTATGATTTTTCAAAGACATGCTACAATGTTTGAAAGAAGGCAAGCTTCATCAAGCTCAACGTTAAGTTTTCAAAATATACCTCGTCCTCGTTCAACCGAGTGAGATGTTAAGATTAATATTTTTTTTTTTGGAAACGAAAGATTTTACACACGCACACATTTGCTCCAGCCGGGGCTCGAACCCTGATCTCCTTACCAGGTTATAACTCATTAACCACTAAGCGATGCACGAAGTGCAAGATTACATATATTTAGAAAATTAGTTAATACGTTTATTTTTTTGCTTAGAAATTTTGTCATTCGTGACCAACTAAACCCGACTAATTCGGAGACTCTTACTCAGCTACTCGGGGGTAAAAATACCTTAACAAGAGCTATTTCAACATGATTGTAACGCCCCGTTCCCGGACACCGAGTCCTTATTCGGAAAGAGCGCTCGGCACAAATATTATCAAATAAATTCAATAATATATGTAAGCCTTACGTCACACATCAGAACTAAAACGGCGCGGAAGATAAAACGACTCGGGAAACAAAAGATCGAACACACGGTTTTCAATGCCGCGAAAACTAAATCCAATGGAGAAAAGAAAGACAACATTGTTTGAACTTGAATCAACAACTTTATTGAAAGAAACCAAAACTAAAGAAACTAAGTCTTCGAGAGCTCCATCTCACACGTCATCGTCGAAGAACTCATCAACATTAGAAACATGTTCATCTTCTTTGGGGAAAGAGAAAGACAAACATAAAGTAACGGGGTAAGTACATAAGTACTTAGTAACGCGCAGAAGATCGTATAACGTCGGTCTCATAAAGAAATAAAAGCAACGCCGTCTTTTATTAATTCATTCCATTAGTAGCCCTAGCTAACTATCATATTATGTTCATAGCATAACATGAGGTTCCAAAGTTATCTAGCTTAGCTCAAGTTGGTTACATCATGAATAACAAGGGCATTATGCCTAGTAATAGGATGTACTAAGACAACTGGGTGCAACCTACTTAGAGACATGCTCTAGTAGCCCCGGGAATATCTGAGTCCCAATAGTGTGATGACCGGCAGAGTGCATCAGACGCTTTATCTAGCCAATCGATTGACCGGCGTGGGTACAGTCTACTTTGTCTAGTCAGAGGACACATCACAATATTGTACTATGCCTTACCAAGCATTGCATGATGTTTAATATTATTAATCTAGCACATACGTTTGATTAGATGTTTAACTAGCCACCTATGTTGATTCACATAAAAGTCTCACCTATCAGTCTACTCCTTCTTCTTAATACCACTAGACTCTAACAAAACCTAGCACATACACAGACATCGATAAACCCTAGCTTATCGAAGCACAAGGCAAATCCGAAACTTTCGACGGTCCTACACTTCATCTTTTTAGGGAATTCATATGGTGCCGGAACTAAAAGCATCAAAAGCTTATTCAAGGCTTTGTCACATAGGGTTAAACAGTAAGGACATGATTATAAAGCCTGAAACCAAACTGACAAGACAAAACAGTAAAAACGGAATAAACCGGTCATACGCACGTTTGACATCCTGTAAACGCGCGTTTGCCTCAAACGAACGTTTACTGCTCCCCAAACTCTCGTTCGTGAAAAATGGCCACATCCTGTATCAAAGGTCCAACACTCAAGCGCCCGTCTATAAACCCCAAACGCTCGTTTCAGTTGCAAAGATCACAAACGCCCGTCTGCCCTTGTGCAAACGCTCGTTTGCCTGGGTTTTTCCCAGAAATCTGCAACTGTCAAAATACGACCTCCAACCCAATTCCACCCCAACTCCGACTTAAACAGATTATAAACCACGAAAATAACCATACAAATTGCTCTATAACTTTACAACACCTTAATCATACGATAAGAGCACCACGTTACCTTAAATTGCGAGCTACTACGATCCACGCTACCAAAACCTTGAAAAGGTTAAACTTTAGAACTCCGAACCTACAACGATTTGAACCAAAACTGATTACTACGAAAATTAACTCAGAAAAACTCAACCTTAACAATGGTGATTAAACCCTAATCACCGAGAACGATGAGGGGAAAACTTACGTTAACGGATTTAGGGATTGTTGGTATCAAAACGACCCTCTCCTTCCGTAGAGTATTTTCCTCTTGATACGTCTGTTGAAAAGAGCAACGGATTAGCCTCGAAATTCGAAAGTCTCTCCTCTACTTTTTTTTCTCAACACTTACGCCACTCTGATTATTTTTACGTAGAACTATGATTAAGTTAATTTAGGATTAGTTTTTTTTTTATAATCCCAATTAACTAGTTAAATCCTTAAATACAATAAATCCTTGTTAACCTTTTTTTCCCCCTTAAATCCTTTAATTAAATAACATAATATTCTGATTTTTGCTAAAAGACCGAATTGTCCTTTTTAAAAAATCGGGATATTACAATGATGATTTATAGGATCATCAAACCAGTGACCTCCCTAGATATTCTTAAGTTGCTTATCACTCAAACAAAAACTACTTTGTTGAATTGAGTTAATATTTTGATTCGAACCGGTGATCTTCCTTGTGTTTTTTTTTTTTGTGGTTGAGTTTGGAGTTTTTTTTTAAATATTATTTCACTAATTATTTCTTACAATTCACTTTTCTTCAACTACAAATAATAAAAAATATCAAATCATCTCTCAACATTTAACTTTATCTACTTTATCATCATGCTGTAAATTTTTGTTATTTTATTTGAGTCTAAATTTTAAATGAGTGGTTTGGATCACTATTCTGTGTACTTTTTGTGCACATTTTCTGTGTATATACGTATACATTTCCTTAACTTTATCTACTTTATTGCTTTTTTTATTATTTTATTCACATAAATTTTATTTCAGAAATCATTTTTATTTACTTTCAACTTTCTAAGATTACTTCAATTATTTTTTATTAAATTTTATTATCCACTAGTATATAAACTAACTAAAAAAAAAACTCAACCCAAAACAAACAGATTGCAAATGATTAAAAAAGCCGTGACTATAATTAATATACCTCGTTCCAAAATGCAAGTCATTGTGGATGCTTTTACACATATTAAGAAAATGATTCAATGTCATGATTTTTAATGGAAAGATTACTAAAATATCATTTAACTATTATTGATGTATATAAAGTAATTAAAACTAGTTGAATCGTTAATAAATTAGAATTAAGATAAAGAAATAATAATGAATATTTCATTGTTGGTTTAAAATAACTTATATTTTTAGATTAAAATAACCAAAGTAGCTTATATTTTAGGGGCAAATGAGTAGTACTACTTTTTTCAAACTTTCTCCCATCTAGGGATGTATACGGATACGAATTATCCGAAAATCGAATCGAACCGAGGTCATTTGGTTCAATTCGGTTTGGATAATAATAATTTCGGTTCGGTTTCGGTTAGTATTATAAAGAAACCGAATTTTCGGTTCGGTTACGGATAGAATTGTCCGTAACCGAACCAAATAAAAAGCCGAACGGTTAACCGAAATTGAATATAAGATTGTAACCGAAATGTGTATAATTAACTTGTATTACTAGTTTTCATTAACGTTTATGAAAAATTGCATATAACCGAATCGTTGTCCGAACAATTTTTTAACTTAATTAAAAATTCGAATAAAAACCAAATCGTTTATAACTCAATAAAATTGTTTTTTTTTATATTTCAATTTTCGGTTAACTGAACCGAACCAAACTGTATATTTCGGTTCGGTTCAATTCGATTACCTAAAACAAACGGTTCGCGTTTTGGTATCGAATTTCAATTAACAGGATATTTCGGTTGGGTTTCGGTAAGGTCATTAACCGTATCGAACCGAACCGTGTATACCCCTACTCCCATCAATAAATAAATGTAAATTAAGAAGAAAAAAGTCAATAAATGTTGCTATTAAAATGAAACTATATTAAATTAAAAAAAGCATTAAAAACCGTCTCAATTAATAGTAACCAATAAAATATTAGTATTTTTTTTTTAGACGAACCAATAAAATATTTTTTTTTTGAAGAACGAACCAATAAAATATTGAAAGACGATAAATTTCATCAAATTCAATGTTATTAGTAACCAATAAAATATTGAAAAAATACAACTACCTTCTAACTCAATATTAATAGTAATAATCAATCTGAAAAAAAAAATAGTAATCAATCTATATTGACATATTCAACATTTCAACTACGTTCTATATATCGGCATGTGTAGTCAATGACCATGATAAATTTGTTATAGAAAAGTCAGCCATTAAAAAACCTTTTAAAAAAAAAAACACAGGATTGCAAAGACTTTACCCGAAATTCCGAAAATAGCCCAAAAATTTATACTCATACAACGCAAATTTAGATCTTGGACCCATTATTTCCGTTTTCTCTTTCGCAGTTGCTTCACCATTTCATTACTCCCCAAGCTGCAGACTTCGCCGGATCACCATTATCTTTGCTTCTGAAGGTAATTATTCAACGCCAATTTTATTTATTTTTTAATTTTTAATTTTCTTGCGTTCTTCCCCAGATTTTACGGTATGTCATACTATATGCTTAATGTTTATTGTCAATACAGATCTGGATTTATTTTCCAAATTACTTATACGGTTTGAGAAACCATTGAAAAAGTTGTATCTTATCGTATTCAGATAGATATATACTGTTTGATTTATATTTGAATATAGACCTTTTAACTCTTTTTAGAATGGAGATTGAATTTGGTAGTTTGAGTCAGGCTGTAGATTCGTTGCTTTTTGTATAATGACCAGACTACAGTGATCATTGCACCCAGATTATCTTTGATGAGCTCCTGTCGTTAATGGCAGCTTGTGTGATTCTGATCAGTAATTTTTAGCATCAATTCCTATGAAGATTAAGTCTGTTTGAGCAAAGTATATTGGTTGAATATATAGATGGAGAAAGAAAACGTTTTATTTTTCCGATTTCAGGCATTGGATTGCTTGTATGATTAGAACACTAAGCAATGAAGAAAGCTTGTGTAGAATTGTCCACTTTCATGAGTAATTTTTTTTCTTTCTTTTGTGCGTCATGACTGTGCAGCCTATAGGTGTGTCGATTGTCATGAATTGGATCCAGCGAAAGGTTCATCTCTACAATGTTACTTTCGGATTGTACATGTTGGATTGGTGGGAACGTTATCTATTCAGTATCCTTCATCGTAGCAAATCTTTGTTTAAAGAATATGTTGTCTAATTCAGCTGTTTTATGCTAGCTCTTTGGCGTAATGTTGTGACAGATGTTTATTATCCTATCATGGATTGTTTCATATTCTTTTATACATTGATGATAACCGTAAGATAGCCCAACTAAAGCTTTGTGAGCTTTCATCACCGGGAAATTCTACTGCAGGGCACTCCTTATTGAGGAGTTGTCAATTGCTTCAATCCCACTATTAGAATGTGGTGCAAATGTGATTGGAGCAAATGATAACCTCCTGCTACGGAGTCTCCACAGTAGAATTTCCCTCATCAGCAAGGGTTCAAAATCATGGGTTTGGAGATCAGATTATCTATGTCCAAAAATGAATTTCGGGATCAGACTATCTGTGTCCAAATAAACATATCTTGAAATTATATTGACAAATATGTGTTTAGCTGATCAGATTTATGCACTTGTGCCATTTATTATGCTATAAATGCAGATGGTCAAGAGCTTCCATTTTGTTGTACTCCAAGTTTCTTATTTACTTGTATTCAGTTCTCTTTAACCTTTAACTGCCATAGATATTTTGGTTATTGTCTTGATGTGGTTTATATTCCACAACAGCTCAAAGTACATCACCGATCTCTGCAAAAGGTAGTTGTTTTTTAAATTTTCGTAGTCCGCTAGTCCTTCATTTTACATAGCCGTTTTGGATTCATAGTTGTCATCTTTACAGTGACTTTAAATGTTTGGTGACATCACCTCGGGAGAGAATGAAGTCCATTTTCCACGGAGTAGCATGATGTAATACCGTGGTGTAAGTTGTGAAGCATTTCTTGACATGTTTATCGTTTCGGCTAAATTCCTATAATGTATGTTGTAATATTGTCTGTCTCAAATTTTTAGTTAGTGAAAGTATTGTACCTCAGTTTTGAATTCTGCAAACACATGGACATCTCAATGTTTTGATGTTACCTACACATGTTGAGTTATATATGCCGTCCACGATTCCCAGAAATCTAAAGGTCCATTTGGACATGGATTCTTTTGCCTTTATTTCCATTCAGTGAATCAATTGTGTTTAAGATGTGTGGTTTGTATCGAGTATTGTGTCGACTAAAATGATTGTTCTGTATTTTTGGTCAGAAAACTGAGAGGAAGAATGTTACTTTATTCATACGGAAAAAAGTTTATCTATTCAATGAATAAAATGGGAGGGTATTGTCCAAATATCCCCAAAGTTGGGTTGTCGAAGGACAGAATCGTGGCACAGTCCAGTCTTTTTTGTGAGTCTTTATTTGCACCGCAACGATTCTATTAATGCACGACACTGAAACGACCTTTTGAAAGTCGGTTCGAGCATGGTTTATGGTAAATTCGGACATGTGCAAATAAAGCGACTAGTCGTGGCACTTCATTTGGACTATCTAGTGCTGGTCTGATAAATAATCACAACTAATGGAATTTGTGGTGAAGGATAAAAAGATACTTTTAGGTCCTTTGTTTCACGTTTTTTGCACTTTAACCCCTGGTCTAATTTTGGTGGTTGAAGTCTGTCGTATTTTTTTTATGGTGGTTGTTTGACACGTGTCATTTTAGACTGAAAATATAACTGAGAAAACTCATATGAAAGATTAAAGTGTAAAGATGAAACGTTGGAAATATAAGTGTAAATATTGTGAAACAAATTGGACTAAAACTGACGTTATCCCTTTCGTGGTAAACGCAGACAATTTTAAGCTTTTGCCTGTATCTTCTTCTATTTAAGATAGAAGAACAAATGCAGACAATTTTAAGCTTTGCTTCTATATCAGATAGAAGCATAAACGCAGACAAAGCAAGTTTATTCAGATTTAATTTTGTTTTGTCCTCGTTTATGGGTTCAACTTGCATTGTTTGATGGTGTCGGATCCAGCCCCCCCCCCCCCCCCCCCCCCCCCCGCCCATAAAGCCACAATAACCCATATAATCAATTTTCCATGATCATCCCGAAGAACGCCCTCAGTCTTTCTATCCGTTTCAAAACTACTAGCATCAGAGTTAATCTTGGTCCAACCCGTGGGAGGTAGCAATATTGAATGACGCGTTGTTACAAACATGGATGATCCTATTTCTAACGTAAAGCTTGAAAGTGTTCATGCACTGTCTGAATCGGTGTCTGAATCTGTATTACACAGTTAATTCTCTTCCGTCTACACTAAAACGAGGGCCCTCTCTTCCTTGTCTCTCACCTTCCTCGAGTCGAGACACCGAATAATATTTCCATTACAAAATTCAAGTTTATTTATGATGTGGAAAGACAGGGTACTAGTTGGTGAGAATTATTTATTTAAGGACAGTATGCATTAAGTTAAGGGTACAGACATTGCCCAGTAGGTCATTTCACATTATCTCATCACAAGAAAAAAATTAACTAGTAGGTATCTTCTGAACATTGCAATGTGAGATTGTAAGAAGGTGAAGGTCCTACAAAGATTAGACAACACAAAGCTTATCTCATTATATGGTAAATGAGTTGTTGGTCATTAAATTATTAGGTGGTGACCTCAAATAATTAGGGTTGTAATTGTAAAACGAGTGAAACTATTCACCAAATGTTCGAGATCGACTCACGTCGGTACTTGATTTCAATTTGGTTTATTTGTGGCTCGAACTTGATTCGATCTAAACATTAAAGATAGATATATACGAATAATGCGATGCTCGATTTGATTTCTCGCAAACATATTTATGCATAATTAAAAAAAAAAAAAAAGATGTATGTATGTATGTAAGAAAATATGCACACATAGCAAAACGTATACGTGTGCTGAAACACGTTATTCTGAGTCTCACAAGTTTTGCAGGGGGGGGGGACCTAACAAAATGTTTTAGCACTTGTATTTTGTTACTCGTTCAACTCCGTATACACCCCTACTCCAAAACATAAATAAAATTTAACTCAGTAGTATTTTTATGTGATGTCTTTGTACTCCCTCCGTTTTTTTTAAGTCGGAGAGAGAAGAATTACACAGATTAAAAATGTGATTAATGTGTCTGAAATAGAGTATAAAATAACAAAATTACCCTTCATTTCTTGTGTATGGAAAATTGTAACAAAATTTGTGTTATTGAAATGAAGGGTAAAGGAGGAAAAAATTAATAAACGCTGCATTGATAATGTAAAATAACAGATAAATAGAAACAAAACAAATTCTGAAATATGACAGTTAGAAAAAGCGAAGAGAGTATAAGAAAACATCACCTCAAAATTCCCGATTGTAGCCAATACATTTTTCATGATACTCCCTCCGTTCCAATTTATTTGAAATTAACCCACTTTAGGAAAACATCACCTCAAAATTCCCGATTATTTAGCCCACTTTAGGAAAACATCACATACATATATATCCTCAATGCCACGTTTTTTACTATATTCATTGTCTTCATAACATTGATGATTACTATAAACTTTTGATGTGAAATTAACTCACGTAATTGACAAAGGTGAAAAAGGTATGTTTTGAATAATTACAACTATGATCTGGCTGAAAACATATTCCTTGTATATATCATTATTAATCATATTATTTGCGTTGAAATCAATGGATATGTAGCTAGCCCCACAACTTTTCATGATAAAGCTTTAGAAAAAAATAATACGAGTTGAAATTATTTGCATAATTGGAATGCCATCAAATTCCCAACTTAAATGAGGAAAAAAAAGGTTATAATGAAAAGACATACCAAAAAAATAATCAAAAGTGTTATGATTGCAATATATATGAGTATTAAGTGGTGTCTTTTTTCTTCTTTGTTTTGTTTCCATCACGGGCTTTATTTATGGAAGACATGGATTTTTAAATCCTTATTAACACTTCCACATGCAATTATAGGGAGGTTCTGGTGTGGTTTCTTCACACGGTGAAGACATACACACCACACAGTTTAATTCTGTTTTTAAAGTGTGTGGTTCTGATCGATTCACCCGTCACTTTACCTCAAAATCTCTCTCCACACAAATATATCCCGCAATTATATATTTATTTTTAAAAATGCAATTATACTATTGAGTTACAATTTCATGGGACCCTTAAATTCATAGATTTGGAGTGGGGCTCAGGGTCATGCCCCCCCTGACCCTCCCCAAGGGCGCCCCGGGGTGCAAATGAGTAAAAATGAAATGATATAATGCATGTCAAATGGTATAACATATAGAAACGCCGTTGTATCTGTTGAGAATCTAGGCGCAAGCCCATATAAGAGAATGGAGGCTCATCCCCAAAACCTAGGATGTGAGATGAGGAAGTTTATCTCTTAATATGATGGGTGATACAATAGCAAATATTCAATGTGAGACAATTTTAACCGTATCATAATTCACTTTGAAGCCAGGCTCTTTAATGAATTTGTTTTCGGAAAAGACAATAAGTCAACATGGTATTAGAGAATGGGTAATGAATTAACATTGTATTATCATATATATTGTTTATGTGCGACATTCTTATTGATTTTATTGCGTCCTTTTATGTCCTTATAATGTGCTTATGTTGACTTTGGGGCCTATTGTTTGATTATTTTAAACATCTATGATGACTTTTGAGCTTGAACTTTGATGAGTCTGTTTAATGTTCTGGTGAGTATTTGTAAAAAACGGTCGAATCAAATTCATGTTTATTCTTAGGAAACCCGTCTAAATTTTAATTTGAACTTAATTCGTTAAGCTACATGAACGAACAACTGATTATGAATATTAACGAGACGAAAATGAGATTGCTCGTAAATCGCTTTGTTTGTTTGACAACTCCATCCGTAAAGAAGAGAAGAAAATAAATTCTAGAAGAATAACATAGAAAATAATATAAGTATTGAGATATTCGCAAAAAGATATATAGCTTGTGTAAAAGAAGCGATTCCCAAGGTATGATTTTGGGGGACTTGTACACGTAGAAACACAAAAAGAACACCGAAGCATCCGACAAAACACAGCATTTCAGCTTTTGCTTATTACTCCATTTTATTCCTTATTATCCGTTGTATAGTTATATTTCTAATAAATATTTTAATACTTTTTTTTGCTTTTCAATATTGTTTTCCAATTTTTTGAATTCATTCAATCAATCAATCTTTCATATTTAATACATTACTATACTTTTCAATATTCTTCTACTATTTTATAATAATAGTCAATACAATTACTCATTTTATTAATTTATGTGTTTTTTCTTAATTGCGACAGATAATATAAAACGGAGGGAGTAGTTATTACACACGTTATCATTTTTTTATTATTTATGTGTACTATTATTTATATCATACAATTATCTCACTCTATCAGTACATGCAACCATGCATACCAAGTTTGTAATTATTCTAAGTTTCTAACTCATTTTGTATGGCCGAACTCTTGCAAGATCCCCTATATATGCCTTTTTTTCCATCGATCTCATTAATCTGATTTGAGTGTTGGAAGATTTTAAAAAGTATAAAACTTCAAATCGAGAGTTTTATTATTGATCCGATAGTTGATAACTATTAAATTAATGATTAAACGAAGGAACTCTTAAATTTTTTATTTAAATTTTATGAAATTTAATCATTTTTCTTAAACATGAGTATGTTAAACCTGTAAATAGTAAAAATACAGCATGCAAACTGCTTAACTATAATTTTGCAAATACGCCATGGATAAAATTGAACAAGCATAACGCAGTACTAAGTACTTTTCCTAAATGATAAAAATAACATGTGTAAATGCCAAAACTACCCATATTATGTGATAAGATTGTCATAACATTCAGTTTCTGGCAACCGTCATTTGGAGTAGTATTACTTATTTATTTATACCCTCAAAAAAAAAAATTATATTGTTTTTACTACTGCTACTAAAAAAATAAATAAATTATTGGAGGGTCATGTTCCGACAAGAATCAGAAGAAGACAAACGAGTCCACCGCAACTGACTCTTTTTTCTCCGACATCTGTCGCAGCTGTTTTAATGTGATGACACGTGGATGGTAGATATCCTCTATGGACCTTTTTTTTTTTGTTTTTTGTTTTGAGGGGGCTATGGACCTTTTTTTTTTAAACAGCTCAATGGAATAATCTGTTTTTTTTTTCCTGGTAAAAATTTGGAATAAATTTGAACTGCCTTATTTTTCTTAATTTTTTTTAATATAATTTTAAAATTTGGCTGACGTAACGCCCCGTTTCAGAACACCGAGTCCTTATCCGGAAACGGAACATTTGACACGTATAAAATAAAATAAATTTCACTTTATACGTAAGTCTCTACTACGTTGTATCGAGTTAAACCGAAAGGAAAAGCAAAAGACTCGGGTATAATTTTTCTCCAAACAACCAAGAATAGAAACTCAACTAAAGATAGAAATGTAAACATTTATTTCATTGGAAAGAAGATGTCCCGGATTTTATCTATACAAAACAACAAGTAATAAACCGGTTAACCTCAAGTGCAAGGATCGTAATATGGAGGCTAATGCGGGTCGATCTTACGGGGAACTAGACTGTTGTGAACCCTAGCTTTTGTTTTTAACTAATTATTGTCACGAAAACTAACCTAAACAAATATCGCATAAAAGTAACTAGACAGAGGAGATTAATCCAATGCTAGGAAAGATTGAAAGCGATAAACTAACTAAACTAGAGTGCAGAAAAAGTAAAGTAAAGCTAAACAATTCAAGTTTCAAGAGATTTGAATCAAGTTATAACAAACGAACGAACAGTTGATCCACCTATCCTATCAACATTCAGATCCTATTCAGATTATTTCGTGATTCTAATCAAGTTGTGATTTGCCTTATCTAAGTACGACCTCTAATTTCTTAGATGGTTCTCCTATCAATCTTTATCTTTCGATTTAAAGATTAACGCTTTTCAAAACAAAGGTGGAAACTCTAACGTCTCTAACCTAGAAATCTAACCTATTAACTTTCGTTTTATAGATTAAAGATCTACTCTTTTATCATGGTGTTCTAAAGTTAACATGATTTTCATCACATAAAACAAACACAAAAGCAAACATCTTTCGATATAATTCGCAATAAACAATGTAAACATGATAAAAGAAACAACTTGTATTAAAGAACTCACAAAACAATCACGATTCGAATCAATAGTTGACGGATAGGCTTCACACCGCTCATTCAAAAGAGGTCTAGCCTCTTATCATCTTCGTGAGACTTGAAATTGATGAATAAAAAGACATGAAAAGTAGCTAATCTAATCTATGAATCTAATTGCATAAACTGGAAGAAAATAGAATAAAAACGCAGCCAAGCCGCTCCCTAGGGTTTAGGGTTCGAATTGTGTGATTAGGGTGAAAGAAATCCGCTGCTTATATAGAGTTTCAATGTCGGCCGCTACAAGAACCGCTCCGGACGCCCGTTTGAAGATTCCGGACGCTCGTCCACTATTTTCAAGCAACAAAGCATCCAAACTTGTAACGCTCATATCTCGGGCCTCGTAAGTCGGAATGGAGTGATTCAAAATCCTGTAGAATCCTCTCTTCAAGCCCTACAACTCTTCTCTTGAGGTCCAGAGTCAAATCGGTTGTTATCATATCAAGAACTGCGTTGGAAGTTCAGCGCTACTCGGAATCCCGATTTTCTTCCTCCGGACGCTCGTCCGCATCTCGTACGTTCGTTCCTTCGGCCTTGAACTTGTGCCGGACGTTCGTTCATCCAGCGTCCAAACTCTCTCGTATCAAAATACTTCCCCGAACGCCCGTCTCGCTTTATCAAACGCCCGTCCACTCGGACGGGACCCGGACGAACGTCCATATGTGCTTGTAACTCGATTTCTTGATCTTTATCTCCTCCCTCTTCCATCTTTATCCTTCTTTCCTCGTCTCTTTCTTGATTTAGCTCGAATTATATCAACATTTGATCATCAATTCAGCCTCCAACATGTACCTACATGACATCAAAAACACCGCAAAACGTAACACAATCCAAATACTCGTAAAACCATAATTAAAACACATACACAACCTCATTTTGCAAATAAACTAATCAAAATCTTACTTGCTTAATAAATCATTTAAACACTCGTTTTCTATGCAAATTATACAAATACGGAGGAAATCATTATCAAATATAACGTTAAAAACCGTATAAAAATACCCTTAACAACTCCCCAACACTTAAACTTTGCTCGTCCCGAGCAAAACAAAACAAGATAAAGGCTCGGAAGGAATATAGACATCTCAACACATATACCACATGGTCAATAAATTAGAAGTTCACCGTCGTGTGTGTGCAGAGCCATAGAAAACTTCCACTAAATCCAAACTTGAGGAATTCAAAGTAAAACTAGTTAATACCCTCTCATAGAATAGTAATAAATGACACTCATAAGGTGCACCCTACAAACGTGACATATCCCGAAAAGAATGATCGAATATATCTAGGGCCTTTCTGAAATACTCAGAGGATACTCCCTACAGCATATCTATCAGTTTATACTAGGGATAAGATTAACGAAAACTAAGCCTTATATTCAATTTCGTACCGATTCTTTAGTTGATTTAACTATTTCACTTTAAACACACATTAGAAGAAGCTATTGCCCTCATAGCAGAATAGGACATTTCGAGATAATACCCTACCTTACTCCAATCATAAGGCAGCTTTTTCTAACTGTCGTGAGCTCTTAGTCATCATAGTGGTATAGGACATACGTGGTATACCCTACCTCACTCAAATCATCGACTAGCTTTCGACACACACGAATAATTTCATATTAATTCAACTTCTAACTTATCTTTTTAATTGACATTAGCTCCGTGTTACTTATCACATTCAAACTTCTAGATATTCACAGTACCTCATACTACGGAACTAAATACAAACTACCATAAATCTCAAGATATATACGTAGCACTAAGCACACGACTTACAAGATAATCAAAAACTACTAATCCAAAACGGGGTATAACTTTATAAATTAGCTCATCATTCACTATGGCACGTGGAAAATAAATCTTGGTGAAACAACTAACTCACTAAAAATATGGTATACAGCATCAATGACTATAACAAACCGAACAAAAACGTGCATTGCTTACTCGAGACAAATCAAAAATTTTGAAAATTTAGCATCATTTTAGCATAGAAATAATATCATGTAAGCAAGTGCATAGATACATACCGACTAATCCCCTCCCCCACACTTAAATGACAACATGTCCTCATGTTGTGCAGAAATAAAAAGAAAGAAAGTACTTAGCTGATTGTAGTTCTAAAGTGGAAATTCTGGAAGTGCTACGTATCAACTCCAGAAAGGCTTGATGAAAGCGGTAAACTGTGGACCATCCACCGGAAAACTGACATCATCTGAAAGCTCACAAGTGCTATAGCAAATATCCTGCATACATGAAAAACAACACAAAACGTACCTCGGGGATACAAGGGATTAAACCATATCGCGTAAAAGTGATAGAGATAAAGATAAGAGGAAATCATAAGCAAAACAACACTTCGACCCTGTATAAGATTAGGACGGCTGACTGATAAAAACAACACAATCCTAATAAGAGTAAAACAACTAGAACAAGGAAAAATAACTAAAGAAAGAAACTAATATAATAAGGGATATCTAGGATGCCTCCTAGTAGCGCTAATGGTTATCGTCGTTAGCTCGACACATTTGAAGCTCAGCCTGGATCAGGCCATTTAACCTTTCTGCCAGCCACTACCTCGTTTAAGCTCCGGTCCGTAGTGTGGCCGCAGAAACAAGAGCAACACATGGGGTTAAATCTTTGAAAGCTCTCCATACCTTTTTAAGTTTCCCCATGGTTGCATTCTTTCTTCTCCGGTTCCTCTCGATGACGTTTAAGTTGCCGCTCCCTTTCAAACTCTTCCATATCGGACTACCTCGCTAGAACATCTTCGATTTAACACAACCGTCATCCCCGTAAAACAAATCGGGTGAAAACTCGTCAAAGTGGTTGACTTCGGAGGTCCCACACCCGAGGATTTCGAGGAATTTAACAATCAAAGGCTTTTCTTTATGTTCACCTATATAGTGCTTGCACCTCGACCATTAACTCGGAACGGTTGATCACCATAACCTCGTAATTCTAGCACACCTCCAGGAATGATTTGGAGAATCTCGAAAGGACCGGACCAACGTGTCCTCAACTTGCCAGAAACAAATGCAACCTGGAATTGTAGAGTAACACTTGCTCACCGACCTTGAATTCTCTCTTCTTTATCTTGGCATCGTGGAGGAGTTTCATCTTCTCCTTACTAATCCCGGCGCTTTCGTAAGCTTGGAGTCCGAATTCATCCACTCACGCAACCGCCGCAGCGGTGTTTGCCACAGATTGGGAATCGAAGTTAAGAAACTTCGTAGCCCAAGACGCCCCGTGCTCTAGCTCGACAGCGGAGATGACATGGTTTCCCGTAGACCATTTGATATGGCGATGTACCCATAGGGGTCTTATAGGCAAATCCTATATGCCCAAAGTACATCGTCCAACTTCGACTCCGCTTTTCTATGACTATTCACCGTCTTCTCCAGGATTTTCTTAAGACTCTGGTTGCTTCGCTCAACCTGACCACTAGTCATCGGATGATATGGTGTGCCGATTTTATGGTGAACACCATACTTCTCGAGGACTTTCTCCAAGGGTCGGTTACAAAAGTGTGTCCCTTCATCACTTATCAAGGCACGTGGACATCCAAACCTCACAAAGATATTCTTCTTAAGGAATTTCATGACCGTTTTATGATCATTGTGAGGAGTGGCTATTGCCTCCACCCATTTCGAAACATAGTCAACGCAGACTAAGATGTATTTGTTGCCACAAGATGATGGGAATGGTCCCATAAAATCGATGCCCCAAACATCAAAGACTTCGCATTCAAGGATGGGTTTCAAAGGCATGTCAAATCGCCTTTTCAAAGCTCCGGTTCTTTGACAACGATCACAAGCTTTACGAAAAGCTTCGTGTCTTTAAAGATCGTTGGCCAATAAAAACCGGATTGAAAGATCTTCGCAATCGTTTTCCAAGGACCAAAGTGACCACCTGTGGGTCCACTATGGCATTGCTCGATTATATCGCGTTGCTCGGATTCGGGAACACACCTCTCCTCGCAAACCATCTTTGCAAATCTTGAAAAGGTAAGGTTCATCCCAAACGAAATATTTCATATCGAGAGAAGAACTTCTTCTTCTCTTGATAAGACATTTCGGGATCAAGGTATTTGGCATGAAGGTAGTTCACAATGGAGGAGTACCAAGGAACATCGGGAGAACGGCCATCGATCAACATGATGTTTTCTAGAGGAAAGTAAAGATCTATATCATCCGGTTCATTCTTTTCCTCATTTAACATCCTAGACACATGATCCGCTACTACATTCTCACCGCCCTTCTTGTCTTTGATTTGAACGTCAAACTCTTGTAGGGTCGGTATCCAACGCAAGAGGCGCGGTTTAGCATCCTTTTTAGTCATCGATACCGCAAAGCGGCGTGATCGGTCCACACGATCACTTGAGCACCTAACAAGTAACTACGGAACTTGTCCATAGCAAACACTACGGCCAATAATTCCTTTTCGGTAGTCGTATAGTTAACTTGCGAAGGATTCAACGTGTGGTCGGCGTAATAGATAGGCCGGAACTTTCCTTCGATTCGTCGTCTAAGACCGCACCAACAAGATAGTTGGATGCATCGCACATAAGCTTAAAGGGCAAGTTCCAAATAGTGGGTGAAATAAGAATTGGAGCGAGAGATCGACGATTTTTGAGCTCCTCAAACGCGTGCTTGCAACTATCATCAAAATCAAAAGTAACGTCTTCTTTTAGTAAGGTAGACGGGGCTTGGCGATCCTTGAAAAGTCCTGGATGAACCTCCTATAGAAGCCGACATGTCCGAGAAAACCTCGGACTTCCCGAACATTCTTAGGATAACTCATCTTCTCAATAGCTTCTACCTTGGCCCTATCTACTTCTATACCTTTGGCGGACACTTTGTGGCCAAGGACTATACCTTCATCTACCATGAAATGGCATTTTTCCCAATTAAGCACTAAGTCCTTTTCCACACATCTTGACAACACCCGATCAAGATTATCGAGGCAATCATCGAAGGAGTGACCAAAGACCGAGAAGTCATCCATAAAAATCTCCATGCACTTTTCAACTAGCCCGTCAAAGATTGCCATCATACACCTTTGAAAGGTGGTCAGGGCATTACAGAGACCAAATGGCATCCGCCCGTAGGCGAATGTACCATAGGGGCAGGTGAAAGTGGTCTTCTCTTGGTCAACGGGATCGATGGGTATCCGGAAGTATCCCGAATATCCATCCAGAAACGCAGAATGCGTGCCCCGCCGTACGCTCAAGCATCCGGTCAATGAATGGAAGGGGAAAATGATCTTTCAAGCAGTGTGACCTCATTGAGCTTTCGATAATCGATACATACTCGTATCCAAAGAACGAGCCTCAATGCTATCTCTTCTCCCTTCTCATTCTTCTCAATAGTAATTCCCCCTTTTTTGGGGACTACCCGAGTCGGGGAAACCCATTCACCGTCGCAATGGCGTAAATGATACCCATATCTAGAAGTTTAATGATCTCCTTCTTGACTACCTCTTGCATGTGAGGGTTGAGCCTTCTCCGAGGCGTCTAACTCGTTTTGCACCCTCCTCGCCTTGATCTTGTGCATACAGATGTCGGGAGATATCCCTCGGATATCTCCCACCGCCATCCAAAGGCTTTTTCATTTTTGCGCAAGACGTTTAACGCTTTAAGCTCTTCTATACGAGATAGCTTGGCGAGAGATGATCAAAGGAAGCTTGTCACCTTCTCTTAAAAACACATACTTAAGATGTTTAGGTAACGGCTTCGCACCAAATCTACGGGAGGATCCTCTAGACTTGATTTAAGATCGCCACTCTTCAACTCAACATCGCCGAGCTTACTTAGTGGTCCTACGCCAAGGCCTCTTCTCTTAGCTCATCCTCAAAATCACCGCTAACCGGTCTAGATTAACCATACCATGACTATTCGGATTATCGATCAATCGCTCATATTCCGCTTCCACAAATTTGACTTGCTCGTCCATACAATCATTGAGGTCATTAAATGACTCCTCAATAGAAAAGCCGGTTGGAGAACCGAGAGGGTACTTGAATGGATTTAGAGACACTATAGCTCACCTCTTGGTCACCAACTCGAATAGTTACTTGCCCACCATCACAATCGATGAGGGCCCTAGCAGGATAGGAAAGGTCTCCCAAGAATCGTGGGGACTTTCTCATCTTTTCCCATATCTAAGACGTACCAATCAACAGAAAGGTAAATCTATCGATCCGGACTAAAATGTCTTTCGAATCCCCGAAGCTTTCTTAAGATCTATCGGCGAACCGAAGGTTCATGGAAGTGGGTTCTAGAAGACTTTGTAAACCCAAATTGCTCACACACGTACAATGGCATCAAGTCGATGGATGCACCCAAGTCACATAAAGAATTTGGAAAGACTAAGCCTCCCATCCGCAATGTGAGCACGAATTTTCCGGGGTCACCTCTTTTGATTGGTAAGTCCGGATAATTGATCATTGAACAATCCTCACCAATTGCCCGATCCATTTCTCGCTAACTTCTTCTTCGAAGAAACAACATCCTTGATGAATTTAGTATACTTAGGCATTTCAACCAAAACTTCGAGAGTGGAAGATTAACTCGAGTATTTTTCACAGATTAAGCACCTTTCCGTACTTCTTATCTTCATGCAATGGGATGTTGCTCTTTCTCGGTGGAAATGGAAGCTTTTTCAAATCACCCTCGGAAAATACTTTCTTCGAGGACGAACTAACTCGCTTTGTCTTCCACATCTTTCCACCTCACCGTCTTATCATTCTTTTTATTAGTCGGGATCGGCCACCGACGATCATTTGATTCATCACTCCTCGTGGGATCGGCCACCCGAGGATTCTTAATTGATTCTTCATTCCTCAAGGGATCGCCACTCGAGGAATCTCAATTCTTTCACCTATCGTGGGATCACCACCCGATGTCTTTCAACTTCTACACCTCTCGTGGGGATCGCCCACCGAGTACCGCTGTAGCCAAGGGGATGATGGGTGCTCGACTTCCCTCCCCGCCTTATCACCGGCAGGAGGGGCTAGTGGTTTCCCCGGTTGGGGGACCACTCGGTTGAGTACCACTTCTTAAGTTCATTGCACCGGCCTCTCCTCCACCGTATGGAAGTGAAGGAACCAAGTCGGTGCATTGGCCAAGATTCAATTCGGTATGAGCTACATGACCACCTTTGGGATTTCTCTCCGTGGAGTTTGGCATCCGCCCGATGGTCTAGCTTGCCGGTCGGCCATTTGCTTCTCAAGGTGCTTGATCGAATTCATCAACAACTGGATATTATTATTTTGCTCCCTCCGGAAGTTATTGTTCGCTCCTTCGCTCCTTCGATAGAGTCCAATCTAGCTTCCGATCATCAACGTGAGATGGACCTTGAGAGTTACGAATGTTTTGAGAGAAAGGTTGGCGGACCGACTTTGAAATGCAGGATTTGGATTGTTAGGCCAACTTTGATTTAACCCTTGATTTGGATTGGAAGAATTCAAGTTCGGGTTCGATTAAAACTAGGGTTTCGATTGAAATTCGAGTTTTGATTGAAATTTTGATTGAAATTCGAATTTAGATTTTGATTTGGGTGGAAACCCCGGTTTCGAAAGTTGCCTTGGCCGTTGAATTGATTACCAAACCTTTGATTTGGCTGGCCATCAAGGCATTGATTTCGCCGTTCGTCCAATCATAGACGTAAACGAGCAAGATGCCCCATATCGTCACATACCCGGCATGCGACTTGGTTGTACCGTCCATGATTCCGGGACAAGCATTGACTTGATAAGAATTGGGGGGCATGAATTGACACCGGCCAACCATGTGGCCGTCCCGAGAACAATTTCGCAGTATGTAACTTGAGAGTTCCGTAAAAATGAAGGAGTCCGATAACTCGGATTTGGAGACGTGGTAAGCGTAGCCACCGTCGCTTCGATGGAAATCTCGTTCGCATTTTCACCTCCTCGATCCTGTGAGAGGAGGTGGTGGTGCTCGAATGCACTTGAAAGGAGGGGGCATAATTATATTTGGCAATGTCTTCGAACAATGCCCACCCCTCTCGAGGCGTTCTCCTCGGAAAGCCCCACTCGATGAACTATTGACCATGCCCTTGGTGAGCTCGGTCAATCCACCGAAAAAGGTATTGACTTGCCTCTCGCAAGTCTAACCCATGGTGGGGGCATTTACGAAGAAGAGCCTTAAATCTCTTCCATGCCTCAAAGAAAGATTCTGTTTCCGCTTGATAGAAATTATAAATTTCCCTCAAACACCGGGTCGTCTTGGCCGGTGGAAAGTATTGGCTTAAAAATTCTTTCTCCAATGCACCCGGGTGGTAATGGATTCCGGAGGGAGAGAGCTATACCACTCTTTAGCTTCTCCCTTCAATGAGAACGGAAACAAGTGTAAGTTTAATCACATCCTCACTCACACCTTGAATGCGTGTCGTACCACATATCTCCGGAATGTGTGTACGTGTGTGTGAGGATTTTCGCAGGGAACCCGTGAAACATTGATGCATGCCGCATCATCCGAATGAGACCGGGTTTGAGTTCGAAAGTTTGTGCGGTAATGGCCGGTAAGACGATAGCCGGGTTGACATTCTCGCACTGGGCATGGCGTAGTCCGCCAATGTCCGTCTATCTTCGGCGACCATTATTACAATTTCTTCGATTTCCCTTTGAAAAGATAGCTCAAACTTGATCTTCGGCTTTTCCTTCGTCAAAACGAAGTCTTCGCCTATTGGGTCGGACTATGGTACGCTCGATGTCGTGGAGCAAAGTAATGGTCCCTTGTGACTACGAGTTTGCATAAACCGATCCCAAAATCAAGTTGAGAAAACCTAAATCTAAGGAAAGGAAACCTAAAAACTAATAAATTAAAGATCTGATATCTAAAAGATTAAAAACCTTAATCTAAGATCAAAAACCTAAAGAAAAGAGAAGAAAAGAGAAAGATTAAGAAAGAAAGGGGGACGGACGGGCGTCCACTTATGTGAACGAGCGTCTGCCCAGAAAATAGACTGAACGAGCGTCCAAACTGGTGAACGTTCGTTCAAGGATCGGAAAACGCTACTGGAATGAAAATTTTACAGTGAACGAGCGTTCAAACTAGTGGACGCTCGTCCATAGGCAAGATTTTTCGAACATAAACGATATCGAACAAAGAGAAAGCATGGGAAAAAGAGACAGAGAGGAAAGGATAACTAAACCTAGAGGAATCAAAGACTACGAAACTTAACTACGAAAAATCCTAATAACCAAAACTATAAACTACCTAAGAAAATTTAAAACGAGAAAAACAGAAAACACTCAAAAGAGGGAAAAACATGTGTTGAAATCTTCTAACCCCAAAATAGAAGGGAAAACAGTGGATTTTGACCTCGAAAACGGTGTAGGACGGCCTCTGGCCGTCCGCCACGTCGTCGGCGTCGGAACGAGCTTTCCGAATTGGGGTCCTGCGCGCCAATCCGACACTCGAGCCGAAAGTTACGGCCAAAATACTATCAAGTGCTAAAACGGACCCTTTTATCCTAAAATTTGATCGTGAAAGGTGCGGAGTCAGATGATTCAACCTTAGATGTCCCCTAATCAATGTAAGAACGAGAAAAGATAGAAACAGACAGTAGAAACAAGAAAAGCCACCGAAACAAGAAAACGTACGGGCGTCCAATTAATGGACGGGCGTCTCGCTGGGTTTAGATCGAACGGGCGTCCAAAAATATGGACGTTCGTTCAAGGGGTCAAAAACGATACAGATTGAAATTTTCACGGGAACGGGCGTTCATAAGTATGGACGTTCGTCCAGATGCAAAAATTTCAGAAACAGAAAAGAAACGATTGCAGAAACAGAGAGGGATAAGAGAAAGAAAACAGAGCAGGAAAAGGAGGGAGAAAAACTAATCACTAACATAAACTTTAACCCTAATCTAAAACACCAATATCCTAACTACTTAAAGGTTAATCTTCCTAGGAATCGACCTAAAAACAGGGATTAAAACGCAGAAAACAGAAAGAAAAAAAAACCGAACTAACACAGAAAAACGAAAAACAAACAAAAACAAAAACTAGGCAAACCGTCCGGTTCCCCGGCAACGGCGCCAAAAACTTGTCCCGGATTTTATCTATACAAAACAACAAGTAATAAACCGGTTAACCTCAAGTGCAAGGATCGTAATATGGAGGCTAATGCCGGGTCGATCTTACGGGGAACTAGACATTGTGAACCCTAGCTTTTGTTTTTAACTAATTATTGTCACGAAAACTAACCTAAACAAATATCGCATAAAAGTAACTAGACAGAGGAGATTAATCCAATGCTAGGAAAGATTGAAAGCGATAAACTAACTAAACTAGAGTGCGAAAAAAAGTAAAGTAAAGCTAAACAATTCAAGTTTCAAGAGATTTGAATCAAGTTATAACAAACGAACGAACGGTTGATCCACCTATCCTATCAACATTCGGATCCTATTCGATTATTTCGTGATTCTAATCAAGTTGTGATTTGCCTTATCTAAGTACGACCTCTAATTTCTTAGATGGTTCTCCTATCAATCTTTATCTTTCGATTTAAAGATTAACGCTTTTCAAAACAAAGGTGGAAACTCTAACGTCTCTAACCTAGAAATCTAACCTATTAACTTTCGTTTTATAGATTAAAGATCTACTCTTTTATCATGGTGTTCTAAAGTTAACATGATTTTCATCACATAAAACAAACACAAAAGCAAACATCTTTCGATATAATTCGCAATAAACAATGTAAACATGATAAAAGAAACAACTTGTATTAAAGAACTCACAAAACAATCACGATTCGAATCAATAGTTGACGGATAGGCTTCACACCGCTCATTCAAAAGAGGTCTAGCCTCTTATCATCTTCGTGAGACTTGAAATTGATGAATAAAAAGACATGAAAAGTAGCTAATCTAATCTATGAATCTAATTGCATAAACTCGGAAGAAAATAGAATAAAAACGCAGCCAAGCTGCTCCCTAGGGTTTAGGGTTCGAATTGTGTGATTAGGGTGAAAGAAATCCGCTGCTTATATAGAGTTTCAATGTCGGTGCTACAAGAACCGCTCCGGACGCCCGTTTGAAGATTCCGGACGCTCGTCCACTATTTTCAGCAACAGCATCCAAACTTGTAACGCTCATATCTCGGGCCTCGTAAGTCGGAATGGAGTGATTCAAAATCCTGTAGAATCCTCTCTTCAAGCCCTACAACTCTTCTCTTGAGGTCCAGAGTCAAATCGGTTGTTATCATATCAAGAACTGCGTTGGAAGTTCAGCGCTACTCGGAATCTCGATTTTCTTCCTCCGGACGCTCGTCCGGATCTCGACGTTCGTTCCTTCAGCCTTGAACTTGTGCCGTACGTTCGTTCATCCAGCGTCCAAACTCTCTCGTATCAAAATACTTCCCCGAACGCCCGTCTCGCTTTATCAAACGCCCGTCCACTCGGACGGGACCCGGACGAACGTCCATATGTGCTGTAACTCGATTTCTTGATCTTTATCTCCTCCTTCTTCCATCTTTATCCTTCTTTCCTCGTCTCTTTCTTGATTTAGCTCGAATTATATCAACATTTGATCATCAATTCAGCCTCCAACATGTACCTACATGACATCAAAAACACCGCAAAACGTAACACAATCCAAATACTCGTAAAACCATAATTAAAACACATACACAACCTCATTTTGCAAATAAACTAATCAAAATCTTACTTGCTTAATAAATCATTTAAACACTCGTTTTCTATGCAAATTATACAAATACGGAGGAAATCATTATCAAATATAACGTTAAAAACCGTATAAAAATACCCTTAACAGAAGACCAAACGAAACCAAAACGTACCAAATCCTTCAAAAGAATACTAAAAGAAAATAGTTTCCAAACAAGATTCAAAGTCTAAAGTATAAATAAAAACATGAATAAATAAACCCTTCAACTTCGGCGTCCTTAAACGTCGTCGTCAAAATCCTCACCGATCTCTGGATCAACCTGTTCATCTTCTTTCCCCCAAACACATAGAAAACAATGCATTTGAGGTAAGTACAAAGTACTCAATAAGAGGTAGAAGCTACAAATCAACTAAGGTTTATAATTTAAAGATTATCTTTGTGAGACCGACTCAATCTAGGGTCCACTTCATGTCCATCAAATGTTATGACTATACGTTTCTAGCTTAACTTATCTTGGTTACGTCATCATCCAATGGCACTATGCATGATGTGTATCCATCACGAGATATCCTTGCCAACTACGGTGAATAGCACCGGTAGTCCTGGGATCCCCCCGGTATGCATATTCGTTCGGCGAATTTCCTCCACTGCCATTTAGCCGTTTATAGGCCAACATCGTTGTTCGCTTTTACTGAACGTATCACATCGCCGATATGAATCCGTGCCTAACCGAGAATAGGTGACGTTTTATCTTTTACTACCATGTATGTAATTTTATTGTGTATTAACTAGCCACCTAAGTGTTTTCAAGGCAAAACTCACCTTATCAACTCTACTCTCTCACTTAGACAGCTAGACAGCACATCCTATCAAATACACAGACATTGATGAACTCTAGTTCATCAAAGCACAACCCTTTCATGCCCTTCCGACGGATCCCAACTTCAACTCCCTTTAAGAGTACATTCGGTGCCGAAACTAAACGAATCGGAAGCTCAATCGAGGTTTGTTCATGTTCAATTAAAGTTAATAGATCGTGAAACAACGTTTAAAATCCCAAACATAGCTTAAACAACATTTTATTAAAATTGGGGGTCAATGCGTGCACATCCCTATGGAATGCGTGCTCATTCCCTGACCAGAGACATGCTGAGAGTCACTGCCTAGCCAATGCATGCGAATTGCTCATGCTGGGAGCAACTCCTTGGAACCTGAACCAACAATGCGTGCGCATTCCCTTGAATGCGTGCGCATTGCACCTGCTGTGAAAAGAATGGAACATCCTGAATCACGAATGTGTGCACATTCCCTTTGAATGCGTGCGCATTCAACCTGCTGCAACTAAACCAGGAAATCTTGTAACAGGAATGCGTGCGCATTCAACGCTGTTAAACCCTAAAAACATGATTTTAATCCCTTTACGATCCCTACTCGAATTCAAACGTGTTGTACACGAGCTTTATCAGAAAAACATAGCTTTCTCATATCCTAACATCTTTTAATCCATAAACATCATCTAGGTGAAACCTTGATAATAATAATAATAAAAAAAAACGCATCAACAACACGATCTAACTCCTCTAAACCATAATTAATTTGTACGTAGGAAGAGCCTCTTACTTTTTAAGCAAGTAATTCCAACTCAAACTCTCAGAAAGACGACAGCAACTCGATCCCCTTTTCTGCAGAAACCTAGGTGATCAATCCAACATCATATTAGATTCGATCACTGATGAGAGTCAAATTGGCTATCATTTACTATGTAATTATACCCCGTTTATACCTCGTTTTATATGTTTCCGGGGACATTTGGTTGTATTTTGATGTATTTACACCTTGGTTATCATTTCGGGACCTAGGACGTAAAGTTCGGGATTCTCGGTCTTTTTCGGTGTAATTTACTATACTCTCGGTCACCCTAGTGTCCTGTAGGGATTACGTGTGGTATTTGTTGTGATTAAGTACATGATTGGAACGTGTGCCCGAAGCTTACACGTTCAAACGGAACAAAACGCGGTGGTACTACAACCATACATTCCACTATCTGTATTTTGGTCCACCTTAGAGGCATATTCTGGGCTGGACATCTTTATGAAAGTTGTAGAAAATTGAATCGGTTTTCCAACTCAACTTGAATCACTCGATTCGGAGGTCTACACACAAAGTTATGACCGATTTACTGAAGGTGTGTCAGCTAGGTGTGACTTAGGATGTTGCTGATGGAATTTGTGAAGGAAATAATCTGACGGGCGGGCGCCCGTCACCACAGGCGGCCGCCCGTCACCACAGGCGGCCGCCCGCCATCCAGATCTAAAAAAACACTTTAAACACCCCCATTCGATCAAAATAAGAAGAGAACTCCTCCCCAACTCGTTTTTCTTCAGTTTTCTGCGTTTTTCTTCATATTTTTAGCTTAGATTAGGTTTAGAGGTATATTAGCTTAGATTAGTTGCAGATTGTTGTAATCCGCAGGATCTCGAAGATAGCTTGACGCGTTGTTGACGGGATTTCGTTCGGAGACTCGATTTTCTACGGCATAATATAGTTGATATTTTGTTTTCATCTTTTGTTCTTGCTTTTAATCTTGCTTTTGTTAGCTTTGATTGTTGATTTCTTGTTGTTTTTCTTGTTATGATGAGTAGCTAATCCGTTTATAGCCGAGATATGTGATAGCCTTCGGAATCGAACCTTAGCTTGTTGATTGAAGTGTTTTGATGTGTTGATTGTTAGATTCTCGATGTTGTTTTCGTTCTAGAACTTATTCTTAATGAATTTTATTGAACTCGCGACTCGATAATCGTATTTCACGTTTCGTCTTTACATATGTATTTTGCGAGAGGGTACGGGAAAATGGGTGTAAAACCGACTGAGTTGTTCAGATTCGGTTTCGTGTGTGAGGTTTATATCGTTGTTAACGAGCGTCTCATAGAGCGTAGACCGTGTCGAGTCAGTTAAATCCGGTCAGCGGACTATTGAATTCGATATAGGAAGCTAGGTTGTTGAAATTGGCGCTTAGTTTTGGAAATAGGAGAAGACACCCTTCAACGATGCCGAGAACATTAGAGTTTGTCGAAACACTTCCGGAAACGAGTTAGGGTTAGAGAGTAGTTGGTTGGATCATAGCTCGGCTATCTTGTTTTTCATAGTTTAAACCCTTTTCATTTGTGCATATTTAGTGTTAGAACCGGTGATCTGACAAATCACCATCTCCAGTAGTTGTGTTGACCTAAACTAGGAACGAGACCGACTTTGGTACTCGACCAGATTCCCTGTGGGATACGACCTTGACTCATCAATTCTAGGCTACAGTTGACCCGGTACACTGCCGGTGAGATTGGACACTTAGAAAAAGCCGATCAATCACACACTTCTATAATGACAAGACTACGAATTTAAGAGTTTAGATACATTAAACTCGAACAAGAACGCCCCTAGGGCTCGAAACATACCTTAAGAAAACCCTAACTTTCTGGTGTTGGATCGACGCTCTCTTCATGACGATTCCGTTGCTCTTTTACTCTGATATGAAAACCGTTAAGATACGACTTAGAAACTGATAGAAAACTCTCAGCCCTAATTTGCTATCACACGCCGTTCTCTCTCAATGTTGGAAGAAAAGTTCTAATTTCTTTTTGGTTATGAGAACTAATAAGATTTATTTTTCTTAAATAGATAATCCCACCTTATTATTTTTCCTTGTTATAAAAATCAGATTTTTCCTTATATATATATATATATATATATATATATCATAATAAAACTTAACTCTAATAAAAGAAGTCCGAATAATAATATTTCGTTTTCGTAAAATGACACGTCTGTTTTTTTCCGAAAATCGGAATATTACAGACATAATATATAAACCGGTTAAATGTGTACAAAAAAAAAACTAATTTCCATTTTTTCAAGGGATGTATAACATAAATATAAATTAGATCCGAATGAATCTGATGGAAATTTCTTTTCATGGGCCACAATTTACTTGGATGGGACCGATGTTTAGGGGGAAAAGGATTATGGAAAGATTGGATCAAGGTTGGTGTTCTATTGATTGGATGGATCTTTTTCCAGATGCGTCTATTGCACATCTCCCTAGAACGCACTCGGATCACTGACCTCTCCTACTCAATTTAATTCCGACTACAGTTCATAGGAGGACCATCAACCGGGCTTATTTCCAACATGCTTGGTTTCAGCCCCTAGATTTTTCTGATTTTGTTGCTAAGAATTGGCATGTAATGGAAGAGGACATTTCGCAAACGATTAAATCTTTCATGGAAGCTGCAATGTCTTGGAACAGGGAAGTTTTTGGAAACATTTGTTAGTAATATCATCCGCAGCGGAAGCGATTTAAGGATCTAGATCTACAAATTACACGTAATAAAATAACTAGATCTACATCTACAAAGGGGGTTGTAGAACATACCTCTTGGATCTCAAAATCCAAGTTGAAGAGCCGCAATAGAAAACAAAGAAAGATGTGAAGAGCACCACGATCTTCCGTACGTGTGATCCAAGCAACTCCCGGTGGAAGGAAATCCTCGTCTCGAATCCTTCCGATATGCTACCCGGAAAATCTCCAAGATTTTTCCCCAATTATTTCCCCTTGGCCGAAAAAATTTTCTTCTTCCTCTCTAAGAGGAGAAGTCGAATTTTTCATGTGTGTAAGGCTTGGGAGAACTCTCTTTATATAGGAGAGTAAAATTTAACCTCCAAGGATTTAATAATTAATACAAAATCAATTATAATAATCCCATTAAATAAAAGATAATCCCATAATATTCTAGAACAAATCTAGAATAATATTTATCTTTATTTCTTTCCATAAATATTTATCCAATAAATATTTTATGCACATGTCTTATTAATACACAAGAAAACCAATTTCTTGTTTACCAAAACAATGCTTTGGCCGAAATTCTCATTGTTTGACCTAGTCAATATAAATTTCGACTATAACACACTAATTTGCCAAGATTATGAAAAATGTCTTTTCCACATATTTAATTATTTAGCCCAACTAATTTAATAGTCCACTAAACAATTAATTCACATATCGTTTTAATAAAGTCCAACAAGAACTAAATTAATATTATTAGGATTCGACGTCCGAGAATAGCTATGCTATATTAGGAGGCACGTCGGGGACCATGGACTAATAATCAGCGGCTCCGATAAATCAAATAAATAATTATCTTACGAACGAATAATTATATTCGATAAATCAATCACGGGAATATGCCACCATAATCCCGTGATCGCACTCCTCCAATTATGAGATTATATTTATCTCCTCACGAGAATAATAATAAGCGTCCATTGATATAATCATTACATATGGATTAATCCTCCATAGATCGTTCATTCTAAATCGGGAAGTTACCGTTAACCCTTTTTAGAACCTCTTATCCTTATTTACCATTAACCCCTAGTGATCAATTAATTCATACAACTCACCGGTAGCTAATCGCTGCAATATGAACTCGCGCGATCGATCGCCTTCTAGGATTAACAAATAAGGGAACTGTCTATCTACTTCCATAAATGGAAGGAATGGATTCCGTATCCGTGATAACACGGACTACTCACTCAATCCAAGACAATGCCAAGATGGGGTAATTCGGACCACGGACTCGGTGTAATCCTTAACCGTCAAGTCAAACTTCATACTGATTCAAGCAGTTGACTGTGATCACCTCAGGATTAAGATATATCCATAAATATGATCATCCATTGATTCGATAAGACTTCTCGATTACGGAATTATATCGTGAACTCTAATCAAATCGGTCCAGCCCTATATGATATATCTATCATATATAAATGCCCTATTAGGTTCTCTTAACCGAAAGTCCGGCCAAAGCATTGTTTTGGTAAACAAGAAATTGGTTTTCTTGTGTATTAATAAGACATGTGCATAAAATATTTATTGGATAAATATTTATGGAAAGAAATAAAGATAAATATTATTCTAGATTTGTTCTAGAATATTATGGGATTATTGATGAGCTCGATTTTCACCAAACAACTTTATTAGATACTCAGGACAACGGTGACTAAACAAGCTCTCTAACCGGCAGTGGACCGGGTCGATTGCGAGTAAAGCTACAGGAGTCCGAGGTCGATCCCACAGAGAAGTCTATTGAGTACCAAAGTCGATCTACAGCTTAGTCTAGGCGATCAAAGGTTGATAAAGATTAACACTACATCGACTAAAAACCATTATACTAACGAGTCTAAGGGTAGGGAGAGAGGAATGTAGCCGAATCATGATCCAACAAGTTAATTTAGCCCCTCGAAAGAATCAACCGGGAGTGTGCATTAACTGACCAACCATACCAAAAGCGTTTCATGAATATTCATGGGTGTCGACTTCTAAAACTGGTGTTACTATCTGAACAACTCTCCTTTAACACCCTATGCCAAAATATTCGATTCCCCCTTTAAGAAACCGAAAACCTTAACACGATACGCTCCAAACCCGCTCGTGAAAACGATAACAACCTCGCATTGAGCTCGGGCTTAACAACTAAGCCGAGTCTACTCCGCGATTTTAGAACCCATTTCCCGTGTTTCCCCGCAAAATACATATATAAGGTCAACACGCAAAATTATCGAATTAGGTAGCTAATCTAACTCAACATTCAATCAAAACAAGTTCAAGAACATGAATCAATCATAAAACAATCATTCAAGCACTACCCACTCCCAATTTCATTACCCAAAGGGCCAATTTCACAAGTTTTCACATGATTCAACTACAAAAGGGGCCCCCTCAAAAAAAAAAAAAAACTACAAAAGGGGCTAACTACTCATGGGGGGAGGAAAAACACAATCAAAACAACAAATAAACAACATAATAAAGAAGAGAGAACAAGAAATTACCATAGAATCCAAGAATTTCGAGTTTGAAGTTGAAGAACACCACAAGACACAACAATGAAGAATTTGGGGAAAAGATGAGTTCTTAGGGGTTGGGGAAGAAATTAGAGTTGAGAAGAGAGGAATTTTTGCTACAAACTATCTAATTTTAACTATATTTAAGCTATCTAAACTACTCCTAAAACTAGAGGGAAGAAGGAGCTAGGTTTTTGGTGGAGGAGGAGAAGAATGCTCAAAAAATACGCAGGATTCAATGCTGAATCTGTTTTTGTAAGGTAAAATACGTGAACGAGCCGAGCTGCCTGAAGTTCGGCTCGAGTTGGCGATTCAGCTTGAACTGTCTTCGGTAAAACGACCATAAATTCTTCGTCCGAGCTCTGATTGAGATGATTCAAGATCTGTTGGAAAGCTCTTTGAATTGTCTACAACTTTTATGAAGAAGTCAGGTCCAGAAAATGCTTTATTCCTGGCTGAAACTGCAGCTGAAGTGGACTGAGCCAAGACCGAAAACTTGATTTCATTGTTTCTTCACTTCTCGGTCCATTCTTCGGCTCCGAGCATGCTTGTCATTGTAAATCATCGCCTTCCGGGTCTCGAGACACCTAACCCCTGAATTCACATTCACCAAAACAAGCCATACACTATCCCGGGGGTAAAAGTGTCCGGAATAGGGCAAAATATCGATAAAAGGAGGAATTTTCCGATTAAGTATCGTTTTCATTCCACGTGCAATATTCTCATGATAAAGCCCTAAAAAAGGTCTAATATACCCAAAAATAGGCCAAAAGAGGGATAAACGGGGGTTAAAACCACACCGAAATGGCGTGAAGTTGAATCCCATCAATTATCTTTTATTTAATGGGATTATTATAATTGATTTTGTATTAATTATTAAATCCTTGGAGGTTAAGTTTTACTCTCCTATATAAAGAGAGTTCTCCCAAGCCTTACACACATGAAAAATTCGACTTCTCCTCTTAGAGAGGAAGAAGAAAAAAATTTTGGCCAAGGGGAAATAATTGGGGAAAAATCTTGGAGATTTTCCGGGTAGCATATCGGAAGGATTCGAGACGAGGATTTCCTTCCACCAGGAGTTGCATGGATCACACGTACGGAAGATCGTGGTGCTCTTCACATCTTTCTTTGTTTTCTATTGCGGCTCTTCAACTTGGATTTTGAGATTGAATGATGGTAAAAGAACAATAAATCTTGGATAAAAACGGTTCGCTTATAGGTTGGGTGGTCAACTGAGCTAGGCTCGACCGACTTAACCTTCCTAGTGTGATGTATGCACGGGGGTCCGGCAAGACTAAGCTACACCGGAGAGCGGAGGGGTGATTCCTTCTTATCTCAATGGGGCTCTCTTGACCCGACTTCGTCCGACTGTCACATATGTTCCAACGAATAGGACGGGTAGGCTTGCCTACGTTACCGACACCATTCGGAATCCTTGATTTGATGTGCTTTTATGTTAACATCAAAAAGACGTGGTTAGTTAACCCACCACCACTTCCAAAATATTGAGTGGGAGCGGGGGAGGCGACAGCCAACCCCACGGCCTCTACTATAGATACAAGTAAGTGAGAGAAGGGTGACGCCTCGCGGCGCTTTGATTTCGTCCTCCTACGGATGGTGTTCACCCCTATCAACATTCATGGCTTGGTCTCCGAAAGGATAGGATTTCTGGGTACTCGTCGGGTCACTGACCTATCCTACGACGGCACACTCGGGGCGTACCTAAGAGATCCGATATAGTAGGTCACACTCATCATGTGTATTCTTGATAATATCTAGGCTAAAAAAGGAAGGTAGTCAATGAATAAAGGGATGTTCGATTCTCGTGGGATGTTCGATTCTCACAAGTTATTTATTGATGAGATTGTCTCGATTTAACCGTCATCTCTTTGACCTACCCTACGGCGGCACTGAGATGCGAGGTTAAAACCTTGGAATGGTAGAGTAGACTTATTTTTAGTTTACAATTCCTAAAATAAAATAATATAGTAGTGTTAAATTTGAATTAATATATGTCATTTTATTTACGAGATTATATCCCTTACTAAATTGCTTAAAAAATTAATTGACTAGTATTGACTTCGTTAAAAAGTGGAAAGTAACTAGGACGTTGAACTAGTTAATCGATAATGCAATTATTTTTCGAAAGAGATATTTTCTCTTAAGCCTTTTAAAAAACCGAGTGAGTGATATATGGTATGTCACTAGTGTCATTCGTGTCAAACGGAAGACAAACTTAGTTTGATCAAAGGTGATTTCGGACTTTGAAATTCTTCTAGTGAATTTTGAGTGTGTAGTGATTACACGAGTAATTTTCTAATTGAAAAATCGGAAAATCATGAAGTATTACTAGTTGGACGGTATTTGGAATCGATGAACTAGTGGGAGCTTTATGATTTGTTGTTTTTCTAGAACGTTAGAAAAGTGTAACTAACTACACACGTACACGTTCTAATTGAAAAACCGAAAGTCATGAAATGACGCTAGTTGGACGATATTTGGAATCGATGAACTAGTGGGAGTTCTATGATTTGTTTTTCTGGAAACATTGGAACTATGTACAAAAGATTTTCTAATCGGAAAATCATAAAAATAAAGCATTGCTCGTTAGACGGTATTTGGAACCGATAAACTAGTGGGAGCTTTAATGTTATGATTTGTTGTTTTTTTCTGGTATATTAGAAAATCCGAGAAGTCCCGACGAGTAACACTCGAAATAGACACCCCACGGTTCAAGAGTATTGTCTACTCAAACGAACTGCTGGTTCAAGACTGTTTCCATTCAAGGAAAGTCAAGAATGGGAGAATATGTCTAAAAGTGTTAGTCATCTAAACTGAGTAAACTTTAAGGCTAAACCGAAAAATTAATTAACTGAAAATCATAGGATAAGGATAGTGATTTTGGATCACCAACCTATGAATCCTTGGCAATTTTCTCGAGCTAAGTTCTTTGGAAGAACAATGTAGCAGTGCATTTAACGATTAAAGGAGTAAACAACGGGCAGTTAATTTTAGCTAGAAAAGTGGGAGTGATATAAGGAAATGAATAATTCAATCCTTGGATATCGCGGAAAAAATTATTTTCTGTTTTAAGATTCGTTGGAACGAATGGATTTACCTTCTATTCGATAATTTGTTTGTCGTATAGAAAGTGA
The DNA here is from genome assembly GCA_036785695.1 of Gentiana straminea. NCBI lineage: Eukaryota > Viridiplantae > Streptophyta > Magnoliopsida > Gentianales > Gentianaceae > Gentiana > Gentiana straminea. The sequence goes on along the minus strand of JAVUPR010000167.1, from coordinate 6,944,551 downwards.
ATATATCATTTGTAGTACGAATCCAAGACTCGGACTTTTGTTTGATAAAGTCAAAAACCACTTAGAACTCGCTTTGAAATATGTATATAAAACACATCTTAAGAACTATTAAAAGCAATTGGTTTCTATATTTAGATAAACGCTTCTTCACAATCCATAGTTAGTGCATAGTCCCTAAAAGACAAGACCCGAAGACGGCTCGGGTGATTCCTTTTCTCCCCTCCGTTGTATTGTCTCAAAGGTTCAATGACTAAGTTTTCTTTCAATCGGGAAAGAATAATGGTTATAAAGAAGTAACATAGCTTGTTCATGACGACCTTCGGGGTCTGATGAAAGATACGAGCTAGTAGGAGTTTCCGAGTAGTGACTTCTTGTCTGATAACTATTCAAACACTCCGGTAAGTTTATCCAAAATATTTTGAGGTTTCTCTGTTTTCAACGAGAGATAGAGTATTCTATACTCGAAATGGGCCATCACATAGTCCTAGGGACCGATGCTCGGCTCCTCGCCCATAGTGAAATGCTTTCACTAAGTGAGAAACCGTTAAATTGCCTTATATATTTTTTAGATGTGCTACAACACACTGCTTAACTCAATAAAGATATTGGAAGCGAAATAACGGTTTACATTGAAATGTAAGACCGAGAAGTCTACCTAGAATATGCTTTGGAATTTACGGATAAGGTGTGGATTCGGTTCACCCCACTTCCGTAAATATAAGCATTTAGCACACGGTGCTTGAAGGTAAGACTGGTAATTTCGCGCATCCGTTCGGTCAATGACCATTCGTGATATATCTTTTTTAAGCTATCGAGTATAAAGGTTAGATATAGGATTCTTGAAATTGGGAAGGGACAGTTATACTGTTGCATCCTTTCTGATAGAGTCCATGAACAGTAAAACCTTGAACCTTGAAGTACGTTTACTCAAGGTAGTTACTAACTGATTAAAATCAGACCACATCCAACATTGGTTGTTGGTGATAACACTAAATACTACTAAACTAAATCAGAATTTTGATCCACCCAGAATGTAGTGGGAGTATGGTTTATCCATTACCCATTACGGGTTCTGCGGACTTTGTAGTTTGTGGATCGATTGATGACCTATGGCTCTTTTGTGAGCAGTATAGTATTCTGATAATAGAGGTTGGTTTAATAGCCATAACCCTGTGAATGGAGTTCGGTACTCCAGTTCTGTTCATACTCTTGTAGAACCACCTGAGCGTCTCAGGCCCAGTGGGAGTAATTGGATCTACACGGAAAAGAGTAGAATGAATAGGAAAGTCTATCTTTCAGAGCAAAGCTTGAGTGGTCTAGGGGTAATTCCCTAAGAAGTAGAGAGTTAATCAGACCTTGAACTCTCTTACCACTTAGTATTGCTTGATTTCGTTCAAAAGCAAAAAAAAGGGGTGATTCCCTGAGACTTTCTTGCCAAACAAACGGAGTCTGGATTCATTCGGAACAAAAGGGTATTGCATTATGAACTTCTGACAGGATGACTGTCAAGGCTTATGTCCTTTGTGGATAAAAAGCAAACCTCTCGGTCACTGGAAGTCATATATTTCTACAATATGTGGATTTGACCAGAATATTGATAAGTCTTTTGTAGACTGGATATCAATTTTAGTACAGTAGTGAATATATAAATATATATTAGTGTTTGTGAAGGATAACACCGCACCGGCTGGCAACAACATGGGTGTGTTATCCGAAGTCGAATCGACAATACCACAATTCTCTCGCAACGAGAGATTTGGACAACATTCTCAAGAGTTTGACTCGGTCGAATTCATTAGAATCGATCCATCGGTTTCCCATCCATCTTATTGGTTAAGATGATGCATCCGTGTATGCAACATTCAACGAGGAAGTTCTACCCTATGCCTCGGAATGACTCTCTAAATCTTCGGATCAAGAGAAATGGGATAGATTCTCTTTCTAGTAAGAGATAGTCAGGTTATTGAACGTCAACTTTGATCGAATCTTAGATTCGGCGGTTAACAAAGCAAGTTTAGTATGTCCTTTAGTATCTTGGAGAGAACGAGGAATAATATGCGGACATATTCATGTGTGAACTTGGATATGTGTGATACACTGATTTTGACTTTGAGTCAGATTGAGGATGATCGTTAAGTCGATCTCGGGCTCAGTGTTTACTCAGTACCACATGATTACATGGACCGGTAACGTTTCGATTCTACGGATCGTCTCGAGCCGACAACCTGACTAATCATTAAGACCCATGACATTTAGATGTAGGTACTCCCCGAGTCACTGATCTATCCTACGACGGCACACTCGGAGTGTATTTTGGAATCTGAAATGGTTATGATATGCTTAGTGGGTACTAGAATACGGGATGAGTCTCCATTGCTTTAGAGCAAGTGGGAGATGTAGTTTGTTGTATTTTAAATAATAGGGTGTGCTCTAAAACAATTAATCACATGCTTTCGTGCAAGTGGGAGATTGTTAGGTGTGATGCCCGAAAGACAATTTTGTAATTGTTTTATTTAATAAATGAAATGATATTGTTACTCATATTTATTATTCTCATATTCACCGATGTGACAATAGTATTTACACTACAGAAAACCCTAAGTATATCGTTAATGTAATCACTAACTCAATCCTCCTGTGTATATACCATACACTGAGTTAAGTGATTACATTAACGATATACTTAGGGTTTTCTGTAGTGTAAATACTATTGTCACATCGGTGAATATGAGAATAATAAATATGAGTAATAATATCATTTCATTTATTAAATAAAACAATTACAAAATTGTCTTTCGGGCATCACACCTAACAATCTCCCACTTGCACGAAAGCATGTGATTAATTGTTTTAGAGCACACCCTATTATTTAAAATACAACAAACTACAACATTTGCTTTAGAAAACAGAATATTCTGAATCGAATTAATGGCATCCAACAAGTTCAAAGTGTGAGACCATCCAACTTTTTAATGAAGACCGAGAAAGAATTGTTGGAGGAGTACAATCTTATTCTTGACCAAGAAGAAGCTTATTGGCATCAGAAGTCTCAATTGCAATGGTTTGTGGAGGGAGAAAGAAATACTCGGTATTACCACAAAATTACGCAAGTAAGGAAGCAACAATCACGTATAAATATGTTGAAAAGAACTGACGGGTCTTGGACGGCCGATGAAGGGGAAATTAAACACATTATCCAACAACATTTTGTTGATATTTATGCGAGCCAACCTCATGCTATTTGCCGGGACCAATCTATACACTGGCCCACATTGGATCAGACTGATTTGCAATTTTTGAACCGTGATGTTTGTGAAAATGAGATAGCAACTGCCATTTTCGATATGGGTTCGTATAAAGCTGCTGGTCCGGATGGGTTACCGCCTCTGTTCTTTAAACGTTGTTGGGACATTGTGGGGGAATCGGTTGTTCGCTTCATTACTCGCACCTTTCAGTATGGGACCTTTCCAGAACATATGAACGAAATTGTGATCTCTCTCATCCCGAAGAAAGACCGTCCAGAAGTGAGCTCACATTTCCGGCCAATTGCCTTGGTGAACGTTATCATTAAGACTATCACCAAAGTGATAGGCAATCGCTTAAGCACAATTATCGACAAATTAGTTGCTAAGACCCAAGCAGCTTTTATTCCTGATCGAGGGACAACAGAAAATATTATTCTTGCTCAGGAAATCGTCCACTATATGCGTCAGAAGAAAGGGAAGCAGGGGGTAATGATAGTGAAAGTTGATCTTGAAAAGGCTTATGACCATGTTGATTGGGACTTTCTTCATCAGATTTTGAAAGCTACTGGGTTCAGTCAAAAGCTGTGTGACCTTATTATGTTTTGCATGACATCAGCATCTATGTCGGTTATCTGGAATGGAGAACGACTACCATCCTTTAAACCGAAACGTGGCCTTAGACAAGGAGATCCAATAGCCCCTTATTTATTTGTCTTGGTGATGGAAGTACTGAGTCAGAAAATTGAGGCAGCGGTAGCAGGAGGCCTGTGGAAACCGGTCAAACTCTCTAGGAATGGCCCTAACATTTCTCATATGTTCTTTGCGGATGATCTGCTTCTTCTTGGGGAAGCAACTGAGGTGAAAACGCTAGTTATGGATTCTGTTTTGGAGGATTTCTGTAGCATCTATGGTATGAAAATAAATGTCTCTAAATCTCAGTTCCAAGTTTCTCCAAATATCAGTCCTATGCGGCGGGAACTCATCAGTCGAGCCCTGGAAATGCAACACACATCGGACTTGGGAAAATATTTAGGGATGCCTCTGGTTCAGGGTAGATTGAAAATATCTACTTTCTCTTATCTTGTGGATAAAATGCGGCGAAATCTAGCATTGTGGAAAGCACATACTCATCTTGAGCAAGTCGGGCTATTCTAATGCAAACCTCTTTGGCCTCACAACCTTTTTATGCCATGCAAACAATTAAACTGCCAGCAGGTATTATATCTCAACTTGAACGCATTTGTAGAAGTTTTTATTGGGGAGATACAATGGAAAAGAGAACGATGCATCATATTTCGTGGGATAAATTATGCCTGCCTAAGGAAGCGGGTGGACTAGGCTTTAAAAATCTTACAGACGTGAATCGGGCCTTCCTGGCAAAACTTGCGTGGCAATATATAAAGGGTAAGAAGTCTCTATGGGTCGATGTATTAAGAGCAAAATATGGGGACATTCACCAACCGTTAAAACAAGGTAGCTCAGTAGTATGGAGGAGTATTAAAAGTGGGATCGCGATTATTGATGGTGGAGCTGAGATAATAGATGGTGTTCTCGTATGGCGGGATGATTCAAAGGAGCAATACACGGTTAACTCGGGTTACCGTTCTCAAATATATGCGAGAGTTCAAAAGAGCCTAGATCCCATTTGGAAAGCGATTTGGGAGCTTAAAGGCCCAAGTCGAGGTAATCACTTCGTTTGGATGCTGTGTCATGACGCTTTACCTGTTAATACACGATTATATCGCTGTCAAACTGTGGACTCCGATATATGTGGTTTTGCGGCGTAGCAGAAGAGACCTCCTTTCATGCACTCCGCGATTGTTACTGGCCCAAAGCAATTTGGAAGAAATTTCTTGATCCTGCAAGCAAGAATGCTTTCTTCGCTGCTGAGACGACCAAAGAATGAGTTGCTTTGTCGTTACATTATGTTCGTGCTGTAGTAGCTTCACCGAAATGCAGCTACATCTGGAGGGAGCTTATCTATGGTATTTGGTTCTGGCGCAATAAACGCATTTTTGAAGAGAATTGATGTTGCCCTCCGCCGCATGTCTTTGTTGCTCAAATGGTGGATAGAGCTCGAAATATTAGATTAGCTTGGGGGCTAGAAGAACAATAATTCTATGTTATTAGTCTCGTGACTGTTTGAACGCTTGTAAATGCTTGGCATCTTCGTTGAATGAATAAAGCTGATCGTTTAAAAAAAAACAAAAAAAAAAGAAATAGATCCGAATGAGTCTTTAACCTAGTTTAACCATGAGGCCAAACGTGACCGTGTCTGTGACTATAACACAATTTTTGGGTATTATATTATTTGTTCTAGCATTAACATGTATGTTTTTGTTGAATTTTTAAAAAAATATCAAATTATCAAAAGAAATTATCATTTTTATTTTGAGAAAAAATAACTTTAATTAAGAAACATCCGTCAAACAAACGGTAAAAAATTATCAAATTATAATCGACCTACGTCATGCATGTTTGACGAAATGCCTTGAGTTGAAATAAAAAAAAAATTTAAAATGCACAAATTTGGTGTTATAGAGACCTGAAAGGAAATATTATATTCATGGACATAGGGTAGCAGCTAGGTGAATCATCATGCATGTGAGGTATTGCAAAAAAATTAGAATTATTTCAAGCTTGAGCTATTTGAATATTTAATCAAGCCAATTCCAAGGTCCTTCCTAGAATTATTTCAAGCTTGAGCTATTTGAATATTTAATCAAGCCAATTCCGAGAATTAGAATAAAAGAGAATTGACTAGTTTACGAGTTAACCAAGGTCAATTAAATAATTACTTGTCCAAAAAGTTAGATAACTATTTTAATATTTAACTATCAAGTTTATTATTAAATAATATAACTTTATAATTGTAAGTTGAGTCAAGTTGTGAGGCAAGTCATGTTTGATCTTGCAATATTTAATAAAAAAATAGATGAATTCTTAAAAAATTAAGAACGAGTCGAGAAGGTTTACTTTGAATCAATAAATGAGTTAAGTTCATCTTGTCTTTTCTTGTACTTGTAACTCAAACGAGTTCAAGTCAAAATTCGACTTGAGTTCTCTCGAAGCTCAAAGACTAATGAGTTCGACTCGATTTTTACCCTATTACACATAAATATATAATCTCACTTTAAACAACTTTTTATGATTATATGATGTATTCAATTGCGTGTAATACATTTGTTCCATAATATTTGACCATTTTTCGAAAATTTTATTCCGCTCACCCTTAAGTCTGGCAACCTCTATGGATTAATCAATTAAAGTTTAACGTTGACGTGGCATTTATGGTGGACGAAGCGGCAGTTGAGGGGCTGATGTGTAATTCCCAAAAGCATATCCTAAATACTAAATAGCTTCTATTCTCGGTTGGAAGGTGCACACGATGTTTTGGTCGGGGAAACACTTGCCATCTATCATGCATTGTTTTATGCTCTCACGTGGGGTTACTTTCGAGTGATCGTTGAAGACAGCTCCTCTTAGTATTTAGTTGAAGCTCTTAGCTCAATAAAAAGACCTTTCTCCGGTGGGTAGCATTATAGAAGACTATCATCTCTTATCGCCAAATTTTGTTTCTGTTGCTTTCTCCTTTGCTAAAATACAAAGAAATATCTATGTTCGTTTTATAGCTAATGAAGGTCCAGAACTAGTTGGGTGTAAGGTCTGGGGTTTTTCCCTTCCCATATAACTTTAGTTAATGCCGCAAATTGAGATTAATAAATAAATCTTATATATGTATATATAATAGAAAAAATGCAATACATTTCGTATGTATGAAAAACAAACAAACGAACAAAGTTCTAAACTATTGAGATAACTTGATTGTGAAACTGGAATGATTTTTTTTTGTTATGAAGAACGAAAGATCAACCCTGGACAACCAAATACACAACCGGACCATCGCCAGACACTGTTGGAATACCATCTGGAGAAACTAGAAAATACAAAGAAGCAACATGAAAACAACTAAGTATAACATACTTGTCAAGTATAAAGATCTCGAAAAAAAATACCTCAACAACAAAACAAAAAAAAGGGCGAAGAAGCGTATGAAGTTTATTACTTCACCCGAAACAAACAAAACATAGAACAGAAAATGAACAAATAAAAAACTTGTAGTTTTTTTCAAAATAACCTCCGACAATCGAGTTCCACCCCATGCAGCCAATGTACGGTATATAAATAGGGACAACTTGAATGAAGGACAAAAATTTAAGAGAAATTGTCAAAAAGGACAAGTGGAATGAAAAAGGGTGAAAAATGACAAAAGACATTTAAAATGACGAAATTATCTTTGTAAAATTTAACAACTTCAATTTCACAGTCAAGCAAATCTAGTAAAATATTTTAATATCAAACAAATCCACTACTAAACAAATTCACTAAACAAAAGCAAAAACAAAAAAAATAAGAGGGACATAATCGTCCAGTGAAATGATAATTTGTCATTTCTCACCATTTTTCAATTTCACTGGACTAAATACCCATTTCCACTTGAAGTTTGTCATTTTTAACATTTGTATGACAATTTCTCGCGAATGGAGAAAAAATCAAACATATCAAATATAATACTACTATCTTTGATCTCGAGCTCATTATATCGTCGTATTTAGACTTTGTTGTAAAAACGTTTTGTTAGAGCATCTCCAATACATTAGTATGAAAAGGTTTATAAGCTTTTGTATAGCTTTATTTCCATTGTGGGTATGATGACTAGGATAGAGGTTTGAGCAAAAGGTTTACAAATACAAACCGGTTTATTCTTGGAAGCTTTTTAATTTTTTAATACTTTTTAAATGATTATGTGGTGTAGAAAAATAGTTTATTGATAATGGATAAATTATTTATGTATAGTGGGTCAGTAGTGTAAAGCTTTTTAAAAAGTTTATGTGTTGTAGATAAAATGTTTATAGAGAAAAGATTTATAAAATAATAATGTGGCATAACAATAAAGCTTTATGATCGTAGATACTCTTACTAACTATCGGTAATCGTTTTGAAAGTTACATTTACCTTTTGTTTTATTCTTAAAACTACTATAAGCTTACGCCGCCTGGGAATAAAATAAAATAAAAATCTTTTAAATTTCCTCTGGCATTTATTAGCTTTTGTTCAAATCCTTTCCTTCTCAGTTTCTCAAGCCAACTTTGACACTCGTCTTTGCTGTGTGAAACTGAAAATGCTGATCTTCTTCTTCGTCGGTCGCATTTCTTGACCCCTTTTCTTTTTCTTTTTTTTTAAATTTATTTATTTGTCGTTTTATTCCCCTTTTCACATTTTTCCTCCTTTTTGCCAAACAGACTACTTTGAACAATTTCGTCTTCTTCTGCCTCTTTTTAGTGAAATACCTTCAAAGATTTTTCACTTTTTTCTTTTATATCAACTTCCTTGTCCTAATAGCAGCTAAACTTTAATTATCTGTGGATGCTGAAAAAGAAAGCTATGGATAACCCGTCTGCAATGACGAATATACCCTCACCCTTTGAACAAGAAGGAGCTAGATTATCTTCTACTACTGCTCAGCAAAATATACAGACTAAGAAGAAGCGTAATCTTCCTGGAATGCCCGGTAATTTATTCTATTTTTATCCTTTTTTATTCAGTGTTTAATTTGAAAATTGTCCTTTGGCACTTTTAGTGTGTAGTTTAATTAAACAAAATTTTCATTACAGTACAAAAAGATGATTTTTTTTTTTTTCTCTCGTTCTTTTGGGATACACAGATCCAGATGCAGAAGTAATAGCTTTATCACCAAAGACCCTTTTAGCTACAAATAGATTTGTATGTGAGATCTGTAGCAAAGGTTTTCAAAGAGACCAGAATCTTCAACTTCATAGAAGAGGTCATAACTTGCCGTGGAAGCTCCGGCAACGGACCGGCGATGAAGTTATCAGGAAACGGGTCTATGTCTGCCCCGAACCCAGTTGCGTGCATCATGACCCGGCGAGAGCATTAGGTGACCTGACCGGTGTGAAAAAGCATTTCTGTAGAAAACATGGGGAGAAGAAATGGAAATGTGAAAGGTGTTCGAAGAAGTATGCAGTTGTTTCTGATTGGAAAGCTCATATGAAGACTTGTGGTACTCGTGAATACCGTTGTGATTGTGGCACCTTGTTTTCCAGGTTTCATTAAATATTTTCAACTTTCTTTAATTACTACTAATTCGTTAGGACCTCGTTATTATCACCACATCGAATCTACTTTCCAACACTACCTACCTTCATGGTTGATCATTTAAGCCCAAATTTCGATTTTGGAGGAGTCAAAGTCAAAGTCAAATTTTGTTCCAAGTATGGTGTCGTGTAGATTCAGTATGTGATGCCATTACCAGTGTCCTCTATGATTAATGTGAGTGCCAAAAAAATCACTCTAATAATTAATGGACTATTCTATATCATGTCGTGTCATTTTGATGTGTTTGGAGTGGTTTTGACAGTAGCATTACTCGTTCGTTAACGTAGAAGATCATTCTTAAATAATTCTATATTTCATGCATGTGACATTAAATATTTGATTATGTAAAAAAATGGAGGTAAGAGGAAGAAAGCATTCAAATATGAGTATGTTAGTGTCACCAGCACTCAGACACACAAGAAACGTCATAACATGATAGCATGCATAATGTTGTAAATTTTGTATATTGATTTTGTTTTTCTGTTTGTTTAATAGGAGGGATAGCTTCATAACGCATAGGGCGTTTTGTGATGCATTGGCACAAGAAAGTGCTAGATCTCAAAATGTTGCAGTTACCAATGAGGAGGAGGCGGTGGTGGCGGCACCACCACCGCCGAAGGTAGTGGCTGTAACTGCTACTAGCAATACTAATACTACTACTACTACACCGTCTAGTCCTCCACCACCGCCACTTACTCCGTCAACCAGCGTGCTGTCTCCGGTCATGTCCATTCATACTTCAGGTCGGTGTTACGTGTTTTAATAATAACTTTACTTAAACTATCTTTAAATAAATGTTGAATTAAGAATATTGATTGAAGATTATAATGAGGTTGTGAATTGCTCGTCTTTATTCATGTGTATGTTGTTTCTTGCTCCCTCTCTCTCCCCATATTTTGTTCTCCATGTTTGTTTCCTTGCTAAATGTGAATTTTCTTTCTATCTTTTTGTTGTTCGTCTTTCGGTTTAGATATCCGAGAAAATAATCAAACACCTGGCGGATCAGAACAACAGCAGCAGCAACAGATTGCACCTCAACATAGTACTACAACATCAACAACCTCGAGTGGCCAAGCCGCCGGGGCTAGTGCGTCTTCTTCGAGTTCTAGTGGAAAAGTTAGTAACAATATCGACGTGATCGCCAGTGTGCATGGTGCATCGGCATCTGTGGGTCTTTCCCAATTTTCTAACTCTCAAAATTTCACCGGATTCATGAATATGGATCATGGAGCCCTGGCCCTTGAACCCGTATCACTTTCCTTGTCTTCGCCTTTCTACAGCATGAACTCATTGCCTTTGTTCCCAGATACAACACAATACCAACCTATCATCCACTTCCCTACTGCCGCCATATCTGCAACCGCGTTGCTTCAGAAAGCTGCACAAATGGGGGCGACATCGTCCGGTTCATCGTTCCTACGGAGCCTCGGATTGGCAATGCCAACATCATCATCTTCCTCAGCTGCAACCCCGTCTTTCGGTGGGTGGATGGATGATGTTAAGTTAGAGAACAATTCATCATCCCCTTCTGGGCTTCTACCGAATGTTCGTCACGGATCAACCGACATTCATATGATGAGCTCTCTACCCCCAACAATGGCGGACGTTAAGCCCACCACTGTCGATTTTCTTGGACTCGGAAATAGTCATGTCGGAGCATCATCATCATCTGCAGGAAGATATCCTAGCTATTTGAAAAGGGTAGAAGTTGACGGTTTTGATAACATCTGGGATGATGATGATTCATCTGATATGAAGCCAACTTTGTAATGAAATCTTGATGATTTTCAAGGTTT